>CM032065.1:3380192-4580192 GCA_018831715.1 Matsumurasca onukii
CAATTCGTCAGTGGTTCGTCGTTCGCAACGTGTTAAAGACCGGACGAAAGCCCTTGAGAACGCGGTACGTTTATAGGTGCCGCGAAACGTCGGGAAGTGCGGAAGACTGTTGTGTATATGTGTGTGTGTGTCTGTGTGTGTTTTTGACGTGAAGATCCCTACAATCTTCAAGACATCGTAGTCTTCCGCTAACCTTAAGGTGAGTGAGGCCCAAAAGTCAGAGTTTATTAAGTATTGCTCCAGGGACATTTTAAAAATAGCTTATTACGGTATCATCTATCCTCACTTGAAGTATGGCATTTGTTTGTGGGGGAATTGTGCCCATACTAAAGTTAAAAGGATATTTATTTTACAAAAATTTGTCATTAGAATCTTATGCAATTTGAAGGCCAGAGACTCATGTCGTGATGCTTTCAAACAATTAGATATTTTAACCTTTCCATCCCTTTATATTTATTATTCTATTCTTTTCTGCCTTAATAAATGCAGTTTAACACAAGGCATTGAAATTCATAGTCATGATACTCGATCAGTAACTAGTTATAGAATTGACTATCATCGACTTGAATTATTCAAAAAATTGCCATCTCAGGCAGGAATAATACTGTTTCAAAATCTTCCGAACAAAATTCAAAATCTCCAAAACACAAAATTATTTCAAAAAGAGCTTAGAACTTATCTGGTCACGAGTGGGTTTTACAGTGTTCAGGAATTTATGGACCACTCACTTGCCATTAAGAAGTCTGTTGATTAAATGTTATTATAAAAATTAATTTTGAATTTTGATTAATTATATTTGCTGTAGTGGCTTGTAGTTTTATTTAATTATTTATTGTATTGTTAAAAAACCAACACAAACAATTTTTGTATATTGGTGATTAAATGATTAATAAATGATTATGAATAACCAATAGAACAAAAGTTAAATATAGCGCGCTCCCTTTTCGTGTTCACGTATTTAAATGCGGTTTTGTCAACGTGAGTGATTTTGCGCAACGCTATTTACACCTAAAGCTGTTCGGGTATTTGCATAAGGTTCCGAGGTAAAACGTAGTGAACACTGAACAGTGACAAGTGTTGTTTGCAGACGGAATCTACGAGCGGGAATCTCGGTTAATGAGCTTAGAGCTTGAACCATTAAAAGTTTACCCACTTTGTCTCGGAGACAACGTCAGCCTGACACAAGACAACACCTAGCAGAGTCAGGGTCTCTCATTGAACAAGTATTGAGTGTTTGCTGGTGTGCTGTTAGTATTTTCCTCAGGGCTTCATAACTTGCACACATGTGTCGAGCACTCAAGCGCGCTTCTCACTTTTCAGTAAAATACTTAGGCTGTGTACTTTTCTTGGATTATTGGCGAGGCAAGAGTCAAGCAGTCATAACTTGTAAGTTTTACACAAACGACTCAACTCAATTCTTGAGAAGGTTGTACTTCAACATGACAAAGCTTCTCCTGCGGCGATACTTTATACCCCCGCCTCCCGGCTCTTCCCTTTACCAGTAGTGTTTACAGGGCAAGGTGAATGTAGGATTCCTACACTTGTATGAGTGGGCCAAAAGTCATAAATCTAACAATCAGCTCAGGCCTACGCACAGTTTTCGTGACTCACCGCGTAGGGATTTTTCTAAAGTTTGGTCAACCATTTTAACTTCTTTGTTACTAAAACCTGATTTATTCATCAAAACTCCCATTTCATTGGCTGTGCATAATTAAGTCTTTTTGTGTTATCTGTTCAGTTGGTAATTCTGATTCACGGCTGTGATTGGCCGTTTGCAGCTCCGAGCCAGCCACTGGGGTGTTTGGCGGCTGGCCAGTGTGCAACTGTCACTGCCGTGGACGTGCTTAATTTCCCCATTTGTTTATTAATTTCGTAAAGTTTTTGTAGAAAGCATGAAACACTTAATCTACAGCTAAGAAAATTTAATGGACCAAGATTTCTGATTTAAGTTCATAAAAAGGCTAACTGCGGAAGAACACGTGAGTGAGAGGGTGCGGGGAGGGAGGGGGTCGTGGGGGTTCTGTGACGAAGGGGCTTTCAAATGTCAAGTGGTCTTGATGAATTCCTCCTCTTGATAATTGTCCTCTTCAAAGACTGCAGTCTCCAGATTCTGCATTTAACAATATAAAAATACACCGACTTTATTTATTTTTATTTTTTATGGTTGGAATCAATTTTACTGTAAAGTGTTCTACCAACTAATGGCTGACATTTCATCGACCGTTTCTCTCAGTTAGCAGCATGTGGAACAAGCATATACCATGCTATTTAAATGGTAGTTGCGACTGAACTACCCACCAAAAAATCTCGGCCCCCCCTTTATCGGCAGGGTCACTTTTTAGCTATTTCAATATTATTTTCAGTTTCTTAGAATCCTCTTCCTTTAAAAGTCATTGGTTGCAAAATTAGAATGTTAAATTTTTAAGTTACGAAAAAGATAACAGCTGCGATCAATCGAGTAGTGAAAGTATATGCAAATTTAAAACAGATTAATTGTTCCCCCTCAAACATCCCTACTAAAAGGGCATTTCCGTGCAAACCATTTCCACGTGACAGGAAATTCGCTAGGATTCACGTTAGTGCTTCTGGTTACGCGTCTTCTAGGTGAATTGTTTTCTGATTTCTCTAGTGACGAGTGACGGGGTGTCGGAGGCCCTACATGTCGTCTGCTGTGTCCGGGCTCTGTTGTGGGCTCGCCCGTTGCCTAGCAACGCTTCTCTCTCGGCTCACCTCGGGTAGGGACGGAATGAGCCGAGCTGGCCGCGACTCTATACCGTATCTCAGTGACAGTGGTGAAGTGGTGTGTAAAGTGGTGGCGGGTTTCTACGATGTGTGCGTGTGGTGTTCGCCCCGGGTTCTGACCCCTGGCAGGCTCGTGCTCTCACCCCCGGGCTCTCCTAGGATTGCCTATACTCAGGTACACTCTAGCTACACACTGCTCTATACTCTGCTCACGCCTGGGAGACTTGTGTGTCTGGCATCGATCCGTGGTTCGGCTCGGCTCGTGACCCTGTCCTGTACGTTCTCTTCACCGTGCTCTTGTTCCTCTTCTCGCTGGATGATTAATTATGCTGATTAAGTATTACTCCAGTCCACTATTTTGCCACGGTGGAAGTTTTGAAATACTTAAAAGAAAATATTGGAAACAGATCGTCTAAAATCTGTGTCATTGTACAGACCTTTCATTTGAAACAGCATTATCTGAAATTGTATACAAATCGCCTATATAATCATTTGTAATTTTAACAGGTCCAGTACATTTGCTATTTGTCGGTCAATTTTTTTAAGATCAGCCCCGAAGGTTAGAGTACAAACGTTAGGGGTTGTTTATGTGTCAATTCACATAAAAGAAACATTTAAATGCCTCTCTGACCGTATTAGTATTTGATTGGTTCTAAATTAAAACTTCCTTAAAATAATGTTTGCTTCCCTTTGAGAACGCAACCATCGGACAGTTGCTACATAAACATTGCGACCAGCCCGGCCAGAGGAAGGTGAGAATGTCACGTTATTCTGTACCAACCAGAACCCCTACGTGACACTGAGACTTATACACACCTATCAACACATACACTTTCTCAACAATGTATATGTAGAAACATAACGGGAGAACCAAGTATATGAATACTAAGTAATTGAATCTATTTTAGTTATTCGGCTCATACTGCGTCAAAACATCATAATAATTTTATCCTAGTTTGTATCAAACTAAATACCACTATCGTTGTCAGAAGTTTCGCCCATACTCTGATGTGGCATCCTCAGTGACATAGCTGAGACTGAAGATGCCACATCACAGAATGGGCGAAGCGTCTGACAACGATAGTGGTAGTTTTATGACACGGTGTGATACCGGAAGCCTAGGATATAGTTATGACTCGGGCCGCTTAAGCCTACGTCTTAAGATCATAATAATTTGCTTGAAATATTTAGGTCTCGCGGTAAAGTGCCACCTTCAATCACTGATTGGCCGAAGGTCAGATTGTCTTATTATCCATCAAAACCGCTACGTGAGACGTACAGTATCGAGCTTCATACGAGTATATAACCCTCGTCCTCGTTCCAGCCAATCAGTGACTGAAGATGTTATTCCACAGCGAGATCGAAATATTTCAGGCTAATTATTATGACGTTTAGACGCGATTTGGACCGGAAGAACTACATTGGTTTATGTAACTTTCGTCTGTCATGGAGCGGTTTAAAGAGATGGCACTCACTTTCGTGGTAAATAAATGCTCAAAATATACGACATTTCATGACGAGTTGGTTCTTTGTTCAAACTTTAGTCATCCCGTAATCCGGAATTGTTGGTAATTGGTTCTAACCTCTGCTGATTCCGATGTACGGAGGATCCGGTCCTATGATAACTAATGCTCAGCAACTGCAAGGTCTTATGTTCGTGACAGATTGCGTTGTTTTTCTCCTCTTGTTTTTGCCTGATTCGCCGTTGCATTACTCACGATTGCGTCACACTCACTTACGAGTATCTCGTACACACTGAGTTGAAATAGCCTCACTTCCTAGAGGCTAGAGTACACATAGCAGAAGCCAATAACCTTTCTAGACTTCGCCTCAACTTTGCAATAATTAATGGACATATTTCCTTTATTATAGTCGAGTTTGAGACGCAAATAAAGAGATAACAAACTCAAACCCAAATGGTTTTTATTGTTTGAATTGTGCGCTGAGTTATACAGTACGGGATTTAAATTTACTTAGCACGTTTATGTTTGTTAGAACGCTTTATTTAAATCTTCTGCAGAGGCATAATCTACACCAAGGCAAATAAAACAATACTTCTAACCACATAGGTAGTCTACTTAAATAAACTTACCTGAAATTTTAGAACAAAATATTAGACCAAGTATGATGAGAGAGTAATTACCATATCCATTATAATCGTAGATTATGGCACCTCCCCAATTAAACATATAGAAATGGAATTGTTGAACTGCAGGAGAAACAAGATTGCGTATTATACAAGAACAACTTAACTAGTATTTTTATTTGATCCTAATGACAATTTTTATCCTGAATGGAATTAATTTCAAAACCCTTTGCACTTCTGTAAGTTAAAACTAAACCAATAAAATTTTACTTGTTTTATCACTATGCCAAAAATTATCCAATGCTTTAAATTGTTGTTAGCCCAATTATAATCTTAAAATCTAACGTGTACTTTTAAAAATGATCATTTGTATTATTGTATCCTAGAAAAGTACTGACAAGCGGCGTAAACTGCAATAATGATGTGTGGCAGGAGATGCCGTTCTTATCATAAAGTGAACTCTTATTATGTTGTACTATAAATCTTTAATATCTATTAATTTATTATTATAAATTTCAATGATAATAATAATCTTGCACCAGCACCACTGCACTCAGCACTCTCTAGCAGCAAAGAGCTCAACTACTAATACAACTCAAATACTCTCCTGTCAGTACCTCCTGCCGGCTGGGAGCCGTGGCGTGCTCCTGTAATCCAGCTTCATGGAGGCCAGGTGATTGGATTTCCCCTCTCCCCGGGACTGATTTCCTCGCTCATCCTACTGAAAATCAAACCGCACCCCCGTCATGATGCTGTGTGAGAGCTCCTCTAGCCTCCTCGGCCGAAGTAAGGGAGGATTTGATAGAACTCCCAAATTAAATCTGAATAACTATGATTAAAATTATCCTATGATGAAAATACATGTATATAATGATTATAAGGAATAGATCGTGGGGTGCGGGGCGGGAAACTAGGTTAGGCAGTAGAGCGTGAGTGGGGAGAGCGCCGTGTGCAGGTCCAGGCGAAGAGGCGAGACTCTCACCTCACTTTTTGCAACCAACAACAACAACAGTTGTTGTATAGGGTGTTTTACCAGCAATTATACGTAGCAATAATACTCTGATGTTGACTTCCTATTTTGATTTTATTGTGAAACAGACACCATGGTTTTTAGCAAAGACCAAAGAGTTTTTGAAGAACACAAAAACAAGATAATTTTCTCTGTGTTAGGAAGCGTTTGAGGTGAAGTTTGCAGGTGTCGGTCTAGCATTCACAGGCGTGTTAAAATTTGCAAAGAAACATTTTCTGTAAGGAACAGAAAACATAACAGAAGGAGGACTCTACTGAATTAAGAAATGTTGGAAAATGTTAGAGTTAATTTAGTAAAAGGAAGAACCGGACTATTCCTGCCACTTCTGGAGAAAACTACTCCTAACGTTTCTTCTTCTTACTAAATTGCTCTCCGCCATTATTATGAATTTTCAAACTGTTAGAGTTAGTTTGAACAATTCCTTTAAAAATCTTTAAGAATTTAGAAACATCAAAAGCCCACTCACGCCTGGAAATTTGTTCTCAAACGCCTCTTGACACAAAAAATGGCTCTTCGACAATAAACACGCTTTGATCTTTGCTAAAAACCATGATTGCGTTTGTTTAACAATAACATTAAATTAGGACATCAAAACCACAATACAATAATCGTAATGCAACAGTAAAGACCAGTTAATAGACAATGAAGCGAACAAACTACTAATTCAAATTCATGAACATATATTGCTTGTAAAAATTACTAACTATGGTTTGAAAATCAGGTTGCGTTTTACAAAGAACACTGTGTGTGACTAGACTCTGGTAGGCTAAATAATACTATTATACCTGTTCTATTGTATTTTCATCTGTAAGATTAAATACCAATGTGAAATAATGACCATAAATGTTTTAAGTGTGAACTTTTACCATTAATTTATTTTACAATATGGTTTGGGTTTTATTTGAGATAAATTGGTTGCATCCAAAGTAACCATGGTTGATTTTTAATGATAGCTGAGTTAGGCAAATGTTATTCTGGGCTTAGGAACTATCCCTTAAAAGATTGGCCGTGTTGGAAACACATTGGTCGGGGTAAGATTTTCAATGGTTTTTTGGCATAACGTCCGAATGAAACAAGATAGGGTAACGGGGTTTGAAAATTCAAAGAAACCCCTGACAAGTTGTAAATTTTTTTAAACCCTGTTTAAAATAGTTCCTTAAAAATATTTATTAAGTTTAAAATGTTATTTAATTTGCTCTCATAACACGAGTGTTTGAATCAATGTAACAATTAAAGAAGCATAGCGCCTGCAAAAACTGACACGCTTTTAACATACACAAATGTTAGTTTGTTGCGGTACTATGTTGAAGGCGCTTTCTAAAAAGCGATTTCCTAAGATCTTCTACAGTTAAATGTATAATTATTTGTTTTAAATTAATATTCTTACTATTGAGTTTCCTTTGGAAAAATGAGATATTCTTGCCGTCAGCATGGTAAGACCCAGACCTGGGACCGTGAAATGAGCACCGATCCTGACCCCCAGAACACGTTTTGAGCATGTTTACAAGACTTTTTATACGTACTAGCTGTGTACCCGTGATTCACGACGGATAAAATATTATAGTATCATTACTTTAAAGTCTTTTTGTACAAAGGCAGGCTGTTGCTCGGGTACAAACTACCGTGGCATCAAACTACCGATCCTTACACTTGTTCCTTCATTTTGAAATTGGGCTTAAAGACGTGTTAGTTAGTGCCCACTTTGGTCCCTCGCCATTTATTTTGTGGACGTTGTACGGGTATAAAATATAGCTAAAGACACACTGCGTAGTGGGCTTAACCCTCAAACAAGGTTTCACTACCGTAGCTTTAGCCGATTTTGAGTTATAAGCGGTCCAAGATGCCTTAAAAACGTTATAGACAGACAGGAATTTTTTGACGCCAGTTTCGGTCTTTGCAGAATATATAAACACCAAATAAACAAAAACCGATGGACCTTTTGCAATTTACATACAAAATTCTCATTTTATTTATATAGATTGTATGTATATAACTGTAGGTATATGTTTGTATGTGACTAAAAAGGGAATGATAAAAAATAAAATAAGGGATATAATACAAAAACTCTATATTTAGTTTTAAATAAACTTTCTCAAGAGAGGTATGGAAAGGAAAAAAAATACTATACTGGCATTTCCTTTAAAATAATATACATGTAAGTTCTATGGTTTTTTGACCCAGTACTGTACAACCTTTCAATTTACCAACTTTGAAGCAAACACCGTTCGTAAAACAAACAGGCCTAAGAAATCCTGTTTAATTTGTCCGTTTTACAGCTCGACTGAAGAATAATTTGACAAGTCCAAAGAAAACCTTATCGAAATCAAGGCGTAGCAAGTTTCAAGTGTTTGTCCATTTTTCAAGAATTTACGGGCAGCGGAGGAAATGGGTTTCCGGCGATGTTTGTGGTAAAGCTCTCGACCCAACCCGAGCGGAAAAGCAAATGCTACTTTATCTTGACTGGGTTTGATTCTTTGTTTGGCGGCTCCGACGACATCTTGTACAAGGCCACAAACACAAGTATCTGTTTCGTGAGATCAGGGAAACTACGACTATGTTGGTTTAAACCGAGTCTATTTATCGAAGTAGTGTGGTACTTATCAGTTATCAAACCCTGGAATTTATACAAAGGTATATCATCTCTTCTTTTATAGAAAAACATCGAGTTCGTTGGTTTGAAAAATATTTCGAAGGGTAAAAACTTAGCCTTTGCATGTAGGGGTAAAAAAGTGCATATGACTGTAGGTTTGACAGTTAGGCGGCATCAGTTGAAAGAAGGCCCGTTGTTTAGCCAGTTGTTACGTGCGCGGTGTCATGTGGACGAAAGTGTACAAGACCCTGAAGTGTACATGTTTGTGTGTGTAGTGGGTAGATGGACACGAGGCATAGGAGCCCTTAACACGTTATCAAGAACTGGACTGAGTTACTGTAGCTACCATCATTACTCGGTAAGATGGTATGGCTTTTCAAACCATTGTATCAGTGTTTGGCATGAAATTACTAACTGAAAAATTAAATTCATTGATTCAGTCTGTCTGTTGAGTGTGATTTGAGAACCCGAGTGAGGACTGAGGAGTAGAGTGGAGTGGACACGGTGACACCAAACTGCGACACATAAACCCCGAGAGATATAACCAACCCCTGGCGGCAGATAAATCCGCTTGATAATTCAACGCGTTGCTCTCAAACCCCGCAAACTTGGGCTCAAACTTGTCTAGCAGTTATCCGCCTTCCTCGCGCCAAGCAACAAACAAACACACATTCATTCATTCACTCTAGTGTTACGTCATAAGAACACATTATACAGGCAACCCAATTTTCAAACATTAGTAAGTCATTTTACGAGCGCTATATGGTCATTGGTTTGTTTGCTTCAATATCTATTATATGGTATGTATTGTTGCAGTAATATAGTGGTTTTGATTTCCTAATTTGATGTTATTGTGAAATAAAGGCCATCATGGCTTCACAATCAAAGACAATCAACGCCATTCTCTCTCACTTCGAATACGTCAGTACACAATACTACGGTTCCCTAAAAACTAAAAGAGTAAATCACAGCAGAGTTTGGAACCAAGTGCCTTTGCGGGAGATTTTGGACTAGCAAAAGTATTTTCCCGAGCTCTATTCGAAATCAAGCAGTCGGACTTAAAGAAGTGAACGTCGCTTAGTTATTCGCTACCGTAGAGAACCATGGGAGGTTTAAACACCTGAAAGCCTTACGTACCAATTCACACTAAATTAAATCTTATACAGGGTCAGACATAAGTGTGGAAACGCCTTTTTAACCAGTTTTTCCAGCGCAACCGAACTCAGTACATTTTATTAGAGTAAACAAAAGTACCTTTTAATGGATACTTTGACACTTTGCCCCAGCTATCAAAATGGGGGGCCATAATTTTCATAGGGAAACCCAATCGAGTGACACCTCATTTTGAAAGTCTTCAAAAATATGTAACTTGAAATGTTTAACCCCTATAATACGTGAGAAAAAAATTAAACCTGTTGCAAAATCAGGGAAAAATAGACAATTTGAAACTTTTGCCCTTTGAGGTACGAAAAAAAGTCATAGGACCAAAACGTTAGAGCGTCTACAACCTGACTATGGAAATTCAATCCGTTTTTAGATAGGACTTACCGTTCACCCACTAGATGCTTTTTAGAAAAACATGTTTTCTGCCATTTTGTTTTTATTTTTAGGGTGGTTAAAATTTAAAATTGTGGGTTTTGGCAATTTTTCTGTCGGTGAGTTTGTAAAAGACCTACATACCAAATGTCAAGTTTCTAGCTTATCTAGAAGTGGGTTAACATTATTTTGTATATAGCAGTGACTCAGGTGGAGTTACACAGAGGGTTGTATATATTATGGATTACCAGGCAAGACTTTTACTCAAACAACCCTAGGGTAAGAACCAAATTCTAAGTTTATATTGGAATCTAACAATCCTCTCATACTAATATGAATTAACAATAAATGAAACAAATATTTACGAAAGCTGTTTTTGCACTGTACAAAACAAGTTTGAAGAGTTTAAATCTAGTTCCACTCAATCTCAAAGAGTTCAGATTAGCTTTTTACAATGTAAATTTGCCAAGCGCCAACCTCGTCTAGCGACATACAGATGAACTTATTTCTTGAACCTTTCTAAAGAGTTTACCTCGTGTAAGGAAACTTAAATATGGATCGGAGTTGGTATACTAAAAAAGATTGAAATTGAAACACGTTTGCAGGCGCTACCATGAGTCCAAGCGAATTTCCATTACCAGGGAGGATAATGTACAAAATTAGTTAAACGTTTGGTTACCGTTCTGTTCCACGTCCTTCCTTCCATATGGCGATAGAAATAAATATGATATTTCCTTTAGACGTTCGTTAAAAATTACGATTGGACACCCGACGCTTGCGGTAGAATATTTGAATTTCGTATTTATCAATTGCTCATAACCTGTTGAAAACAATAATGAGATGTTGTAATGTTTCAGTTGGAACAAGCGACAGATCTCAACAAAGGACAAATGTTGTGTTTGGACACGGTTGTCAGGACCAACTAATATCGCTAGGTTTAATTTCAGCAAGGGAAATCCAGTTTTCTATCTGAAAAATATTTCGCTGGTTAGCAAATCTTATTGTGTTTTATACGTCATTTTCTATGTTTCTGGAACAGTGAATGAGCAAACTAATAGTTTTATGAACGGTAGACCTAAACATTGTTATTGAAAACGTCTCCAATAAAATCTGAACTGGGGTTTCTACGCCAATAAAGTCCTATTATCTAACACAAACATGCCAAAATACAAAAAATAAACATAGTTTATAGCAACACGTTGTTTTACCTAACAAAATGGATTTTAAATCAACCCAATTTAATTTATAAGCAACTAACGAGCACATATAATTAACTCGGTCTGAATGTTGAATTGGCTTCGGTCTTCTGTCTGAAGACGTGGATTGATTATAAGTGTAATTAATGTGTTTGTATGAAAAGTGCACGCAGCCGGCAGCTCTATTCAGGCATTGATTGCAAGACACGAAGCCCACAATTGACTGCATGCAATCTGCAATCTGTTCTGCTTCAGTGTACCGCAGTTGCTACTTGCTTCCAGGAACTGAAGGCGTTTTCATTGTCAGCAAGCTAGTAGAGAGTAGAGATCTGTTCCAAGTTGAAAAGTTAATCAATCTGGTGTCTAATAAATGTTATCTTAGTTTGTAACTGATTTATGATAATTATTGAACACGCTCCAAATGCAAGTGAAATCTTCTTTTAGTTTATTCTAAGCGTCGTGAATCACAGACTTGACAGTGCAGGACTCAGAGAGAGGTCTTGTTTTTAATTTTATCTATTAGGTTCTTTGTAAGAGAACTATTCTACACATAGTTGTCGCCACCATCAAAACCTTGGGGAGACCATCGGGGTTGTGGAAGGGGAAGGGGTTCTTTCCTGGGGAAAATTTGGACATTTGTTTTTACAAATCAAGAAATATTGGGGGTAGGGATGCGGAGTCTTCCTTGTCCTCTATGGTGGTGACGCCTGTAATTCAGTAATATTTTCAGTACTGTCTTTGAGACATCGAGAAACTTCCGAAAAGTACGGAGTACCGGATCTCCAAAAATGCCAGATTGCGAAAAATGTGTTATTTTGCTTGTGGCAACAATCAAAGTTTTCTTTTTGAGCTCTTGATTTGCTTTAGCAGCAACATTTTAATCCGCCTTTAGTAAAAAATCCCAAAGTTATACTTGGTCCTGAAAAGGACTTGTGTATTTAAATTTTACTCACTGGAAAATTGACTTGTGTAAAGTTTGTTTGTTGTTGTTGTTTGAGTAAAACCAGGCTAAGCGCTAAAGCACCGCTGGTGTGAGTGAAGCCAATTTCATTTGTAATATGTTACTCTAATTCAGCCTCCCTTGAGATAAATTTTCTGACCAGACCAAGTATAAAAGTCAACAAATTCGTTTTGCCCAGTTGTAAAGAAAGCAATCGGGTTCAATGAATCCAATTCAGTGCCCGATTTTCATTCTTTGGTTGCTCACGAAAGTTGAAAACTAGTTTTTGAACTTTCATCAATAGATACTGCAGATTGAGTTTATTCAATCTCATCTGAAAAGTAACTGTGCCTATTCAAATTCACAAAAATAATTTATTTGTATAAACATTCCACAAAAAGAAAATTAGAATAAAGAAATCTGTATCTCTCGACATAAACGGGAAATAGCAAAATAATAAAACATGTTCAAATAATTTCATAACAATAGTTTTGGCCAACATTAAATTTCTATATACTGCAGGAGGCTAAATGATCTCTGGGTGTGTCCGAATGACATGAAAGGGCTCACGTAGAACTTTAAAACTGCTACAGAACTAGACTCTCACACAAAATTAATTATTTAGATACTAAGATGTCCACAATCATAAAAAAACATTAGTTACTTTCTCTTTTCCTTGTTTGAAAATGTACACAATTTCTTAAACATGCCAATAATCTTTGTACCGCTTTGTATATACAGGGTGTTTTATGAAATGCAACCCAACTTTCAAACTATGATAAGTCATTTTTTACGATCGCTAATTGGTCATAAATTGTATCATTGGTTTGTTCACTTCAATATCTATCAGATGGTATGTATTTTTGTAGTAATATAGTGGCTTTTGTTTCATAATTTGATATTATTGTAAAACAAACGCAATCATAGTTTTTAGCAAAGATCAAACAGTGTTTATTGTTAAAGAATACTTAAGAACAAGAAAATTATTTTTAGTAAAGAGGCATTTGAGGCAATAGTCGACTATTTGCTAAGTTGTTCCAAAATTCTTTAAGATTATTTAGGAGAATTTTTTAAGTTAACTCTAAAATTCTCCATCATTTCTTCATTCAGTACAGTCCACCTTCTGTTATGTTTACTGTTCCTAAAGAACCTGTTTCGTTAAACTTTTATCAAATCGGTGAATTTTAGATTTGTTTGAAATATTAACACCTGTAAACTTGACCCCAAACTCCTCTTAAGACAAAAGAAAATCATCTTATTCTTAAGTATTCTTCAACAATAAACACTCTTTAATCTTTGCTAAAAACCATGATTGCATTTATTTTAAAATAACATCAAATTATGAAACTAAAACCACTATATTTATTGTGTTAATAATAAATTATTTGAAGATTTGAGAACATAGTTATGTTGTATTGAAAACTATTTCTGAACAAAACAATGGTTACTAATAATGTGTCCATATAATATAAAAATATTAATATACATTATAAGATTCCACAGAATCAAAAATCTCTATAAATTGGATACAACAGTTCTCTGCCACTTACACTGGCACGCACTGACTGGTTCCTTCAGCCTGTTGGTAGGACGCCACCTTGTCCGACTAGTTCCATAGTAGGTTCAGGGTGATAATCAATTGTTTCAGGTTGTGGTGGCTGCTCATCATTTCTAGTACTGTGTTCAGAGCTTTCAAGATTGTTTTGCTCTGCATGATTTTCTTTTCTGGTCCTGATACGTCTTCATTTGAAGTCATTTGTGTGTCTCTACAAGTAGGTTGGACAACTGGAGTGCTTAGTGTGGGTGGTCTGTCTGGTTGATTTATAAATGTATAAAACTAACAATGTAAACAAAAACAATGGTAACTAATAATGTGATATAAAAATATTAATACATTATAAGATTCCACAGAATCAAAAATCTCTATAAATAGGATACAACAATATATTACTACAAAATACATAACATATGATAGATATTGAAGTGAACAACCCAATGATACAGTTTATGACCATATAACGCTCGTGAAAATGACTTACCATAGTTTGAAAATTGGTTTGTGTTTTCTAAAAAACACCCTGTATTAGTAAATACAACAAATTTCAATTTTAAGTAAAAATGAAAATGTAGTTGAGTTGATGAAGTTCTTCTATCTAATCCCAAGGAAATAAGATTTTGTAGTTTAGTTGAATGGAGCAAAAGAGGATGGCCATTAAGCGAGGTGAAGTGTCTAGGGACTTCAGAGAGCGAGTGTTCATTTTACTCGCTAGCAGCGCTAGTGTAGTGGCCATTACACCCGTTTAACCCCTTACCCTCAACCAAGTTCTCTCACGAGTCCGTTGTCTCTGTCTTCGTCTTCTCACAAACTGAGTTGTCGACATTCTTGGAGTTGACTCTCTTAGATCTTAAGTGGAGACTGGAGCTGTCAACACTTTATAACAATTTAATATTATTTTCGTATCATATCAAGTACTTAGCACTACCACCCTTAAAGATGATTCCATTATTTCA
This sequence comes from Matsumurasca onukii, assembly GCA_018831715.1. Taxonomy (NCBI): domain Eukaryota; kingdom Metazoa; phylum Arthropoda; class Insecta; order Hemiptera; family Cicadellidae; genus Matsumurasca; species Matsumurasca onukii. Next base: position 3,394,824 of record CM032065.1, read on the forward strand.
TGAGAAAATATAAGACAAAGATGAAAATAAGAATGAGAATGCTTTATGGTCATTAAACATGAAATGCTATAGACATAGTCTATTGGGCTGGGAATCAAACTCGTAACAACCCGCACCCAAAACCGCAACATTCCTACTGAGCTATGGATGCGGTTTGTTTCCTTATGATGATTTGTTTCAAAAGTTGGCCTCTAGTTACAATAGCTTCCTTACCTTTCCTAAATCCTAACTAATTTACATATTTAAGTGATAAACAAATCCATAATTAAAGATTATGACCACAAGAAAAGACCACTCATCACACTAATCCTTCACCACATATTTGCCTTAAAATACCCTTGTGAGAGTGGTCGGCATCTTAAATAGTGTTTAGTTATTATGAAGCCCTTCTTTGAAGTCTTGACTCTTTTAATGAAACCAACAAAGTTTTTATTTATTAATCTGTATGGAAAGACACACATTAAAAAATTGACAACCATTTTACAAAGGAAGTTTAAAAAAGAACTACACATTTATATTTCTGAATTTTTAAATACAGAATTCTGTGTAAATGTAATAAAGAAGTGTTTTAATCTCAATAAGTGTACAAAATGTTAAAAAGGAGGACATATGTTTAGCACATTTAATAGTATATTTATGTCCCAACAAATTCAACTGTTATGAAAATTCATCCTTGCAATTTGTGTACCACAACTTTGAACGATGCGGCTGTATATTCTACAACGTAATTTTGAATAACAGCTAGTTAAAACATATTAAATATGCAAATGTACTTGCCTGAGTGAACACAAGCTGAGATTCAAGTAGAAATGCTCAGGAATATAAAGAGTGCTAAAGACTTGCAGGAAGTAAAGGGCTGTAATGTGAGAGAGATGTGTCAGAGTGTTGGGAGGGGGGAGTGAAGGGTGGGTAGGGGGAGGGGCTGACTTCTTTAACTTAAAGACTGAACTACACTCCTCAGTCCTTGCCCTTCTAATCAGTCCTTTACTTGGAACCGAGATGTTTTGTAATTCGAGCACCTTCTTTGATCCAACTTTCCCCAAGTAAATCAACCCATTAAACACCTATTAGTGCAGTTAGCGTACTTCAGACGCTTTTTATGCTAATTTCAATCATTGATTTTCTGTAACTCAGGGAAATGTTTTAGTAATGATCCTTTAGAGGTAAAACTAATACAGTTGTTATTACCTGGGTCAAAGTGCCTTGTAGTTTTCCTTATGCAGCTACAGGACTCTGTTGTTATTTCATTGATCTGTTTACACGTCTACCGGTCTACACCATGATATTTCCAACTATTAACTATTTTGTGGACATGACACACAAACTTTTGGGGAAAATGGAACAAATCCTGACTGAGAATAGAACCCACAAGTTTAAGCACTGCAATCCGTGTCTTTGATATGTGTTCAAAGATATTTCTGTAATTTATGTGCAATGGGGTAGAAGTGGAGTTAAAGTTGAATAAAATATCAACAAAAACTCCCTTTCGGTCCACTTGATCACGATCAGCACAACAACTGCAAACTAAGAATTGATGAAGGAATACAACAAGTAAGTGGAATTCCCAAGAGAGTTTTGACATTGGGGAGCATGTGGGAATGTGTATGAAGTAAGGAGATCGGTAGTGAAGTAATAATGCAAGTCACTGCCTCTGCCTCATAAGAGTGTCACCCATCTTGCCTCATAAGAGGAGCAGTCCTCTTCCCTGTCCAATACCTGGCGTTATTGCTCATACCTTCACCAACGTCCAGTTTACTTATTATATTCTCAAGTAACATTGGTACTTTTAGAGTAACCAACAGTTTTTATATCTGATGGTCTAAAATAATGATTTATAAACATTTCAATTAATTGTTTGCTGTATAGGAGTTTGAACCAATCGAAACCTAATGAATGATGTGATAGGTAATATTCACTTTAAGGTCAAATTGAATCTGACTTGAATAATTCCAGTGGAAATAACAAAATCCCCGCACTGTGAAACTGAAATAATGAATTTATTTCCAACATTATACAACAATTTCAAAATAATGAACATATTTGGAAATTTCTGTTGACCAAAATCCAGTAATAGGTCAACAGGGAGAAAAACATGTAAATTACAAAACAAAAATCAATTTGTCAGTCCATCATTTGAACGTCTCTGATATGCAGCAGCTCTCCAAGCATGCATACCTTACTATAGTAACTAAAACAAACTGTGAATGACTTTTTACAACATATTTACATGTCTTGCCTTGGAATTTCTTAAACTAGTATATTTTTATAAAAATAATATCTTTAATAGTTAATAACCAAGAGTACAATTCTTTACTAAAAGCTTTAATACCATGCAATTCTTTCAAATCATGTGGAATTTGGTTAAAATATTTTGGACCAATGTAAGAAAAAGACTGCCTGTAAATCGACTTATTTACTTTAGGAGTTCTAAAAAAATGGTTTGTTTTTCTTCTTGTAGTGTAATATAAGTTGCTTGTTCCTTGGTTACCACTTCTAACGTAAAATAATCTTAAAACTTTGTAAACAAACAGATGTTGAATCGGCAGTATTTTAAGTTGAACAAAAAGAGGAAATGAACTTTCTCTAATTCTTTTACGCAAAATTACTCGAATAATATGATTTTGAGATGTTCTTAGTTTATCGATTAAATATTTAAACGAATTTCCCCAGCAACTCAAACCATATTGTATTTTTGATTGCAACTCTCCTCGTACCTTGTTGTTTATAAGCCTGTGAATAATAAAAGCAATGCCAAGCGAAGCAAAATGAACAAAGTTGCTCTAGTAAATGAATAAATGATAAAACGCTTCTGCATAGTTGAACTGTACAGCCGTATTGTGTGGATTTCCAATCATTTCGAAGAAAAGGTCAATGCCAAAGCCATATTTGGCAATTCACCGAATGGATCCAATAATGGTGTGAATGGGGATGATCGCTTGCTTGATTGGTTTGGCTCTGTGGTCGATTCCCGCATTCTCTCTCGCTGTTCAGTGTTCAGTCCTTTGATGAATCGCTGCTCATTATTGTTTTTAATTAATCTGATGTGGTTTTACAAAAACATGATGGATTAGGTTTCGGCATTTAAAATGTACAGAGGGGTTTTGTATCGTTAGAAGCATTTTATGTTTGGGAAAATGGTAAACCTTTGTGTATGTATAAGGATTTGAATTAGTAATTTCCTGTTTACTAAGATGTAGTTTTATAAAGGAGATCAGTACATTGTAGTTTCAATAAATAATGTAGCCATACTTTTTCAACAGTAGATAAAAATACAATTACTCACTTTTTAATCATCCCATTCATTTTACATATAAAATATCATGTTCATCAACATAATTTTAAAGTCAACATATTGTTTTTTTTATTACTAAATAAAAATGTTGAAGATGTCAGTCACAAAATCTTAACTTCTTGTGCTGGAGTTTACAAGAGAATTGATTGTAAAAATATGAAGAACATTTTCAAATCAAAGCATTTAGAATTTAATTAGGTATTAAAAAAGAGAAAACTAATTCTTTGGGACATTTAACAAAAGAACAAAATATACTCTTAAAATAAATTGTGCAAAGAAAATATCCATTAGTATCTACAAGCTAATACGGTGTTTATAGTAAGCTACGCTTATCTATTACTTTGTAAAACATTGCTGTATCATAACAATTAACAACTAAGTCCTGTTGAAATCAAATTATTTTTTAATTGAAATCATACAAAAGTCTGAAGGGCTCGTTAGTGAAGTGATGTCCTTGAAATTAAAATGAAAAACACAACTAAAATGTTTACTTTGTACACTCAACTATTGAGGTTAATAATGTAAACCAAACTAAAGTTCAGCAATCTATAATGATGACACATGATTTACAACTTGTAGGATGTGGTGAGAGGACAGCATGCAGTGACGGGGCGAGATGCGCGCTGCGCTACCGACACTTCTCTTGCTGATCTCCACAGCGACAGGCACCAACCAGAGCGTGAATGAAGGGGCGGAGGATGAGGCGGACCCGTGCTTAGAGGCGGTACTGCACCGGGTGACCATCACTCCGGACAAGTTGCCCGTGGCACTGCTAGCCACCTCGCGACCCCTGGTGGACAAGCCGTGGCTGCAGCCCGCCTGGGACTGGGAGACCTGGGCACGTGAACTGCTCGAGACAAACAAGGATATACAGGTCAGTCCTGGCCAAGGGTGCCGATAGGGTATCTTCCTGGAAAGGGCTAACATACCGATGGGTCGGGAAGGGGAGTTGGATACCCTCCAGGAAGAGGGTGAAGAAAATTTTACCATACTTAGAGGCTACAATTTTTATTGTCATTTTGTAGAACTAGCTTGAAAGTAAGGTGAATAATAATAGCTTAGTTTCATCCAATTGAAGATGGTACATTACAGCAAGACCGAAATATTTCAAGTTAATTATTAAGATGTTTCGACGCGGTGTGAACCGGAAGAACTAGATTATAGTTTACTATCTCTAACTGTTTTCAGTCGGTGGCACTGCTCTCTCAGAGGTCTGTGTCCATATCGTACCCGGAAGAGGACAATGTCCCGGCTGGGAACAGGACGAGTCACTCGTATCTACAATGTCTGGAGGGTGCTCTCAACCAAACCTCAGCCGGGTTCTGGGCTCCTCCCTTCTGGGACTGTTACCTTCTCAAGTGGGTGTTCGGCTTCACCTCTCCTCTTCCAGGCGACAGGTAAAGACGAAGTATTAACCCTTAGTGTGCCGGCAACCCTTACTGTATTAGAGAGTACATGTTAGATACGAGAGAAACACATTGTAAATTTTAGTTTATTCATGAATAAACAAGTTTGATATTTAGTGAAATTGATTTTCTTAAGATGATGAAAAAAGTAAAAACTTAGTAAGGTATTGAAATACATTTAAAACTTGCACTCCTTATTATAACAATTTACAATTGGTATTCTTGGAACCAAATAGTTTCAAGCCACATACTGGACCTGTTAATGAGAAAAAGAAGTAAATTATTGAGAATAACAAGCCTGAATATACAGCAAGAATTTATCTTTTTAGTAAATAAATGGAAGTGTTATTAAATTATTACGGTGTTTTATATGTTCATTTGGTATTACTAACAATAAACAAGTTACCAAGACTTGTGTTTACTGCCATGATATCGCTGCATGTTTCTTGGTTGGTTTGGAGGGTAGAGTTTGTCAATCTAAGGGCTGATCGAGAAACATGAAATCAAGATGGCAATTTTCTGCCGCTGTGGAGCTCAAAGCCAGTATTAATTTCTAATTTCAGGAGTGGATAATTTCAGTTCCGGTCTGAGACCATACTCTCTCGCTTCATACTTGAAGTTCAGTTTTTATCAACAAAGCACCAGTACCGGTAGTCAGTAGTCTACTATTTGAAACTACTGTGTTTTGTGGATAGGCTTATTTCAGTGCATAAATAAAAACCTAGCTAAAGGTAAGCCTCATGCACTTCTGTGAATCCCATAAGTTTTCAAGAACGGTGGGAATAATTGACTCAAAAAGTAGTTTTATGCTCTAAAAACTGCATTTATGATTCAATTTTTATGAAACTTGGAATAAAATTAGCTGTAACCGTTGATATATTCCAAAATCAACCCTCGACCAGCTAAACCAAGATGGCCATCTGTTGTTAGTTTTGTTGTTGTTGACTGTAGTGACTTGAATGTTGACTGTAGTGACTTGAATGTTGTATTACATTTTGTATAATTGGGATTGTAAGTAAAGTTTTTATTGCATAAACCCCCTTTTTTAGGGGAAATTGGGGCACTTTCGGTGGACTGTTTTCCTGGTGAGAGGTTTTAAAAAGGAATATCTGTACAGAACTTTGTACAAATCTGATAAAAAAAGTGACCTATGGAGTGGTCACGCTTGTGAACATAGATATTATATTATTACACATATATATAAAGTTTTGCCATTAGACTCAGGAGGTGTTGTATTAAAATAATTTCTGTTTTGATCTATGTTGCCAAACGAATACTATAGCTATATTTCCTTTAAAATTCGCTAATTAAGTTAAAAGTTGTAAATTATTAAGACTAGTACTCAATAAAAATTTTAGTTTATTAACATGCATGTCATATTATCTTTGTACATTTTAGCTCAGGACATGGTATTTAAGCAGTATGTACCACAATTTTGTCATAATAACACTCTAGAGAAAACTAGAGTTCTATAAAACTCTTCGGCTAGAAACATAAACTGAAAGATTTAGTCTCTATCTTAAGTTATTCACTGTTAAGGAAAAGAATGCCACAGTATAACTTTAGGTTAATAAACCTAAATATGTCCAAACAATGTTCCTATTTTATGGTCAAATATACCTCCAGTAATTTTCCAAACGATCAATAATATCTCCAATAAAAGATTACAAGTGTTGGTGACGCAGATGTTCAGGAACATTAGGCTGCCTGGGGTTGTTCTTGAGAAGCCAACCGGCCAACCAAAGCATCGGTTCTGTCGGCTTCTCTTTCAGCATTTGAGCCAACCCTTCCTTCAGCAGTGGTTGTACTTCCCTCTCCAAGAACTCTATTCCCTCCACTATTCTCTTCTCTTGTTCAATTGTCCCTTGCGCAAAGAAAAACTGAATCTCTCTCCTAGCACTGACAGGGTCACAACTGGCATGAACTGCCGGGAAGTTGCAGTCAGCATTTCCGAATTGAGCGTTTAAACATTCAGGGTGTTCTCGCTTGGCAAAGTCTATGTCACAGGGACCTACGACTTCTTTCAGTTTCTCCACAGCATTCGGCCTTCCTAAACAGTAAACCCCTACTGGTGCTGAAGAGGTGCTGGCTACTAAAAGCGGAAAGTGTTTGTTACCGTAAAGATCGTGGTAAAAGTCGCTAACCTGCTCTGGTGTCATGTGTACTCTCCGTTTGGCCAATATCATAAAACCCTCCTTTTTCAATCTTGCTAAAATTTGTCTCTCATGTACCATTCCCTCAGGCTTTATCAATGCTAAGCTGTGTTCAACAGACGCTTTGTCAAGAACCTTTCTATCAATTATTGAACTATGCTGAGAAATAAGTGAATGGTTACGGTCTGATTCGATTTTTTTCGTTTTGATAGAACCAACTCGGGAGTTTTCTTTCAAATATGAAATTTTACCTAACTCTAGACTTGTATTTATATGCATGACCTCTGAATCGGAATCTGTATTAGTTTTCAAATATTCTTCCTCTTGAAAATTCTGTTTTTGCTTATCTTCAATTTTCTTTTAAATTTGGCAAATGTGGGTGATTTTAAATTTCTTCAATGCTTCCCTTTAATATTAAAACTTTATAAAGCTATGAAATGTAGTTATTACAACTGTTTTGTTATTGTTTTAGAATATTTAAAATTAATACTTCTCATGGCTAAAAAACACAAGGGCTTATGTCCATATGGTCAATGTTATAAACACTAACCCACTGGTCAAAGTGGTGATATGCCGAGAGCTGTTGCAATCTAATTGTAGTCTTTACCAAAAATCATGTGCTGTTTTGTCCCAAAAAATACTATGTAAATCAACATTGTAAACACAGTCAATTATTAATTAATATTTTTGACACTATGTAAACAATCAATCATATCAAGATTTGGTCAGTTTATTCAGCTCCAATTAGCCAACCCTTGTATTCTTTAAGAGCCCAGAAATAATTGGCACTGCCATTAAAATCACTGGTTTCAATAATATTACACATGCTTTCAGGATAGTTGCAGGATTCTTCTTCTCATTGGACGTGGTAGATTTGAACCAGTGTGATGAAGTAAATGGCCCAATTTTTGGCGGCTCTCATAACTGTGATGTCCAAACTACAAAAGTAAGTCTAATAATTCTACCAAAACAGTTAAGTTGCATTTTTAGGGTCAAGTAAATGTTATGTAAATTACTTTTCAATTTGTGATAAGTATTGTTCAAGGATAAATAGTTTATTTTGGTGCTATTAGCGAATGTCCTTATTTTACTCAAAGCTCGGTTCTCACATGGCAAATGGTTGCAGTAAAATGTAAATCAAAGAGTACCACTTCTATTCATTTTGGTTTCTGTTGCCAAAAATAATCTGTGATAAGTAGTTTGCTTTCTGCTGTTAAGTAGTTTGTCTAGCTACAAGAATATCTTAATTACATAATCAATTCTACACTTTTAAAACGTGGTTAGAGTAATAATGTACCAAATCAATTTTAAAATCTTGAGTTGTTATTTTGCAGTGTATACCAGTCCCTGGATATGGAACCAGGAGAGGGGGTTACCGTTGTGCTTGCTTACCGGGGTTCATTCCCCCGCCAGCCGTCAACGTCACCGTCCAAAACCAATACGGAGTTAAATATTACAGGTTAGTAATCAGCTGTTCCTCACTCTGGTAAATTCCACTTTGACTTGCCTGTTTTTGTGATTAGGATGTTGAATGTCATTTGAACTAAAAATATATCTTTACACAGTAATTAACTTTTATTTAAAAAAAAATTGTATAAACATTAAAAAAATGTTTGATTAGATTAATTGGCTTACATAACTGTGGTATCCGCATATTGTACAATATGCAGGGTATCAATTTTAATTGAAAGAAAAATATGTTTTGTTTACAAGTAGTAAACATTTCTTTCTCACGTTGCACGCTTAAACATATCTGGAGCTTACTGTGTCTTCTTGGTCGAACAAACATAAGTCTGGAAGTGTATCCGGAATAAAATGGTGCTCCACAGGTCTGTTGCATCATGACACAGCCCACTTTTGATAAAGGATTATTAATAATTCATTGTATGTTCATGAGCCCAGTTGTTTGAACAGGGTTGATGAAACAGAGCAAATAGTACGTCATGATACCTCATCTTGAGGTGGGGTTACCTAGCTGTTTGTTTTTAATCCTAATATTCTCACATGTTTATGCAAACATTAGCTTAATTTGATTCCGTTTCACGACCCTCTATTTGCGAAGGTGTGCCTCATGATAATATCCTGTTAGTTATGCCATATTTGTCTTTCCGCAATTATTCAACAGGATTATTTTGTTTCCTTGTTATATTGACCTTACGATTGAATTACTTTTGTATTGTAGACTCATTCAAACCTTTTACTGGGGATACTTGCCCTAAATACAGTCAACATCAGTCAATGGAAAGTTATAATATGTAATGTATAATATGTAGTGTATGATATGTAATGACTATTTTCATCTGTCTATTTCAAAGTCAAAACACAAATAATTATTATAATAATATTTTATCATCAAATTGATAATATTTTTAAGCAAGGTGTTGATTTTTGTCTCCCCTTTCTCTGGTTAGATGTCGGAACTCCGATGGGATATAATTATAATACCAGCTGCAAACTATAGTTGTAAAAATTATAACTTTAAATTTATTCCTTTCAGAAATGGTGTGAATGGGAGGCATCAAAGATAATGATATTATAAGTAGATTGAGCATAATTCTCACATGGCAGAAGCAGCAAAATCAACACAGTTGCAGCAGTCCGAGCACAGATAGCGCTGTGAGTGCTGCCATCTCTTGCCGTCATTCTCCCCTCTTGGCTCCACATGCTCGAGTTTGTCTTATGTCAATGACTTAAATGTGACCAAATCTCAGAATTTTCAAAAGGAACAAACTTCCGCTTGTGTCAGTGGCTCTACTTGAGACTCTTAAAAAAATTATCTCGCAGCAACCGTCATTCTCCCCTCTTGGCTCCACATGCTCGAGTTTGTCTTATGTCAATGACTTAAATGTGACCAAATCTCAGAATTTTCAAAAGGAACAAACTTCCGCTTGTGTGAGTGGCTCTACTTGAGACTCTTAAAAAAATTATCTCGAAGCGCTATCTGTGCTTGGGCTGCCGTAATTATGATGATTTTCCTGCCTCAGTCATTCAGCATCAATGCAAAATTTACTATAACATTATCTTTGGTCCATAAAGAGTGGTTATAGTGTATATGTTGGTTCCAGATGTATTCCGAGTTGTGGGGAGGGCAAGCAATGTTCCGCTCAGCTGGACATGTTCCTCCGCACATTCATCCTTGCAGCTCAGCTGTTCTGCATTGTCATCACTGTCATCCTCGCCATCCTCGTCTTCCGCAAACGCAAATGCAAGGTGTCAACACTTCACATTCTGTATCATCTGTTCTACTTAAACAGAACACTGACTCGTGTGTCTGTGCTCTTTCATCACTCTAATTCTAGTTAAGCTATATAAAACACTGAATACACATTTTTTTCATAAAGGACACTACTGTATGTTGATTTTTGAATACAGTACAGTTCGTCAGGTTTAGCATGGCTGGTGAGATGGGCTATAGGGCCATAAGCGGCCAGCAGGAAATCTCAAGGCCACCAACCATGCTATACCTAACGAACTGTAACATCAACCTACTCTGTAAAATACTTAGCTCCAGCACTTTTGTAATAAGAAGAATAAAACAGATAAGTGACAGTAAGACAGCCGTTACAGCCTACTATTCCTTTTTTGAAGATATGGATTAGTATGTAGTCTGGGGAGGGACCAGTGCCACACTGCAACAACAAATATTGATCGTATGAAAAAAAAGCTGTAAGGACTTAAAGTCCAAGATTTACTTGCCGAAATGCAACACGGTACTGACAGTGGTTTCACTATACTGTTTATCCTGGAAGCAATTATTTACACTGTCAAGTCCAGCAGAACCAAAACGAGGGACCAATACCATTATAATACTAGACACAAGCACAATTCGCGCAACTCACATTACCTAATTTTGAACAATAACCTTCCTACCATGGAGCAGCTTTCGGCAACTGTTTGCCACATGAATTGAAGATGCTCTGGAGAAAAGCTTAGAGGAGACTTTGGTAGACTGGCTTGTTTAGAGATTATCTAAGAGTTCCTCAGCTAGTCACAGATTTGAAGAAAGAAGACAATGAAACCAATTTATTATTACTTTTAATTGACACACTACTGTACTGTATCTGTATTTATGCATATGTAAATAAAGATTATATTTTGTATTTTGTACATTCACCATATTGAAATGTTAGCACATAAAAAGATTTTTTGTTTCAGACGATTGCTGCAGGAATGTGGACTATTTTAGAAACTATTCTTCTTGGAATTTTGCTGCTTTATGCTTCGGTAAGAACGGTTTTATTTAGTATAAAAAAATGTTCATAATAAAACTTATAAAAAGGTTAAAACAGGTCATATATTCTGATTAAACAAAGAATAATGTTTCAGGTAATTGTGCATTTCTTCAATCCTTCCATAGAACGCTGTCTGCTTGAGCCTTGGTTGAGAGAGCTTGGTTTCATTGTTTGCTACGGAGCGATCATCTTGAAACTCTACAGGTAAATGTTGTCAACATGGTTAAATATTCAGTATTAGTGAATAGATGAAAGTAAAAAATATTATAACCAGTTAATATATCTAAAAAAATAAGTTTTATCGTAATTTATTTGTTAAAGTACTAATTTAACCTTATACCTTAAACCAATAGTTTGAAACCAGTTTAAGATGCTTAAGCGTCCGATTGGCATTCAAGCTTATAATCAACCGTACTTTCTCAAGTGCACAAATTAATAAGCAAATACAGCTGTGTTTGAATAGTAATTCTTGTTTTGTTAATTACTGGGCACAATTCGAATCTCATGAGTTGTAGCATTCCAGATGTACATTAGTTTTGATCACCAGAATTTCTAGAGTTGAAAGTAAGTTTTCAGGATCCTTGAGTTGCCACTGAGTTTCCCTGAACCCTTCTACTGCCACCAAGGTTTCTTGAACTATCGATGGCAACTGTTGGTTTCCAGATTCCCTGTAGTGGCTATTCAAGAGTAAGTTGGTAGTAAATCTCTGGTTTCAAAAGTCTCTGCCAAAAATCTTAATATTTTGTAAATATTTTTATTTTGTATATTTTAAAATTAACTTGTGAAGTTGAAAGTTAACTTTCTTCCTATTAAGTGATTATCTGACTTGTCCAATTTCCCTTGACCCTCTTTTCTTCTTTTACAAATTAAATTTCAGTGTTATCTATAAAACGTCCTAAAGGAGTTACTTGCTGAACTTGTGTTAAGGATCCTGATGGAGTTTAGAACGCGGAAGGCTCACAGATGGGTGGTGAGGGACAAGGATCTGCTCAAGTATCTCTCCGGAATGGTTCTCATCATGTTGGCATACCTGTCCGCTTGGACAGCAACCAACCTCAACTTCTTACGGGAAGGCTTCGGTCTCTTGACGATTGGCTACACTGACTCCGGCCTTCACTTTGAATCTTGCAAACCTCTTTGGTGGGACTATGTTACCGAGACAGGTGAGCTGTCAATGAAATTGCTGTGCTAAAGAAATTACACATTGTAATGGTTGAAGTTGTTTGACCTCAGTGGGGCTCGAGAACAATTTAGTCACACAGGTCGGGACAGCAATTAAGTTACAGACAGCCTTGCTGCAAATAAATTGTTATGAGAAAATAAAATTAAACATTATAATAATTCGAATGTGTGCATGATGAAAGAGGTATTTTAGGTCCAATCCATTTTAGTGCAAAGTTGAAAATGAAGATTTCATCCTTGATCGCAACACAGTTGACAATTGTTCTGAATGTCTGCCAGGAGAGATGCTGATCTTGCTGTTCGGGATGCACCTGGCGCTCGCGGCTCGCAATGCCACCGTCATGTTTGAGGAGAGGAGGTTCCTCTGCTGCACAGTCATCGTGGAAGCCATCATCAGTTCCGTGTTCTACATCGTCAGAGCCTTGTACTGGGACACTCTTCATCCAGACCAAGCTTTCCTGGCCGCCTTCGCTCGCAGCCAACTCACCAACACGCGTGCTCATGCTCATCTTCACTCCTAAGGTAGTGCAACCGATAGAGAGTATTATGATAAGAAATTGTAGTTTCTAGTGCAATCACTTCAATCAGTTTTGACATAAGCAAACCTGGCAATATTGGGTGCTGGCCCTTGGGGTAATTTACCCCAAACTGTTGACTTTGCACTGTTCATTTGTAAACCGTCAGGTTCCCAAGAGTCACCCTGTCCATCCTCACTACTTTCTGACTGGGACTCGTGGCGTGGTCCTGTAATCCAAGCCATGGATGTGGCGAGGTGAACCTCTCGAGATGAACCCTGATGACATTGGGTATGTAACTCATAATATTTTGTATCACACTTTCATAAACAATCTCAAACCCTTATTGGCTTACTGTTTGTAACACTGTTTTGATTTTCTTCAGTTTGAAATTAAAATGCCGTTACAATAAGGTTTAAAGAAGAACCTCATTGTTTGATAATTTACTCAATGTTTCCCACTGCTGTTTACTTCTCAGGGTTGAAGAGGCTGTACACTCAACTGGAGGTGCTGAAGAACAAGACACTCCGCCAGAACAACCCTCACATATCCAAGCGTGGCGGCTAAGGTGGGCGCTTACAGCTTCTCTCTCTGGTCAGCTCTCCATCATGGCCCATACTCGGGGGCAGGGTGAAGTAACCCTGTGGCTTTTGGGAAAAATTATTGATAACATTTAAAAACACAAGCGAATTTTATATAAAATTCTATTTTAGAACAAAATAATAAGCTTTTTGACAATTTATCATTTGAATTTCAAGTACAATGCACTTTTGCATTCTCCTTGGATTGGAGGGTGATTGAGTGCAAGTCTTTATGGACAGTACCATTGTATTATATAGAGATGATTCAAAAGTCTTTAGAACTTTGTATTTAAACCAATTAATAGAAAGCGTATGAATAGAAATAACACAATTGGAACTAAACCTTTATCTTGTCAGGAATAGGACTAATGTATGTTAATACAATGTATAAAAACACTGATGTACTTTAATACATCAGTCCTCTTCCTGACAAGAGAAAAGATTTACATGGAAAGTTGTGGCCTTTTAAGTATGGGAATTTTTCTCCAGCGGCTCAAAAATGTGGTTCCTGGTTTTCCCTTCTTCTGAGGATCCCCAAGATAACCTGCTATGTTAGCCCCTATGGGTTCTCTTGCTGCCTATTGATGTGCCATTGCTGTACATATGATTACCATCTTCTCCGTAGCTATTTTCAGTGATTCCACTAAAGAAAAAAAAACTATTCCAAATCTTCTGGCGAAAAATCTTGTTTTACACCACATACATGAAATGAAAGTCTCTTTCTGAACTTGGCTTTAGTTTATCAGGGAAAAATCATAAGGCAGCCATTATTTAAGTTCCTGTTATGAAAAATTACAAATCACAAATATTTTACAAGTTATTAAAATTTCATACTACATTTACCATGAATATTTGAAATCATGCATTCATTTAGTTTGTTTTAATGAAATTATAAGTAGTTACATAATCTTTATCTTTTAACAAATTTACTGAATAACAAAACATGTCTATTTACAGTGTCAAATTCTAAGTTTGCCAAAGCCAAACCAAACCTCAGTGGTAAATGTTTGAGAACAAAAGGAATTTACAGGTAAGAATATGTTTACATTTGTGTTGTTTTATTATGAACAGAGATTTAGAAAATGTTGTTTGTGTGCATGCTGCAGAAACGTGGAAGTCGAGAAAGGTAAGTTTTGAGAAACCAGTCTTATACAGCTTTGAGGAGAATTATTTAAGATCCTTTGTTTGAAAAATCTTATTTGTAAGGGGAATGAGTTTTCTTCTTTGTTCTATAGAAACTGATATACATTCATAATGATCAACCTTTCAATAATAATAACATAATTTGCTGTTGGGCAGCGACAGGGCGGTGTTTAAAGTGGTTGGTTTGCTGTGAACCCAACACTGTTTTGATTCCAGTGTTCCAATGTCCAGTGTTAACAGGATGCACTGCTAGGCATGGGTTTAGTCGTTGATAAGATCATTCAAGCAGTTTGCTCACATTTAGTTATAGTAATAACATAATTTCTGTACAGGCTTTGCAGAAGCAGCGAATCAACAAGCCACCAGCGCCGCGAGACTCAAGGCATCATCTGTCTCAACGAGCTCGATCTCTACAAGCCGCAGGACGGACTGGTGTACACAGACATGGATGTGGCCGAGGTGAACCTCTCCGAGATGAACCCTGATGACATTCGGGTATGTAACTCATAATATTTGGTATCAGGTACATAGGAGATAACATATATTCAACCTACACACTCGCAAAACAATCTCAAACCCTTATTGGCTTACTGTTTGTAACACTGTTTACGATTTTCTTCAGTTTGAAATTAAAATGCCGTTACAATAAGGTTTAAAGAAGAACCTCATTGTTTGATAATTTACTCAATGTTTCCCACTGCTGTTTACTTCCCAGGCGGAGTTGAAGAGGCTGTACACTCAACTGGAGGTGCTGAAGAACAAGACACTCCGCCAGAACAACCCTCACATATCCAAGCGGCGCGGCGGGCGCAAGGTGGCACACCGACGCTTCTCTCTGCAGGTCAGCTCTCCATCATGGCTCATACTCGGGGGCAGGGTGGGGAAGTAGCCCCCCCTGTGGCTTTTGGGAAAAATTATTGATAATATTTAAAAATAAAGCAAATTTTATAAATATTCTATTTTAGAACAAAATAATAAACTTTTGAGACAATTTCATCATTTATTATCTGGAATTTCAAGTACATGCACTTTTTGCACTCTCGTTGGATTGGAGGGTGATTGAGTGCAAGTCGTAGTACCATTGTATTATATAGGGTGATTCAAAAGTCTTTAGAACTTTGTATTTAAACCAATTAATAGAAAGCGTATGAATAGAAATAACACAATTGGAACTAAACTAGCTAACTAAACCTTTATCTTGTCAGGAATAGACTAATGTATGTTAATACAATGTATTAAAACACTGATGTACTTTAATACATCAGTCCTCTTCCTGACAAGAGAAAGATTTACATGGAAAGTTGTGGCCTTTTAAGTATGGGAATTTTTCTCCCAGAACGCTCAAAAATGTGGTTCCTGGTTTTCCCTTCTTCTGAGGGTCCCCCCAAGATAACCTGCTATGTTAGCCCCTATGGGTTCTCTTGCTGCCTATTGATGTGCCATTGTACATATGACTACCATCTTCTCCGTAGCTATTTTCAGTGATTCCACTAAAGAAAAAAAAACTATTCCAAATCTTCTGGTGAAAAATCTTGTTTTATACCACATACATGAAATGAAAGTCTCTTTCTGAACTTGGCTTTAGTTTATCAGGGAAAAATCATAAGGCAGCCATTATTTAAGTCCCTGTTATGAAAAATTACAAATCACAAATCTTTTACATGTTATTAAAAATTCATACTACATTTACCATGAATATTTGAAATCATGCATTCATTTAGTTTGTTTTAATGAAATTATAAGTAGTTACATAATCTTTATCTTTTTAACAAATTTACTGAATAACAAAACATGTCTATTTACAGTGTCAAATTCTAAGTTTGCCAAAGCCAAACCA
The DNA here is from genome assembly GCA_018831715.1 of Matsumurasca onukii. Lineage (NCBI taxonomy): Eukaryota > Metazoa > Arthropoda > Insecta > Hemiptera > Cicadellidae > Matsumurasca > Matsumurasca onukii. The sequence goes on from CM032065.1 coordinate 3,411,165, forward strand.
AACCTCAGTGGTAAATGTTTGAGAACAAAAAGGAATTTACAGGTAAGAATATGTTTACATTTGTGTTGTTTTATTATGAACAGAGATTTAGAAAATGTTGTTTGTGTGCATGCTGCAGAAACGTGGAAGTCGAGAAAAGGTAAGTTTTGAGAAACCAGTCTTATACAGCTTTGAGGACAATTATTCAAGATCCTTTGTTTGAAAAATCTTATTTGTAAGGGGAATGAGTTTTCTTCTTCGTTCTATAGAACTGATATACATTCATAATGATCAACCTTTTAATAATAATAACATAATTCGCTGTTGGGCACGGTAGGACTACGCGACAGGACGGTGTTTAAAGTGGTTAGTTTGCTGTGAACCCAACACTGTTTTGATTCCAGTGTTCCAATGTCCAGTGTTACCAGGATGCACTACTAGGCATGGGTTTAGTCGTTGATAAGATCATTCAAGCAGTTTGCTCACATTTAGTTATACCATAGTAATAACATAATTTCTGCTTACAGGCTTTGCAGAAGCAGCGAGCGTCCAACAAGCCACCAGCGCACGAGACTACCGAAGCCACCGAGAACGAGGTCTCTCGCAACCCTGAAGATTCCGTCTGCAGTGTTGAGGGTCCTAGTGCCATCTACAATGACGGACCCTCGACCTACAGTGAACTGGGGGGCTTTGGCACTCCCAACATACCCCACCGCGCCAACAAGCAGTAGCCATGTGTCCCGTAAACACACACGTCAGCGTTGAGACAACTCAGTTCAACCTCCATTCACTTTCGAAAGTCCCGTTAAATTTTACTAATATACCTGTGGAGAAGAACAAAGGCTTGCATTTATAAGCTTTTACTTTTGTTTACTAAAAGTAACTGAGATTGTTATATCCACTCACAGTGGGTGAGAGTGTGGTTTAGCCAATTCGGATGCAAGGAACTTCTTGAGACAACTCGCTTGAACAAGTGGCTAGACAAAATTTAATTGTATTTTTGAACTTAGGGCCAAATGCAATCAAGTTCTTGTTTTTGTAATTCCTCTTACAGGTTACTCAAGAATAAGGATTAAGATATTTAATTGGTTACAATTTCACAGCTTACCTTAAATGATTGATTGCGTTATGTTTGAAGGAGCTTTTTGAAGAATGAGAAAAAAGATATGTCTGTTTGTATGGTCCGCTGTTTAATAACCTGCCTAGTACGGCCAAGTGAGTTTGATGTCTTATAAATCAAAAGGCTTTAAACTCAAACACTCAAAATTTAATTTGATTTCACAGATGGTTTTGAATTTGTTCAGCCAATCAGTATGCAGTACAATACTTAGACTTTGTTCTGGTATGAAATCTGTGTTTTTGAACAACTCTAAAGTACAGACCAAATCACGGAAGGATTTTTCAACAATAAATATTGCTATCACGAGAGAGTCACCAAAATGTTTAGCCGCTGACTGTGTGTGTTTGAAGAATAACTTCCAATTCGGCAACCTGCATCGACCAATTGCATTTATCCTCTATCAATGTACGTATCGTAAGATAAACTTATCCTTTGTCTTAGCTGCTTGCTGTATCTATGATGATAGTCTACGCCCTCTAGGCTAGGATCCCGGACCTTTTCATTTCTGTATTTTTATAACTGTCCATGTGCTCAATTATATTTTAATCATGTTTTAAACAGAACCATATGCTAGATTTTAAATATCAATACGTGGAAGATTAAATTAAATTTTGTACATTTAATCGTTAAGGAAACCTTGGTCGGACTCTGTTGGTGTATATAGCCTGTAAACTAACATGATTGTGTGTCGAATAATTGTTAACATATTTATTTGGATGTTATCTGGAATTCAGTGGAGCGAAGTTAACCTCAGATTGGATTTTAGCCTCTTTACTGTCTCTATCTGTGTAATACTCTGATCTTGTATATAAATTCTTCTCAACTAAACACACTGTCTCTGCTATTGATTAATCTTCCCTTTAACTAAAGTTTTTTGTTATTAAAGCAAAAATAAATGTATATTTTGAATAAAATACTAAATCTGTGTTTGGTTCTAAATGTACAGGGTAAAAGGGGTGAATCTTTGAGTCATGTTCAAATGTGTAGTTTAAACCATTTGTTAAATGAGAACACATAAATGAAAACATGTAACATGGTTGCAAATCTAATAAATAAATAAATATTATTTATTTTTATACCCATTTAAGTTTGTTTGAAATATTGTGTTGACATTAAATGTGTGTACTTTATTAATACCCTTATGACTATTCTCCCACGATTTTTATTTTCATTGTCTTTGGCTTCATTGTTTAGTTAAGAGAGTCAGTTCGGAACCTTGATGTGGGTGTAACCACTGTTTCAATAACAAATTATTTCTGAACACGGAATCCCCATAAACCGATCAAAAGTAATACAGTAGATACTTCAGTCTCATCGAGCTCACAACACTACACAAGCACATGCTTCCTTACAGAATACTTCATTCGTAGTTTCAATAACGAAAAGAATTATTGGTGATTTAAAGAGTTTTGAACATGTTGTGTGTACGGCACATGCACACCAACTCACTCTTATGTAACGTCCAAGACTCCAAGGAGAACCGAGCAAAGCGGGTTCCTATTAGTGAGAGGCGGCGATAATTATTGGGCGGATAACATCACATTCGACACGCAGGGACGCAACGCTGTAGGCTCTGAATATAAAACACAGGTTGAAAAAAGTATCCTAATACTGTGTTGAAAAATTGAGCCAAAGATTATGTTATGGTAGGTAGATTGCGAATAGATGTCACATGGTTGAGGCAGGGTAATCAACATAGTTCGGCAGCTCAATCACACATTCGCTGCGAGCGCTGCCATCTCTCGACGTCTCTCCCCCCTTCCAGGCTCTACATGCTCGAGTTTGTCCGATGTCGATGACTTAAATGTGACCAAATCGTGCGATTTTCGAGAACGATAAAACCTGTGGGTCCGACAGTGGCTCTACTTGAGACTCTTAAAACAATTCCCTTCGCTATCTGTGCGTGTGCTGCCGAACTATATTGATTTTCCTGCCTCAACCATGTGACATCTGTGTGCAATCGTCCTACCATAATATTATCTTTGATTAAAAACAACACTGCTCTCTGACAATTTCTTTAATTCGCACTACCCCCAGGACATATCCTCATGTATAGCTGTTTAGAGATAAAATGAAATTAATAATTCTTCTGGGATATTCTAAAACAACTATACGCGTTTCTAACATTTGTGCGCTAGATATACAGGGTGTTACGAATCAACTCTTAGCATTCTTATAACCTAGTTCTTCCGGTTTACACCGCGTCAAAACATCATAACAACGCATGCTCTGAGAGCAAGGAAGCGAGTGCATCGTTGATGGTACGGAATGACTCAACATTAGGACATTGTGTTATTGTTGGTTGCATAAGCGTGACCTTGCCGCCGTGACAGCGAGGGGGCAACAACAAGTTGATTGTCGTGATAATTCATCCGGGACAAAACAGTACATTCTATAACATTTTAGTGTTATTACCTTGTAAGAAAAAACCGCTAGGTATACTTTGTGTTAATCAACTCTTAGCATTATTATAACCTAGTTATTCCGGTTCCCACCGTGTCAAAACAGCATTACAGCTTGAAATATTTCGGTATCGCTGTGGAGTACCATCTTCACTCACTGATTGGCTGAAATTGAGCCACTTGTCTGCTATCCTATTGGTCACAGGGCTGCCAACCGTCCATTGGAGCAGGGATGTCAACTGGCGATGTTCTCATTGACTGTGACACTATCGAAAAAACTTCCTGGTAGGACTGGTTGACCTTCAGTGGTTTCTCGGACGACTTGGCCGTGATGAGTCTTGGCATTATCTTTTGGTTTCAAGAAACTTTCGTACGTATTTGAGAGTTGCAACAGGATTTATTTAGACCATACGTGTTATTCGGCCAAAGACCTTGTCATATAAATGTGATGTATACTTGTGCTCATTTTAAATACTGTAAATATACGGATATATATTAATTTTAATGTTTCAAGACAAGAATTGACAAGGTGTAGCGTTTCATTCAAGCTAAGTATTAAGATTTCAAGGACGAGACTCCCGCTGGGACTCTGACTAGCTGTGTGTGTGTGTGTGTGGGAGTCGTAAATTTAGAGATTTACTATCAAGGACCAAACACAAATTTGAAGGCCACCGAGTCCTATGACCTTTTATTTTCTAGAGACGGGTGACTAAATCTTATGTCACAATGTATACGGAACAGACTTTATTTTTAGTACGATTAATTTGACTGTGCCACACTGTACCTAATTGCCGTTTCCAAGATAGAGCAAACTCTGGTCATTGGATATAACTAAGTATGAGTGAAATAATAAAAAAAAGTATAAAACGTAATATATTATTAGCTGTGGCTTAATGTTAACCAATCATCTAAACGGCCTGTGGTTTGGAGTTTCAGATCTCGACTAAGTAGAAAATGGTTGAATTGTAAGGGAAGATACGATCAGAGGAGAATGATTCGCAGATATAAAAAACTATTGTTATAAATACATATTTAGAGTATTTGCTTCTTACTTCTGATCGTCCCTACTTATTGTTCAGGAGCAAGACAGTCTATACTGCTGCCTGAAATGAATGAAATGAAATGAAATGAAACACGTCTTTATTAGTGGCGAAGTTAGGACTTTAAAGTCCTCTCTTCCACTTAACCACAGTAAAAATATAACAAAATAATATATACAAACAATTAAAATATATAAATACAAATAAATGTTGACACTAAAATATATACAATGAGAACTCAAATTGAACTACAATACATTAGAACAATAGAAAATAGAAAATAAACAAATTGGGTAGTGTTACAACAAATGTAGCTTAGCATAAGAAAAGCAATTATTGCTAAAAACGTTAAAGTTAAGGAACTAAATTTGAATATTATATATTTTAAACTCGCATTCACACGCTCATTCAGACTAGGTTCGCCCCAACCACGCGCCGCCACACCAGCCATCACCGCCCCTGAGACTCCCGCAAGAGCCAAGCCCTGACCTCCGCCCAGCTCGCTCCTCAATGTTCTTGATACTATCGGGAAGATCGTTCCATAATCTGCAGGCTGTAACAATGAATGCCTGAAAGTTTTGTCAGGTCAGCCTTCTTTGCTTTCTTCCAATCACACATTGTATATGGTACAAGGTTATGGGGTCTCTCTAGCCATGTTGAGAAAGTGCTCATATTGCAAAGGCGGCAGTCCGTCTGCTATGTAATGTACATCCTCTTGAGCACTGCAGACCTTTGTTTAAACTCTGCAATATTCTTACTGTGGTCAATGTTTACATGTTTCATTGTTTAGTTGAGACAAAGAGAAGGGAGGCTACTCTTGCTTGTAACAAAGATGTTCACAGCTATGAAACACGTAACAAGAACAAACTGCATGTAACTAGATGTAGGCTATCCAAATTTCAAAAGATTTTCCTGTCAGGTATAAGGTTTTTCAACTGCATGCCTGCACAAGTTTATGAATGCCAAGCCTAGATTTCATGCAGTAGTTAAAGCATGGCTTGTTGAAAACCCTTTCTACAAGGTTCAAGAGTTCCTTGAGGCCAACCACAGAGACATCTTGAATCACCTGTAAATAGAACATACACTACTGGGAGCATGGTGTGGACTTTAGTGTGTGCTTGGCATGAACTTGGTGAAGTAGCTTTGTATGAACATTCAATATTGATTTTTTGAAAATTTTTATTGCATGACTACTACTTATTGTAGCATAATATTGTTTTTTTAACTTGTATAATATTGTTTTTAGTTAGCTTGAATATTTACCTAGCCAATTAATGTAAAAATTTGAACGGCTCAATAAAATCATTGAACTTCTGATGAAATAAGATAGGGTAGCATGATTTAAAAACTCAAATAAACCCTGACAAATTGTTCATTTTTTAAAACATTTTGAAATGGTTTTTTAGAATATTTAAGTTTAAAATGTACATGGCTAAATTATTTAGTTTGTTCTCACAACATGAGTGTTGAATCTACAATACAAAGTAACAATTAAAGAAACAAAGAACCTGGACAAATTGCTTTTGAACGGGATACGATAACGGGGTTTGAAAATTCGTGTTCAACGCAACGAGGCAGTTTTCAAAATATGTAGTACAATTTGTCAGATTTTCGAAAACAAAAATCTTCATCCGAAATTTAACTTCCGAATAGGGTAAGGTGGTTTGAAAATTAAAGTCCCTGACAAATTGTACAAAAAAAAACTAAAAACCGTTTAAAATTTACATTGTTAAATGATTTAAATAGGTTCTATTAACTTGAATGATGAATAATATCAATATAATATATCTATATTTATAAAAGTCTCCAATATAATACAGGGTGTTTTTTTTTAAAACGCAACCCAACTTTCAAACTTTAATAAGTCATTCTATGCGTGCGCTATAAGGTCGTAAATTGTATCATTGGTTTGTTCATTTCAATATCTATCAGATGATATGTATTGTTGCAGTAATATAGTGGTTTTGATTTGATAATTTGGTGTTATTGTAAAATAAACACATTAATGGTTTTTAGCAAAGATCAACGAGTGCCTATTGTTGAAGAACACTTAAGAAGATCATTTCTTTTTGTCAAGAGGAATTTGGGGTCAAGTTTACAGGTGTTAATTTTCCAAACAAATCTAAAATTCACAGATTTGTAAAAATTTTAACAAAATAGGTTTTGTAGGGAAAGGAAAACATAACAGAAGGCGGACTGTACTGAATGAAGTGACGGACAATGTTAGGGTTAAATTAGAAAATTCCCCTAAAAAATCTTTCAAAATTTTGAAACAACAAAAGCAGATAGCCTACTAACGCCTGGATACTTGATCTTAAACGCATCTTGAAAAAAATTATCTTGCCCTTAAGTGCTCTTCAACAATAAGCACTAACTAATCTTGCTAAAACCATGATTCGTTTTTTTTCAATAACATCAAATTAAATGAATTTCTGTATTACTAAAAGTCATATGATCTGATAGTGAGTGAACAAACCAATGTTCTATTGTTATTACTATCGTAAAAATGACTTACTAAAGTTTAAAGTTGGGTTGCGTTAAAACACCTGTATTACAATTAAGAAGCAAAGCGCCTGCAAAAACTAACACACTTTAAATATACCCAACTGTTTGGTTGTTGCGGATAGCTTTGAAAGCGCTTTTTAAATACCGATTTCCTAAGATCCTCTGCAATTAAATCTATAACGATTTGTTTCAAATTTAATTAATATTCTTATTTTCATAATATTCTTATTTTTATATTCTATAATTAAAAATGGTGTTCAGCGCTACGAGGTGGTTTAAAAAATGTACAATTTGCAGGGTGTTGGGGACAAAAACGTTTCCCCGACATTGTAGAAAGTACTTATAGACACTCAAATGTCAAATTTGTAAATGCTTTGACTGTTATAATACTTGCTTTTAAAACTTGCTATACTAATAGACTTGACTTTAAAATTTTTATTATCCTTTTAGCTTCTCACCTAGTTTGAGTTACGCAAAGGAATTGGCATCATTTGTGAAATGCCGTATATTATCAACTAAAGCCCTTGGGATCACAAAACGATGCGTAATTGAATAAAAAAAAAACGGATTTCAGCTTTGAGAGTGAGTGGTTGAAGTTAACGGAAGTGGTTTACCCACGCCATTACACTAAACAATCACGGATAACAAATTCTTAAGGCGGAATTTATTAATTTATTATTTATTAATTACGGATAAAACAAAATCAACTGAAAGAAAAGAAAATCGCTTTTGTTTATTTATGCGTAGGAGTATTTTTGATAAATATAATTATAAACAATGTACTGATTTTATTTTAGACAGTTCACTACAGAGTAAATGTAGTTTTATTAGAAATGTAGCATAAGTCATCATTGAAGGAAGGCGCTCACTTGTTGAAGTGTTCAATTTTTTCACAAACATTGGATTTTCTAATTAAAACAGTGCGGCCCCATTTTCACTGCCTCCGCCTAGCCAGTAGTGAGTAGTGAGTAGCCAGTAGCCAGTAGTGAGTAGTCAGTCAGTGAGTGGTTACGTAACGTAGAACAGATGCGCTGCGCTGTGAGTGTGGACGGTCAGTGAGCGTAGTGCGTCTCCGCCAGTAGGTCCTGCTCACTGCAGTGTGCGTAGTGTGGTCCCGTGTCTTGTGTCATCTGTGGATTACCCTAGCTCCACTTTCAACTTTAAGTAAGTTTACCTCTGTCATAGTTGCCCAGTTGAGATGGTTTTAAGTTTAAAAATATAGCTTCAAACTGCTGGTACAGAAAAACTGAAACAAAATGCTGTTGTTTGTAAAAGTGTTAAGTACTTTGAGAACACTTCGTCTTTGATTTTAACCCTAAAACGAGTAAACTAAACAACTAGAGGACACGAATAATGGAGCGGTTGTCAGCTTTAAAAAGACAAATTTAAATAGTAAAATACGAAAAAAGTTACATAATAGTTTTACTTATCTATGCAAAACTGAATAATTCTACATCAAGAACTCCGACCGTAATTATAAAAGAAAACACCGAAACAATGTTTGAAAAGCACACATGCGTACCTTGCAGGCTTGCAGTAGAAACAAATTAAGGAAAATAAACTTTGCTCTGTTTAGACATAGAGTAATAAAATCTACGCTGGCCGATCGTATTAAACTCGGAGAACATTACTGAAGTATAACACTCAAAATAAGCACCGTAATTTAATGTAGGACTTTATTGACCATACCGCAATATACACGAGTGTGAAAACGCGAGTGTCTAATGTAAGAGAAATTACAATACTTAAATGCTCAAAACATTCCGTCATTTGCACGCTTAGGTCCCCGAAATTCTACGTTACGTAAGAATAAAATTGGCTCAAAGGGCCGCCAGACATTCAGGAGGATATAAATCGTTAGTAGAACCAGTTTCCGCAGGTCCTGAGCCTCTCGCAGTCTCGAGGCACAGGGCCCGAGAAGACGGCGAGAAGGTGAGGGAGCGAAAGGTTGTATTGGTGTTTGCTTGAGTCAGTGGGCGCTATCATGAGCAACTTATGCTAATGTTGGCAGAATACTCAGACACTCAAGCCCAAGCAAGCTGTTCAGTGCTGCTTACGTCTTAGATATATTACCTTAGGCCGAATTCAATTATACAAATTTAATCAAAAAACTCTATGTAACTGAATAAAAATAAAAATTTTAGCCGAAAGTAATACTTTGATCGTAGTTGGTTGAATTCAGTGGACGGGAGGCTCCATTAAAAAGCCAACATACTAAACAGCCATGGCTATAAGAAAAGAATATAGCTGCTGGATGACAAGAAAATTGCTGTAGTCAAAAGTGAATATATTTTAGTACTAATGGGATATGTGCTTGGGTTGAAAGACCCAAGCTTAATCTTAACAGGCCTTTCAGTGTGCTTTCCTGTACACGGAATCCCCCATAAACCGATCAAAAGTAATACAGTAGATACTTCAGTCTCATCGAGCTCACAACACTACACAAGCACATGCTTCCTTACAGAATACTTCATTCGTAGTTTCAATAACGAAAAGAATTATTGGTGATTTAAAAAGAGTTTTGAACAAAGTGTTGTGTACGGCACATGCACACCAACTCACTCTTATGTAACGTCCAAGACTCCAAGGAGAACCGAGCAAAGCGGGTTCCTATTAGTGAGAGGTGGCGATAATTATTGGGCGGATAACATCACATTCGACACGCCAGGGACGCAACGCTGTAGGCTCTGAATATAAAACACAGGTTGAAAAAAAGTATCCTCATACTGTGTTGAAAAATTGAGCCAAAGATTATGTTATGGTAGGTAGATTGCGAATAGATATCACATGGTTGAGGCAGGTAAATCAACTTAGTTCGGCAGCTCAATCACACATTCGCTGCGAGCGCTGCCATCTCTCGACGTCTCTCCCCCCTTCCAGGCTCTACATGCTCGAGTTTGTCCGATGTCGATGACTTAAATGTGACCAAATCGTGCGATTTTCGAGAACGATAAAACCTGTGGGTCCGACAGTGGCTCTACTTGAGACTCTTAAAACAATTCCCTTCGCTATCTGTGCGTGTGCTGCCGAACTATATTGATTTTCCTGCCTCAACCATGTGACATCTGTGTGCAATCGTCCTACCATAATATTATCTTTGATTAAAACAAAACTGCTCTCTGACAATTTCTTTAATTCGCACTACCCCAGGACATATCCTCATGTATAGCTGTTTAGAGATAAAATGAAATTAATAATTCTTCTGGGATATTCTAAAACAACTAAGCGCGTTTCTAACATTTGTGCGCTAGATATACTTTGTGTTACGAATCAACTCTTATTGCATTGTTATAACCTAGTTCTTCCGGTTTACACCGCGTCAAAACATCATAACAACGCATGCTCTGAGAGCAAGGAAGCAACTGCATCGTTGATGGTACGGAATGACTCAACATTAGGACACTGTGTTATTGTTGGTTACATAAGCGTGACAAGCGTTCAAATAACAAAGTGACCTTGCCGCCGTGACAGCGAGGGGGCAACAACAAGTTGATTGTCGTAATAATTCATCCGGGACAAAACAGTACATTCTACATTTTAGTGTTATTACCTTGTAAGAAAAAACCGCTAGGTATACTTTGTGTTAATCAACTCTTAGCATTATTATAACCTAGTTATTCCGGTTCCCACCGTGTCAAAACAGCATTACAGCTTGAAATATTTCGGTATCGCTGTGGAGTACCATCTTCACTCACTGATTGGCTGAAATTGAGCCACTTGTCTGCTATCCTATTGGTTACAGGGCTGCCAACCATCCATTAGAGCAGAGATGCCAACTGTCGATGTTCTCATTGACTGTGACACTATCGAAAAGACTTCCTCAGGACTGGTTGACAGCTTCTATTTGAATTTATTATCATTTTGAATTATTTCAGTGGTTTCTCAGACGACGTGGCCGTGATGAGTCTTGGCATTATCTTTTGGTTTCAAGAGAAAACCTTTCGTACGTATTTGAGAGTTGCAACAGGATTTATTTAGACCATACGTTATTCAACCAAAGACCTTGTCATATAAATGTGTTGTATAATTGTGCTCATTGTATATATACGGATATATATTAAATGTTTCAAGACAAGAATTGACAAGGTGTAGCGTTTCATTCCAAGCTAAGTATTAAGAATTCAAGGACGAGACTCTCGCTAGGATTCTGGCTAGCTGTGTGTGTGTGTGGGGAGTCGTAAAGTTAGAGATTTATTATCAAGGACCAAACAAAAATTTGAAGGCCACCGAGTCCTATGACCTTTTTATTTTCTAGAGACGGGTGACTAAATCTTATGTCACAATGTATACGGAACAGATTTTATTTTTAGTACGATTAATTTGACTGTGTCACACTGTACCTAATTGCCACGTTTCTAAGGTAGAGCAAACTCTGGTCATTGGATATAACTAAGTATGAGTGAAATGAAAAAGAATAAGTATAAAACACAATATATTATTAGCTGTGGCTTAAATATTAACCAATCATCTAACTGGCCTGTGGTGGAGTTTCAGATCTCGACTAAGTAGAAAATGGTTGAATTGTAAGGGAAGATACGATCAGAGGAGAATGTTTCGCAGATATAAAAAACTATTGTTATAAATACATATTTAGAGTATTTACGTTTCTTACTTCTATCGTCTTACTTATTGTTAGGAAGCAAGTCAGTCTATCACACTGCTGCCTGTCCGTGCATAGAAGTCTCTTACGAAATAGAGACTACCTGTTGATTTGAGACACCTGCCACTCTTGGAGACTATTTTACGGTGAATATGGGATGATTGTTTTAATGAATGGCGAAGTGTTGTATTGCAAACTAGGGTCAATAATCTTCTCAGATCGGGTCATTAGTTGAAATGGAAAATGCCTGCCGGCTTAAAATAACTTCCAAACGCCGAAGAGCGGCCAGGATAAAAGTTGGTTATTGCATTATTACTACAGAAAATCGAAGTTAAATCAAGTAACAAAGATGTTAGACATATTTACGCAGCAACGCAAGAACCAAATGATTGTTATTATGACTTATCCTGAAGTTATGGTACGTTATTCGGCCATAAAGTATAATATAACCATCTTCTTGAAAGACCGCTTGACGTACTTACGAGTTTTTGCTCGTACAAATAACTCAGAAACCTGTTTAAAGTGTAAGTGAGCAAATGACACACCGAGCTGCCTAGAGAGAGTAATTGACTTCTTCCTGGGCAGTAAATTTATTTGCAATGCTAATAGAATATCTTTACGCAAATGCCAGGCTCTCCTTTACTGGTAGCTACTGGGAGGCAAAAGAAATGTCTACATATTTCTGTAATTTGGTTGGACTTATTTGATGAACGCGTAAGAGAAATATTTAGTTTTAGTAAATTCTTGTGAATTTTAAGTCTTAGACTTTCGCGGCCGGTGTCTCAACTATAATCTAGTTCTTCCAGTTCACAACGCGTCAAAACATCATAATAATTAGATTGAAATATTTCGGTCTCGCAGTGGAGTACCATCTTCAGTCACTGATTGGCTGAAACCGAGCTACTTGCTGTCTGCTGGGCCTTTTTATCTCCTATTGGTGACAGGGCTGCCAACCGTCGAATGGCGCAGGAGTGCCAACTGTGGAGTTCTTATTGGCTGTTATACTGTCAAAAAGACCGTATATCAGGACTGGCTGCCAGCTTCTGGAGAGTTTTACATAGTCTTCTTTGTTGTAGTTGTTGCCAATTATTATTATTTCTATGGTTTCTCGGACTACTCTAGGGTAATAATGTGAAACTTTGGCAAAAACCTTGGCCTTGTCAAATTCTACTGCATGTTTCGTGTTGTAACTATGTTCCGCTATGGCCAACTTTTCAATATTTCACCCTAATTTCAATATTTTACGAAATATTTCACCCTAATTATTATGATGTTTTGACGTGGTGTGAACAGGAAGAACTAGATTATAGATTCTTGTGAGATTTAAAGGAATATGCCGCTTTAAACAGGTTAGCTGAAAAAAAAGCGTGACACTATTTTGAATAAATACTGTGTTATAGGACATCTAGGATACAACATAAATCAGATCTTCACCCTAGGCCATCAGTAACAACAGCTGATGGACTAGCCATCCAATCATATACGAGTATAATCTCTTATATGAACTCTGAATCCGTTATAATCTAGTTCTGCCGGTTCACACCGTGTTAACCATCGTTATAGTTTGCTTGAAATATATCAATCTCGTTGTGTAGTACCATCTTCGGTCACTGATTGGCTGAAACTGAGATACTTGCTGTCTGCTATCCTATTGATATTTTAATGCTGTTTTCATTGTGGACATTATTATTATTTTTAATTATTTCAATGGTGTCTCGGAGTAATTTGAAATAAATGATTTACTTTTAAAAGTTATTTTGGAGTTTCCCAATGTGCATATAAAAGCTGTCCTTGCCAAACGCACCTTCACACACGTATATAAATGCGTGAACTGTAATGTTTAAACGTTTTTGGCTTTACTTGCCAATTTTGACCGACGCTGACCAACAATTATAAGGCCCAATAAAACTCAAGAAATTCACCTCGTTTCTTGCCAACCCTAATGATTTCGTGTGTATTTTTAACCTGAAATGGATGTTTCGATCCTCGGTTAACACGTATGGTTACTTGCAAGGAAGGATTATTCTGATCAAAGCACACAGTACACTGAGTAGATGCACTTCCTGGTTGGCCAGTTTCCAAGTCACTCCCACTCTTGTGTTGATCAGTAGTACTCTTGCAGGAGTTTATCAAGTAAATCTTCAACTTAGCTCAGATAAGACACAAGAATTACACGAGTTCTTACTTAAGATAAGCAAGAAACCCCGTAGCTTGGGGAATTAGCAGCAGTGTTTACTTTAAGTAGAGCAGGTTTTATGGAGAACATTGTGAGATTGCTGCTTCTTGCCGGGCTGAGCTGATTGCTTTGACCGCTGATGACTGCGGGGTTCGTAAGTGCAAACTTAAGTTCTAGAAAGGAGTTATTCAGGGTAAATGCTTTTATATACGATGCAACCTGAGATTGATACGAACCTCTGAGAAGGTAACGGATGATTAGCCAAACTTGTTGTTTACTACCTTGACAACTGGTGGAGTTTCCTAACTGCCCGAAACTTAGGAGTGGCTTTTCCCTGAAGTGGCGGGAAAGTCTGAGATAAGCAGTTTTATAAAAGGATTCAGCTTGAGACCGCGGGGAGTTCGGTGTAACCCAAGGTCAGCACTGTTGCTTCAGCCTCCAAATCAAGTAATAACATTGAGTGAAATCAGTTAGCCTCTCTTTTTGGGGCGTGGCTTGAACTGAACGTAGCACAGCTATGTGTGTAAACGCCAGTGCACAGGCAGAGTTTTGAACGCATTTCTGTCTGAAGAGTATGCAAGCCATTCGCTCTAAAAAACTCGGCCCGTAAAATTTACTTAGTGCCATCAGTAAACCGTATGTAAACAACTGTGTATCAAAGCCCTCCCAGAAGCTCCTAAATACACCCCGCGGCATTGACTATTCACACCTAATCACTTACACGGTGTGAACTTGTCTGCTGGCAAGGTTTCAACTCATTAGTCATCTCGATGTGTACGAGTACATTGGTACAATCAGCTGCTCTCTACACACGCGAGCGCGTAACTTATCTAGCACGAAATACGAGTTGACATATCACCGCCTCTGGACTTCACTGGTTCACTGGTTCACACTGTATAAGGTTTCTTGGTGCTTCATCAAACACGTGTCTGAGATTTGGCTCGTGCGGCACGTGCGTCAGTTGGTCTCTCGGTTGTCGTGGGTTCGATGCCCACTTCGAGCGTAATCATTTATCCTTAACTTACGCGTGGTCCAGGTAGAGAGTACACATACAATACCCGCTTGACCGGTATGGGTGGAAGAGCTAACAAGACAATAGAAGTACGAAGTTCTTACGTCTTACGGGAAGTGCGGAAGACTGTTGTGTTTATGTGTGGGTGTGTCTGTGTGTGTTTTGACGTGAAGATCCCTACAATCTTCAAGACATCGTAGTCTTCCGCTAACCTTAAGGTGAGAGGCCCAAAAGTCAGAATTTATTGATTGACACACCTAATAAACATGTCATTTAAATATAGGAATACAATAGAAGCTCAGGCTTAAAAGTATTCCATTACATGATTTTACCCACGGAATTCTTCGAATTTTTAGGCCAATAATTCTATTCTTATGCTCTTTTCGGAAGTTAACGCAAATACTGCGTTAAATAAAAGCACAGACAAGAAACACTCTCTACAGACGTCCATTTCTTTGTCAAAAAGAAACAAAATCTAAAACAAACGAATCCATCACCGAGCATTGTTGCCGTATCATGCGTCTCACCATGGTTACTCCTACCTGCCACTTTGCACAATATGGCAACCACGCTTGCCAATGGATTTGATGACTTAACTTCGAACCACTTTCCCTATCCTATCGGATCTCTGTAGACGCTTTTTTCTCTATGAACAGTTTAAACAAATTCCGAATCACCACGCAACTCTCGTGCTTCTTGACAGACAAGTAACGACTCTCTTCAGTGGACACAAATTAAAACTCAGTAACCACTCAACCCATAACTCATGTGCACGAGTTTGCCATAAAATACACTTGGCTGCAGCTGGCTGGCAGGGTTTCATATCATTAGTCATCTCAATGTTTACATTGACGTGATCAGCTGTGAACTCTCGCGGTCAGCTGGCGCTTGCTTCTCTGTCTCTGTAGCAGAACTAATCTCTCACCAAACACAAGTTGACAGCTGACTGCTTCTGGGTTTGTCTACACACTCTCAGGTTTCCTGGTGTTTAATCAGATACTTGTCTGAGATTTAATCAAATATGAGATGTCTTTATTCACGAATTGTACGTTTTTCGCTGTAATATTTAAGGTTAAGGCGTGTATGCATTTTACTTAAAAAATACGCGTATGCTGGATTAACAGCTACTTATTCTATTCGAGTGGTTTTGGAAGTGTTTGTATTGCTTGAATCCGGAAGTTTACCTTAATCATGGATCATTAAAGTTTTACATATAATGTCTCTATAAGTTAAAAAGAAATCGTTCACCATTCTCTAACTTAATTTTTTATACTGAAAGTGCTAACAATAGTTGTATTACTTTTACAAATAGTTTGATTGCATGAGACTCAAAGTTTTACTATGGTATTTTTATTTAAGCTACATGATTTCGTTTGGCTGGGTCAGTACAACTGGTTCAAAATACTCTGATATTTCGTTGTCTGGATTGTACGTAGTTAGTAATATGAACAACCAACCTACAGCTAAACATTCTAAATTAAAAGTAAATCGCTCGTGATATAAGCAACATTACATTAAATGTAGGTAATTTACTCACTAAAGATGCTATAAAATAATAAATAATTCAACTCAATAGTTTTCAACGATAGTTAAACGATCCTTCAACCCTAATTATTAGTCGTTTTGAATAGTTAAGTATGTTGATCGTCTGATCGATTATGTAAATGTACATGATTACCAGTTGCAGATCGTACATGGTGCTACAGAGGTCCAATACGATAGGGAAAGTGGTTACGTACTTGAATTGACAAATGATTGACCACAATCCGTGTCGAGAAATAAAACAAGAAAGAAGACTTTTATCGTTTAATTGTATTGCTAATTACCCCTATAATCAAACAATAGCATTTCTATGTTCAGTTTTTTAACAGTCTCATTAGTTTTTATACGTTTTCTTCATCTTCGTTTCTACCATTACAGTGTGATTACTCAAGTTATCTAAAATTATAATTCTTCCGACGTGCATTCTTCGTCTGTTGCGCCACGGCGTTGAAAGAACGCTTCGTTACAACTTCCATTCTCCAATCAGCTGATTGGCTGTGTGGTTGCTTAACAGCTGGTGTTTATGACAGAAGAAACCATCTTGGAATCTACGTGTCAACCTTGACGACATTTTCTGCCACGCAATCGATGCGCATATTGATTGTAGCTATTCAACTACGAGAAACATCGAGAAAAAACGTATAGAAACAAAAATTTATTGGCATTGTTCTAAGTTGCAAATTATTATTTTCAAAACGGTGGAATGGTCAAGTTAGAAGTGGAAAAGGGTCTCAGATTCATTTCTCATGCTCATTCTCTCATATCGAGTTTTATGGCGTGTAATTATACAGGCGATTGAGATATTCATCACCCTCAGTAATACCAACCTGACGCACTGAAACCTGTTGCCGCCCAGAACTCAAGATAGATTAGCCAAGTGCCTAGTGGCACCAAGCCGGTATGATAAACGCAGGTAACAAGTGCTATAATCAATCTTAGTTGGCTGCAATTGAATCTGTAATTTATTTATTCTTACACGCACAGAGTAATGAGTGTAATTGAGTGTAAATGCTCTGCATCATTCTTTATAAAAACATGTGATAGCTTGGCTCTAAGGTACAGAACTAGATAGAACTGTCCGAATACTGCCCAACTCAGGTACTGATGACGGCGTATTACGGAGTAATTTACCCACACTTATCCTACGGAGTGACTTTGTGAGGAGGCTGCACAAAAACAAATTTGTCTAGGATTTTTATTCTTCAAAAACGAGCAGTCAGGATAATCGCCAAATTGCGAGGAAGAGTCGTGTGAGAATTTAAAACCCTAAAACTGTTGACTCTACCTTGCCTCTACATTTTGGAGACGTGTCTCTTTTCAAATAAAAATAATACCATAAGGTACAGACGTACACTCTTATGAAACTAGAGGCAGAGACAACTACGGAATGGGAGACACAGAACGGTAGTTCATGACCGTTTGCCTTCCCAGGCAGGAGTTCATTTCGTCAACAGACTACCAAATTCGTTCAAACATGCCCCTGAGCCTAAGGCGTTCAAAGCTCGTCTTAAAGCAATTCTTATTTCTCAAGCATTTTATGATACAGACGAGTTTATGGCATTCAATTGGGAGACCGTATGATTAGCTAACTCATTAGGGGCTAGAGTGGTTACATTCGAATGTATGGGAGAGAGTGAGTGTAAACATCTGTATGTTTGAATGGGATTTTGATGTGAGAATGAAAGGAAAATTTTAGATACACAAAGATTGACGATTGCGATACATTTATTGTAAATGTCCGTAAGCAATAAAATATTTATTTATTATTTATATTCTCTAGACGCTCCTTGCAGTTTCGGTTCGGTGTATATCGGCGAGGTTAAAAGATTTTAACGAGAGTTCACACATCAGACAAACAAAACACGATATTCCTTTATTTGTTGACATAAATTCTCCATGGTATCTACCCCTGTCTACTCATGACCTGTATAATTAGGGTTCAAAATATACGCAGAGTTACGCAAGAGCAGTCCACGCAGGTAATCGCAGATCAATCGAAAATTCCTCTCAGGTACGCAGTCGATGTAATGATTATAATAGCCGATTACCGACATCGCGCTTTAATGCAGCAGACTCAGAAGAAAGGAAACCAGTTCTAACCGGTCATTTATCGCAAATAACGACTCGAAGAACGACATCCTTTCACGAGAACAGGTTGCCTTGCAAGTACGGAGTAACGACAACGCACTGTTGTTACTTACTTGACTGTCTGGGCGGTAGAGTATTCCATTCAGTGCAAGAGGTCACGGGTTCAATTCCCTGGCTTTGATTTGCTTTCTGCAAAAAATAGCTGATAACGTACAAACTTATTCTTGAGCGTCTCCAAATACTTTGCAATACTGTGATGTTTAAGATTTTTATTAATATAAATTTTACACAAACTAAGAAATAAGCTAACGTAGCACCTAAGTTAAAGTCTCGTAAATATTAACTCAATAACAGCTGTTTTGTCACGTGCTAAAATTTAAAAATTATAGTAAGTTTGATTAGCAAATAAATTGGAATTTAGCATGACATCACATGAGTTAAAAACTTTCTTAAAGACGTATTGGTCAAGCAAGTGTAGGAGGTTAAGCGTACAGCGAGAATTTGGTTGTTTCTTTTTTGTACCGCGTAGAATCTTTTACGCAGCAACTTCTTCTAAATAGGTTTACACAAGATATTTACACACCCTTTATAACTGAGCGTACTATGTAGACATTTACCTTGGTGTACCTTAGCACATTCTCGACTGTGAATGCAAAACAGAGATTAGCACAGAGTATTGGTGAGCGAGGCCACCACCAGCGCTGTTGTTGTTGTTGTTGTTGAGTAATAGTTATGTTAAATTATACGTTCTGTATCAGTAACTGACGCAAGACATAGGTCTTAATCAGTACATCAGGGGAAATTAGCTGTAAATAAGCTCTGAACAGATTCAAAAGATAAGAAGCTAATAAAAACAGGTGACATTGATTTGCTCTGTACACGTTGTTGTTGTTTTTTTAATTTTGAGTACGTGTTTCTTTAAAATTTACGAGCCTGTTATTACGTTTAACGTAGAAGAGAAAACTAATATTTTAATGAATTTCATTGGAAAAATGATATGTTGAAACATGTTCAGTCGTTTCAAAATGGCAGCCATAAAAGTGATAGTTGTAATACATTTTGTTTTAGAAAGTACAGACGCTATCAACTGGAAGTTTGCTAGATTTTATGAACAGATAACGTACAGCGTTGTTTACAAATAATGTTTTAAATCTTTAACTACACATGTTTTAACCAAAGTCAGTGTTCGTACTGGCATGACTTGAGTCCTGCAGGAACAGCCTTGAACAGAAACAGGTTCTATTTAGGCCCTTGCCTGTATTCAATCACAATTAGCCAAGGTACTGAAACCTCTGGCTTACACATTATCACACTTTAGCACCATTCCAATTAATTGGTCCTAAGCTGACCGCTTTCTACAAACAGCAACAGGTTTTGTTTGTTTTAATTATTTGATACGTAGATGTATCGGTTACACCATTAATTACAGGGTTTTACATACTAACGATATATTTGCACGAAAAATAATCACGATTAAAATATGTTAGTTAATTTAGAGCCATGCTGATCATGTGCGAGTTAATCTTACGCCTTGCTTGAGCATTGGTTTAATTGACGCCACAATACCACAGTCATTCAAAGCATGGAAGGCAGAAAGAAGTTAAGGTTAATGAATTTACCAACTTTAGACCGTAGCACTCCAAACTGTAGAATAATAACTAAAAGCAAATGATTGATTTCCAAAGATTGTTAAAATAGTTTCCGGATGTTTAATCAAGTGACAGAAATAACTCAAATTATCATACTGGCATACACGATTACTTTGAATAGTTATGTTTAGTGATTCTGATAAAATGAAAACAGTTGTCCACAAGAGAAATTATTGTACCTAGACATGAACACATAACAATACTGAGCTGCGAATGTTTGGGAGACCGTGTGAACAGACATACTGACCGAGTGTATGGAACTGTATGGAGTGTATGAGTGAATGTGATAAAAATTTGTGCGAATCTAAAATTGTAGCCAATTATTATTAGGGATTCAAGAAATTCAAGAAATTCAAATTCAAGAAATTCAAATTTATTTGGCTTTTAAGATTTACAATTGGCTAAGTCATAATACAATAATACAAAACACTTCTTTCTATCCTTCTTTATTCATTGAGTCCAATATGAAGAAGTAAAGAATAAGAAAACAAAACAAAAAACACACCATGCATAACACACCATGCACAAAATGGAAAAGTGATACCTGAAAGCATAAGATTTACATTGCCAGATCTTCAAGACTGGACTGAAAAAATTCACTTATGCTGTAAAAAGGGTTTCTCACAAGCCATGCTCTAAGAGGTTTCTGTAGACTCTCTTTACTTAGACTTTTTACATGAGCAGGTAAACTATTGTACATTTTCATACCTAGAACAGGAAAACAATTAAGAGTTTTTGATAATCTACAACGGGGTACATTGAGCTGTGAACTAATTCTAGAGTTGTGGTGACTTGGCTATTGATTTGAAATGTTGGCAACTTGTCCTTAATTGCTAGAAGACATTGTAACATGTAAACATTGTAAACAGTCATAATCTCGTGCTTTACAAACAGAGGTTTACAGTTTTCAAGAGCATGGGCATTGTCCAGAATCCTAATAGCCTTCTTTTGCCAAATCAAAATCCTGTGAACATGAGGGGAAAGGCCCCACAATCTTGTTCCATACACAATATGTGACTGAATACTGATTAAAATATACGCGTAGGCTGTATGTACACATGTTTCAGGGGCAGGATGGGGGACGAGGTGGTACTCAGTTGGGACATACGCACCCTTTCTGTCACCTCCGTCACCAGGTCCCTCTTCTCCCGTGACGTCATCAAGTGTCACACTCTTCTGCATAACGGTAAGTACACTACTTACAAATGACCAGCTTCATGGAAGTCAGGTTCTGAGTATGATATAGGTCTAAAGCGGCTCAGATAGTCTCAGTGATCATCTGATGATACCCGCATCAACTCCCACCATCGTTTAGACATATCAGACCATCACCTGCGTGGTTCGGAAGTCATGTTAAGCCGTTGGTCCTTGTATTTCAATTGGTCACTGGGCTATTAATTAATGACCCATTCTAAGGAAGAGTTGGCCTTAGTTTGTAACAAGATTACACCTCATAATTCATTACTACCACTCATCACACTCATCCTTCACCACATATTTGCCTTAAAATACCCTCATGAGAGTGGTCGGCATCTCAAATAATGATTTAGTGACATAGCAAGCTACCGTGAATCCTAGCGAATTCAGAAACGATTTCTAAAAAGAACAAACAAATTATTTATTGCAACTTTAGTCCTAGCGTTTAAGTTTCGCTTAACTTGAATGTAAAACTATTTCATCTTTTTATTGTTTTGGTCTATTTGTTTGTTTAGTTCGCGGCAGAGCCAAGTCAGGGGATCTGTTAGCCATCATGGGTCCCAGGTGAGAAACTTAAGTTGTGACACCTTTTGGTACTTTGGGAAAATATCATATTAATAATATCCCCACTACTGGTACATCTATGTTCCTAAGTAAAGAAATGTGAAACATGAAACAAAGAAAACATTGGATTTAATACATCCAATAATATTTACGTAATGTTAAAAACTTGCCACTATTATTTCTTAAAATTAGAACTTAAAGAAAAGGTGAAGATTAACACGATTTGTGTAGTGAAATTTCACTCTTAGGTAATTATTGACGATTGTAATACACGATGTTATATTAAAATGGGAAATTGATGATTTAAAGAGTTAAGATGTGCATTTCATGTTTCAGTGGCGCCGGAAAAACCACCCTTTTAGCAGCTCTTAGTCAACGTATATCAGGTAAGATATGGTAGTTACTTTCTATCAATGCAATTCCTGTCATAGGCGGTCCTGCTCTTGACGTCTGGCTTAGTAGTTGTACAAACAATTTAATTCTGAGAATGTGTGTATTTTAAAAAGGAAAGACGGCCTGTTTTACAGTTTGATTATAACGGAAGCTTTGAAATACAGTAAACGTGTTCAATATTCCACTCGAGGTAATTAAAATAAGGACCTTTCGAGAAATAGTCGAGAAATAATGGAGATATGCACGCTTAGCCTAGAAGGTCTATTTCTAAAACATGTAACGAGTTTAATATACATAATGACTACAGTTATTAACGCCATTAACACTAGCGAACTTACATATGTTAATCAGAGAGTAGTTTGTTTAATAGGTTATACAAAATATAGCTTAAGTTATTTTAAAAGCTTTACCCATACTCTAACAAACTGAACACCGTAAGAGCTAGGCGCTGACTGGCTGCATGTTGCAGACGCCGACCAATGGCAGGCACGCAACAGGCTGACCAACTGTAACAATGGATCAAACAATTCCAATTTATGCATAATTATTTGAAGAAGAGGGTGTTTTCCTTCTCTCTTTGCTCGGGCATAAAAATAGAGATGTTTTAGGTCACCTTTTACAGGAAGACGAAACCAGATCACAGATTCCAAAACATCGTACAAATTTGACCAAACCCTAGGATTATCAAGAACGCGTTGCTCTACTTGAGACTCTAAAAAATAATTCCCTCGGGCTTGGGCTGTCGAACTATGTTGATGTTGCTGCCTCAACCATGCGACATCTATGCGCAATCTACTTACCTTTGGTACCACCAACCATGATCACGTTTGTCCAGGGAACATGCTCGGCGAGGTGATGCTCAACGGACGAGCTGTAGACAAGGATCTGATGGTCAGGATCTCAGGGTTCGTTCCACAACAAGACCTCGCCGTCTCCTGCCTCACTGCTCTGGAACACCTCCAGTTCATGGTGAGATACAAATCAAAGTCATGGTATACGGTATACAGTGTTCAAAATATTCAGCACAACCCTGAAGAGCTTCCTGAAATATTGAAACTCTTAAATTGGTTTATATTGTACTTATTGTGTTTGTAAATGTCTACTTAAAATTTAGCTGTCAAGGTACGTCCTGTGGAGAAGTGCATAGGTTTTAGGTCTGGACCAGACCGAGTGGCAAGTAAATTCATTGGTATGAGCTACCCGCTCTGTGGAGCTACCTTACTGAGTACTAAACATTGCTGCAAATTTCGTTTGGATAGTTTGACTCTAAAGAAATTGGTGACGATTTGAAGTGGCGGTGAGTGTTTTTACTTTAAACTACTGCCATTTAGGCTGAAGTAGCTCACACCAACTTATTATTTGATTGTTCGACTGTTGAGTTTGACTTGTTTGTTTGTTGCAGGCTGCGCTGACCCTGGACAGACGCGTGTCCCAGACACAACTGCACAGGATCATCTTCACCTTAGTCAACGACTTAGCCCTCAGCAACTGTGTCAACACACAGATCTCAGCGCTCTCTGGCGGAGAACGCAAGAGGCTCTCCCTCGCCACTCAGGTCACTAACTAACTTAAAATTGACAATTGAATCGTAATTGCAACTTGTTCTAGTATTTTATATTCAAAAGACTCTAGGTATGAACAATTTGGGTAGTTTTGGACCTACAGTAGTGTTTGAGTTTAATGACAAACCTCGAAAACTTTGTTATGATGACAAGTTGCATGTAAAATAACACAGAAATATTTTCAGATGGAGAAAATACCCCTTCTTATTGTTCAGGTGAAGGTCAACTGGTGAAGAATTTTAACGGCTGCAAGCTGCCTACATTGACGTACATGGAGAGACAATTAATATACAGGACGTTCAGTTTAATACAAGTGACTTCCAACAATGGAATGGTTCGGTTGTCAACCTGTATCTGGTTGTGACTAAACTGGGAACATGTTACAACACGTATTTCCATAACACTTCATAGTTCATACCGACTGTTCTTACTTTGCAGCTGCGAGGAGAAATCTAAACTCAACCCCACTTTCATGAACACCCTGTATATTTGAATACTTGGAGCTTGAACTGTCGGTTTACATTTAAAGTGGTGGGAAATTTCCAAAGTATCCTTCTTCAGTTCAACGCAAGAGGTGTATATTATGTGAGATGGCTGTTGACCAAATAATTACAGATATCTTTAAAACCTAGACGAGTTAAAACACACGCAAAACCTCTAAAGATTTTAATAAACGCGTGAAAAGAATTAAGATTTTAAATTTTTCCCCATTTTGTATTAAAGGTTAATTTATACGATTAGTTGGTGACAGAAGACACTCCTCCCGTTGTATATGAAGCAGTCTGACTAGAGTATTTAGTGCCTGATCCTGAAGCCAAGAGACACGTGAAATGAATTAGCAAAGATATGTCTGAATTATGCTAATCTTCCAACCAAGCAACAATTGCAGTGACAATATCTTTTAATGAATAGCACTGATTGAAGCTTTTATTGCACCAACGTCGTCTGCTTGAAACTTATAAATGTCACTAATCTAGCTTGGAAACTGTACGCAATCAATAATGATGTCTTGAGCTTATAAAGCACCGACTGCTAAAAGGAACCCTTACAAGTTTTTAAAGTACTAAAATTGTATTATACATTAGCCTCTAAACCCTGAAAATTCAACAAAAATAAAATGATGTCAAGTTTTTATTTAAAATTGTAGGGACAATGTTTACGAGTGTCATACCGTTTAACCATAATTCTAGTCAATCCACCTCCATTGTTGTTAATCACCACTTGTAGAGTGGTAATGGGGTGAATACTCACGACTACCGAACTCAGAAAGGAAATATATTTAATTATATTTTTTACGTATATTTAATAAAATTGTAGATTTCAGAGGGAGGTTGACGGCTAGTAAAAATATATTTATTTTAGAACAAAAACTCAATCTGAATTACTCAAGGTTTATTACATACCTTTTCTATATACTCACTGATGTACTGCTTTTCACCCTTTTACTTATTATTAGCTGCGTCGGCTGGGGTTCGCCCCCAACTCCCAACGCTCCCATGTCTATAAAGTATAATTAAAATTTCAGATATTTTTAAAAAAATAATGATTGCTAAATTGTGATTTGTTTGAAAGGATTCTTGACAATATTTAATTGTTAAATGTCGTGCCATTTTTTAAGATTTTTTAATGTTTTAAATCCACCTTTTAATTCCCCTTCCTCCCCAAACAATTTGGTATACAACCAATATATTTTTGAAATCAGCACAATATTCCCCTTTTTCTGATACCCCACGTAGATTTTATGATTTTTTATTTTGACCCCTTAACCCCCCAAATCCATATATTGTGCCCCGAACCCCAAAACAGTAGGGTCTTTGGGTTAATGGTATACAATATGTGTCGAGTTTCAAACAAATCCGTTGATATTTACTAATAAATATTTAATAAAAAAAATAACATGAATTGGGGATCTCAAAACCCCATAAAAATAAAAATCTATATAATTTTATTCGTTTCCACCCTCCACACACATAAGGACCATTTCTATTCAAAAATCTGAATTACCTCAGCCAGATTCCGAGATCTGACTCGGACAACCTAGCCGAAATACTAATAGTATGGATTATCTCCAATATGTTTTCTATTTCTGACTGCACGTGACCGGCTGTCTATGTACTAGATAGCGCAGCATAATCACCCTCTTCCACCCAACATAACAAGATTTTATGTAATCACTAAATCACTATTTGAGATGCCGACCACTCTCATGAGGGTATTTTAAGGCAAATACGTGGTGAAGGATGAGTGGTAGGAATGAGTTATGAGGTGTAGTCTTGTTACAAACAAGGCCGACTCTTCCTTAGAATGGGTCATTAATTAATAGCCCAATGACCAATGGAAATACGAGGACCAACGGCTTAACGTGACTTCCAAACCACGCAGGTGATGCAGGTATCATCAGATGATCACTGAGACTATCTAAGCCACTTTAGTTTCTCAAAACCTGACCTCCATGAAGCTGGATTACAGGACCACGCCACGAGTTGAATGTGGAATGTTCAATGGACGAGCCCTGAGCTCCTTACTATAAGCAACAAATTTTAGGTACATACAAATTTAACTTCATCCCCACAGTACTTGTTAGCAGGAACTGAATTGTATTGCAGATGCTGACAGACCCACTTCTGTTCTGTGACGAGCCCACCACGGGGCTGGACAGCTTCAACGCCGCCTCTGTTGTGAATGTACTGCGTACTCTCACTGCCAGGGGGAAGACTGTCATCTGTTCTATACACCAACCGGCATCGGATGTCTACACCATGTTTGACCAAGTGTGCCTTCTGGTACCGGGCGGAGGACTGGCTTACTTCGGAGATGTGCTGGGCGCTAGGACCTTCTTCGACAGGTAATTTTGTTTCAGTATCATGAAAGACTGCTGTGACATTTCACTATTACGGTTTCAGGACCTATTAAATAACAATTACCTTGTTTGTACTAAATCACTAAATCACTGTTTGAGATGCCGACCACTCTCATGAGGGTATTTTGACAGATATGTGGTGAAGGATAGTGTATGAGTGGTAGTAATGAGTTATGAGGTAGTCTCTTGCTAGTGAGACATTTTACGTGCTAATGTTTTTGGTTTGACTTTTAAATGAGATCCATCGGGATATTAAAGGTTGGAAATATACTTGGGCGTACAGTGGTCTTCCTTGAGTTTTTTATCTCCACTTACAATCGAATATTTGTATATTTCCCGTACTTACAGTTATTTACGCATAAAAACTGGTGCACGAGCCTGTTTCTATAAATGGTATCGTTTAATAACTAATCACTGTCAATGTTACGAAATATATTCATAGTAAGTTATTTGACTCGATTACTTAAGTACCATACATGAATAATAAATGGTTCAGAAGAACGATTGACTGTAAACAGTAATTATAGCAGCCAGTAATCTAGTAACGGAGAAATACCTGAACGCCTAGGAGGAAAATTGTGTACCTCAGGCTAATATTAAGAGAGTTGAAAAAATGCACACTAAATACCATGTAGAGTTGTTCAAGAATACAACGTTTTCCTTTATTACTTAACTTATCTTTTCCTTGTAGTACGTACACACAGTAAAACAGTTGGCATCACGTGACTAACAACGCATAACCACCGTGTTTTCAACTACGCAAGTTTCAATTAGAATCCTTGAATTTCTGGTTATATCAAACACTTCAACGTCTTATTGAAACATATATGATCAATTAGAGCAATTTGATCAAAGCACCTCTCATTCAGTTCTCTGTAGATTTATTCCTGAAGACTTGAGCCGGCAGCTGTACAGGAGGAGGAGAGACAATTATACACTTAGACATGTAACAATTTAAATGCAACAAGTGCTGCAGAGATAAGTGGTCAAGATGACAGCTCGTGGTGCTCGTATCAAACAACTCAATCTGAATACTTGACTAATTGAGTACTTTGAATTGAACGTGTGGAGAATAAATTCAAAATGATTCAGGTAAAACCTGGGTTTAAATTGCAAAGTTCCAAAGTATTCTATATTCCCAGTTGTAGGACCTTTTTCGAAACGAATCCCACCTCTTGGTTTGACCTTAAGATAATTATTTGAATCAGGTGCGCATTTCGTTGCTTTAGCTACATGATCAGTGATAGCAACAACATTAAAACTACAACAAAATATTATATGTTACTATACACAGTTTAGTGGTAATAAGTGGCTGAGTACAAATTTTGTTGTTGGTGTTTTGTAAATAGACCACCACTGAGCACAAGAGCTACGAAAGGAAAATCTGATTCAAACTAGATAATTATTGTAGGATGTTAAGTCTAAAGTCTAAACTAAAAGGTTAGAATGATTTTAAATAGCAAGCAAAGGGTAAGTGTACACAACCTTGTCAAGTATGCAATCTTCCAACCTACAGCTTCTCTTAAATAGTCTATTGGGTTGTATTTGATCAGTTGATAAAGTTTGAATTTAAAAAAATTAATATTAAATAATGTGTTCAGCCTAGGGATGACGTGTCCTGATATGTACAACCCGGCGGATTTCCTGTTGGGAAAACTCAACTCTAGTCCCGACGCCGCCAAAGAGCTTTGCAGGAAGTTCAGTGAATCCACCAGAAACAAGGCTTTGGTCAAAGAACTTGAAGACATTCAACAAGCTTCCGTCAGAAACCAGTTTGTGTTTGGGGTGAGCCGTCAGATAGATTGTTTTAACTTTGTAAATTATTTGATTTACGTCTTACTTTGTTATAACGTTTACTATCGTAATGGAATAAAATATTTATTTATTTATTCATTAACATAATCAGGATTAGAAATGTACACAAGCCCACTGCATGGAGCGGATCCATGGCGGATTGGTATCGCACGCGAACCCCGGAGCTCATCACTCCGGTGGCGCGGGTTCGATCCCAGTGACGCTAGGTAAAGGTCGATGTTGAGTGGGAGAGAGGCCTTTGTATTCCTAACTTCGCCCCGTTAAACAAGACACACTTTACCTTTATTCTGGACGAAACTCTACAGTGTTTATTTGTTTCAGATCGAGGAAAGGTTCCTAAAGTTCTATTCAGTGTAAGTAGTTGTTTCGTAAATATTTACATTTATAATAGGTAAATAGGCTCAGTCCGTAAATATTAACAGTGTGAAAATATCGAGCTATACAGCGGATCCGTGGCGGATTGGTATCGCACGCGTCGGAGCTCACCACTCATCCGGTGGCGCGGGTTCGATCCCCACTGTCACCACCCATTTGTAATGTGACTAATACGGTGACATGGCAAAGTCGAGGTTGAGTGGTAAAAGGACTCTGTAGTCCTAACTTCGCCTCGTTAAAAAAGACAAACTTTACCTTTTTTTTTGACCCACCACTTTAATGAGCTCTAATGAATTTAGATACTGACCCGAGTGTGTCAGTCTCGATTAAACTCCTTTTTTAGGAAACCCTGGTTCAATCGTAACACTTAAAAGAAATAGAAATAGAAATAGAAATATTTTTATTAACCTCTTACAAAGGTAGCCTTTGCATGGGCTATAACAAAAAAGAACATTAAATAATAATATAAGTATAAAACAATATATAAAAACGTATAAATAAAAATATAAAAAACAGAAAAGTAAGTTAAATAAAAAAGCAGAAAGAATAAAAATATAACAAAACAAAACAAATAAATTTAGGCTTCTGAGGTCCAATCTTCTCTCTTCATATCATCATGTAAATATTCGTTTATAGAGTAATAAACTTTCTTGTCAAAAATAATTTTAAATTTCGTTTGAATTTTTTAAATTGGCTTCTTCTTTTAATTTGTTTGAAGTTTATTAAATAATTTAGCCATATTGTATTCTGGGACAGTACATATACACTTACTTGTCATTGTTGACACCAGACACACGACCAGTACATGATGAAGTTGTGTTTGTTGTTCATTGTGTTCTTAGTGGAAATGATTTTCTGCACAACTTCTCGCACTCGACCACGTAAGTGAATTTCAGTATAAATAGCTTAGTTTTGCAGCAGTAATTAAGTCTTTGTTTGAGGTCTCTTGTTGACGATGGTATACAGTGACAGCTGCACACTGTCTGACTACCTGGCGAGCCGTTCATTGGCTGGCTCGGAGCAGTGGACGACTAATCATAGCCGTATCACTTTAACACGCGTATAGAGAGTTTTTATTTCGTAACTATGCGTTTTAAGTGTACAACACGGAATTTAAAAGCACTAAAACACAGTCATTTTTAACTTTTATTTGCGAAACTAATGAACAACTCATGAGAAATCGGGCTCTATAAACGTGCCGGAAAACCTTCTAGTTAAAAAAAAATATATCATGTTTATTGGTGTAAAATTATTTTGAATGGGAAAACGGGCCTCCGTAAATTCCTATATACAAGCACTTGGTTTGACAGTTAGGGCGAATCAGTTGAAAGAAGCCCCGTTGGTTAACCAGTTATTACGTGCGCGGTGTCGTGTGTTGCTTGAACGGACGAATTCAGTCTTTCCTGAGGTGACCACTGAGACGGTCCCTTAATACATAGTTTTAAAAGGACTCTTCCTCTAGTTAGTGATGTTACTAAAAGTATTTGAATTGATTTCAGCATTTTGCATTGATCCTTCGGGAGAATGGGATAAAGGGAACCCAGAATGTAAGAAAAGGTTCGTCGTCGACGGAAGAGCGGTGAGTGACAGTATATTGTGTAATATTAGCGAGAAAATCACATTTAACTGTGTAATTTATAACCAGCCCTGTGAAACTGTTGGAGTAAAGTTGTGAAAAATGTGTAAACTGACTAACCATGTGACTTGTGTTTTATTTATGAACAAATAAGTCTGACTTTCAGTTTGATCATAATTGTTAAACTCGTTCAAAACATTAATATACTTCTTTGTTTAAAGTTTGTTGTTGACGATGGATGGATTAGAAGTTGAACATCGTTATGAACAAAAAAAAGTTTTGTTCACTAACGATGGAAAATGTCCGCAATAATAGTTCAACTTCTGACATTAATATAGTTTAAATATTCATTGTTTGCCCTTTGGATATCAATTTGACATAAAATAGGTTTTGGTTACCTCCGTCAATATCCAAAAAATTGTGTTGAGGGTTGTTACATCCCCGGGATGTTTCGATGTGAAGACATCATCGTCAGACGTGCAGCCTAGTAGAAAATACGCCTGTTGGCTTCGTTACTAAAGATGAAAATGAAGACACACATGAAGAAACACAATACGACGAAACACCGAAATAAATTGACAAACCTTTTGAAGGAAAAAGAAACAACTCTGATAAATTTAAAAAATCAGGTGTCTACCAAATTAATTGCGCTGACTGTCCCAAAACCTACATAGGACAAACTGGTCGTTCCTTTAACATAAGATATAAAGAACACCGGCCAGATGGCCGAAGTGTTCAACAAAAGTCTAGTTTTGCACAGCATTTAGTCGATACAAACCATAATATGAGCCAAATAGATCAAGGCCTGGAAGTATTACATTTCTGTGAAAAAGGATCCATGCTAAATACTTTGGAATAAAATACTAGCAACTGTCTGTTGAATGAAAAACTGGGTTTCAAATCGCACATCATTTATAACCTGCTCAATCAGAAGTCATCTGTATCAGCTGTTTCTACTGATAACAACACTGCGAGTACTCAAGGAGTAGGGGTTACCTAACCTCGCTGACCAGTCTTCCGTCCGCGCTCGCTGTGATCTGTTTGTCCGTGTGTGTGTGTAGGCCTACTCGTTTTTTTAAAACTGTGTTAAATCTATTTATTTCGGTGTTTTTTGTTATGTGAACTGTAAAATATGTTAATTTATTTCGGTGTTTCGTCGTATTGTGTTTCTTCATGTGTGTCTTCATTCTCATCATTAGTAACGAAGCCAACAGGCGGATTTTCTACTAGGCTGCACGTCTGACGATGATGTCTTCACATCGAAACATCCCGGGGATGTAACAACCCTCAACACAATTTTTTGGATATTGACGGAGGTAACCAAAACCTATTTTATGTCATTAATATAGTTGTTGTCATCTCTCTTAATTAGCACAGAAAGATAACGTTCTGTCCTGGGTTTAGCTGAATTGTGTTTTGTTTGATTTCAGAAAACGTGGGGAGAAGGAAGAGCCGACTGTATGGCATTCGGTGAATATTACGATATCGCCACGATAAGTAACATGCACGAAGAAATGAACATGGAACATTACCTAGACCAAGATCATCGTTGGTATATTACCATGGCCAACTTCTTTAAGGCCTCAAAGTCATCAACCACTCTGGATGAAGGTACCAAAACATTTATTGTTATATCAGATTCCAGACCACCCCTGTTGTATGGACTTCCCAAGATACATAAACCAAATATTCCTTTAAGGCCAATTGTAAGTTCTATTAACTGTCCCACGTACAATTTGTCCAAAGTAATTGCTAATAAGTTAGAACCTTTTGTGGGCAAGACTAACTCGTTTATCAAAAACTCTAGCCACTTTATATCTTTAATTAAAACTCTAAAACTAGACGAATCAGATATACTTGTTAGTTTTGATGTTGAGTCTCTTTTTACTATGATTCCGATTACAGAAACAATGGATTTAATCAGAAACACGCTAGATGAAGAAATAGCAAACTTAGCCCAATTATGTTTAGAATCAACCTACTTTTCTTTTGATGGGACCTTTTATGAACAGACAAGTGGAACACCTATGGGGTCGCCACTATCCCCTGTTGCTGCAAATCTAAATATGGAAAAGTTCGAGACTGACGCTATTCAATCTTCAAATTTAAAACCTAAAGTATGGTACCGGTATATGGATGATGTCTGGGTTGTTTGGCCTCACGGAAACTATTCTCTAATCCCATTCTTGAACCATTTAAATTCCATGCATATTGATATAAAATTCACCATGGAACTTGAAAAAGATAGAACACTTCCCTTTTTAGATGTTCTGACCATCAGAAAACCAGACGGTACAATTGGTCATGCGGTTTATAGAAAGCCTTCCCACACTAACCGTTATCTACATGCAAATTCACATCACCATCCCCTCCAGAAGAACAATGTGTTAAATACTCTTGTTAACAGAGCACTTAATGTTTCTGACAAGGAACATTGGTTTGAGGAGAAGAAAGTATTGAAGAATGCCTTCATAGATAATGGATATTCATCACACCAAATAAATAAGGCTTTTAAACAACAGTTTGACAAACGTAAAAAAGGAGTAGACACAATTATTGGAGTAGAACAAAAAAGGGCTTTTCTACCTTATGTACATGGCACCTCTGACAAAGTGGGCAGAATCCTAACCCGATTTGGCTTAAAACCCATTTACCAACCGGTTAAAAAAGTTAAAGACTTCCTGCGACCCATAAAGGATCAGATCCCTCTTTCTAGTGCGGGTGTCTACAGAGTTCCGTGTTGTTGTGGATCGGTTTACGTCGGTCAAACAAAGAGAATGGTGGCTACCAGGTTGAAAGAACATATTCAGCACACAAAATACGAAACCATTTCTAAATCTGCTATTGCTGAACATAGTTTTACCTCCAAACATACAATCGACTTTGAAAATACTCAAATTATCGCAAAAGAAAGTAACTATTTTCCCCGAATAATTAGAGAAGCAATAGAAATCAAAAACATTCAAACAATTTCAACCATCGAGATGTAACTTTTAAATTACCAGCAGCATGGGACCCTCTGTTTACATAATTTTATGAATAAGCAAAACTAAAATTTTCTTTCAACAATTTTTAATCATTTTAATTTGAACCATCTGGTTTAGTTTGTTTATTTACAATTTAAAATTATTTTTTATTTGAATTTTTATACTCCCTATACATTTTATATTTTTTCATTTTATACATTTATTTTAACTCTTCTTTACAACTGAAGATGTCTACCATAGGGTAGGCGAAACGTCTTGTTATTTGTTATATATTTTATATAATAAAATAATATTCAGTGGTTTAATCAAAAAAGCATTTTTATTATGGTTTGTATTTAATTGTTTCTACAAATCTATCCATTTTATATGCAAGAGTAACAAAAATAAACTACTTGATGATTGATGATTCTATAGAGGAATTGTCCAAGAATACTCTCTTTTAACTCAGCTGTTGCCTAAGTACCCCGGCTGAGTCCTCTTTTGAAACTCGGTGTAAACAAAATTAGAATATATTTATTATTATCATAGTGCAATTTTGTCTCTGTGCTGTCAATATATTTATAGATTTGTAACTTTCTTGCAGAGGAAAACAGAGCCAATAATAACTCGTTGTGGATAGGACTATCAGATGTGGAGAGAAAGAGACAGTTTGTATGGGAGGCGACCAGACAAGACATGTTGTTCAGTAACTGGGCAAGCACTGAGCCGAGACAAGAGGAGAACTGTGTTCGCATAGATATCCTAGAACACAGATGGCACATAGCTCGTTGTGAGGAGAGGTACAGGACTGTCTGTCAATACTACGGACCAGACCATCGTTCCAGTTGGAGTGAATAACAGAGGCATTTGCTCGGACTTAGACCTCAATAAAAATTGATTTATCAAAGTAAGCGTGATTGTTTTACATTTAAGGCTAAATAAAAGTGACATACTTAACTCTTGGCCGGAGTCTCAACTATAATCTAGTTATTTCTGTTCACACCTAATAAATTGCACTAGTCTAAGTAGAAACTACTCAGTATTCCCATTTTGTAATGTATATACATTACAAAAATAGTGGATAAACTTTAAAGTTGTCTAGTGACTAAGACATTTATAGAGACTTCCGTTTCCGGTTTCTCAGCAGTAAGGTCGAAGTATCGCAGTGGAATTGCCGGTAAAGAGGGAAATGTCCCGTATTTCCCGAGGGATCGTCCCGACCAACACAAATAAAACAACAGCACAATTCCATGGTTGGGGCTCCATTCTATCCTATACTCGCGAAACAACCACTTAAAGGTGTTCAAAGATTGATTTGTATCCTTCTCCGAGGTTAACAATATTACGGATTTTTCCCATCGTTTTTGAGTGAGCAAAAATACACGATGTTTTGAGATATGGAATCTGACCCCGTCTTCAGGTGAAAGGTTACCTAAAACATGACACAAAACATTAGTAAAAGATCTAGCCTTAAAGCCATCAGCGCAAGTTGACCAGTCATCCATAACCAAATAGCCTTTACTTCTCGTATAAATTTCTATTCAATTTTAGTCCTCCCCGTCTTTCCTTCCCCTATTTAAATTATTAATTATAAAACAACGAACCTAGAAAACAATACAACGTGTTCAAAATGTGGTAATGAAATGTGACTATTACAGATAACAAAAGCTTATTGGCTAGTTTCAGCATTGATCTTATAAATTTTTTTATTATGTTTTTATGTATTATTTATTGTTATGCCTAATGCAATCTTATTGTCTGGCAATAAAGTATTATCCATTTATTTAAAACATTTGTAAGCACGTCTCCAAACCAACTTCATCATATCTCCTACAAACTGTTCTTGATTTCCATCATATCATATAATGGCATGATCCTGCCAAAAGCAGAATAACGGTTAAATAATTACTCACACACCATTAGCCTTTCGTACTTTCTATGTTTTCTTCCTCGGGGTGAAAGACGTCAGCTCTTTGTGATGTGGGTTTTGTCCGGTTTCTCATCAAGGTATTATAACCGCTAATTTCTCACTGATTACACACAAGAAAGGCGCCGGGCTTCAAAGCTCTCCTTTAATCATTCAAGAAGCCTTTGAAACCCTCCTTTAACCTTTCCCGCCTTGCAGAACGTTGAGTTTGCTTTCTTTATTTTTAAACCGGTACTGGATGAAGTTTCTTGTACATATTTAGGCAATATTAAGTCTTATTCAGTTTTAATTTTTTACTCAGGGGTTATATGCGATAAGTACTTCCATCGACTATAAAAATGGGAATTTAAAAGTGTTTAAACAATCAAACAGCAGTATTATTGTAATTTAGGCCTACATTTGTGTTACCTAAATTTTAAAAATATCAGAAAAATATTTGAAACTACAAATAAAAATCAAGAGTAGCTTTACACAGAAGAAACGTAATATTACGTTAAAATCAATGAAAGTAGAGTCAGTAAATAACCATTGCGTTCAAACAATACTTTATTATTTGACCGATCACAATAAACAACAAACGAATGCAGTTGTCATGTTTTCAAACAATTCGTTGACAGAAAAATTGAAGCAGGCTATATATTAACGCACAAAGTGTTTTATTGTGTCCATGTTTATTGTTACTTGTTACAATATCTCTCGACAAGCGTAGGCTACATTGTACGTTCAAGCGTGAAGGGGTAATCTCTTAACCCGCTTTGTGCTGTGAAAAACCTGTCCCTTTGGCGACACGGGTTTTGTTTCAAAGTATTAACTCAGCTACTATATTGTTCTCATTAATTGGTTAGGTCTGTTGTATTGAAAACATTGGCTCTGAACAATGGTTTTAACTGGTTTGGCTTGAGGTGGTTTTTTATTTTATAAACGCTTTCCTGACGTATTCTTTTTCTATTTGAGGGCCAGACTTCCGTTGTTGTGGTGGTTGCCTCCACCATATCCGGCTAATGTGAAATGAAATGAAAAATGACTTTATTAGGCGAAGTTAGGACTAACAAGTCCTCTCTTACACTTAACCTAAAATGTGTTTAGCGAAAGTAATGTCACTAGCCTAGTTTCCTCGGTGGAAGAACACGTTATGATTGGAAAGCAAGCAAAGTTCTGCAAGGTGGGAAAGGTTAGAGGAGGGTTTCAAAGGCTTCTTGAGCGATTAAAGGAGGACTTTGAAGCCTTCTCGTGTCTAATCAGCGAGAAATTAGTGGTTATATCACTAAATCACTATTTGAGATGCCGACCACTCTCATGAGGGTATTTTGAGGCAAATATGTGGTGAAGGATGAGTGTGGTGAGTGGTAGTAATGAGTTATGAGGTGTAGTCTTGTTACAAACTAAGGCCGACTCTTCCTTAGAATGGGTCATTAATTAATAGCCCAATGACCAATGGAAATACAAGGACCAACAGCTTAACGTGACTTCCGAACCACACAGGGGATGGTCTGATATGTCTAAACGATGGTGGGAGTTTATGCGGGTATCATCAGATGACCACTGAGACTATGATATAATACCTTGAGGACAAAACCCACATCACAAAGAAAGATCCTTAGAGCAAAGACTTTATAGAAAACTCGTCAAGTAGTAACCAGTGTAATGTAATTTCTTTTAACAAAGGTGTATACGAAAACATTCCATAATTTTGCTGTCAACAGATTTTTCATTGACAATGTTTTTAATATTTAGTTTCGTTCAACACCTTTTGATAAACAATATGTTTTTTATGTTGATTACATAAAACATCATCTAATTCATCTTCATGTATTACAATTTTAACACATATATGAACAGTATTTTTCGGTAGTCAGTAATATTAAGAATATTTGACTAAATTAAAGGCAATCTTTCATCGCTAAAGAAGAGTAGACGTACTAAGGATTTAATAGATTAGCAGTGCTTTAAATACTTAACCCTTCAAAGATTTCAAGGTCTTTAGTCGCACTATCTCTTAAGTGTTTAAAGAAAATCATATTGAACGCGTTGTCTATGTTTGATAAAAGATTAATTTTAATTGCTACTAAAGACATAGTAAAAAATTAAATTTCCGCGTTAAACTAACCATCGGCTACTGGGATGGTTTTCCATAGCAAAGGGTTCTCTCTTCGATGAACCATAAATCACAGATAATTTAAAAACTATTGAAACCACAGAATTAAAACCACTTTACTTTAAGTTTAAATTTTAATCAATGTTTTCCTCATTACGCGACAAAGTGATATATCAGCAAGATGAGGACAAAGAAGATGATCAGTTGTTGGTTGTCAGAGGAAGCATTGAGGAACAAATACGCAGCAAAAACCAGCAAAGCCAGAAACACTAAGTCTCCTTCCTTCATGGTGATAGAGATCTCTAGAACAACAATGTCTCGTTAAAACAACATTTTTTAGGTTTTATTTTTTTTAAACTAGAGGAGGATAACATTAAATCAGTTGATTTGTTTAATGATAAACAATGTTGGCATGGAAACCTGAGATTTATATGGTTTAGCAGTTACTTGGTAGCTCAGGCTGTTTGATATACGGTATAATACATTGTTTTTCCAAGGATATCACTAGGTTTGGTGGGGAGGACATTAGAGGCTAAACTTCCTAATCAGAAAGTGAATAACTACATGTTTCTCTACTATTTATGAGTTAAATCCTGTCAATTCTTTAGTGTGGAGTTCAACTTCTAAGAACTAAGCTACTTAGATTTAGAATAATTTTATTTATTTATTTTTTTTTATTTTTACAATCTGTTATTTACATTTGATAACAGGAGGTAAAAATTAAGTTTTATTATGTTAAACTAAATACTAAATTAGGTAAGTAGTGATATACTTCCAATCGCAACATTCAGTAAATATTCCCGGAAAAGGTTTAACTAAATAAAACAACAATGAAATTCAATACATTTTCAAAATTACATTTTAGATACAGCCAACGCCAAGGAAACACAGTGGCCCATTACAATAGAAAAGATAAGTAAAAATAAAATTTACCTTTATAGAAAGATGATTTGGACATGTCAAGGTTTAGTGCATTGTCCTCCACTATCTACTTAACACTTTAATAAACGGGGTCAAGTTTGACAACATAGACCAAAATACTTGAAAATTTAAATTGTTGTCAGTTTGTGTATCCATAGAAATTACAAGAACTGTGTAAAACGCGTAACTGCTCAGCATTCACCGACAAATTATCAAACTCAAACTCAAGATCTTTATTGTCAATTAACAAATAATGCATGACAACGTCAAATATTACAAACATGTTTTATAATTATGGCACAAATACGTTATTTGTTGTACAAAACAAATAAACCATATCTTAATTTACACTAATCAAATTTAAAATTTAAAATGTCATCAACATGATAAAATTCTGTTCAATAAGAAACAATTTTAGTTGTCTTTTAAATTTTAAGATATTTAATTCATTTTTAAGTTTTAAGGCAGTTTATTGTACATTTTATTGAACAATAGAATGTCTGGAGCTCATAAAAAAGTAGTTCTGTGACGAGGAAGGGCCAAGACATTGGACCGCCGAAGATTGTACCCTGAAGGCACAATTTGAAATGAGCTAAGGTTGCTTTTCAAAAGCTCAAACAACTAAAAATGTAAATAGATGGAAATGTTAACATTTTATTTTCCCGAAATTTACCTCGGCAGGAAGCGCCTGATTTAAGTCCTAGAACAATCCTAACTGCTCTCTTTGAATTTTAAAGATTGCCCTCACTGAAAACTATCAAATCCCCAGATAGAAACACCATAGTTTAAAGCGGGAAAAAGCATCCATAATATGTCAGAAAAGTCTATTCGAGAAAAAAAGACAATCTTCTTAAAAGAAAGACAACGCAATTGAGTTTCTTCTGGACAAGGTCAAAACCATGTTACTTACGTAAGCTACCATCTTCCTCACAGTCAAAATTGAGGCATAGGATTGGAAGGTGATTTAAAGTACCGTAGTTAATGATTTAAAGTATTGTTTTTGTGTTATCATTTTACCAAATATTATTATTACTATAGTTCTGTTTCAAATTTTATTTTCAATTCTCAACAGTATTATTTGTTTATGGTTTCAACTGTTCGATTAGTCTGAACTGAACTTTGTGACGTTTTCCTCAGGGGTAATAGACTTTCTATTCGGAACAGCTGGTCATAGAGTATCAAAATATTGTGGCAAACTAGAGTTGGTACAGTAACAAGTGACTATTTACCCGCCCGGCCGTCAGTCGTAAAAGTAAGCCGGTAAATAGTAAAACATCTTTAAGGACAAGTCCCAATTGATAGTTTATTTATTATTTATTTATTAACGGCAAATGCCAATATACAATGTGTAAATACATGCAGATGGTATGAGTGATAAACGAATATTAATATATATGCAAATAAGTGTTACTAAAATAAGTAATTATCTACCTAAAATATATCACATAGAAGGACTAGACAACAATGCAAAGAATTGGCCTAAATAGTAAACAATGGTTATAAAGCATACAATAAATAATACTTTAAATCCTTATTACTAGAATTGAATTAATGATACAAGGTAATAATAACATTGGAATAAATAGAAAAAAACAGTATCAATAACATTGTGAGGACAAGTAGGTAACATCATTAGTAATTATGCACATATTTACACTGTAATAAAACTTGATTTAATAACAAAGCGGGTAACTAAAAAATTACACAGTGGGACTCGTCGCCGATGTACTTAAGGTTGGAGCTATCTGTTACTCTGTGTGGCGCTGGATGCGTAGATGACAGCTGACCAAATAAACAAACACTCTCATAGCGGTTAGCCAGTATTGTGCCGGTGTATCGTTTAGCTCATTAAACTTCTCAGCTATGTTTAGTCAACACCAGAATGATTTAGAAAGTTAATATCTGTAGATGAATGACGAATTCTTCCTTTAGCTTGATACGGGTTCATTAGCTGTGAGTGTACAGTGTAAGAAGTGTTGGGCATGAAAACGAAATCTAGGCTAGGCCAAGTTAGCGTTAGGACTCGTATCTCTAAAGGTCTAGGCCTACACTTTAAATGTTACATCAAATGAAGAATCTGATTATAACTTCCTTAAATTGTGGAAAGGTAAGATTATTTTAGCTAGTTTAGGTCTAATGTTGGTAGGACTAATCTAGTACCATTAGCCTAGGCTCTTATGGGAACTGGTCCAAATTTATCCCCTCACAATTCACCTCGTCACAACTTTACTAAGCGAGGTATGTTGTAGAATTGTTGTATTTGCTTGTAAAATGGGATGATTCGGTGGCAAAACGCCGTGTTATGTTCATTTAATACTTTTATCTAAAACACATGAGATAAGTTTCGATCGTTTTTGCGAATCTTAAATGAATTATTATTAGACAATAGACATCTTTTAGCACCATCTGTGGTAAATTCTGTTACGTTAAACACTCGATGTAGATCTGGATCGAGAGTCCAGTTCACGTATTAGTCATCAAGTTCAAGTAATGTAATAATCAGAGTTGGCTAACTGCTTCTAAACATAATATCAGCTGCTGCGTCATAGTATAAACATTTCAAACTAGGTTTGGGATTAGATGTTAGGAAATGTCCCCTGGTCCCTCCGACCACTCAAATATGGAAACCTCAATCACGAAACTAGGCACACTGTTGGGCACGTATTTACTTGCAATTATACGGGATACAACTGAGATGTTTTCTACAACAGAAACCCAATTATATAAGACTCTGTGTGAAAAAATGTAATGGAAATTAAAAGTATCAACTACAACATACAAGAGATGAAACTAAGCATAATGTTGTATACAGGTACAGTACGTTGTTACTGCAATGCTTTTAGTCGAGCATAAAAATTGCAAAACTAACAAATCAAAGCATCGTGTTTTGTTTGCAGAACATTTTGAGTTGAAAAGCCGAATGCAATATTGATTGCACTTTGCGCACTTTGATGTTTCGTTCGGGATTTTAAAGCGACTGA
Organism: Matsumurasca onukii; assembly: GCA_018831715.1. Lineage (NCBI taxonomy): Eukaryota > Metazoa > Arthropoda > Insecta > Hemiptera > Cicadellidae > Matsumurasca > Matsumurasca onukii. The sequence goes on from CM032065.1 coordinate 3,452,510, forward strand.
ACGTTAAATATATGTTTGCTATTTGTCAATAACAGATAAATACACTTTGTTGTTGTTGTTTTTTTACAATAACTGGTTTTGACGGCTGGTACAGAGTGAAAAGCTTTCCTGGTAAACATGTTCATTATGCATTCTTTACTGTTAACTTTTTAGCGGGTTTGAAAGTTTTGTTTTCTATTTCAAAGTAAATAAAGCTAGTGTTGAATCTCGTTTAAAATGAAATGCATGCATATTATTTCAATAGCTTTTATAACATGTCATAGACGTTAATTAGAAATTTGGAAACAGTAGTGGGCTACTGTTTTTATTTTGATTAATTCACTTGTAAACCATGTAAAATAATATACTCATAACTAATTATTATAGAACACTGGGTATTATGAAACCCAGCTTCTTTTTGTGAAAAATACAACTATTTTAAATTTTAGATTATAACTCGGCTTGGAAACAGAAACTCTCTTCAGGAAAAGTAAACATAATTTAAATAATAAGATAATATAAGGTTACCCGTCTAATGTTTCACCCATCAAAATAAAACGTGCAAGGCATAATTTATCTAAAAACTATTTTAGACCAAATATTATTGGGGAAATCTTAATCGACTGAGACTCGTGGCGTGGTCCTGTAATCCAGCTTCATGGAGGACAGGTTTTGAGGATGATATAGGTCTAAAAGAGGCTCTGATAGTCTCAGTGATAATCTGATGATACCCACGTGGTTCGGAAGTCACGTTAAGCCGTTGGTCCTGTTATTTTTATTGGTAATTGGGCTATTAATTAATGACACATTCTAAGGAAGAGTCGGTCTTAGTTTGTAACAAGACTACACCTCATAACTCATTACTACCACTCATCACACACATCCTTTACTACATATTTGCCTTAAAATACTCTCATGAGAGTAGTCGGCATCTCAAAATAGTGATAAAGTGATAATTCATTCTGAATAACGAATTTAATGCTCAATTTGAAATTTAAATTTTGTCGTGAGCCAAGCCATGCGATTTGTTGTCATAAAAATTACATTCCACTTAAAGGTGCTTTTTAACTAACTCTTTTTAGGAATTCAGTTCCAATATTGAGTCAGCCAATAAAAGCCTGGTGAGGAATGAGGCCAGACAACATTGTATCCAGTGACAACACTGAGCAAGATATTGTTCTACATTAATTTCCCCAGTTTCCACTCTTTCCCCTTTGTTCTGAAAATATCGGCTTGGATTGGTTTCTGTCATCATCAAATTTTATATCAGTTTCCTTTATCAACAAACACTTCTACCAACAGATAACACCTTTGACAGACCCTCTGTTGAAATCCCCTTCCATAAAATGCATATCGTGCATTTAAATTTATAGTTTAAGTCCATACCGTCGAAAAACGTTGATCAGAATATTACAAAATGACATTATTTTCAAGTTACATGACAAATCAACCTAACTTCGCTCGATTGATTATTAAATAAAATCCTTTCTTGTATTTTTCTACACACTATTATGGTGAAGATCAACCTCATTAAATTACGTAAATTATATATCAAACAAAACGTCAGTCTCTTTGTGCTGTACTTACAGTTTTTATATATTTTATAGTTATACCAATTCAGTTTGAACCTGTTTAGCTGCCCAGTATACACTGGGAAACTACTATTGTGTTCAAAGAGCAATACACGTTTTGAGTTTGACCAGATGCTATACGCAGCTCAGTGAGTGTAACATCATGGCAATCACACCAAAGCTTCTCCGTGTAATTTCACGTAATAACATATAAGCCGATTAATTTTAAAGAATTAATAAAATGTTCAGGTCTGAAGAGCCTAAAACATCACCTTCACCATATTCGAACCAAAGCTTAACTTTGGAAATTTTCACAGCCTTTAATATTTATTGCAGCACAATGAAATCTTTATTAAAGGTGGGTTGTACAGTTATGTAACCAATTATTAAATTTTGCAGTGTTACCTTTATTTTTAAAAAAGTAGTAGCACATTTAGTAGTACAGTACACCGTGTAGTGTGTACAGTACAGTGGATTGCACGGCGCAGGTGGCAAACTGACTACTGCGCTGTACTGCGGGACTAGTCTCTACAACTGTGAAGGCGCTCTCCACTGTGTACTGCTTTCTCACTGTATACCGGTACTTGTGTTTCAGTTTTGAATATACTGATTATTCCATTATTCCAATGATGTGTTCTACTCTTAACCTTTGAAAGGTTGAATAACTTAACACATGAATTGCAAATGCCATCGGTAATGCCTCAACGGTAGTTCTCAAGGTACTTGCCGGATTCTTAAAACAAAATTTGATCAATTTAAGATAAAATCGAATTACCGTAATTTTATTTAATATGTGGGATTATAATTTAATTTTTCTTTTTAAAAGAATATTTCAAGTGGATAACATATCAGCGTGTAATGGTTTTCAATTTCTCAAGAGAAAATGGCTTTTAGCGTCCTTCCCCTTTCACTCTGCCACACACAACCCGCTTTTGTGCTTTAAGATCACCTGCTCGGAAAATGGCGGATACCACTGTAGATTAACTGGCGAGATATCTGTGAAAACCGTCTTTAATGCTATGCCTGTTTGTAGGTAAACTGGATTATGCTGAGGCAAGCAACATAACACATCACAGCCTTCATTTGAATAATGATGACAAAATATCGTTCCTGGATATTATTTCCTCCCAGGCATCAATACACTGGATATAAGGTTAGTTTGGAAAGCAATATATCACAATAAAGGGAGACAGGTGGCGGGAATATATTGAGCCTGGCATATGATGCAGGTGCTGCATTCTGGCGAGGAAATGAAACGTAATAAAGATTTAATCAGTTTGACGTCAAAACTACGGTTTTTGGTGATACATCAGTAGAAGTTGTTATTGCACTTCATAAGGGTTTCTCACTTGGAATTGATTTATAATGAATCGTGAATTTCTCTCAGTTGAAGAGGTTTCATTTAACTTGTAGATCTTCAGTGATTAAAGCAGACTTAACCACTTCTCAATGTCTTCGTAACTGTCTCTTGTTTCACTAACGAAGTGAATGTTAACACCTTAGACTAATTGAACTGATCCATGGAAGAATGCTGAACCAATTAAATGCGTTTAAAACAACCTTTCTTTAACTGTAAGTTTATGAACAGCTACTAAAGTAACGATAAACCTGGGAACGTAGTCAAAGCCATGTCTTTCAGTAATGTAATTTCTGTTGTTCGTGTTCATTATTATCTTCGTTTTTGTACGTTTAAGTTTCCTAACTTTAAAGTGCGTCTAATCTTTAATTATCATTTAAAGACTTACAGAATGGTCCAATAATAGATTATTCGGAGTTTAAGCGTAGTTTTAGATTATTTCGTTTGTAGTAGTTATTTAACGGTGTATTTTTATTTTTTATTATTAATGAGATCATTGCGAATTTTAAACAAAAGTTTTGATATTGAAATACAATACTTTTTATAATATTTTGTAGCTGTAAATGAGTTATAACGTTTTAATAGCAACACTGTAGTTTTGTAAAAATACATGAAGAAGCGGACCCGTGGCTGGTTGGAAACGTGTGCGACTCCGGAGCTTATTCCTCCGCTGGCGCGGGTTCGATCCCCGCCGGCACCACTTACCTACATTTGTAAAGTTACTATAACGCTAGGTATAGGTCGAGGTTGAGTGGTATAAAGAGGACTTTGTAATCATAACTTCACCTCGTTAAACAAGACAAACTTGACCTTTTTACCTTTTAAGACGTTTTTGTTACAACTAAAAGCTCAAACCAAGACTAGTCAAACGCACTTTTAATAACATTTCAAGGTTGTTGCTTTAACTTAAAAAAGGTGTTTGAGAATGAGGATGAGTTGAACAATATTGGTTACAAAGCCGTAAGTTGTGTAAACGCGTAGAGAGGAGCAAGGGACGAGTAGTACTTGATCAAGTGAAGAACCAAGGCAGAGAAGTTGCGAGCAAAAACCCCTCCCTCTGTTGCCGGAACACGTGTTGCCAACCTTCTTGTATACGTAACCGGAACCGGAAATAGTTGTAGAACAGATGAGGTTGAACCCAAGTCAAGTGAGTTCTATATCTTTGTCATTTGATGTCATAGGTTTCAGCTTAATTAAACTATTGTTAATAGTTTTTAGATCTGATCGCGTTTAGAAAGAAGTAAGTGAATTTAAAAGATAGCTTTTACAAATAAGGTTGTTCCCAGTCAATTTCTTACAAGAGAAATTTCACAAATATTGTAATCATTTCGTACCCCTTAAGACTTCAGTAGTGACGAAAAAGAGAAATGCCTCAGCCAAAAACTGTCTATACAACGATACGATTGTAAATCATGCTACTTTCACTTGATTACTGTTTAGTACAAATATTTGACAAGCCAGTATGGACTTTTAAAATGTGTTAAAGCGTCACTGTAAAAAAAGCAACCACGGTACTTCAAAATGCGTCTAAAGACTCACAAACATCTTACATCTAAGTTATATTGCATTCAAAAATTTAACAAGTAAAATAACCTTTCACGGACTGCAAATCTATACTTTAAGAGTTGACGCGATCTTTCTTAGTTTTAAGACATCTTTTTCCGATCGGCTCAAACTGAGAAAGATTGTATTTTACACTCGAGGGCTTCATTAATTCGTCAGACATCATCAGAATGTGTGGCCATCTTTACTGCGCATCCTTGAGAAAGTGACGTTTTGCCCATCGAAGTTACTCCTCACTTTTCTAGTATGACCCTTTTGTGACCAATCATTGAAGTTCATGATTTAGTAGGAAGATTATTTTTGAAGCCCTTAACTGCCCCCTTGTACTTATTTGATATTTTGAGCTGAGGTCGGATTGTTTGAATCTAAGACAAACACAAGTGAACCCTGTCTACAGAGGAATGACTGCAGCCCATTATCGGATACAAGTTAAGGCAGAGAGGAGAACAGGTGTGGTAGAAATCTGTTGGGTAAGCTACAAGAAGGACATTTGTTCACTTACTACACAGCAACAGCAATTCTTCTTCCACCTGTCTCATCACGTGCCTTCCTTTACAATATCTGTCATCATTTGTTACAGAAACTGCTGTCCAGACTCTTAGTGCAACATTTAGCTCAAGTGTCCTTGAATCCAAGTCTAGCAGGTGAGACTAAAATTATTATTACCGATGTTTTCCAGATTTTTGTTTGTTGTGACAACATATACGATGTAACCTTCCCACGAGGTGTGGTTGCCCAAGAAATCCTACAAAAAGGGAATTTTATGACAAATTATTTTAAATTAAGAAAACCTTAAAATATGCTAGATGTACTGCTTAACAAGGGAAATATCTTACGTCCCTTGTTACAGTTACATTCACTAATGACAGCACGTTCAGTGAAACAGAGGGGTAAATGGAATATACGTGTAGTATATAATCTCATGTGCTGTATACGTGGTAGAACTTTAATATGTGTCTTATTATTCTGTGTCAATGTAGTTTAATAAACTATATGTATTGCAAACGCCGACAGAGATTACTTAAAGTGTATCTTTAAGAATATTGGCACTCGTTAAGCACACTTATTCTCTAGATTTAAAGTGGTTACATTTATCTCTTAGGCTTTCGCGGTTGGTGTCGCAACAATGTGTCAAAACAATATTATAATTTGCTTAAAATATTTCGGTCTCGCTGTGGCGTACCATCCGTCACTGATTGGCTGATTCTGAGCTACTTGCTGTCTGATATCCTATTGGTCACAGACGTGCTAGTATCAGTTGTATTTGAGACGATATCAAATGTATCAGGAATGCCTTTTGAACCCTTTTTGGGTTCTTGTGAACACTATCTAATTATACTTAATTTCATAAAAATATATTTGAGAAGATATCAATGGTATTTGAGAAGATATCAACTGTATTTTAGAGAGTTTAAACTATTATTGCGGACATTTTCCATCGTTAGTGAGCAAGATGATCACGACGTTTCGGGATCTGCAATCCGATCCCTTCTTCAGGTGAAAAGTAAACTGAAACATAACACAGAACATTTGAAAACGAGCTAGCCTAAAGTAATCAGCATAAGCTGACCAACAGTCACAATACTAAAACTTAAAATACTACCATGGAAATCTAAATTACAAACATAATGTATTTTAGAAGATATCAAATGTATTCAGAAGATGTTCAACTGTATCAGGAATGCCCTTTTTGACCCCATTTTGGCTCTCTGTGAACCTATCTAATTATCCTTAATATTGTGAATATTAGTCCACGATATTTACGTAATAGAGGATTTTCATCAGAAGCTGACATCGTTAAACGAAAATCCCATTCTTCAGCATCCTTCAACGCAAAAGGCTATCTGAATCTAATTTGCTTTTCAAAGCCCTTATTCAATAACACCACCCTTTTGTACCTTTTTTTTACCTAAAATGTAGTTTTCTCCCTTCTTTTGACAACTACTTTTTTCAACTTGACAAATATTGTTATTTAAAATATTTGCGTATATTTTAATTGAAAACTATTTTTGTTTTAACGTTTTTATAAATTTAACCAATAATAAAGCGTTAGTGATGCTAATTTGATCTGTTATATATGTATATCGTTGTATGGCTTTTACATTGTAAGCAATTACTTTTAACTGCCTTCGGCAACTTAAATCAGTTACAATAGAGAAAAGCTTGTTACAGCCAGAGAGAGAGATTATAGAAATGAAAGATAACTACGGTATACAACGGATGACCTCAAAACTTGTCTTGTTGTCCAAGCCAGTAAAGTTTTTGATGTAACTTATTATAATTATTGCTCTAGCGCACAATTACGCATTTTGAGAAATCTGTTAACAGCCATGTGCCCGTGACGGGAATCGAGCCCCTAATCGCATCAAACCTCTAATAATTTTTCCCAGTAGGAAATGTTGGATTTTCCAAATAATCAATCTTGCGCCACAGGTTTACATTTATGACCAAAAGCAAGCTTCAAAAAGTACAAACCATTTCTTTTCAAACTGTTGTGAGAAAGGAAAAACGCACAATGAAAATTGCATTTAATAAAGTTTTAAGTGAAACTGACAGCAATATATCACAATAAAGGCGGGAGTGACGGGTGGCGGGAATGTATTGAGCCTGGCATATGATTGTGTGTTGTGTAATATTGAGTCTTAGTAGGTGCTGCATTCTGGTGCGCAAATGTGATACTTTATTAGTTTGATTTAAAATGCGAGGTTTGTTGTAAATGTAGTAACAACGTTCATAGCATGTGATTACTGTATCGTTCCACATTCTTTTTTAAACAGCACCCCGACAGTATTGCGTTTTATAGAGAACCGATATTACTAAAGGCTGTTTGATTGCTTGATGCTAACCATGAAACAATGCTTGCAACTTGGAAATTTGGTCCATACGCCACGGTAAGGAATCGAAACTGACCTTTAAAAAGATCTTACTGTTCTGTTAAAACCACAATGAAGCTGGCTAGTTATTTCGACATTTAATTCAGAAATAACTAGATTCCATCTTAGGCTATGACTAATAACAACGGTGGCTCAAATCTCAATAGTGTACCTTCTACTATTGTTTACATCCTACTGTTGTTTATATTATACTGTTGTTTATGTTCCCTAACGTGTACAGCAGTAACTGAAAAATCTTTCAAGAACATTTTGCGGATAAGGCATTTTCCAGAACGTTTAAATAGTTCAACAAAATGCACAATCTTCTTTTGTTTCACCGAACTATGCCGGATTGTCCCAGGTCTTGAACTCTGCTAACGACGTTTTGTTCTGTCTGACAAAGAGCGGAGCGGAGAAGGAAGGATGTGCTTCTTGTCTCTTGATCCTTTGAATCCTTCTTCTTGCAGTTTCCAGTCACGAAGTATAATCACTTCCTGATCACACACACAATACACCACAGTGGAAATGAACCACGTCACGTATTGCCTTTACAAAGTGTGGCACTTTTAACGGAGATCACTATTTGTCATGAAAAGAGTTTCCGGACTACTTGTAAATTCAAATTAGGTTCAAACTACTTTTCACTCACGTAATCCATATTTGCGGTAGATGGCCGTTTCGTGGACATTACGCTCTCTCTCGTCGTCAGACCAGCGTCTTCAAAGTTTTTAGCAGTTTTTTAAATTCACGGAAAGTCGATAATCGAAACGTTGAAATAACTGATCTACGGAAATTACCATAAAACGTATTGAAGCTGGAATAAGGCTCAATCAATGGCTGCGAATGGTGTGAAAGAATTTCAACGTTTCTATAATTCCTCTAAAATTCGGTTTTAAGTATCAACTTGCTATGTATTGGAAAAACTAACATATGATTGTGATTTAGTTTATTGTTATTCGTTGTTTACATTTTGAGAATGTTGTTGTAATACTTAAAATAAACATCACTTTTCCTAATTCAAATACAATTCTTAATATATAATACTGGCGACGATGGAACTGAACAAACCCAGCCAATTTGATCCACACACTAACCCTAGCAGTGTTTACCAGAGATGGAAATCATGGCTTAAAAAGTTCAGTATGGAAGTTTTATTGGGTTTTTGCCTCTACTGATTTCAAAAGGAAAAAGAACTTCATTACTAGGGCGAAACTGGCTTGAAAGCCTTAACATTCAGATAGATGGATTGCAATTTTATTCCAATCGTCTTCTCCCACTACAGAAACCCCCGCACCGGTATCTACTTCCATAACAACTTCATGATTATTAATTTTAACTTTTGTTTTGAATTCAGGAACTCTGGAGCCATCCAGCTCGTTTACGAACATTGTATTCATAGGTAGCTCTTCAACATTAGATACACTATTAGATAGATCACATAGTTCATTTTGATTAGTTTCTTCACTTGTTAACTCGTTTGTCCTCTGTTGACCTTTCTTAAAAAATCCCTCAGGCCTTGGTTTTCCTGCCTTACACACTCGAGAAATATGGCCAATTTTCCCGCAAGAATGACAATTAGATTGAATGTAAGGACAATCTTTTCGTACAGCAAATGGCTGGAAGTAGCTATAACACCTTCAACCGACTCAAAGTCAGCCATTGACACTCTTCGTTCACTTTTTGTTACACACGGTCTTCCTGATGCTATAGTTTCAGACAATGGTACAGGATTCAGTTCTCAAGAATTTAATTCATTCATGGAGAGCAATGGTATACGTCACATCAAAGTTGCACCATATCACCCTTCTTCAAACGGTCAGGCAGAGAGAATGGTTCAAACTACCAAAGACGCTCTACGCCGGATCGTAACAGGAGACTGGAAGTTAAGACTTGCTCGATTCCTCCTATCTTCTCATGTGACTCCAAACTGCACAACCAACATGTCCCCAAGTGAGCTTCTTTATGGCCGAAGAATTAGAACAGTCTTAGACAGAGTTCATCCAGATTACTTCTCTGGGGAGAACGATAGGAAAATGTCCAGGGATTATGAAAATGCCAAAACTCCACTACGAACCTTCCAAGAGGGCGATCTGGTCTACGCCAAAAGCTATCAGCAAAGAGGACCGAGATGGATACCTTCGAAAATCAAGACTGTCACAGGGCCGTTAAGTTATCTCTTAGAGACTGTGGATGGGTTGGAAATAAAGAGGCATATCGACCAACTTCGACCTCGAGTATCGTTCAATCGGCAACAACCATCCGCAAACCAGAGTCCTAATATTGATCAGCAGGGTCCAGTTCAAGATCAGCCTGAGCCTCGTCCTCGCCGAATACCTCGACCACCTCCTTACTTCAAAGACTTTTCGATGGGGAAACGAGTGCTATGTATTGGAAAAACTAACATATGATTGTGATTTAGTTTATTGTTATTCGTTGTTTACATTTTGAGAATGTTGTTGTAATACTTAAAATAAACATCACTTTTCCTAATTCAAATACAATTCTTAATATATAATACAACTATTATCTAGTTCTTCTGGTTCACACAGCGTCCAAACTTCATAATTAGGTTGAGATATTTCGGCCTCGCTGTGGAGCACCATCTTCAGTCACTGATTGGCTAATTACGAAGTTTGTACCCGGTGTGAACCGGACGAACTAGATTATAGTTGTGACACCGGCCGCGAAAGCCTAAGAGTTGAATTTTATTTAACTTTTACAGTTCAATACATTTCTGTAGTTAATCCAATCTGTGCTAAAAAAATTGCTTTTGACGATTCTGAGCCGTTCCCCTTCATCACTCTGTATGTAGATGTCAACGCTTCAGTGACAAAGAGTTGCCAGGTTATGATTATGTAAATCACAGAACAACTCGTCTTACGCAGCATGGTGTATTCTTACACCATGGTACGCAGGTGTGTTTGTATCGAAGCACTTGCTCCCGGGAACCGGAAGCAGACTATGAGTTGTATTGTTCTTGTGTACCGGAAGTGATTACGCGTCACTGCTGAAGACGGATTCAAAGGATCAAGAGTATTCCTTCCTTCTCATCTTCTGTCTCTCTTTGTGGGACAGAACAAAACCTCGTTAGCTCAGGAACAATCTAAGTCTTTGCTAGAAGAGGGGAAAACATCTATTGTTTAGGCTTTGAGGGTGAAGTTTTAAAAACTTTTGAGTTTAATCTAGCCTAGAGTTTAATCTAGGAAAAGCTCTTTTACAATTTTTATAAAATAGTGTCTTACAAACTACGCATAAGTATAGAACCATTTCCAAGTACACATTGATGTTTCGTCGTAATGTGTAATGTGTCTTCGTTTTCAACTTTAACAATGAAGCCAATAGGTGGCATTGAAAAAAAACTGCACGTCTGACGATGATGTATTCACATCGAAACGTCTCGGGGATGAAACAACCCTCAACACTATATATTGGATATTGACGGAGGGAACTAAAATCTATTTTATTGTTAAATTGATATCCCAGGCGCAAACAATGAATTTTTACCTCTACGTAATTTAAACTATACCGGTCAATAAACTTTTCGTTAAAGAAAATGCGCGTTTGAATGCAGATCGGTTGGTATCGTATTAAAACTCTTTGAGAGCTACTTTTAAATTGGTAATATTCATTGGTACAAACTTGAAGTGTTTTCTGAACCAAGAGTGACAGCTGCAACAGAGCCAGGCGCGTTATGTACGAGAAACTCGTATCTGCGCGTGTCTTGGTTTACTTGTTGATACCCACATTGTATTGTAAAACTTTAATTTATAAAATGTCATAAATATGTGATCTCAGCTATGCAACATCCAAGTGTAACATGTGGTCGACGTGTATGAATACTTGCAGTGTGAGATGTGCTCAAGGGAAATACGCAAGGGCTTCGGTTTACGTAGTTCAAATACCGATAAAACGAAACTTTCTCAGCACTTGTTCTGAGTCCAGAGAGTTTTGGACAGTGAACACTGTCCATTCAAAAAAATACTGCCAATAGCCCCCTTCAATGGAAAATAGTAAGAAATTAATCTGAAGTGGTTGTGTCAAGAAAATATAGCAGTTTGAGTAAAATTTGGAAGGCTCATCGAATATAGATAGACATTGATTAGGATTCAAGACTGATTCAATTACTGCGAATTGACAAGTAAAATCTAACCCCTTGAACTGTGAGAAGTTAAATTAACGACAAGCTGTCAACCGTTACATAAGGCAAGTGTGAGATAAATTTAACTCTTAGGTTCACGTGGCCGGCGTCAAAACTATAATCTTGTTCTTCAGGTTCATACTGAGTCTAAACAATATTATAATTTGCTTGATATAATTCGGTCTCGCTACATGGAGGACCATATTCAGTCACTGATTGGCTGAAACTAAATTCTTGCTGTCTCCTATTTATTGGCAGCCCTGTGACTGAAGATGGTACCCCACAGCGAGATTGAAATATTTCAAGCAAATTGAAATAATGTTTTGACGTAGTGTTAACTTGAAGAACCAGATTTTCATTAGAGATAACTCTATGAAACTATAAAATTACCATAACACGATGAGGTTTCGTACACAGTTGTAGTGTGTGAGTGTAACATTGCTTTCCCTGCGAGGTTTGCAGTTTTATGGGTAATAAAGGGGATGTTCCTTGTTGGTGATTCGTAGGTATGTACCGGCCGGGAGTGGGGGGAGGGGAGGGGCTCTCTAAAAGCCATTTCCGCCGACAAGATTGAAATCCACCACACTCTGACATAAATAGTGGATTTGTCCGTATGAATAACGGTGTGTTTGTGCCTGGATCCACGTACAGGGTGTCTGAAAACTACTAATCTAAGAGTGAATCCTTTAAATAATTTGTTTAGTAAGGGGATGATTTATGGCATGCAATTACAAGAAAGATCAAAATATTTCTTCTCTAAATCACATTGCAAGTTTCACGAACGGTTGGAACTTTAACATCTCAAGGGGACAAAGTTAAGGTTATTTGGTGGTGGGTGATTGTTTTAGGCTAGCCTTTTACATAACGTGTTGTGTTATGTTATGTTCTAGGTAAGTTGCAGATACGAGTTTATGACTCTTGTCGCGAGATCTCAGTGAAGGATGTAGATGTGTGACATAACGTGACTGACTAAGATTGATGTGTAGAATATCCAACAACGCGACACAAACAACATGTCACAATACATGTCTACTGCTATACTGTACTCGTATACTACTTCTGCTTCTAGTACAGGAGATACCGACCATAACAAGGTACTGAACTGAACTGGGCGTGTTTATTGTATTTATATTGACAGAGACGGACTGGCTCCCCCAGTAAGGCGCCAACCTGGACCACGTGAAAGGCGCATACCGGGGTCTGGGTCTGGTGGTCGTGAAATACAAGTTTTTACACCATTTGGGGGTTAGATTTAGCCTTGCTTTATCATAATAAAAATATATAGCATCATCCAGTTTTTATAGATTTTTGTAGCTTTCTGCAATTTTACTATGCACAACTAGCTACTTGAGTCCTTGCAAGTGCTGTCTAACACACTAGTACATTCACCTACATTTATGAAAATTAAACGGACGACGCTATAACTTTAAAATTTCAGTTTACTACAGTATACATTTGAACGGAACAGAAAAGAACCCTTATTCTATATTTAATTTTGTTTATATTTATTTGCTTCAATATTTTAGTATGTAAATGTAAAGTATAATTGGACAATTTTCTTTGTTTGAAGTTTGTTATTGACGATGGGAGGGTTTCAGAAGTTGAACTATTATTGCGGACATTTTCCATCGTTATTGAACAAAAAGGATCACGACGTTTCGGGATCTGCAATCTGATCCCGTCTTCAGGTGAAAATAACCTTAAACATAACACAAAAACATTAGATAATGAGCTAGCCTAAAGTAGTCAGCGTAGCTGACCAGTCAAACTCTACCAAACAACATGTAGCACTTGTTGTTTGACTTAAGTCAAACAACAAATTAAATCTTAGAATTTAGGAATAGCCTAGAGAAAAAAAACCTACAACGTTACAAATACAAGCCACACTATGAAAGTAAACAAGTCACCGGAGTAAATTCAAAACGAATCACAAAACAGGTCCACTAATTGAACGAGCTAACCCTAGACTAACTGGTTGGCCAGTGACAGGCCAATCACACACACTAGCAGCAGGCTAGCCAACTGTACCAAAGAAACACAAAAATTCCTATTTATGCACAGCCAATGGCACCAAAATTAGCAGACCGTCCAATCAGTCAAGCTTCAGTTGAAATAAGGCCCCTCTGGCTACCGCTCATTAAAAATGAACTTAAGCGTAGGGACAACCATAATATTCAAGTTAATTTTCAACAAGGAACAACTCAAAAAACTCAAAGCATAGTATTAAGGACGCAAAGCAGACCACAGAGAACTTAACTCGCGTAAGCCGCCCCCTTCTCCCATTGGCTGTGCATAAATAGGGATTTTTGTGTTTCTTTGTTACAGTTGGCTAGCCTGCTGCTAGTGTTTGTGATTGGCCTGTCACCGGCCAACCAGTTAGTCTAGGGTTAGCTCGTTCAGTTAGTGGACGTGTTTTGTGATTAGTTTTGAATTTACTCCGGTGACTTATTTACTTTCATAGTGTGGCTTCATTTTGTAATATTGTAGTTTTGTTTTCTCTAGGCTATTCCTAAATTCTAAGATTTAATTTGTTGTTTGACTTAACAACAAAAGTAGTTCTTCTGGTAAAGTAAAGTAGTTCTTCTGGCAATGACGGAATGTCGTCAAGGGTCCTTAAGGCCTGTGCTGAAACCTTATCTATGCCTCTCACTTATATCATAAACGAATCTTTCGAATGTGGTAAATTCCCTTCATTGCTCAAAAATGCTATTGTAAAGCCATTGCCCAAAGTTAAAAATGCCGTAGCTCCAGAAGAGTTCAGGCCTATTTCAATTTTGTCAACTTTTTCCAAAGTAATTGAAAAAATATTTTAAACAGATTGTATTCATTTATTGACTTGAATCGGTTACTTTTGGATAATCAGTATGGTTTAGGAAAAACTCTTCTACCACTAAAGCTTTATTTGATTTCATTTCAAGTGTATCTTTATCTCTTGACCAACACAAGCATACCTTAGAGTGTTCCTTGATCTCAGTAAAGCGTTCGATGTCGTGGATCACTCTCTTCTTCTTCAAAAATTGGAACGTTTAGGCTTCAGGGGAAAATCCCATGACTGGATTTCTTCATACTTACTTAAAAGAACGCAGGTTGTGTCAGTGACCTACGTTGATGACAGAGGATATCTGAAGTACAAAGAATATGAAAAGTTACCGGTGCTCTCAGGGATCTGTCTTGGGCCCTGTTTTATTTCTTTTATTTATTAATGATATATCCAGAAGTGTGTCTAAAGCTAATCTTTGTCTGTTTGCTGATGATACATCTCTCAGCCTTTCCAGTAAATCTCTTAGACAGTTGGAGGTGGACGTCTTTGTAGAGGGAAATTCCATCGTACAATGGCTATCTAAGAATCGTCTGTATATTAATTTTGATAAGACAAAGGTGGTAAATTTTTCTTTGAGAGGTTATCAGAATGCAGAAATTGGTCAAATCTCGTTGGGTGATTTTGATATTTCGGCATCCTCTAGTACCAAATTTTTAGGCATCACGCTAGACTCAAATCTTAATTTTCATGAGCATATTGACCTTGTCCAGAAGAAACTCAATTGCGTTGTCTTTCTTTTAAGAAGATTGTCTTTTTCTCGAACAGACAGATACTTTTTCTGACATATTATGGATGTTTTTCCCCGTTTTGAACTATGGTGTTTCTATCTGGGGATTTGATAGTTTTCGAGTGAGGGCAATCTTTAAAATTCAAAAGAGCAGTTAGGATTGTTCTAGGACTTAAAACAGGCGCTTCCTGCCGAGGTAAATTTCGGGAAAATAAAATGTTAACATTCCCATCTATTTACATTTTTAGTTGTTTGAGCTTTTTGAAAAGCAATCTTAGCTCATTTCCAAATTGTGCCCCTTCAGGGTACAATCTTCGGCGGTCCAATGTCTTGGCCCTTCCTCGTCACAGAACTACTTTTTATGAGCACCAGACATTCTATTGTTCAATAAAAATGTACAATAAACTGCCTTTACACTTACAAAATGAATTAAATATCTTAAAATTTAAAAAACAACTAAAATTGTTTCTTATTGAACAGGAATTTTATCGTTTTGGTGACTTTTTTAATTTTAAATTTGATTAACTAGTGTAAATTAAGATATGATTATTTATTTTTGCAAAAAATAATGTATTTGTGCCATAATTATAAAACATGTTGTAATATTTGACGTTGTCATGCATGTATTTGTTAATTGACAATAAAGATCTTGAGTTTGAGTTTGAGTTTGAGTTTAACAACTACATGTTGTTTGGTAGACTTTGACTCGTCAGCTACGCTGACTACTTTAGGCTAACTCATTTTCTAATGTTTTGTGTTATTTTCACCTGAAGACGGGATCAGATTGCAGATCCCGAAACGTCGTGATCCTTTTTGTTCACTAACGATGGAAAATGTCTGCAATAATAGTTCAACTTCTGAATATTATTTTCATTTAGACCATTATATTATATTAAATTTTATTTTACCAAGTTTTAAATAAGCTGATGGTTTTATAACCGAAACCGGCCGCGAAAAAATACATTCTTAAAACTGGGTACTTAGTTCAGCTTATTTAAAACTTGGTAAAATAATTCTAGTAACCCAAAGTGAGTCATTGTTTCAAAAAAATTATATTAAATATATTTAAATGAGTTAATTCGTAAGAATACATTTCAGCTCCGTAGTTGTATTGGGTATGTACATAATTCACAATATGAAAACAAATTAAATAATTTAACAAATTGTGCAGTTATTTAAAACATTTTTAATAGAGTTTCTTCAGAACATTTGAGTTTTAAATTTACATTGCTAAATTAGTTAATTTGATCTCGTAATGTTAATGATGTATCTCCAATACAATGCATCAATTAAAGAAACAAAGCACCTGGAAAGATAGACGCGCAATTATAGTACACGTATGTTTGGCTGTTGCTCTCTTGTTTTGAAGGCGCTTTCTAAATATTGATTTCCTATGATATTCTGCAGTTAGATGTGTAATAATTTTGTGTTAAATTCAATTTATATTCAAGTTTTAATATTATTCTTATATTTTGTATATTATTTTAATTGTTATAGTGTTCTGTTCATGTTTTCTTATTTATATCGTTTGTGATCCAATTTATATATTATTGTCAATTTACAAATAAATCAGCCGTACATAGTTATTACGGTCATCGTCTTAAATAATGGATTTTCTTAGTAATTATTTACTCTATTCATTCTGTATATTAAATCCAAAAATATGAATATTATCACAACCTGGCAACTCCTTGCCGCTTGGAAATCCAAGCACTTTTCCACTGAAGCGTTGTCAGTGTCATCTACATACATAGTGAATAAGGCGCTGATGTTGGGCGAGATTTGTCAAAAGCCATTTCCTCGGCACAGATTGAATTCCGTCAATGACTGATTGTACGGCTGATAGCGCGAGGAGGCTGCATCTCTGCAGACCATTGTAAAACTAGGAAATATCATTAAATTCTGAGGTTAAAACATTATTATGGACGTTCTCCAACGTTCTTGAGTGAACAAAATGTACACGACGTTTCGATAATCTGACTGTCTTCAGGTGAAAAGCTAAAGCATAACACAAAACATTATTAAAGGAGCTAGCCTAAAAGTAATCATCGAGAATGACCAGTGACCCACCACCAAGCTAAGCGTCTTATTTTTCCCAATTAAAATTGTTAATTTGATAACAGCTAGCCTAGAAACCAGTACAGTATGAACATGCTGTATGATATACATATGATGTACATGTTGTATTGTTTTCTAGCAAGCTGTTATAAAATGAACAAGTTGAATAGGAGAAAAAGGTAAGGGGCTTGATGGTGGGTGACTGGTCAGCTTGTGCTGATTACTTTTAGGCCAGCTCTTTTACTAATGTTTAATGTTTTGTTATAGGTTTCTTTTCACCTGAAGACGGAGTCAGATTCCAGACCCTAAAACGTTGTGTACACTTTGTTCATTTAAAACAATGGAAAACGCCTATATTGTAATCTGAGAAATTGTACCATCATCAACGACAAACTTCATTAAACTCATATGTAAACACTGAATCTATACTATTAGTATTTCGGTTGGGGTTGTCCGGAGTGTTGAGATCTCGGAATCTGGCTGGGGTAATTCAGAACTTTTTGAATAGAAATGGTCCTTAGTGTGTGGAGGGTGGGGGAAACGAATAAAATTATATCGATTTTTTATGGGGTTTTGAGGTCCCCAATTCCCCATGTTATATTTCCTTTTTTTAGTAAATATTTATTAGTAAATATCAACGGATTTGTTTGAAACTCGACACATAGTTGTATACCACTAACCCAAAGACCCCTACTGATTTTGGGGTTCGGGGGGCACAATATATGGATTTGGGGGTTAAAGGGGAGGGCAAGAAATAAAAAATCATAAAAATCGATGTGGGGTACAAAAAAAAGGAATATTATGCTGATTTCAAAAATATATTGGTTGTCTACCAAATTGTTTGGGGGGAGGAAGGGGGGTTAAAAAGTAGGGGTAATACATCGGGATGGCCGAGTTCTACAAAGTGGGCACCGAGGCCGTAGGCCGAGGTGCTTGGCTCGCGAGCGTGCCAGGGAGCTGGCGCAGCTAGTAATACATTATTATTTTAACATCTGTTTAAGGAAGGTTTCCAAAGATATCTCACTAGTTGATATGTGGTGATATCCAGTATATAGGGGATATTCCGAGCAGGTGATCGAAACATATAAAAGCGGGTTGTGTGTGGATAGAAGGGAAAGGGAAGGACGCTAAAAGCCATTTCCGCTTGAGAAATTGAAAACCATCACACGCTGATATCTGACTTTTATCTACATCTACGAGTAGAAGAATTGCATGTACTTTCTTCAATCACACAACTCGTATAGTTATAACCAATTAAAACTTACGATTTATAACTTACCAGTCCCTTTACCAAAGTCCCTTCAGTTTTATGTTGCTTAACATAACTTCGTCCATTAATTAACATGCAATCAGAACTGTCTAATTTTTCGGTGCGAAATAATGAGATGAAATATTTTTAATACTGCAGAATCAACTAAACAATAAATTCTCTCAATTTGTACAGTTAGCAAGAAGTTTCAATCCATCAACAATTTCTCTCAGATAAATGTGATTGTGAAATCATAACAACTTACTTTCCAGAACTTGTCCTTAACTTTATGATAACGGTGTAAATCAGCTTTTGAGTTATTGTTAAAATATGAAAGAAATAAAATTATAACAATCATTATAGTGGAATTATGCTCTGACGAATGTATCAAAGGTGTGTAAAATATCTCAAGCAATCAATGTTATCAAATCAAATCAAATCAAATCAAATAATCTTTATTCAAAAAAATGTACAACATATTTCGATACATACAAATTTCTGCAGAATAAATTCCCCACAAGGACTATACGTCTGTGTGTGGGGAAGAGTCATTAGCAATTTGTACAGCTCTTTACAAACATAATTATATATCAACTAAATTTAAGAACAAAATATTATATTAAATCATAATTATTAAAAGTAAATATCTAACTAAAAAATAATGATTACAAGTCTAGGATGTAGCTAAAAAGTACACAGTATTGCACATCAGAACACATTGAGATAACCTGATTGTGCTCGCCCCCTCGGACCCAGGCACCCAAGCGTTCCTGGGCTGGACGCCAACACAGACACTGTCATCAAAATAAAAGACAGTCGGCTTTTCGCCAGCCCGTACTGAACAAGAGTACCAAGAACCAGAGAAGCGAGCACAAAGCTTAAAAATAACTTACATACGAGAAAAACTAATGGCTAAGTTAATAAAATCAATGATTAAATAACACATTATATTTACTAACTATAGTGAATTTGTCACCCGACAAATACTAAATTTAGATAATATCACCCTGTTTTGTCTGAGCTAGTGATTGTATGGTGAATGTAAAAGCGCGTCCGCACCAGGACCACCAATACTAAGCAGCCAGTTATTTAAAGTTTTCTTGTAACAAGCGAGGCTACCAGTCTCTGCCTCCACAATATGAGCTGGCAGACTACGATACACGTTATGTGCCAAGATGAAAGAACTTGTGTTATCCATACCACTTCGGATCCTTGGAGTTCCAAAGCCGAAATGTAAACGGTGTCTAGTTTGATAATGGTGTTGTAATTCAGAAAAAATATATGCTTTGTTTGTACGGATAAACAGTAATAGATTTTTGATAAAAAGTTGCCGAATATTTAGTACTTTAAAATCTTGAAATAATAAAACTGATGGATAGCGACGATCCATTAACAAAGTCTCAGCGTGGTATCAGAACGTTAAACCATTTACCATAAGTTTCAAACAGTTAAAATAAAATATTGTTGTTTATATAGTTAAGTGCATAGTCAACTCATTACAATATGTTACTTTACAGCTCATTTATGATCGGGAGAACCTTGACTTTCATGAAAGGTTGAAAGAGACGAATCTAAGAAACTACTTTTCGTTGAATGTAATCTTTAAAGAATTCTTTTCAACTGAAGTGTTCAATCAGGACTAAATTGAAAATCAGGATAATAAAGAGACTTCGATATTGATGCTTTGATATTGGCAAAGCTATCAAGGTTAGTAAATCACTCTATTATTCTTTCTGCATTTCGTTCTATTAGTTCTGAGCAAATTGAAATATTTGTTACTCACTTCGCAAGCTCATAGTTATGCTTATTGAACGAGCCACTTGGATAAGAATGTTTATCAATTTTATCTATTTTGTTTATTATGCTAGAAAGGGGAGCCGTGACCTTCCTAGGGGTTCTTCATTTATCTTGTTTTGAGGTTGACTAAACACATGTTTAAAAAATGAAATCACTTTTATCAGTAGACTTCCAGTGTGCGTAATTGTTTGAAAGTGTTTGATTTTGAAATTGAACATGAATGAAATGAATAAATGAATGAACAAGTCTTTATTTACGTGGCGAAGTTAGGACTTTATAGTCCTCTCTACCACTTATCCACGTTAAATATATACACTAGCAATACAAAAAAATCAATACACATTCCAATATAAATACAAGTACATTACAAAGATATTTCAAAATTAGGTATTTAAATATATCATAAGACAAACTTAACTAAAACTTCTGAAGAATAACATCATTTGATTTAATAAATATAGCCCTTAAAACAGCCACACTTAAACCTTTCATACAATCCACTCCCATAAGCGCACACCAACGACCCCGACCACCCCTACCACAGCCCCCGCAGCAAACCGTCTCTGACCACCGCCCCAAAGCGAGCCCGAGATTCGATCAATTTGAAATTATCAGGAAGGGCGTTCCATAGGCGACATGATGTGTCAATAAATGATTTACCAAAAACTGCTGATCTAGAACATGCATAGAAAACTACGGGAATTTGATCAAAAACGTGCAAACTTATGGTTGAAACATTACTATTGGTAATATTCGTTATTCAATTGCACTAAATATTGTTCTATATTTTTGAATTGAAAAAAAGAAACACTAGCTCAAGTTTTTCTAAGTAGTATACATTCTGTCTTATGTAAAGGTCTATTTGAAAAAATGAACATCTTTTGATAGCCTATTTAACATTATCTAAAACAAAGTAGGCCTAGTTGTAAGTAGCGGAATACAACACTGCTGGTTGTCATTCGTGAAAGGCTTTACAAAAGCAAAAATACAAGTAGTCAGACAGTTTTAATTTTACTACAGTTAAACAAAGAAAAATTATAACATGTAACATACTAAACGTAGCAGTTAATCCACCATTGCTTTTTGACCTTTACAACAAGATTCCGATTGATTTTAAAGGAAATATTTCAATAGATTGATTTTAACAATTCGAGTTAAATAAAAGCAATGTTATGGGTTTGGGCAGAAGCACACGCAGAGAAGGGTGGGTTTGAATCCATTTCCGGTGAGAGATTACAAACCTCGCTCACTGATAACTGATCACGTGATCTCCTCTCTCACACAGAGACATCATGAAATCATTGAACACTAGAAACCAAGGCACCACACTTTAGTACTTAACTTTTAACTTCATCCAATACAGTCTTCATCGCATACCACTAACATTGTTTCCACCCTACTAGATTCACAAAGCACAACTATTTTCAACATCGCTAGTGAAAATAAAACACAAACTCATTGATACCATTAAAAAACTTACGACGTTCCTGTACACAATGGTGGCCCAAAACGTTTTGCATTTTTAAGCAGATAAATTGACGATGTCGCTATTATTTTTAACATTTTGAAAAAACTACAGATTTAGCTTTTGGGTACTTAAAGCTTTAAAATGATATGCTATCAGATAAATCTTTCAAAATTTTGAAAATTAACAAATTTTGAAAAAAAGGGGTAGTTTTCAAAAGTTTGCAAAGTTTATCTTGTAGCATATAATTATCTTTTAAAGTTTTGAGTACCCAAAAACTGAATATAAAATTGTTTTCAAAATGTAGAAAAATATAGCGACAGCGTTTATTGATTTGATTTAAAATGAACAACTTTTAAAACAGACCCTCCTTTCTTGGTTTTTGGGTTGGGTGTGGGTAATGAAAAGTACGTCAAAAAAACCTTCAGGACCCTATAAAAAAATTCCCTAAAGAGTTGTTTTTAACATTTCATTTTCCAAAAGTTATGGTGGGACACTTAAAACTCACCCTGTATATTATTTATTGGTTTAGACAACTGCATGTCAGCTATTAAAAAGCGTAGAAATTATATCAGTTTATTGTGCAAATATATGAGTTTATTGTGAATTTCATCTTAAGACAAGTTAAAGACAAGGATCTACTTGATTTCTCAGTAGAAAGAAGGACAAGAGCGCTGCTATTGAATAAAGGCTTTGAGGGGCAAATTCGATTTAGCCCTTTCTGTTAAAGGTAGCCTCAGATATGTGATTTTCATGTTATAATCTCACTTCCTTTTATTTATGTTTTCTAACAAAATATCTGTCGTAGGTCCAACAAATAAGTGCAATGCAAATAGAAGGGTCGTATTTATTGGTACATTATTAATAATATAGGTTTGATTAATTGACTTAATTTTTAAGACCTACCAACGTTTAAGGAAGGAAAATATATTGAAACATAAGATTATCAGACGCTTATGCTATGAAAATACAGTCTACCTAAACCTTCGCAGACACCATGGTCCACCAATGTATTACTAGAAATATTGACAACTACAATACAAAAAGTTTCGTAACCGTAGTTGCAGTCGTCTCTGTGTTTGTTGAACATTTCGTGCTTTGAAAATATCGTATGGCAATATATCTTATGAAAATAGTGTTAGGAGTATATTTAATATAACATTAGTACAAGAACACAGGTGTTGATTACTTTAAAACATAAATAAAATATAGTTTGCTAGACATTTATATAAATTCCATTTGTAGATTAATAAAACTTTGTAACATTCTGTTCTGAGTTGTAAGAGTTTAATGCTAATAAATTAAAGTGGTAATGGGAGGCTACTATTATGATTTGATATAGATGTTTAAAACGTAACCTAAACCTCATGAAATAAATTTTGAGAGGATTTTCAAACAGAGCGTCTGTTAAAAGCTTGTCAGTTTGTGGAAGTGTTTGTTGTGAAGGGAAACTGATATAAAGTTTGCTGATGACAGAAACCAATCCAAGCCGATATTTTCAGTACAAAGGGTGAGGGGTGAAGTGGGACAATTAATGTAGAACAATATCTTGCCCAGTGTTGTCACTGGATACTTCTGGCCTCGTTCCTCACCAGGCTTTTATTGGCTTTTACTTCCAACCCAATATTAAAAAAATTATATATACAAGCTTTCATAAAACACTTTTTTAGATTGAAAATAAATCAAATCAAGGAATTTTTCTCATTTGAAATTCACCGCTGATAGGAGTTATTATAGTTAAAAGTGGTTTTACGCTACGAATCCGTTTATTTCGACAAATATTACCACTGCAAACCAACTGCGTCAGCTAACTAAGCGAGTTACGTAGATAAGGTCAGATGGTCGCGACGAAGTTTGGGCACATTAATCAACTCAATGGTAACTTTGGCGATGCTGAATATCAGAGATGTAACTGAATCAACGAACCGGAGTTCCTTTCTTCCCTGCAAGTACACTTCACTTGAAATACATTGTGAAATATTTTAGAAACACAACTTATGTTCGTTAAATTCCAACAATTTACACAGAACCCGTTTTAGCAGTGGGAACTCGTATAAGTTATACACATTGAAGCAATGGTCAAATAAAACAGTAGGCCTACCTTATTGTTACCCACAGGGTAAATGAGGCCTTTGATTTTCTTGTAATAATTTTCCTCGTAAGTTACGTTTTTTTTTAGATTTTACTGAGGATTTTAAGACTTTCTCTTCTCAGCATGTCCAACTTCATCAATGCTATCACAATTGGATAACAGATATTCTCATCATATTATTGACTTTACCATTTTACTTTGCTTTTAAATGTCTGTATAATTATGTGCATTTGTAACTTAGACAATTTTCACATAATCTATCACGTAGAACTGTCTCAAGTGCGGGTATATAAAAACGGGTTTTGTCCTTCTAATTTGTACGTTAAATATCGTCTAGTATGTAAAATAATACTTACTTTGATTTTCTACTTGACTGAAACATCAACATTTTCTGAAGAAGACAATAATTGTGTTAATGACAATGTGTTAATGACTGACTCAGGTAGAATCCAAAATTGAAGAATTCTTCAGTAGATATAAGCGACGGGAGACGGAGCGCCTGCCACGCTGATTTCTCGGACACCAAATTATATACCTGAAAATGCAACGACCGTGCAAATATCGGTGGTAGTGGGTTTTCTGCCTCGAAGGGTGCAATTGGTAAGGGTGAAGACACCGCTGCAAATTGACCACCGGCACACCCGTCACCGAGAGTGGACTTGGCCCCTTTTGTTTCCAAAATATTGTTGGTATATTCCACACTGGGTACAGACAAGAGTCCGTTGGTTCATTGTAGTTTCTATATAGTGATTATTTAAAATGGTAATAGCAACACGCTTTTGTACAGCATATTTGCATTGATACGAGCTTTCCGCTCTTAGCAAAACTGCCTGAAACAAAACAATCTGAAGACAAATAATTAAATTAAATTTGTGAAATATCGCAGATACTCTTAACTGTTTGTAGTATACAATTAGGACGGAAAAGGAAATGGTATAACAATGTTTTAAAATGTCTTAACAACTCAAATTTAAAGACATGCCAGTTTGATGAACACAGTTAATAAATAACGGTGCAAGCACTGTTTATAAAGTCTGCAAATTTTAGCTAATATGTTTACCACATTTACGTTAATAGTCCTGCCTCGCCGTCAATTTTAGTAAGTTATAAGCTACTAAAACAAATTATGTGTGATTGTATTGTACACGTTTGTTGTAAGTTCAACTAACAAAACCGAAATGCTACTGAACATACTGAACATTTTGTTGAAATAAAATCTAGAAATCAAGGGAAAACACTTGCGAAGTTATATTTGTTTGGCTCTGACTCTGAGTGGTTTTGTTGCACATTATTGAAACTTATTGCAAAGTTAACATGTACTGTTAACTAAAAGTTATATAGGCCTATTCAGCAATAGTAGGCCTGAATGCCTTTAAATAAAGAATAACGGGGTTTCTTGAGCGTGGTATGTAAAGGGTTTGGGCTATACGCATGCTGGAAAAGCAATGCTGAACGCATCTGCCTGGTCAGTTTGAACCTATTTGTTTGTTTCACGTCTCCTGTATGCTCGACTGGTCTCAGGTCCCTACTATTTTCTCCTGATGGCAGTAGCCACAACCCGGGTCTGATTATGTTCAACTCAGTAAACCGTAATAATCCTGACTGCCGCGTGGCAGGAACTCCTACACCCATAAGCGACGATCTTTCTGATGGTATTGTTTAAACGGTCACCCTTACTTCATATGACATTTTTAAAGCGTAATTTTGATCCAATAAGACAATTATTACTCGGAGAAAGAACTAAGAACTTTAGAGGCACAGGCTGGTTAAGTAAATGTTCCAACATTCCTCTCGTCAGAATGTTCCATCACAATGTCAGTTAACAAACAAATCAAGGAAGTGTTGCAAGTTGATATCCTGAGCCGGATATTGCTAACTTACTTGTCAACGAGGCTGAGATGCTAATCTTGTTCATGTTTACAAACATTACATGTAGAAGTTCGACTTAAATTTAGCTTGACTTTTCTAATCTTACTGATTAAAAGATACATAAAGGCTAATGTGTAGAGATTTTTCACAAATTCACAAAACTTTACAACAGCAACGTTGTCATTTTCAGGTAAACGTGTTACATCAAAATTACTAAAATCTGATAACTACATACTGTTGTTGACAAATAAAACCTTTTTCTCACTTCAACCTTACATATACACATTGTTAGGACCGGAGCAACAACACAGAATTGGTCTAGCGGACAATGGGCAGTGCTATTGTATGGAGTTATTGAATGTAGCCTCATCACCATTGTCGTTCTTACCTGATACAGTTCAGTTGGCTAACCTTATAAAACCGAACAATAACAAGCTACCACATACCCTCGCATTGTTAGGACCGGAGCAACAACACAGCATTGGTCTAGCGGACAATGGGCAGTGCTATTGTACGGAGTTATTGAATGTAGCCTCATCACCATTGTCGTTCCTTACCTGATACTGTTCAGTTGGCTAACCTTATCAAACCCAACAATAACAAGCTACCACATACTCGCATTGTTAGACCAGAGCAACAACACAGCATTGGTCTAGCGGACAATGGGCAGTGCTATTGTACGGAGTTATTGAATGTAGCCTATCACCATTGTCGTTCCTTACCTGATACTGTTCAGTTGGCTAACCTTATCAAACCCAACAATAACAAGCTACCACATACCCTCGCATTGTTAGGACCAGAGCAACAACACAGCATTGGTCTAGCGGACAATGGGCAGTGCTATTGTACGGAGTTATTGAATGTAGCCTCATCACCATTGTCGTTCCTTACCTGATACTGTTCAGTTGGCTAACCTTATCAAACCCAACAATAACAAGCTACCACATACCCTCGCATTGTTAGGACCGGAGCAACAACACAGCATTGGTCTAGCGGACAATGGGCAGTGCTATTGTACGGAGTTATTGAATGTAGCCTCATCACCATTGTCGTTCCTTACCTGATACTGTTCAGTTGGTTAACCTTATCAAACCGAACAATAACAAGCTACCACATACCCTCGCATTGTTAGGACCGGAGCAACAACACAGCATTGGTCTAGTGGGCAATGGGCAGTGCTATTGTACGGAGTTATTGAATGTAGCCTCATCACCATTGTCGTTCCTTACCTGATACTGTTCAGTTGGCTAACCTTATCAAACCCAACAATAACAAGCTACCACATACCCTCGCATTGTTAGGACCGGAGCAACAACTCAGCATTGGTCTAGCGGACAATGGGCAGTGCTATTGTACGGAGTTATTGAATGTACTCATCACCATTGTCGTTCCTTACCTGATACTGTTCAGTTGGCTAACCTTATCAAACCCAACAATAACAAGCTACCACATACCCTCGCATTGTTAGGACCAGAGCAACAACACAGCATTGGTCTAGCGGACAATGGGCAGTGCTATTGTACGGAGTTATTGAATGTAGCCTATCACCATTGTCGTTCCTTACCTGATACTGTTCAGTTGGCTAACCTTATCAAACCCAACAACAAGCTACCACATACCCTCGCATTGTTAGGACCGGAGCAACAACTCAGCATTGGTCTAGCGGACAATGGGCAGTGCTATTGTACGGAGTGAATGTAGCCTCATCACCATTGTCGTTCCTTACCTGATACTGTTCAGTTGGCTAACCTTATCGAACCGAACAATAACAAGCTACCACATACCCTCGCATTGTTAGGACCGGAGCAACAACACAGCATTGGTCTAGCGGACAATGGGCAGTGCTATTGTACGGAGTTATTGAATGTAGCCTCATCACCATTGTCGTTCCTTACCTGATACTGTTCAGTTGGCTAACCTTATCAAACCCAACAATAACAAGCTACCACATACCCTCGCATTGTTAGGACCGAGCAACAACACAGCATTGGTCTAGCCGACAATGGGCAGTGCTATTGTACGGAGTTATTGAATGTAGCCTATCACCATTGTCGTTCCTTATCTGATACTGTTCAGTTGGCTAACCTTATCAAACCCAACAATAACAAGCTACCACATACCCTCGCATTGTTAGGACCGGAGCAACAACACAGCATTGGTCTAGCGGACAATGGGCAGTGCTATTGTTCAACGTTATTGAATGTAGCCTCATATTAACTGTCGTTCCTTGCTTGATACTGTTCAGTTGGCTAACCTTATCTAACCGAACAATAACAAGTCGTGAGAGTTTCACTCTCTTTGGAGATGTGTCAGAGTTTGTCACACGTTTACTTGGTCTATTATGCGCGTAGTACGCAAATATTGTTGGGTATATGAAAGTCAAAATACGCAATTGAAAGCGTGGCCGCGATACTGTATAAGGAAACAGGGTAATTTGTAGGCAAAAGAGCGAGACTTGCCAAAAACTTGGCCCATTTGCAAACTTCCACACTCCTTAATTTTCCATACTTGGTTTGTTCTGCGTACTTTTGTGTCTCAGCGGTGCAATGTCTTGAAACTGTTGATATTTACTAACTCGGAATTCTAACTTGAAATTTACAAGCCCTCGCTCAGGATACTTGATATACGAATCAGTTAAGTTATCCTCCCGTTGAAGTAAATTTGTACGCCAGCAAGTAAGCAACTTATTGAACACACTACCCACCTGTTTACAACACCTTACCGATGCTGTGTTGTTATCTAAGCATCACTTACCTGTGATGAAGCAAACTTTGCATTAATGGGACAGGACATAACAGTGTACCATGATTTACATTACCAATCTAGTTACAGCTACAAAATGTTGGATTAGGTTTCGTATTAGTGAAGCAGAACTGGCCCTGAGCGTATTGTACCTCTTTACTATTTAACAGTCAATCAGGAACCGGGGGGCCCTTTGGAATTGAGCATAATTACATGAGATTACCCTTCGCCACAAACTCACAAACTGGAAGCAGGGATTTGGACATCCAAATATCAACAAAACATAAAATCTATAATTTAGTTAAAATTTACATTTTTCCGGAAAACTAAAAAAGAAACCATACAAACCTTTAAAAGGAGCTTGACAAAGTTTTAATTAAGAAATACATTTTACAATATGGAAGAGTTTTTACGTTGATGCATAGTAGGAAATTTTACGTATCCACATTAATGGTTTGACTTTTTTCCTGTTTTTGTATTGATTAATGCCATTTATTTGTCTGGCAATAAAGTTTGTATCATTACAGTATCGCATTTTTCCCTAAGACTGTAAAAAGATAAAGGTAAAGTTTATCTTGTTTAACGAGGCGAAGTTAGGACTACAAAGTCCTCTCTACCACTCAACCTCGACCTTTACCTAGCGTCACCGTATAGTCACATTACAAATTGTAAGTGGTGACTGCGGGGATCGAACCCGCGCCACCGGAGTGATGAGCTCCGGAGTCGCGCGCGATACCAATCCGCCACGGATCCACTGTAGTGTACGTATCAAAAATTAATCATTGTTTTTGAAATCTCAGGTATTTTACACAATTGCAATTAGCCTAACATTAGATGGAGGAACCTTGCATAAAATCTTTAGCCTCATCTGATGGAAGGTTCACAGACGAGCCTGTAATTAAATCTGCAGTGAACTGTCGGCAGAGAGGTCGGTGTCAAAGCAGTGTTGGAAGCAATTGTCAGGGGCTGCTTTGTGAGGCTAGTCGTGTAGAATTTCGTTTTAACACAATTTTGTGTAACGACACTCAAAAAGGCCTCTTTTACTCTTTAACTGGTATTTTCAGTACACAGTATTGGCCCTTTCAGGAAAGCGTCAAATGTATTAATTTAAACGTGGGACGTTTTTGGTTTACTTTCAACTGAAAACCCCAACGTCACGGTGGGAAATTTGCTCGTAGTAAAGCTGGCTCATCTGATGGGTTTCAGTATTACGGTTGGATCGATTTTCATAAAAATGTTATCAATATACTATGGTTAGTTTACGTTTTGTTATATAAATCCAGTTAGTTTTTCACGTTCATATAAAAAACTAGCAATTTTTTTAAAGGTTATCTCGTTTATCATATGGTATTTCTTTACAGTTTATTAAAATAAAAAGTTCTTTTTAAAGAGAAATATAATATTTGAATGGAACAATTTCCGTCAAGCACGAAAGTAATGATGGGAAACTGGCGAGAAATGTAGTATCTAGCCTTGTGTACACGAGGAACGTACTCGTATTGTGATTACATACTAAAGCACTACTGCGCAATAAAACTTGTAATAACATACTTTAATGTTTATAACACAACTCTAATTCCTGTATTACTGCTCTTCTTTAGTACTAATAGTACAACACAATGAAAGGAGAGAACTGTAAAAGTTATATTTTGCCCCTGAAATCTCGTAACTACTGTCACTATGGAACTTTATTGTTTGTAGTGTTCAAGCCATGGTTTTTACTAGTTTAATGTTTGTAA
Source organism: Matsumurasca onukii (assembly GCA_018831715.1). NCBI lineage: Eukaryota > Metazoa > Arthropoda > Insecta > Hemiptera > Cicadellidae > Matsumurasca > Matsumurasca onukii. Next base: position 3,482,550 of record CM032065.1, read on the forward strand.
CGTGTTATGCTTTTGTTGTTAATGTACTTAAGATGGCTGAAAAGTCACTTGTACATTCTTCCTTATCTATATATTAAAATAATTTATGAAAATCTAATAGAAGTCAGTACGACCGTTCTATTAGGCCGATTTTCTTAATTTTTTTGAATGGAAGGTATTTAAGCATATATTTGTCATCAAACATGAAAAATGGCTTAACCTTCGCCCTTCTCAAGTTATACTCCCATGTTTTCTTAGCTTTGTCCTGTCATATATCAAGTTCTAACTGAGATAAATTGTTCGTTTTGTCTAAGAACACGCAGTGAATCGTGCTCATTCATTAGATATATCATTCGACGTATTTAGTTACATCTAAGAGGAGTTATGCGTGAACAAACAATTTTTTTGGCAAAGGCGGAGCAATACGGGCCATCTAGTTTTATTTACTATATAAAACAGTCTGTTATATAAACATACGTTTTACAGATGTTGAAAGAAAAATGGGCGTGCTAGCAGCAACCAATGCGAAACTACACAGAAAATATAACAGATCATTGCCAACAGATGTCATTAGAACGTATCTGGACTTGAGGATCTACAAAGTACATATCCGCAAGTAAGTACTTCAGGGATTGGTAGAGGTTGCAGAATCCCAGAGGGGACTTGCGCGAAAGACCCTTTTTCACGAAACTTTCGAATCTTATCAAAAAGAAGTCCTTGTGTAAACATGAAACGGAGAGCTCAAAAGCCTCACAGCGTGATGAGCTATGAGGTAAGCTTTTACCCTTTTAATGAATAAATAATTATCAATAACGTTTGGTAATTCCACGGTGGTCGCAAAAATGTATAAGAGAGCAGGAAAGAGTTTAGTAAATTTGACAATTGGGACTACGACAAAGTTCTATAGATATTAAGAAACGTGTTGCGAAGATATAAAATATTATTGGAGCACAGATCCTGCAAAAGGAGGTCTAAATGTGAAAGCCAAGCTCTGGGTAGAATTGTCAGGACAGCTTTGTGAAGGTAATGATGCAGAATATCGTTTCAACTAACAACACTCCTCTGACACTTTGCCATTGACGTGACGTCACATCGCGTCGCGTTAACAACGTTCAATGTAACGTTACGTTGAGCGACTTTCCTCGTTATTTATTGGGATGTTGAGTTGAAAAGAGAGCGAGGACAGTTGTATACAACGGACTGCTTTTGACGTCCTTTCAATAACAACGCAAGAATGCGAAACAAGACAAGCTATTCTTTTCCTCAAGTCTTTAACTTCTCTAATTTGTCTTCAGTCTATCCTGGAAATACTTCAACTTGACAACTTCTGCTAGCCTACAGAAACCACAAGTATTCGTTCAAGACAAGTACATGACTTGTTGAAACGTTTATTGTTTCCTTCTAACGATCTTACGTATGGGGACAGTGAATAACCTAGAGCTGTGTCATCAATGGCTTGTGTGATAGCTATTCCAGGCCTAGTGTCATCATCGGTTCCTATCTAAGTTAGGTAACCATAGAACTTTCACAAATATTAATATATGAAGACATCAACAAGTATTGTATAATTTTGTAGTTTCTCTTTTAAGTGAGCTGAAAAATCCAAAACACTTAACAGCAGTAACCGGAAATGTGGTCAGGTGGTTTTGGGGAGCCTTGGCTTAGTATTTACGCGTGCGTTCTCTAAGTTCTGCACATCTATCAGTTAAAAGGTCACTATTGAAAAATTAAGAAGCAATATTCGTTAAGTTTAGTGTATCTAAATTGAAAAAGGTTAAATAATAATGTAAAAACTCAATTTATTTAACTGGCATATCTGCTTCAATGGATGGTTGGTAGACCTGCCACCAAAAGAACAGCAGCCAATAGGACAGCTCAGTTTCAGCCAATCAGTGACTGAAGTTGGTACTCCACAGCAAGACTGAAATAGCTCAAACTAATTATTATAATGGTTTGACGTGGTGTGGATAGGAAGAACAGGATTATAATACACTAAGCTTTTTCAAAATTTAGTTAAACATATTAAAACATTGTTTAAAAAAAACCTTTAATTAAAACGTTATAACACATTGTCGTCTATATTTATTATATTAGTTTTACAAGGTATAGTAAAGTATTTGAAGTTGTCGTGTTTAAAGTGATATCCGGGCTGGTAGGTGTGTCCAGCCTAATAAATGAACAAGATTAGCATCTCAGTCTCGTTGACAACAAATGAGTTAGCAATATCCGGCAACTTGCAAGTCACTTCCTTGATTTGTTTGTCAGCTTACGTCAGATGATAGTTATACAGGGTGATACGCTCACAACTGGACATAAGGTTTTCACATGTGAACTATACAATTACATACCATAGGAGTATAATTGAGTAATTAATTCGATGCCAGAATTTAACAATTAATTTAAACAAGAAAGTTCCGTGAACATGTTGAATAATGTACGGTTATTGCGATGAAATATAGTTTTTATTCCTGTTAGTCTTTAATTGACTTGTGTTTGTATTTGTCAAGGGTACGGTAAAGCGTGGGTGGAGTGAATTCTTTTAGTTGATAATAACTGATAACTAAGACATAAATTACGTTTATCATGTACACTGTTAAGATAACTTATGGTCAACACGAGATAAAAACCAAACTTTCGCATAATTTATGATTTTAGAACCTTTATAGCACTATTTAGCTAGCTGAATAAATTAATAAAGTTTTTACTTAATGTTGTATAGGTTCGTATACATTTAAGAAAAAGTGGTAGGATTGTAGAAAGCAACAGCAAAACATTGTAAAAGTCTACGACAGCTCAAGATATAACGGTTTATAATTCCACACCGAGACAAAGAAGGCCCAGCTGGTCCAGCTCTACCTCTCTAAATTCCAGTTTATCTTTTTCCGTAAAGAAACTCCAAACTAAAGCTCGGCACACGTTGATGTTTTCATAACGAGACGACGTTGTTCACCTGAGTTGAAATTTTAAATGTATACAGTTTATTGATTAAATACTTTTAACACTGAACAGTTCTAATACATCAATGGTTGAAGATCTTTAACAGTTTTAAGCTGTGCTGGTTAAGTTGTATTACACAAGTATATCTTCTGCTCTCTCATGAAACAAGTTGGGAGTAGAGGAGGCGATCTCGTGGAAAACACAACACCACTGTAGAGTTTAAACTATTATTGCGGGTATGTTACATCGTTAGTGGGCACGATGACTGCGACGTTTCGCTATCTGCGATCCGATCCCGTCTTCAGGTGATCAAACATAACTCAGAAAATTAGAAAACGAGCTAACCTGAAGTAATCAGCATAAGGAGTCGGTATTGGAGCTGATATATGTACCGATGTATTGACATATGCTTTGTATGTACGTGATGGAGATGTCCAGTGATGACGTCATCGCATGTAGACAGCTGTTGATATTCTGCAAGCTCTGGGTTTCAGTGCTTCAATATGAGGAAACGTCTTGAACACAGGAACGTGACCTCACTCTAAATGTGAAGCTTTCTAAAAACGCTTGCTTTGCTCGTATATCTTCCATATTTCATTTCCTTATATCATGTATGACGTGTCTTCGCTCGTTTTATTTAATCTCAGCTTATTGATGAGAATGATTTTTATCGGTTATGAATGTTAATTGGGTTCCGTAACTTTATGCCTAAGTGGAATGGAAATTATTTTGTCAAGATGTTTGTTTGTTAATAGTTGCAGAAACGTATGGGAAAAATAATAAATGATAAAGAAATTTGTTACAATACTGTTTAAAGTTTTTTTGCCAGTGATCAGCACAATACATGATATAAGGCATTGTCAACAGTACACATAAATCATATATGACTTAGACTTAAAATAAAATAGAGACTAATTAACAATTATTACAATGATTAAAATTCAGTTTTCAAAATCTATGTTAACTTCACTAATACATAAAAATTCAGATATATTGTAAAAAGGATTTTTCAAAAGATAGTTTGATAATTTAGCTTTAAAAGTTTTAAATGAGACGGTATGCGCAGAGCTTGGGAGTTTATTAAAAAATTTAATACAGTTAATTAGATGTGAGTTGCAAGTTTTTGAAAGTCTATGTTGAGGCAAATCAAGCTTATTATTATATCTAGTGCTATAGGAATGGATATTTTGTCGTGTTTGAAATGCATGGAGATTTTTCTTTGTATATAGCAAAATGTGCAAAATATAAAGATTAATTACAGTTAATATTTTGAGTTCAATAAAAAGAGGTCTACAGTGATCAAGGTAATTAGCCTGAGAAATGGTTCGAATAACTTTTTTTTGAATTAAAAGCACATCATGAGTGAGAGATGAGTGTCCCCAGAGAATTAATCCATATGAGATATGGGATTGAAAAAGCCCAAAATAGGCTGTTCTGAGGTAATCTATTGAGACAAAGTCTTTGAGTTTCCAAAACAAATAGTTAACTCTAGAGATTTTTTTACATACATTTTCAATGTGTACGCTCCAGTTAAGTTTTGAATCCAGAAAAATTCCCAATAATTTTACATGTTCAAGTTTATTTGTATTATTTGTAGACAAATTAAGGTATTGATTTTTTTCTTCATTGCAAAGTAGTTTATTACTAGAAAACCATTCCAAAGCATTTATTTGTGCTAACCGCATATATTCTTGTAAATCTAAAAGATTTTTAGAAGAGTTGAATAGGGTAGTATCATCTGCGTAAATTACGGAATGTGAATTGACATTAGCAGGCAAATCATTTATGACAATAATAAAAAACAGAGGTCCAAGAATGGAACCCTGAGGAACAGAGATTATAGGTTCTATTTCACGCTCCTTGGTAGTAATGTTATCTTTGATTTTGTTCGAGGTAATTGCCAGGTATGTTATTATTGAATAAATGGGCTCAGTGTTAATTGGATTGAACCCGACATGAGTCGGCTGAAAATCATTGTAGGCGTTAAGCTGGCGTCAGCCGCCGACGCCGTTACCGCGTCGTTCAGTAGTGCTGGCATGCGCTTTATCGTTCTGACTCAGTTACTCGGTTCACGTACATCACGGTAATATATTGAGCCGGGAGGCTCGCAGAATACGTTGGTTTTCAGCTACCGATATCAAAGGTTGCTCAGTACGCGGTCAGCCACCTGCGAGAGCGATATTACCCACCGACACACCAACAATCAATGGCAATCTCGATAGGCGAATGACATTGTAAGCACCAAGCACATGTCTGCCGATTTGCAGTGAAAGTCGAATAGAAGCGCAACACCGCATAGTTGCTTTGGCCTCAACGATATGGTCACTTAAAGTCACAATCGCTATATTCAACACCAGTGCCGTTATCACGACGCCAAAATCAGACTGGCACGATTTTCTGCGATCAAGCCGTCGACCGTCATCGTCAGTTAAATCGCTCGCCAGTCTGACCAACTGCCACAGCAGAAATGACCGAGTCAAAAAGCAATGCCACGTCAATTTTGCAGCGCGTATAACCCAGAATGAAGAACAGTATTGTGGTCGCAGTTGAAACGGGAACACAGTGATATCACGATATTTGTTATTGACAACATTTACGCATCGTGCCACGCCAATGCGTCATCCTGCCAATAAACACACCAGTTCGGTCAAATACAAACAATTAACGCTTATCAAAAACGAAGTTGCATCAGCAACCAAATGATAATTACGACAGAGTTAACAGATTAGCCATTTTCAGACATCTGCAACGGGGCCCCAACAAAACCGAAACTTCAAAAGAAAGAAACAAAACCATAAACACATAAACAGCGAGTTTGCCATGGTGACAAATGTTATCGTGATCATCATTATGTTGGTGGTTGACAATCATTTTAACACGATCAAACACCATTGCAATGTTTCAACATGCTGTCATCTGGCGCTCAACCGTCATATCATATTGATTGGTTTAAGCGAATCGATTGACAGCCAGCTGTCACCATCAACCAGACACACGAAAATCATACGATAACACCGCGGTTTTCACCACATTACATCACAGCGCGAAACAATGCAATGTTATGCTAGCCACCATATACCAACATCAAAATACCGAAAAATAAAATCATTAGAAACTGGCGATATGCGTTGGTCGAGCGGTCGGGTCGTTTTGTCATCTATTTGGCATAACACAGTCATGGGAGAGCACAAGATTTATCCGTGCCATGACTGTAACACGGTAATTCGATCCAGGTCAGGCACGGTATCCAGCGAACGTTCTCACGCCATTAGCGTATAACGATTGAGAGCCGTTCGCCGGAACGCACGCCTTCAGCCAAACCCTGCAGTACCGGAAACGCGCGACCGAGTTCACCGCCGGCGTTCGACACCCCAGTCGTCAATTGAAGATAAAATTACGGCCCAACAAGATAAACTGCCTTTTTCCAGTTTCGCCGCGACCGGGCCTCGGTATCCAGCCTTCAGCCAGCTCGTTGCTGATGATGTGCTGCTTCTAACACTTCGCAGCAAAGCTGATGCCCGTCGTTGCGCGAAAGTCGATAAAAACAAGCGATGTCGCTTCAATAATGCCACATTTTACGGCAGGGCGCCCAGCAGCGCCAGATCAGCGCATACCAGCAAGCTGAACTCGATCATCGGTAAACCAAACAATGGTACATCAAAATGATGACAACATTCGGCCAAAGCCAGCCATCATTAGTGGCGAACATGGAACGGTTTGCCGTTTACCAGAAAATGTAAATCGCAACGTACAAAGACAGACAGATTTGAAAGCCAACCCATTGCTGTCCCTGCCTTGTTCGATTCCGCGATTCGCCTGCTCAGAGGCCACCCCTCAGAAGTGGTTCTTCTGGGGAATAATTCAAACAAGACAGTTTACACTGTCTTTGTGCCGTGCATGGTTCTCGGGTTTGTTTTAGTGTTGCAACCAGTTATCGCACGCATGCCTGTCCGTGCCATCGTTGGTTCATTGGCCGCCGAGAGCCTGAACCGTTACACCAGCCGAGGCGCTGTTCAGTACACTCAGGCAGCGCAGCCAGACACCATTGGTTGTCGGAAAATACATCACTTACGTTCCGCCATAATGAGCTCCCAGTGCATGTACCATTATGAGGAAATAAGGTACGCGATCGACTTCCGTCTTCAGCTCGCGAAGCGCCCATTCAGGCCGAGACATGGCGATAGAATCGCCCGCGACGTACTGGCCTGCCCAACCAGCACCAGCTTCAGCACGTTGGCCAGTAAGCCTGCATTAAGTTAGTCTGAAATTTGCTCATCTCTTTATATGTTATGTAATATAAACAGAGATAAGACGTGCCCGCTTTGCTGGATTGAGGTATCGGGAACCTTTTGCACCTATTAGTATGAATAAGTTCGCCTCTATTCTACTAACATGTTGGCTACAGCTTCCCGTAGTGAGAAGTTGTTTCAGAATCGACATCACGAAATTCTCACAGAAGAGGGGATGGATTGTGATTGCATGGACTTAAATTCATTAGTGTATTTTCTGTTTATAATCTGATGAATGCAGCATGTTTAAATATGACATATAGATTGCACCAGGGCCAGTAATTTATTAAACAAGGACACCATTCTGATGTTAACAGTCCTTATATACCTTTTGAGATAGCCTCATTCTATCAGGAATACGAGCTGAAAGCCAGCAACAATATGTTGTCTACAAAACAATCGGCCCCTTCTGGGATTTTGTTTCTGCCGATAGTTTTGTCGACAGCATATTGTTGCTCGGCTTTTTGGGGATTTTTCGCCTATCGGTGGGATTTTCCCCGTCGGTAGGATTCTTCCCTGTCGGTGGGATTTCCCCTGTTAGTGGGGCTGTCTCCAAAAAGGGGTGATTGTTTTTCGCTTTCATATAGGTTTGTTCTTATTTAGCTAGTCAGTAGAGTGGATTATTCCTTGTTTAACAAGGAAATTGCACTTTGCTCATTTCTGGACATAGACGCGCTTTCGATAGCACATCTCATGAAGTCATAATTAGCAAAGCAATCGAGAGAGGCGTACCACATACCTTGCGTTTGTGGATTAAAAATATGTTTCAAACCAGAAGAGTGCAATCTACTCTACTTAATGAGACTAGGGAAATTTCCACTGTCAGAGAGTGTCCACAGGGAGGAGTTCCATCCCCTCTTCTGTGGAATCGGTGGTGGATGATATTCTCAAGGAAGTTTCTTAAACAGGCACCTATATACAGGGCTATGTAAACGACATAGTCCTGATGGTCCAAGGTAAATTCGTAGAAACTGTAGCAGATTTAATGAATGCAAGACTTGAACAGATCAGTAAATGGTGCAGGAGGGTGGGGCTTAAAGTCAATCCTTCCAAAACTGTCATACTACTCTTCACAAGGATAAGAAACCTGAATGCTCTAGCTAGACTGGAGCTTAAAGGGTTCCCATTAAGGATTTCAGAGAGCACTAAATACCTAGGCTTGACCTTGGACCAGAAGCTTACATTGAATCCGCACATTAACTCAATCCAACTAAAGGCAAACTGGACACTCCTAGCGACGAGACGTCTTATAGGTAAAAACTGGGGCCTCAAGCCTCACATGACACTATGGCTCTACAAGGCATTGTACATAGGCAAATTACATATGCGGCCTTAGTCTGGTGGACTAAAGCCAATCAAGTAACGATAAAAGCAAAGTTAGATAAGATTCAAAGACTAGCTTGCTTATGTATCACAGGAGCATTTTGCACAACCCCAACGGCAGCACTGCAAGTGCTGCTGAACCTAACCCCACTGGACACTTTCATTAAGATAGAGGCCAGGAAAACAAGTTACAGATTCTCCATTGCAGCCTCACTTAGACGTGGTCTATCTAGAACAGGCCATGTCTCGGCCCTGGAATATGTTTCAAACCATCCACTTCTCTCTATGGGCTCAGATGTAATGAAGAGGGAATACATATTTACCAGGCCATACGGGGTCAACATAGAGTCACGTGAACAGTGGAAGTCGGACAAATCACTGCGTATTTATAACAACTGCTCGATCTGGTACACAGACGGCTCCCTCATAGAAGGGAAAGCTGGATACGGTGCACACAGAATCGCACCCAGGAAAAACCTCTCGAGGGGCTTAGAACGATTCTGTACAGTTTTTCAAGCAGAAGTATACGCAATCCTAGCATGTGTGCAGTCAGAGCTCTCAAAAGGAGCCAGGAACAAGCATATAATAATATTTTTCCGCCAGCTGCGCTCTTCAAGCGCTTGACTGTGTAACCACCACCTCCAGACTTGTCTGGCAGTGCATACAGGCTCTGCAGATTCTGAACAACGTTCAGCTGGAGTGGATCCCAGGACATCGGGGTTTTACTGGGAACGAGAAAACTGACCTCCTTGCAAGGAAGGAAGCACTGTCCCCATTTGTAGTTCCAGAACAAGCTGTCGGGGTCAGCCCTTTCTTGATCAAGGCATTGCTAAACGAGCAGGCGCTTTCAGAACATAGGCAAACATGGCAACATATCTCAGGATAAACGATGGCCAAATTTCTAATCAAAGGCCCATCTAGGGCCTTAACTGACTCTTTAGTTAGACTAAATCGACAGGACATTAGACTAACCATTGCATACATAACTGGACACGGGCACTTCAGGAACCATTTAGCTAGGATAGGTCTCCATACAGGAGACACCTTTTTCAGACTATGTGAGTGCTCTATAGAGTCCGCTCAACATATCTTGACAGACTGCGATTCCCTAGAAGCAAGGAGAGGACCACTTCTGGGGGGTCTCGGGTGGCAGGAAATCAAACCCTCTGAGCTAGGCAAGAAGATCCTTGAGCTTTGTAAGTGAACAAGGATCGGACTACCTGAGTAAGAGAAACAGGAGTTAGCACAATAAACCTAAGGTTGACGTGTATGCGGTCTGAAACTGCATTTCCAACTAAATCTAATCTAGTCTTTACTGTACGTTTACGTTGCTTGTGGGATGTATGGTCTGTACAGTTCACTCTAATTGTCATGCGAAATCAAACCGTTTTTTTTGCCAATGAAGCATTTGAGTTTAAGGGATTTAGATTAGTTTTCTTGAACGTTTGTTCTATTAATCCCCATGTAGTTGAAAACTTTGTGGTATGCTCTCATTTAAACTTTTTCCCATGTTGCTTTCCACCTATTGAAATTTTCTGATGATGTTACTTGTCGTAATAGGATACGAGAACTTTATTAATTGGATTCGGATGTTGTCATAGTACAATCTTACTTTTTTTGCATGTGTTATTTTATTCATTTGACTATTTTGTGTATTGTTAATTTAGGGTTTACGGTAGTTTGTTTTGATCTACTTTGAAAATGTTGGAGTTCCTGTTCCCATCAACTTTGCTGTTATTGATATCGCTATATTTTGCAATCCTTACTATAGCGTATACTGTGACGATGGGTACCCCTGCCCATCGTCGTGTGAGAGGAGTGGGGGGTGCTGAGCCTATGACGTAGGTGGCCAGCGTCCGCGGCAGCCGGCATCAGCGCAGACAGTAGTACGAGAGGTACACGACTCACTGAGCAGCAGGCCTGAGACAGAGCCTCAACGGCCTCAGCCTACCCACCGCATGACTATCTTAGACGCATCAGCAGGACTGCGGGCAGAGTCCAGCAGTCAGCACGGAGGGTACAACCACAGCCACGAGTGGTACACGTCTTGCAGAGCCCAGCAGCAGCGGAGGAACCGCATCAGAGGTGCAGAGCCCAGCAGAGGTTCATCAGCCCAGCAGAAGTGCATCAGCCTAGCAGAGGAACTGCCAGGACCAGATCTACGCTGAAGATACCGAGGAGGTATACGGAAGTGTGCAGATAAGGCTAGGGTGATTTATTGGTAGGGTTGCAGCAGAAGATAAAGGTAAAAAAGGTACAGTTTGTCTTGTTTAACGAGGTGAAGTTAGGACTACAAAATTCTCTATACCACTCAACCTCGACCTTTACCTAGAGTTACCGTAAAGTCACTTTACAAATGTACGCCACGCCAGCGAAGTGATGAACTCCGGAGTCGCGCACGATTCCAAACCGCTACGGGTTCGCTAAAACGACCACGGGTCCGATATAGGGAATAATGACGTGCGTGTGGAGTAAGGATAGGTCTCAATCATTAAAGGAATCGTTTGTTCTTTATACATAAGTGTGTTTTTAGTGTTAAATACCCCTCACAGCCAAGCGATGTAAGCGAGTGATTTCTATTAAGTTTAAGGAACCCCCATTATGTGGTTATGCATTGTTAGTTCTGAGTTCCCGAGGAGGTGTAGCCTACGTGACAATACACTCAGCATTATTGAAATTATTAACCAAATTTATCGTTATACCAAGTTACCCCAAAGGAATGATGACGCATAAGTTTACTTTATCATCTGAATTTCAACTAGTTGACTGAACCGATAATTTTCTACTTTTGGAAATTTCAATGACGATGATTAATGACTTGTCATTAAGTACAGGTTGAACATTAGAGTTCATAGCTAATAACTCTTTTGATATCAGGATAAGAAATATTTATCTTGTGCTTATATATGATCTTGCTCATCTATATGGCACCAATCACATTCTCCCACTATTGTGTTAAATATTAAATAGGTGAATAAGACGATACATTACGAATTGACTATGTGTGCACACATATCATTAGTTTCTAATTAGTTTTAATTTTTTCAATTATTTTTTTAAGTTACCGTGGGATTTGGTTTAATTGTAAAAATGTCTATAATAGGTTGTATTTGCTTTTTATGTTTTCATTACATTGTTTGTTTACTATTTCTTATTGTGACATGCAAAATATAAATGCCATAGCTATAGGACAAAATACGCATATATTTTTTGGTTTTGATAAATGATAATTGATCGATAGTATTCAAATATTGTTGCCTGAATACATCATCATGCATGTTTGTTGCACGTGATGGTATTGGTGTTCGATGCTTATTATAGATTTTTACAGTTTGCGTTGGTGGTCTTATGGTTTATTGGTTTCATGTTGGTGTATGGGTTCAATATTAAACTAGCTTGGTTTTACTTATAGGATTAATCCTTGTTGTATCAATCAATTCATACTAAATTATCTAACCAATCCAATATAATTATAATTTATTTCATTACATAGTCGACTGGTAGCTGACTAGCAAACAGTTTAAGATTAATTAGCATATGTACGACACAGATTTTGATTAACTGTTGGTGTTTGATCTTTGTATGTTAAAATATTTTGTTTGAACTTTTGTGCTACACACTAATGGGTTAAATTGCATTAACATCGGACGTCTGCAATTTAATCATTGTGTTAATGATCGCTTATGTGTACCTTTTTTCTAGTATAGTTAACTTATCGATCAGATAAGTGTGTCCATGAATGATATAAAATAAATGTCTTGTGTTTATGCTACCTGCTGCTTTCACATCGTCTTAAATTTCCGTGATTCGTTAAACTGCTTCTACTTTCGCATTATTTCCAGTTTCATACTTCATTTGCATTTAAGTGTGTGTTTACTTATTAGTTTTTTTATTTCTGCTTTATTTTTTACTTTTAGAGTTTCAATTTTAGTACACATGGTTTTGTTTTTGTTTGACCCTTTTTACCTTTTATGCTTAAAATTTGTTCTAGATTGTCGAAAAATACTAAGCTCATTTAATCTATTGAAAAGCTCGATATATTCATAATTATCAAAATCATTTGGGTTACTTCAAACTACACTGCATGAGGTACAGATAACGTTGTAAGTTTAATTGTTTGTTAATCAAATATTTATTAAATTACGTTTTAATTCTAGTTGGTTTGGTTTTGTTTTATTATAAATTGCTTAGAGATGACTACTGACATTGTATAAACTGGTGTCTAATTGTTCTAATAAAATGTGTTGATTGTAGTGGGGTTTTCTATGTATTTATTTTTGATGCGTTTAAATGTTTAATTGACTCTTAACTCATACTCATATATTGATATGTATTTAATACTGTGATTCCCGTTTTCGTTTGCCTTTTAACGTTTCGCGTCAGATACATACGAAACCAGTTTTTTATTGCAAAGCCATTAACGAATTTCTACATTCTCTGTTTAGTCAATTCACCGGTTCTCGCATACATAACACAAAGCTTACGAATACAAATGACACAGCTGACGAGTAATTCTTTGCTAAAGAGCGCATTTAAAATTAATCTTATTAATCTTAGCACATTAATCTTTTGGCCACACAGCAAGCTGAAGACTTACAGCTGTCTGGTTCAGTTTCTACTGTAGCGGTGGTAATGGTAGAGTTAAGTGAATTATATTAGACTATAGCGGAAGGCGACAATGGTAATGCCAACTGGAATGACACTGACCATAGCGGTGACGTAGACGGTTGGCATAGACGGTGTCCGATGTTTATAGCAGTGACAACTGTATTTAATCATAAAGTAACGTCGGTGATAGTAGCATGAGCAATTGTGTTGAATCTGACTCTAGCGGTTGTGGAGGTATTGCTACCTGAGTTAATACCGATTGTAGTGGTGGTAGTGAACGGTGGTAATGTCAACTGGATTATAAATTTGAATATAGCGGTTGTGATAACTAAATTAAAATTGACTGTAGAGTCGCTATACTCATTTAAATTAAAAGCAACTATACTGGTGTTGGTAATTCGCAGCCCTCCCTAAATCACTATAGTGGTGGCTTCAGCTTTCTTCACTGCAAATCTTCATCAAGTCAAAGAAACCTCTATCCATGTGACCTTCTAAATCCTAATGTATTTTAACCAGTATATTATAAACTTGGGTGCTGCAATCAATTTAATCATTCACCCTGTGTTTATCCTAAGTAAATTGAGATCTCATTGAGTGTTGGTTGGTTAACCAGTGGTGATGATATCAGTTGTTAATATCACTCTCGCAAAGGTTTACCTATTCCCGAGGTAAACATTACTGATACTAGGCAATAGCCTTTGTCCACTGTTTGCCATGTACATCAATGATTTCAGAGGAGTAAACACGAAAATATAGCATACAATTTGTTTCCGAGTATTCCGAGAAAGTACAGTATCCAATAAATATTACCGGTAATGGACAGTAAACATTGCCGATACCGGATAGTAAATTAAGACCAGAGTAACATTAATTGGAGTCAAAAATTGATAAAGCACATTGGCGGCTGATGTGCTCATACGCTAGCACTACCAGAACGATATTACTGCACTTGAAGTGCTGTAAGTGGCGCTCCAAGTAGCGAACCTGTGTACTATCTCAACTAACACCCATTCGCTGTTCCCCTCATCAAGTCAAGCCGGTCTAATGGTTACCAGCTCTGACTCGTAATCCTAAGATCCCGGGTTCGAATCCCGGGTTAACTTTTAAATTTATTCTTATTTATTAATAACATATTTTATAGTTACCAACTTCCTACGTCACTTACGTCACAAGGTCACTTAAAATCAAAGATGGCGGCATTATCAATCCCCACTTACCAGAAGGGCGTGGCCTACAGACGAGCCCATCCAATCCCTGCCTTCCCATTGACTGCGATAGGACCTAGGCTCAGGGAAGGGAGGAAAATGCTGCTCTCTGATTCGTGGGCTATACTCCGGCCCTTCTACTAACACCCATCTCCACATCAAGCAGAGAGGATTGTTTACCTTTACTACAACATATTGTTTACGGTTCTCTAAGTAAGATGTTATGATTTTAAGGACACATCAGTAAAGCCATAAAATTTAATTTTTTTGTAATACTTTCAAAGGGAACGAGATCAAATGCTTTACTCAAATCGAAAAGAGCTAATGACATTGTTTCTTTATTTTCAAAAGCATGTAATGTCTTATCAACTACTTCCATCACTGCATCAGTTGTTGATCTGCCCTCTAAAAAACCAAACTGAGAGTCAGAAAACAAGTTTTGAGAATTAAAGTGGTTTGTAATTTGTTTACTGATTAGAGATTCAAATAATTTGGAAAAAATAGGTACAATTGAGATCGGACGGTAATTTTCTGGTAAGTTTTTGTCACCTTTTTTAAAAACTGGCGACACCTTAGAGATCTTTAATAAGTCAGAGAAAAAACCAGAGTGAAGACATTTAGAAAAAATATAGGCAATTTGTGAAGCAATAGGTTGAATGGTCTGTTTAACAATGAAATTAGACAAAAAGTAAAAGTCCATACTTTTTGAGTTGGAAAATTTTGAAACCGCCGAGATAACATCATCAGCTGTAATATCAATCCAATTAAACATTGTCATATTGGCTGGAGAGATTCTAAATAATTATCAATTGGTTTGTTAGTTTGTGGAATTTTGTGAGACATTTCTTTGACTGAATCAATAAAAACTATTTAATTGTTCAGGGTCCAATGGTGCATCAGGTTTGATTTGATTGTTCTGCTCTGATTTAATAACATCCCAGCTTTGCATTTATTTGGAGCATTATTTATATGGTTTTCAAAAGCAAGTCTTTTGGCTGTTTTGTTCTAATTTATACTTTTTTTACAAGAAAAAAAGTACTGTAAAGGCCTTCATGTAATGACATTATAGCCGGGACAGCTCACAGCGAAGGTTACTGTACAAAATAGGGATTAGCCTTGGACCTCTAAGAAGATGAGGGTACTGCGGGGTAAACGATGGGACATTCTAGGTAAATGATAGTGGTTGTTTTATAAACGAGACTTTAGTGAGAGGGCTAACCCACTAAGCACAATGCTTCTCGAAACCATCGGTTAAATTATACGACCAAACTAAACTGTTGCTTTCCTTTTTGTTAAGACTGCTGAGTAGACTATTTTCGTAACGCTTTGTTTCAAAAACAGTTTAGGAAACATTGTTGTGGCCGGGGCTTCTGAGTGCCATCAAAGCGCAAACATTTAAATGGACACTAAATTATCTTTACTTGGTATAAGTATTTTAACCAACGCTTCTCTTTGAACTTTGTAACCAAATTAGGTCAAACAACTTAGAGGTTAGAGCTAAAGATTACGACGGGCTTGTACTACTTTGCATAATTTTGTTGACAGTAAAGTAAGAGTTAAAATTTACTTTACCTAGGTTTCCTTTATATAGTACTAAACATACTTTTGTGTAAATTTAAGTGAACATGACAAATGGTGGTTGGGCTGACAGCCTCCCTTAGTCTCACTAAAGTCCCTATACCTGAATCATCTCATGTAGTAGGGATAGTGAGTTACAAGTAGGGAGGCTTATATCCAGTAGCCTCAGGACAAGGTGTAGATATCACTTACATGATACATGAACGCTATAACCCGGTGAGAATGGCCTATAACACACAGTTATACACAGTTCTACCCTTAGGCAGTATACCGTAGTAACCGTACTCAGTTGCTTTCAAGTATACGACCAGGAGCAGTTCTTTACGAGGCTGTCACACAATGTATTCTCGCCAAATTGGCAGTAGAAAAATATTTAAAAGTAGGTTATTATAAGCAAATTGTTTCGAAACATGCCGACACGCAGCTAAGCACTACTGTTAAACGTATATTTCAAAGCTATTAAATTATGTTCTAATTTCGTTTGGATCCCCATTTAGGTTAATCATATATTTTTAAATTATTCAAATTGACTTTAAAAATAAGAAAGTGTATTTAAGTAAATTTTAATTTTTGACTAATTTGATTATTTTTCCTGTAAAAGTACAAGTAAAAAAATAATGATAATCATTACGAAATTGTTTAATTATTTTATTTGTTTAGTAATGTCACTGGAAACAATGTTGCCCTTTGAAAACTTGACAAGACGACACGTTATTAAAATTTTAAAACAGACAGTCTGAGAAAAATATACTTTTATTTTTAGAATATATGAGAAAGATAATAATTATTATTGTTCAATTAACTATTGATTAAAAATTACAGTAAAAAAATCAAATGAAAATTACACAGCCTAACATTATTGCGTTGACAATTTTTACACTAAGTAGCAATTAAAACTAATGAAATGGGAACACGACAAAATATCAAAACATATGTTAGGCCGTGTTTAACATATGTGTTTCGAAAATGATCGTTTTCCTACTTTTGTCCTTCCCCCTAGGATAACAGTACGAAATGTATCAAACTGTAATTATGTGCCAGCTTGGAAGCGTTGATATAGTAACATTAGTTTTTAGGACAGTAAATAAGCCAGGCGTAATCTGTGGTTTGTTTTGGCTCTCATCTTATTGATCTGTGTGAACAGCTGATTTTTCCTCAGTAGATCAAGTTGTTACATGAATGTTTACAATCAATAGCTTGTTTGTGCGTATTGAAAGAATTCGTTGTAAGGGCCTAGTGTGTGTTTTTAACACAACGTTTTTAACAAAGTGTATTACATTTATTGTTAAGTTAGTGTTACGATAAAAGTTTACATTGTGTTAACAACTTGACTACAGTGTTGTTGTGAGTAGCAGTTTCCAGCCTAGCCTAAATGGAATTCTACAAAAGGTAAAACATTATACTCTATAACTAAATAATATTCTGGTTCAAACCATTTACGATGTTCAACTAAGTAGATTTTGTAGGTACGAGACGTATATTAAAGTATATTCGTATGATACAGATACGCCATCATTATGTTTTTCACTTATGTCTTAACTTAAATTAAGAGGTGACAAGTTAAAAATCTTACGAGTCAAATAAATACTTGGTTAAGTACTAGAAAGTTAATATTACAGGAACATGGCTACACTGGCCTTTATAAACTACTAGCTGTGAACCCGTGCTTTGCCACGGTTGAAATAAATGATCCGTTCAGTGTTTTTATCACTCAACGAAGTAGGCTATACTTGTACTTGCAAAAGGAAAGACTGTTGCTCGGCTACTTGCATCAAACTACCGATCCTGTTACACCTGTCCCTGTTCTTTGAAATAATATTCTAATGCGTTATTTGATGTAATAATGTGAAACTGGGGATAAAATGCCCTATTTCTACCTTGTTTGCTCCAAAATATCCTATGTAATTTGAAAACATTTACCACACTGTTTTGTATTATATTGTCTGAAATAGGTCCATACTCCTGATATATCACTAATTCACTAAATCACTATTTTGAGATACCGACCACTCTCATGAGGGTATTTTAAGACATGTGGTATTTTAAGACATTGTAATATGTGGTGAGGGATGAGTGTGATGAGTGGTAGTAATGAGTTATGAGGTGCAGTCTTGTTACAAACTAAGGCCGACTCTTCCTTAGAATAACTATGCAAAAGTTCACTGTATTTATTACAGCAGGAAGTTTGACTTTACCATTACTACAACGGATACACAGCGAGAGGCTTGTATTTCCACTTCTTACGTTATTAAGATGATTATTCTTATTTACTAGTCTTTTGCGAATGGTCTGAGAGTACATTTTTAAGTGTCACTGTTAGATTTGGTAGTGAAGGTACTTTGTTCCTATAGCTTGTGTTTCTTTCAATGATTGAGATGACATGAGAACAACAGTTGGCGGAGTAAAGGGTAATGTAAGCCAAACAGCGCTGACTACTGTAAACTAACCCGGCTCTTCCGTTTGTTTTCATATAAAACATTTCTTGTTAGTTTTGTATCATCGAACAAGATTGACTTGTTTATAAACTGAGGATATTGACATGTTTATAGTACTCGTTTTTTTAAATAAAGGGTCAGGCGTGTTGAATAAAATATAACCTTTAATTCTGTCTATTTATTATTTTATGGACTGAAAATTTACAAGTCAGTTTTTATGCCACAAAATATAAGTCAATACAATCACGCAACACACATGCAAACAAGGACGTTTTGATCATTAAGAAAGAAGAACCTATCAAAGTTTAAAGCAAGTGCTCAGTGCTACGATTCCTTACTGTATAATTTTGAGAAAAATAAATCTTTAACCAATCTCGTCACAGGAAACATTTCTACATAGCTCATGATTAGTTGCAGTGTAATTTTTCACAGCCAAACAAAGTACTGGGAAAAATTTCACACTGTACCCAAAAGTCATCCGAGAAACCTACTATACCACAAAGAAGACATTATAATCTAGTTCTTCCGGTTTACACCGCGTCAAAACATTATAATGATTAGGGTGAAACATTTCGGTCTCGCTGTGGAGTACCATCCTCAGTCACTGATTGGCTGAAACACCAATCAGTGGCCCAAATTTTGCCCAAGCTGGCAACCAGTCCTGAAGAAATCTTTTCGATAGTGTCCCAACTAAAGAGATCATTGATAGTCGGTATCCCCGCTCCAATATATGGTTCACAGTCCGGTTACCAATAGGCAGACAGCAAGTAGCTTAGTTTTAGCCAATCGGTGACTGAAGATAGTACTCCCGATAGTAGTGAGACCGAAAAGTCTCAAGCTATTTTTACGATGTTTTGACGCGGTGTGAACCGGATGATTTTAGTTGTGACTCTGGCCTAAGAGTTAGGATTACGTCGCTAATGTTTTCTCGTAGCTGAAGAATACATTATTTAACTAAGTCTTGCAAAGAGGCAATACAGATGCTATAGACATGCATGGGTTTGATGGACTGACATTAGGATCAGTACAAGTATCATCTGAATGTCGTCATAAATTCTACAAATATTCGCTTCACATATGAGGAAGCCAATGATGCAGTGAACATTTATCATGTGCTGTCCTCCTGTGTGTGTGGGATACTCGTATCTTGCTCGGAGAAGATGGGAAGATATATTTTAGGTTTAACAACTGAGTTTTAGATGATATTTAACCAATCGAATGATGAGATGGAACATCACCAAAATCTAGATATTTTCATATTATTTGACGGCTATTTATTGGTCAGAAGCTTTGATATACTAAACGAGTACAGAGTAGAGGATTTAAAACTAGTATTTATTTATTGATAATGCGTGTTTAAAACTAACAAATGTATACGTATAACGTGCACGAGCTAATACGATAAAATGTAGAAATTAAATTAGTATTATGAATATTTTCTATTCCCCTCTCCACGGGTATATTGAAAATAGGTAAGACACAGCGACAGTTTCGTGTTAAGAACGTAGTAGTTATTATTTTAAAACACTGTAATGTCTGTTACGTTTCTTGGTTTTCAAAACAGTGGTTTTATTTTAAAAGCCAAACATGTTTACTTTTACAACCCAAAGAGTTTGTTTTGTTTTACTATAAAATTTGTCATAGAACCTTGTCTCATCCCTTCCAAAAACCGTGGATAAATTACCTTTACAGCAACACTCATGTAAAGTTTAGTTCAATATGACACTGATGTAAAGATTTACAAATACGTCTTTTGATTACGCACGGCTGGTGACATGCTCAAAGGCTCAGTGCAAGGCTTTGAACATCCATTAGCAATGGTTCGATACTAAAGTGAAATTTTAAACATTTCACCATAAACATAAGTAGAATACAACATGAAATAACAAATTTTACTCTTTACTAAATACGCGTAAATAAATCGTAATAATAAATAATAAGTTCTTTATTTTCACAACAATTTATTTTGTAACTTTGTAATAATCTTTTTTGTAATACAAATAGTTAAGAATACCTGAACCCACGAAAACGAGTTACTAAAACTATTCTTTCAAATACACCATCTTGATGTGCGTGTTTCAATATCTACTGAAAAAAGACAGTCAGAATAAAACTCCACACTGAATATTAAGAGATTGCCTCAATCGGTCGTGAAGGGGTTTTTAATAAGCCATAAATGACACCATATAACCCCCATAACCCTTAATTAAGAGTTAGTACACGTATAATAATACTACAATTGCAAGTACAACAAAAATCTTTTTTTCTTTTAAATAAATTAACTATTTTTTGAACGTATTCAAGAGTGGTTCAGATAGCACGTGGTCTCCGTATCGACTGTGATGACGTCATCCCCCACCACAACCCCCCCTCCAACACTCTTCCTATCAGCTGATCTAACCCCCCCCCCTCACTCACCCCTACTCCCCCTCCACAACCACAAGCACACGATCACGTAGGAACTTCCTTCACGTAAAGTTTCAATGTTTCAATCTACCAATTTGACATTTCACAACATAAACATGTCCGTGCTTTTATTTATTTATTATATTAACTATAAGTGTTGTGAATTTAGTTCAAGTGCGATGTTTTGAAAGTGTTTTCATATGGCTTCTAACGCTTTTTGTGTCTTTGAAAAATGCAGGTCATTACTTGTTAATTAAATCTGTGGCTTTCCCATTGTTCAAAAAATATAATAACTTTACTCGTATGTCTTCTTTTAAGCACACTATGACAATGCATTGTATCACTATGCATTATGCATTTGCCGGGCGTAATTATTGGGTAAAATGAATATTCAATCAACTACATTCAAGTTCTTAAGTTTGTTACGTCTTAAAATAATTGATTAGAGAAGAAAGAATGTGCTGCTTTTTCTTCCTAAAGTGGAGGGTTTTAAACTGAGGTCTTAAACATGTGACACTTTTCTGGCCTAAGACAAAAAAAATGAACATTTTATATAGTAGCAATACCTTTTATTACATTTGTAATAAATTAAAAGAGAATTGTTGAACCAAGGACAGCAGAGATCTCTGTGGTCCAGAGAGTAATGGAACCCAAACAAACAGGCTCATTGTGGCCGACTAAACCATCCCCATTCTCCTTTGTGAAATCATATTGCCCTTGAATAAACTGTCTGCTTTAATCAGCTTAAATCGTTTCTGAGTGAAAATATTTACCTTCTTAAAAATACCTCCTGAAAATATTTATGGAGACTGCCTTAAAGTGAGAGCTAACGGCAAATACCTCGTTGGTATAAGCGCTGGTAAAATTACATAAATTTTTAATACCATAAAAGTACCGACTAACTTTAAATAACTTGACTAAACACCACTTAAGCCTACCTGTTTAACATTTTATAATTCGTTTGGTCAAAGTGTTCATACTTGTTCTAAAATAATCAACTTTACACTTAAATGACAACTTTTTATGACTTGTCTGTAATTGAAACTATATTAACTAAATGCCCCATAACTTAACTAAAAATAAGTACAACTTGATGGCGAACTTTCTGCTGAGAGATCCTAAGGTAAATCCGGAGAAGACAGACAATTTAAGATATACAGAAGTTGTATTCCCCCGGTGCTCGCGTGTTATTTCGGCACCAGTGATGTTCAAATAACAAATAATTATAAAGTAAACATCAAGAATCATCAAAACAAACTTGGAGTTTAGTGTCAGATAATTAGTTTAGGTCCTAACCTAACCTGTCCCCAATATCATCAGTTTTCTAAAGTATGTGATAGCTGAAGTATATACTAGACTGAAAATAACATCCTTAATTTTATATTCGAAACTAGTAAAGTCTGGGTAATAATAGTTTAACCCACGGATCATTAAGTATATGAATATAAAAGCACAGAGAGGCGTATGAGGACCGATGTCGGATTCCCTCATATTTTCCTCATCCAGACACAAAATTCTAATCATAGATCGATGTGATTCTTTTTCTATGTTAGCAAATGTTCCGGAGTAGTTTAAAAACAGTAGTGGATAAAACAGCTGCTCTCAAAACATAAATAAACAACTTTTTGGCTCAATAGTTAGCCAGCTGTCGTTTACATAGTTCTAACAGCTGACTACATGAAAATAAATTTACGGTTTATACTTGATCGAAACACGAATACTTTGCTTTCAAACAATGCACATCCTGTATAATACAGCTGCTACTCTGATGAGCAGAGCTAGGCCGAGTATGATACGATGAACACGTTTGGTCGGTCAAAGGAGAAGATGATAATAGAGAGTTGCAAGATTATCAATATTCATCAGATGTTATGAATACTCAGGCAACCCTATCCTTCACTTCCTCTTCCGTGCTAACTTCATCTTCTCCAGTTTCAACTGAACAGTATTCAAACATCTGATAGCCACTTCTATTGCAAGATACGATAATATTTTCTCTGCAGACATCGGTAATTTTACTACTTGATCTTTATATCCACTAACTCCTTACATTGGGATTGTCCAGCGCGATTAGGGCCAGCCAAGATAGTTTTGAAAACTGTAATCTAGTTCCTCCAGCTCACACCAAGTCAAATCATCATACATTTCTTGAGGTATACTTTTCTAAAAGAAAAGTCAAAGTTAATGTTTAAAGCCTAAGTAAGTAAAATACTGAAAGCTTTTATCTTAAGCTTTTAACTTGAAATATTCCTCCGAGTGAAGAGTTTGATCTCAAAGGTTATCCAAAACGGCCGTGTCAGCAGGGTAGCTCTGATTGGTGGAAAGGGGAGAAGCTGGCCTCTGATTGGTCGAGAAGTAGAAGAGTCTCCAATACAGCTGACTCACCCCATAGTTTAGTTCCATTGTTCGCCGCTCTCAGCGCTGCGGCTGAGGGCGCTTTTATACTCTCCAGCTAAGAGCTACTCGTGTACATTTTACCTCCTTATAAACTAGGCTGTTCAATGATCGATTGTATGAAACGGGGTTTGCTCATTAATCAGACACAATATCTTTGAATTTCCGAGGTAAAACATTATTATGGACTTTTCTATCGTTTTATGTCAAGAAAAAGTACACGACGTTTCGTGATCTGGAATATGATTCAGTATTATCAGGATGAAATATAACATAACACAAAACATTAGTAAAAGAGCTAGCTGAAAAGTAATCAGTGCAAGCTGAGCAGTCACCCAACACCAGAATATCTGATTTTTTCCTTTCTTTTCCTCCGTTAAACATGTTAGTTTTAACAGCCAGTCTAGAAAACAATACAACATGTACAAAAACGTTACAAAATGAAAAAAAAAACAAGTAGAGAAATCAAGCACGTCCACGGTCAGTGACAGCTGCACACTGACTGCCTGAACAGCCGCCAAACAGCCCTGTTGGCTAATCTATTACTATTAGTATTTCTGTTAGGGTTGTCCGGAGTGTTGAGATCTCGAATCTGGCTGGGGTAATTCAGAATTTTTGAATCGAAATAATCCTTAGTGTGTGGAGGGTGGGGAAACGAATAAAATTATAGATTTTGTATTTTATGGGGTTTTGAGGTCCCCAATTCCCCATGTTATATTTCTTTTGTTAGTAAATATAAGATGGGATAGTTCCCGAAACCGGTAGTGGTTGAAATAAATATCTAAAGGTGCTTTCAGTTGTATCAATTTCGTATTAATATACCAAGTATCCCTGAAAAGTGAACAGCTATCGCAAAGTATTTATTAGTAAATATCAACGGATTTGTTTGAAACTCGACACATAGTTGTATACCATTAACCCAAAGACCCAAAGATACTGATTTTGGGGTCGGGGGCACAATATATGGATTTGGGGGTTAAAGGGGACAAGAAATAAAAAATCATAAAAATCGATGTGGGGTTTAAAAAAAGGGAATATTATGCTGATTTCAAAAATATATTGGTTGTCTACCAAATTGTTTGGGGAGGAAGGGGGTTAAAGTGGGGTAAAACATCGGGATTGCCGAGTTTTACAAAGCGGGCACCGAGGTGCTTGGCTCGCGGGCGAAGCGAGCAAGCGTGCCGCCCCCAGCTGGCGCAGCTAGTAGTATAATAACCTTGATTCATGTTTCAATGTGTTATGCTTAGTCATAACAGATAAGGTATACTATATTAAAACCAAATAACTCATGCAAATTTGAACATTAAATCAATTAGTTGTTAAATGAAATATTGATTATGCTGTGAGATAGAACGGTTTTCAGAAACTACGAAAGAACAAGGTTAATTCAAGAACTATTCAACACATAACTAACTAAGTCGATTTATCTTTGGTAAACTTTGTCTGCCACTTTTTGATATTCTCGACTCAAGAATAACAGAAAACATATTTCATCATCCGAAGGAAGGCCATTCTGTTATTTCATTCGCTTCCTTTGAAGTAAAGTAGTTATTTATCACACAACTTTAGTAATCAAAGAATAATATAGTGAACAATACTTTGTTGATAAAAACTTTCAGCTGATTTACTGGTTTATTCGTGAAAGTTTGACAACGTTTTCTTTCTTTGCAGACTAGAAGTTAACATTATGGGTTTGCATATCAGAATAAAAACGCTTGTAATTGCAAGGGAGTTTGGGTTGTAGTTTTTCTTACAACTCAAAGAAATTACTTTGTACCTGTATAATTCTAATTCGAAACATTTTACCTCAAAATCCGGATTGTAGAGCGACTTCCGTTCCGTTTTAGCTGCGACAGTTGGTTATCCTGACACTATAAATTCTCTAGTTCTCAGGACCCAATAATACCCGTGTTGTCTGAAGAGAATCTAAGCACATTACATTTAGACACGTTGAAGAATGTTATGTTTGGTCCTGGGGTTAAACACGTGTTCTGCCTTTGAAGGACGAGTTTGAAGTAGAAAAGGACCAAGTGCGAGTATTTACCTTGCAACACTCTTGTCACCGACAAGCTTAGCTCTCCGGGAATCCCAGGTTTTACCTGAATGTTTTGTATTTTCCATGAATTCAACAGCACAAATTCTCAAAACTCAGCTGTTGCCAACCCAAAAATACTTCCCATCTCCAGGGAAAGTGTTGTATCAACATATTTTTGGTTTTAATTATAAAAACGGTCTTTTCGGAAGAAAACTACTCCCTAAGTCCCTACAAAACGTCTTGTCTACTTAGGTTAAGGTTAGGCTAAGTATTATCTAATACTTATACTTGATGTAGCGGCTTAGGTTTAGGGCAAAGTTTAGGTTAGGCCCTTGAGAACGGGTGGGGTTTCCCAACTCTCCGAAACGTAGGAAGTAGGTTTTTCCTCATGTGGCCGGAAAAGCCCTTTTTTCTAATTAAATTGATCTCCGCCACTGTTATGAACTTGATATCTAGCATATTTTTCGTCTTTATATAAAACCGTTCGAGAATTATTGTTATGTAGGCTTAAACATATTTGGTGGTGAGTCTAAACAGAAGTACGCGAATAAAACAAATATTTACCTGTTTAAATTTACGGAATGAGGTTTAAACGTTTAATTAAATATTTTGCGACTTATGAACAATGACTTTCTTCTGGATATATTGGCACTTGATAAATAAGAATTTAAAATAGTAGAATTATTCATTTTAACAAGCTTTTTGATAATAGGCATCATCTCAGGCTTGTTAAAAGGAAATACAAAAAGTAATTTATTAAAAAAGAAAATAAGAATAAATTACTTTTGTACTTATTTGTGCAACAAGCTTGAAGATGGAACAAGCTTGTACAAATGAAATGTTTTATAAAGCCCTATTGTTTTAAATTCTTATTCACGTACAGTTCGTCAGGTTTAGTATGGCCGGTGAGATGGGCTACACAGGACCATAAGCGGCCGGCAGGAAATCCTACGGCCACCGGCCATGCTATACCTAACGAACTGTATGTATAGTTAAGTAGTAAATACTATTACCATTTCATGGACTTATTTTCAATTGATTAATAAAACAGCTGATTTGTGCGTACACTCGCAGTTGACCAAACTGCAACTGGTATAAATGTGCAACGTATGTTAACAATATACTCTATGTTGACAATACAGGTTATATTGGCTCAGGACACACACAGCTCGAGTGAAGTGAGTGTTGTTGACATATTTGATTTAAGCTTGACAGGTTCAACTATGTCAAGCTTTGCTCACAATCATACTGTGAACTGTTCATACGCATATTGACAGTTCTGCAACAAATACTGACTGACTGTAAAGGTTCGGATTATTGGCTCGTGTCTAGCGTGGTATTGTAATTATAGAATTTACCTTGGAAAATAAGATATTCGTGCCGTCCATGCGGTAAGAACCTGGCCCGGGACCATGACATGAGCACCGACACTGACCCCCAGAACAACTTTTTTAACACTTTATAAAACGGGTGTTCCATTTGTTTGGACAGGTGGATCAAACGCCAATTTTTGTTTTAGGTTAGTTGTTTATTTTGACGCTGTACGGTCAATTAACAATTAAGGTCAGATTAAGAGTTGCCCAATGTGTCCAAGCTGTCAAAGCCTGTTACAAAAATGGG
The DNA here is from genome assembly GCA_018831715.1 of Matsumurasca onukii. Taxonomy (NCBI): domain Eukaryota; kingdom Metazoa; phylum Arthropoda; class Insecta; order Hemiptera; family Cicadellidae; genus Matsumurasca; species Matsumurasca onukii. Next base: position 3,509,359 of record CM032065.1, read on the forward strand.
AATTAAAATAAAAGGGCCTTTCGTGCACTATGCGAAGATTTCGGCCCGCATCGACCAAGACAAGACAAGACAGAGGCAATGTGAGGTGGATCCACATTGACAGGTTACAAATGAAGGTTGGACATCAAAGTGTTATCTGTCTCAGTGTCTTCTCACTGAAACGTGTTCAGCTGAATGAACACGGACACAGAAAGTGGTCAGCTAAGTAGTTAAGTAAGTGTATGGATTGTAGAATAACCCGCAGCTATTGTTTATGAACATACCGTCAACTAAAACGTCGTCAGTCATAAAACATCATCGTGCCCTAATGACTATTATCATTTTGTAAAAATAACACAAAAATACCCCACAGCCTATGCACAGCCAAAGAAGGGGAGATTCTTTAGAGTTTCATTGAATGAATAAGGTTCTTAATAAAAGGGTTCAAATGACTAAAAAGCCGTTAGAAAGATTCCTACACGGTGAATCATAACTATTTATGCAAAGCTAATGGAGAGGGAATTCTATAGAGTTTTGGCGGATGCTCATTTGCTAATAGTTTGTGTTATGTTTCAGGTTACCTGGTTCCAGGTCCTCTGGGCTGAACGGATCTCGTTGACGTACCATACCATAAATGTTTTACTGCATGCCATCGAAATCGGTAAGAACATATTTTTGTAGCATAAAAGAAGGTAAGGTTTTGTTTTATAATGCTTTGTTCTATATAGCGGTAGACATGAATAGCTCTATTTCTTATGGAAAGTCACTAAATCTAGATTAAAATCAATCACAGTGCATGTGGCGGGGACTGGAAAAAGTTTAAAATTATAAAACCAATTGATAGTTAAGCAGTGACTCTTAAAATATAGTGGTAGCTTGTTTAGCCTATAGTTCACACCGAACCCTGATAATGAAGAAAGCTACTTGAACAGAGAAAGTTGAAACAGAGTGTGTTCTCTGACATCTTGTCCAGCAAACACAATCTCAGTAATGTTGTTGTCGGTCTGTCCAACACACGTTCCCTCTTCTTCTGCTTCTGTGTACCTTAGACTTACTCTCTGAGCTTTGACAATAAGGTGGAAACACTGGCAACTTTATATTTATATTATATTAACAGTCGATCTTTTCCAGGAGAATCTTCTCAAAATTGATCCCAGAATTGAGCTTCTTCGTAATTGGAGACCAACATGTGTATTACGTAACGATGATTTTGATGAGGAATAATGAACTGCACGGCATTTGGAACCTCAAAACAAGGTTAGTGAAAAAAGGTCAGTGAACATTACTAATATGCTGAACCAAGGTTTTGAAATTAAATGCAGTTTGTTTTAATTAAACAATCAAAAGAAGAACTTTTATTGGGTTTAAAGTTAAACACGTGAAACTTCGTAGCAGCTACACTCTGGAAATACAAATGGAAAGTTTACACTGGTGCGTCGGCCGGGTCCACGTGAATTTTACAGTACAGTTCTGTCGTCATGAGGAAACGCACGCAACCTCCTGTCATCGTTTAATTTACAATCATAGAGTTTCCAACGTTAGAAAACTACAAGACACTGTCTTGGGCAGCTGCCGTGCTTTTTCAACGTTTTTGTGCACGGTGTGTTGTTTTCTGGGCTCATTTAATGTATCACTTGAAGACGGGTTCAGATTCTCACATACCGAAACGTTGTGTTCTTCTTGTTCGATGGAAAGTGACCGCGATAGTGTTTTAAAACTTACTTAGTAATTTCAACTCGTCCACAAAATATTGTCTAAGTAACTAACTCTCGCGGCGTTCGAACGTCTCGAGCTCGTGATTCCGGTGACACGGGCCGAGATTGTGCGTGAGATAACCGTTCACATTTCACCGCTGCGACATCGCACAAGCAGACAGGTCACGTGACCTGCCACCCTACACAATCTACGCTACAGTTTATCAACTCAGAGTAGTAGTGTGCTGGTGTAGGTGTAGTTTCAAAACAAACGTAGCTTTGAGTGTTTAAGCAAAGATTATGTTATGGTAGGTAGATTGCGCGTAGATGCCACATGGCTGAGGCAAGAAAATCAACATAGTTCGGCAACCCAAGGGCAGATAGTTTAAACTAGAATAATGTTTGTAATATTCAGACTGCATAGAAAAACAACTTCCCAAAACAGCAACGCTCTCCTTTCTGGCTGCAGATTCTAAGATCTCTCCTGTCGCGGTTCCCTTCATCAAGATATCTTCTGACATGAATATATCCATGATACTTTGTGCATACTACAGTATAGAGACATGTTAGACACTCTTGGGACACTGATGCATAACACAACATACGAAGAGATATGAGCGCAATTAGTAGCAAGCTACATAATTCAAAGAGTGGCCTAATTATACTTCGACAGATATGAGTACATAATGTTCACACAGACAGACCATTCATTCATTCAGTGTAGTGTAATGATTGTAGGGATTGTACAGTAAAGCCAGTGTAAGTTAGTGTGACAACTGCTACATTGTGTTCAGTTCCAATGTAATAATTCAATGTAAATATTCTTATGGGTAAAACGTTATTGTTAAAAACAAGTCTAAATTTGTAATAATAATTTCGTGTATAAAATAGTTCTTTCGGCTCACATCGCGATGTAATTAGCTTGAAATATTTCGGAATCAACGTGGATACCGTCACCGATTGGCTTAAACTGAGCTACTTGCTGTTTTCTATCCTATTGGTCATAGGGCTGCCGACCGTCCATTGTTCAAATCAATAATAGCTCATACAGAATAATTGTAAAAGGCACCCCAAACAAATTTAATCGCACACTTTCCAAATTTAGTCATAAAATATTTTTGTCGAACTGTCCACTTTTTTTTGAAAATAAACAAATAAAGCGTATGGTTATAAGCTACGACAGCGAGAAAGAAGTGAGTTTTTCAAAGCCCAGGATAAACTAGACACAGCTGTCTTCACAAAACACAGCTCACATTCCTTCTCTAAGTTTTCTGCTAAACAAACCTCAGTTGTAAAAACCTCTCGAGAGAACAATATTTCCTTATTTGTACTGGTCCACAGACGTGGCTTCTGATACCCCTTGGTACCTCTGTGCTTCTTTAGTTAGTTCAGATCAACAGAAATACTTTAAGTAAAGGTTAAAATTTAACTATAAATTTACTAGTTTTAACGTATTTTTTGTCGTAAACAACCCGAAATCTCGCAGCATTAATCTCGTGTTGTTATTTAACTCTCACTAAATTATTACAAAGTACATATGTATTATTGTGATTCCTAAGTTTTAATCACAAGTTATGGCTAGAAGTGATAAAGGTGGAACAAACCCCTTGAGCCTGGACCGTACTTAAGCCCAGAATATTTAGAGATCGGCTTAGTTAACCTTCCAGTAATGAATAATAATCTCAACCTGAACCTGAATGTATAAACTCAAATCTTTTATTTTCTACATGGCTTTACTGTCTGTTGGACATTCAATTACGAAAAACTATAGCAACTCAAGCCAAATATCAAGCCATTTGACAACCGAACTCATTTCTAATTTTTTTACGATTTACCTTTTAAAAGCTTAACTTACAAAGGTACAAACAGACTAAATATGTGAAATCTACCACCAAGTATCAGTTGCAAAGTGAAGGTTTCGTCTCAGTGAATAAATCTAAACACAGAAAGGTTAGCTTCGCTCTCTGATTCAAACTGTGATTATTCAAACCCCTCTTCTGTAATTAAAACAAACTCCGTTGTAAAGCACTCTTTACCTGACTTCGGTATCGCATTCGCTAATTATCCCGCCAACAAAACCCTTTTCACTGCTCGGCTTTCAACGTTTCAACAGCAATGTGTCTAGAATACTGATCCCACCTTCGTTTCGTAATATTTTATTTTATCGTTGATTGTCATAGAAATTATTCACCCGATATGTGAGAAGGACACATTGCAAAGTTTGTGTTTGGTGGACAAGTCAGTGGGTCGCTGTGTAGTGTAGAGTTAAGTAAGTTTACTAACAACAACAACGATGGGCTTGGAGCGTTGTTCTGGAGTTATCTCATCACATGACAACCATTATGTCCTTTCTCTTCTGGCCGGGATAGCTTTTACCTTCTGTAAGGTGAGATTGCGTCTTCAGGTGAAAAGTGACCTAGAATTTAGATCACGAAGATATTTGTAAATTGTTATTTCTACTATACAGTGGACACGGGATATATACTGTATGTTACACAAGACACTATCTGCTCTTCTAGGCTCGTATAGCTTGTAGTGTATTGCTCACTTGTACACACAGAGTACACAGAGGCAGTGTGCTTAGCAAGGCAAACATATCGTATACAATGTATACAAGACTCTGAGATACTTGTATATACTGTATGTTACACACCATATCTGCTCTTCTATGCAGTGTGTATTGCTCACTTGTACACACAGAGTACACAGAGGCAGTGTCCTTAGCAAGGCAAACATATCGTATACAATGTATACAAGACTCTGAGATACTGTATATACTGTATGTTACACAAGACACTATCTGCTCTTCTAGGCTCGTATAGCTTGTAGTGTATTGCTCACTTGTACACACAGAGTACACAGCAGTGTGCTTAGCAAGGCAAACATATCGTATACAATGTATACAAGACTCTGAGATACTGTATATACTGTATGTTTCTGCTACAAGACACTATCTGCTCTTCTAGGCTCGTATAGCTTGTAGTGTATTGCTCACTGTACAATACACACAGAGCATACACAGAGGCAGTGTGCTTAGCAAGCAAACATATCGTATACAATGTATAGATCTCCTGAGATACTGGTATATACTGTATGTTACACAAGACACTATCTGCTCTTCTAGGCTCGTATAGCTTGTAGTGTATTGCTCACTTGTACACACAGAGCACACAGAGGCAGTGTGTTTAGCAAGGCAAACATATCGTATACAATGTATACAAGATTCTGAGGTAGTTGAGATACTTGTATATACTGTATGTTACACAAGACACTATCTGCTCTTCTAGGCTCGTATAGCTTGTAGTGTATTGCTCACTTGTACACACAGAGTACACAGAGGCAGTGTGCTTAGGCAAACATATCGTATACAATGTATACAAGACTCTGAGATACTGTATATACTGTATGTTACACAAGACACCATCTTCTAGGCTCGTATAGCTTGCAGTGTATTGCTCACTTGTACACACAGAGTACACAGAGGCAGTGTGCTTAGCAAGGCAAACATATCGTATACAATGTATACAAGACTCTGAGATACTTGTATATACTGTATGTTACACAAGACACTATCTGCTCTTCTAGGCTCGTATAGCTTGTAGTGTATTGCTCACTTGTACACACAGAGTACACAGAGGCAGTGTGCTTAGCAAGGCAAACATATCGTATACAATGTATACAAGATTCTGAGATATATACTGTGTATGTTACACAAGACACTATCTGCTCTTCTAGGCTCGTATAGCTTGTAGTGTATTGCTCACTGTACACACAGAGTACACAGAGGCAGTGTGCTTTAGCAAACATATCGTATACAATGTATACAATGTATACAAGACCTGAGATACTTGTATATACTGTATGTTACACAAGACACCATCTGCTCTTCTAGGCTCGTATAGCTTGTAGTGTATTGCTCACTTGTACACACAGAGTACACAGAGGCAGTGTGCTTAGCAAGGCAAACATATCGTATACAATGTATACAAGACTCTGAGATACTCGTATATACTGTATGTTACACAAGACACTATCTGCTCTTCTAGGCTGTATAGCTTGTAGTGTATTGCTCACTTGTACACACACAGAGTACACAGAGGCAGTGTGCTTAGCAAGGCAAACATATCGTATACAATGTATACAAGACTCTGAGATACTGGTATATACTGTATGTTACACAAGACACTATCTGCTCTTCTAGGCTGTATAGCTTGTAGTGTATTGCTCACTTGTACACACACAGAGTACACAGAGGCAGTGTGCTTAGCAAGGCAAACATATCGTATACAATGTATACAAGACTCTGAGATACTCGTATATACTGTATGTTACACAAGACACTATCTGCTCTTCTAGGCTCGTATAGCTTGTAGTGTATTGCTCACTTGTACACACAGAGTACACAGAGGCAGTGTGCTTCAGCGCAAACATATCGCTGTTACATGGCGTATGTACAAGACTCTGAGATACTGGTATATACTGTATGTTACACAAGACACTATCTGCTCTTCTAGGCTCGTATAGCTTGTAGTGTATTGCTCACTTGTACACACAGAGTACACAGAGGCAGTGTGCTTAGCAAGGCAAACATATCGTATACAATGTATACAAGACTCTGAGATACTGGTATATACTGTATGTTACACAAGACACTATCTGCTCTTCTAGGCTCGTATAGCTTGTAGTGTATTGCTCACTTGTACACACACAGAGTACACAGAGGCAGTGTGCTTAGCAAGTGCAAACATATCGTATACAATGTATACAAGACCTGAGATACTTGTATATACTGTATGTTACACAAGACACCATCTGCTCTTCTAGGCTCGTATAGCTTGTAGTGTATTGCTCACTTGTACACACAGAGTACACAGAGCAGTGTGGCAGGCAAACATATCGTATACAATGTATACAAGACTCTGAGATACTTGTATATACTGTATGTTACACAAGACACTATCTGCTCTTCTAGGCTCGTATAGCTTGCAGTGTATTGCTCACTTGTACACACAGAGTACACAGAGGCAGTGTGCTTAGCAAGGCAAACATATCGTATACAATGTATACAAGATTCTGAGATACTGGTATATACTGTATGTTACACAAGACACTATCTGCTCTTCTAGGCTCGTATAGCTTGTAGTGTATTGCTCACTTGTACACACAGAGTACACAGAGGCAGTGTGCTTAGCAAGGCAAACATATCGTATACAATGTATACAAGATTCTGAGGTACTGGTATATACTGTATGTTACACAAGACAAGACACTGCTCTTCTAGGCTCGTATAGCTTGTAGTGTATTGCTCACTTGTACACACAGAGTACACAGAGGCAGTGTGCTTAGCAAGGCAAACATATCGTATACAATGTATACAAGACTCTGAGATACTGGTATATACTGTATGTTACACAAGACACTATCTGCTCTTCTAGGCTCGTATAGCTTGTAGTGTATTGCTCACTTGTACACACACAGAGTACACAGAGGCAGTGTGTTTAGCAAGGCAAACATATCGTATACAATGTATACAAGACTTGAGATACTGGTATATACTGTATGTTACACAAGACACTATCTGCTCTTCTAGGCTCGTATAGCTTGTAGTGTATTGCTCACTTGTACACACAGAGTACACAGAGGCAGTGTGCTTAGCAAGGCAAACATATCGTATACAATGTATACAAGACTCTGATACTGTATATACTGTATGTTACACAAGACACTATCTGCTCTTCTAGGCTCGTATAGCTTGTAGTGTATTGCTCACTTGTACACACAGAGTACACAGAGGCAGTGTGCTTAGCAAGGCAAACATATCGTATACAATGTATACAAGACTCTGAGATACTCGTATATACTGTATGTTACACAAGACACTATCTGCTCTTCTAGGCTCGTATAGCTTGTAGTGTATTGCTCACTTGTACACACAGAGTACACAGAGGCAGTGTGTGCTTAGCAGGCAAAACAGTATACAATGTATACAAGACCTGAGATACTTGTATATACTGTATGTTACACAAGACACTATCTGCTCTTCTAGGCTCGTATAGCTTGTAGTGTATTGCTCACTTGTACACACAGAGTACACAGAGGCAGTGTGCTTAGCAGTGCAAACATATCGTATACAATGTATACAAGACTCTGATACTTGTATATACTGTATGTTACACAAGACACTATCTGCTCTTCTAGGCTTGTATAGCTTGTAGTGTATTGCTCACTTGTACACACAGAGTACACAGAGGCAGTGTGCTTAGGCAAACAAACATATCGTATACAATGTATAAACTCTGAGATACTTGTATATACTGTATGTTACACAAGACACTATCTGCTCTTCTAGGCTCGTATAGCTTGTAGTGTATTGCTCACTTGTACACACAGAGTACACAGAGGCAGTGTGCTTAGCAAGGCAAACATATCGTATACAATGTATACAAGATTCTGAGATACTGGTATATACTGTATGTTACACTAGACACTATCTGCTCTTCTAGGCTCGTATAGCTTGCAGTGTATTGCTCACTTGTACACACAGAGCACAGAGGCAGTGTGCTTAGGCAAACATACCGTATACAATGTATACAAGACCTGAGTTACTCGTATACTGTATGTTACACAAGACACTATCTGCTCTTCTAGGCTCGTATAGCTTGTAGTGTATTGCTCACTTGTACACACAGAGTACACAGACACAGAGGCAGTGCTTAGCAAGGCAAACATATCGTATACAATGTATACAAGATTCTGAGGTACTGGTATATACTGTATGTTACACAAGACACTATCTGCTCTTCTAGGCTCGTATAGCTTGTAGTGTATTGCTCACTTGTACACACAGAGTACACAGAGGCAGTGTGCTTAGCAAGGCAAACATATCGTATACAATGTATACAAGACTCTGAGGTAGTTGATGTGCTGATAGTTGTGTCAGGATATAGTGGTGTAAACGATGAGGTTTTGTAAGCCAGGCAACTAAAAAAATAGAATACGAGTACAATGAGCTAAAGCTAGCCTAAAGTTATAAAAATCAAAATATCAAAAATTATTTTATAACTAATTTATTTTATAATTTGAAAGAATTTATGATGCATGCAGAGAAGATAAGGATAAAACATTTTGATCAGCTACACTTATTTTTAGGTTTACTTTTTTTCTATTTATTTTATTTCTTTATTCATTTGGTTTTTATTTATTGATGGATTTATTTGTATTGACACATGCATTAATTATTTGATTTTTTTTTTATATATCGTACTTTTTATATGATCTCAAAGGTTGTATACATATAAACCTTCTTTTTCCTTTTAAATTTGTTATTGAAACTATAGACACGAAATCTATAAACTAGGCTACCTTTTAGAAACGAATAAATTTATTTAAAACCTTTATCGTTCAAAGTCTAGTTGAGCATTTAAGATTCTTAAGAACACTATATACTTAAACAAGTCTGGTAAAATGTAGTATCAACGCGATACTGTAAAACCTGCGTTACCTAAGCCTATAAATAAATAAATATTTTATTGCTTACAGACATTTACATAAATGTATCGCAATCGTCAATCTTTGTGTATCTAAAATTTTCCTTTCATTCTTACATCAAAATCCCATTCAAACATACAGTTTTTTACACCCACTCTCTCCCATACATTAGAATGTAACCACTCTAGCCCCTAATGAGTTAGCTTATCATACGGTCTCCCAATTGAGTGCCATAAACTCGTCTGTATCATAAAATGCTTGAGAAATAAGAATTGTTTTAAGACGAGCTTGGAACGCCTTAGCTCAGGGGCATGTTTGAACGAATTTGGTAGTCTGTTGACAAAATGAACTCCTGCCTGGGAAGGCAACGGTCATGAACTACCGTTCTGTGTCTCCCAGTTCGGTAGTTGTCCCTGCCTCTAGTTTCATAAGAGTGTACGTCTGTACCTCTTATGGTATTACTTTTGATTTGAAAGAGACACGTCTCCAAAATGTAGAGGCAAGGTAGAGTCAACAGTTTTAGGGTTTTAAATGCCTCCCTACACGACTCTCTTCCTCGCAATTTGGCGATTGTCCTGACCGCTCGTTTTGAAGAATAAAAATCCTAGACAAATTTGTTTTGCGTAGCCTCCCACAAAGTCACTCCGTAGGATAAGTGTGGTAAATTACTCCGTAATACGCCGTCATCAGTTTCTGAGTTGGGCAGTATTCGGACAGTTTCTCAAAACATAAATTCCTGAGAATAGTTTTAAACAAACGTGGTCTACGTGAGTATTCCAAGTCAAACCTCGATCAAGGTGTATTCCAAGGAATTCAGTTGAGTATACCTCTCGATCTCAGTGTCGTCCACCATTACTGTGGAACTCAAGGAGTCGTTTTCTCGCAAACAAAATTGAATAAAGTTTGATTTTGATGAATTTGTTTTGAGATTGAGCTCGTTGAAGTGTTGAATTGTTTGTTGAGCTCGACAAAAGTCTCGATTTCTAGTTGTTTGATAGAATTTGCTTTGAAACATAGAGTCGTGTCATCAGTTACTGGACGATTCGCCCTTGCTGTACCGCTGAACTGGCATCGTTAACGTAGATCAAAAAGAGCAACGGACTGAGTATAGAACCCTGTGGGACTTATATCTAAAACATTCCTGCCCTGATCTTACATGTGAGATTCCTACAAACTGCTTTCGATTGCTAGAAACGATTCAGCCACCTATAAGCACTCCTGAATCCCCATGGTATTTACCTATGCAAGTACACATTACCTATGCAAGTACGAGTATAGATCTTATACAGTCACTATGAATACGGTGACTTTTCCACAGTATTTACCAGTGTAAAATGATAAAGTCAGTTATGGGAATTTGTACTGACTTCACTCCAGAGGCGTAGTTCATATTGTATGTGATGTCGAGGCATTTCAGTCATTAATGCAGATCCCTCTTTTGTTACACAATATCGTTTGCTCAACATTAATATTTCATTCTTTCCAAACCTCTGGAGGGATAATTGTTTCATTCCTCGCTAATAAAATGCTCGTGTTTCCTAGGACAGGACTCTAAAGCTAGCTCTAGGTTACTTCGTTCATTCTTATTAAGTTTTGAAGTTATGCAAAACCCAACGTTTTGCTTTAAGGCTACGTGCTGAGCGTTGATTAAATACAACAAAGAATTTATTTTGAACAGCTTTCCTGACGAAAACTAAACTGTGATTTACGAATACGAAGTCTTAATTTTAAACAAATTGTAGCCAAACAACCTGATAAAACCGTAGTCTTAATCTCAAACTATGACACGGTAGTTAGCACCGCTGTAAAATATAGACTAACTTTGTCACATACAACAACAAGAATGGGCCTGGAGTTGAGGTGTGTGGGAGTTTCACCACAACTCTGTACACTTTGTCTGCATTCAACAAAAACATTGAGTTTAATTTTATAGGGAAATTATTCACCGTCTTAGTGTGGCCTATAATCATTATAATCTAGTATATCATTAAAATTATTTGTTGCCCGTTAAAGTACTTTTAGATTGGTTGTCTCAAAATATATACTTTTCAGAAGTATTAGCGTTGTATTATTTCTGATGATTTTGATAAAACTGAGTGGCGTTAAAACATAAGTAAGGTACAAGTTACGTTTAAAGATTCAAAAAATTCAATACAATTTATTTTTGTCTACCATTGTTGCTGGGCAAGTTACAGAATCTTTCTAGACTATAATGAATAGAAGCGTTTTTATATGCATAATAAGGCACCAAGGAAAGTTTCTAGCCACTTCGGGCTACTTTGGCTTTTCGAATAATATGCTATTCGAACCATTTAACCCTAAATATTTTTTTAGAGGTTGGTGTCTCAGAAGGCAGAAGTTATCCTAACCTAATCCCCTCTTCTCTTGTACAGTTACGTCCATTGTTATAACCTTGCTTCACAAAATGTGAAACGGCACAACACTGTGTTAATTTGAACTTCGGATTGTTAGATAGTGAAGAATGCGATAGTGAAGTTCCCATTATCCGAGCAACAAGACGGAACCGAGATCGAGTCAAACTTGAAGTGTGTGTTTGAGAGAAAAGGCAGACACATGAAGAGGCAACATGTGTCTTTTCACGAGCATTCGTCCTCTAGAAGCTCACAGCGTCATCATGTCATCATTGCTGGAGCTCGGGGTTTTAATTGACACCACTCGAGTCATACAACTCCTTTCAGGCGTGACAAGCAAGTGTAGGGTAGGGGAGAGAGGGTTTCATAGATATAATCTAGACTTTTCAACTCGTTGTATACAATAAACTAGATGTATATGATGTATTAGAGAAGATATACTACTTACACAGACCATATATAAGCCGTGTAACACGTCGGTGTAAAGTTAACAAGGGTTAACACTGAGGTAACAAGCCATAATACATAAGTACTTCATAAACCTGAGTCTTGGCAGAGTTACAACACATTTACATATAGTGGCCGGCTTTACATGGCCTTGCTTTATATAGTATATGGCCTCACTCTTTCCTATAACAAGGGCAATGTACAGTTTGTATCTGTATACAACGCGCTAACTTCAACAACAGAAAACTAATCCAACGAATATTGTTGTTATGATTTCAAGGTTTGTAAACTCCGTTTTGGTGTTGGAAAGCTGGACAGTATCCATATTTTGGGAGAATTGCAATTTAATAACACTTTTGATTGAAGAGGTTTATAGGTTAACTCTTAGGACGTGTTCTTTAACATAATTTTTATTTGATTTGTAATGGTTGTTTCAAAAACTTCTTCATTTTCGAGTTCACAATAATTTTTGTACTTGAGTGTGAGACTTTCAGGTATCTTATCACCAAAGGCAAATGAATTTGAAACACTAGTATACTTGAGACATTCTCAAATGTTATTCCATTACTTTCATCAAATTTTAAAACTCCACTTATTAAAAGAGAAATAATGGAGACTGATAATAAGAGAGCCAGAGACTGGTGGAGAGCGCCGTACAGCTAGAGTAGGCAATGTCCGCTACACGCGTCTGTACTGCGGGTATAGTCTAGTCAGAGAACGCACGGCGCTGTACAAGTACACATTTCCTGCAGTGACTTTTCCAAAATCAAATGGTTCCAATATTTCATCGCTATGCCGTAACACAACAATCATAAGATCATGATTCTGATTCAACATTTTGCAACCATAAGGGCTACATACAAGAACCATCCAGAAACTAAGGAACGTTTGTGCATCATGACCTTTGCAGATTATAATTGCATACTTACCTGAAACCTCGACCCCTTTGCTTAGTTTGCTTACCACTTCTTCATTTTGCAAGAGCTGGAAATGAACTCGTTTCAATCCACTAATGCCTGTGTAAAGTTCTTTGAACAGTTGAACCTTAAAACTAACCTCAATAAATAAAAAATGTTATACTTTAACGTCGGGATCCAAAATAACGTTGAGACCCCTTTAGTCCTGGTGAATGATAATCCTATTGAAGAAGTAAATTATTTCAATTTTTTAGGGATCAATGTGGATAAAAAACTTAGCCTACATGGGATGTTCACATTAACCATGTCTGTAGCAAAGTTTCAAGTGGTATAACGCTGAGGGATCCAATGGACGTCTCTGAGCGCTTCAACACTTACTTCGTTGGAATAGGAAACTCAAAGAAGGCCTCGACTGGAGTGCCTGGGAACTTCCACCGTACAATCAAGTCAATGTCTCCACTAATGCGGGTTGACAATTGATCTAAATCTAAACTTTTCGTCTCACATTGACAAAATTGCAGGCCGGTTATGCTCTGGTATCTTCATTCTCCGGGGATTATCTAGTTTTTCCAATCAAGATATTATGAAATCAGCGTACTACGGATGCCTTTACCCACATTTGGTATATGCCCTCCCTATTTGGGGATGGGAAAAAACCACAACAACCAAAATATTCATCCTCCAAAAGAAAGCAGTCAGGATAATATGTGGGCTCAAGTCGTTAGAATCTTGCAGAGGAGTCTTCAAAACTAACCGAATTCTGACATTTCCATCTTTGTACATCCTAGAAGCTGCATGTCTCGTAAAAAAGCACCCAACGAAATTTCCAGTTTGCCATTCTGAGTACAACTTGCGCAATTCTGGTGACCTGGCAGTCCTTCCCCATTCTACATCCTTCTATCAAAAACAAGTGATGTATTCTTGTACTAAGGTATATAACAAATTGCCTAAAGACATAAGAAATATTAATAACCATACAACATTTAGGCATAGACTGAAAGAATGTTTAGTTCAAGGAGAATATTACAGTGTTAAAGACTTCTTAGCAGATAAGGCATCTTCAGTGTAATTTTCAGTTAGTTTTTTCACTGCAAATTTGATGTAAATAATTTGTACTTATATATGTTGACGTTTGTCTATGCTGTATAGTTTTTGACAATAAATACTTTGATTCTTGATTTTCTTGCTGAGAAATCTAGCGACTCATTGTTCTAAAGATGTTTTAAAAATGGCCTATTATGGTATCATCCATCCCCATTTACAGTATGGAACATGCTTATGGGGAAACTGTGCCAAAACAAAAATCAATCGAGTTTTTATTTTACAAAAATACGCCGTTAGAATCTTGGGAAACGTTAAACAAAGAGACTCTTGTCGAAATTTATTTCAGGAATTAGAAATTCTTACGTTTCCTTCACTTTATATTTACGAAACTGTACTTTTCACATTAAATAAATGCAATTTGGTCCAAGGCAATGAAATTCACAGCTATGATACCCGATCAGTAAATAACTAGAGAATCGGATATCATAGACTTGAAATATTCAATAAATTACCTTCACAAGCTGGAGTATTATTGTTTAACAAAGTATCACATCAAATTCAAAATCTTCAAGGGACAAAACTATTCAAAACTAAACTTAAGAATTATTTGACCTCCAACATCTTTTATAGTGTGCAAGAACTTTTAGATCATCCGCCTACCACTTGAAAGGTCTGGAACAATTATTGTGTTGATTAATAGGATATTAAGTAATACAATTAGTTAAATGGCTAGAGGCTTGTATTTTTAATTAAATATAATGTTATATTCAATCTTTTTTTATATAAACCAAAACAAAACCTTTTTTGTAATGGACAATAAATAAATAAATAAACATTAAACATTAATTACATAGTTTTCTGTCAAGGCGGTTTTGCACTGGTGACCAAAATATTAAATTGACAGATTATAACCACGGACATTTCGTAAAAGAAGGTGGGTAAGGTTAATTATAATTATGCTATGATTGTGCTACTAATAACCATCACAAATAAAGAAAATGACTTGCCACTTTTCATTGCAACCTGCCACATATTGTCCTAGCATACTCGAACCTGACTCCTCTTTTATACTATAAATTGTGCTAGTAAAAAACGAACCAACAGCAAGTTCTTTTAATAATACAGTACATAAACCCTGAACCTTATCGATACTAAACAAGAACAACAAACAATTGAGACCATTGTAAATCTTGTTAAAATAATAATAACATACTACTAATGGGAATACTCGTATTTATCTTGTTAAACTCCCTGAAAGTTATATAGGAATAGCCTTTGTAACATGTCCATACTAGAACCATAGAATACCAATCTTCAAAACGTCAAAAACTATAACAGTAATTAGGAAAGTCATTATACTATTAGTTTTGGTGATTATAGTGTACTTAAAGAAAGAGACAAATAACAAAAAATGTTGTCTTAGTTCCAGCCAACAGTTGGGCTGGGTTGTTGTCTTTATCTTGACGGTAAAGAAGCCTTGGCTCGTAAACTATTCTGTGGAACAGAAGAAATAAGGAAATATTGCTCTCTTGAGACCTGTTTTACAACTGAGGTTGTGCAGGTAGAGGTTATACTGTAGAGAAGAGAGTAAACCGTGCAACCAGCTGAGTCTAGTTCAACTTCAGCTGTCATCTGAGGCCTTAAATCTCAGACAAGCAAATGTTGTATTGGCAAACAACAGTTTAAAAAACTGAATTATTAGTGAAAGTCTTATCCAAAGGTAACAGGGTTTCTTTTGCGACTAGTATGATTATTTGTTTTGATGATTTTGCATGTAAATAAGAAAATATCCTTGAGCGTTTCTTCTCTTTACTCCTAGTTCCTCTTTATTTCTTACGCTGTAATCAGCATTAGTAGGACAGTCTAAAGTATCTTACATTCTCAGGACCTGCAGTAGGTCTCAGCCAAAATATATTTAAGGAATATTATGTATTAAGCATACTTCTTATATCACCTAACAAGGTGAATTTAAGTTGAAAGCCAAATTTATCGTCACTTTACCCAGTTTAAAAGTTGATAAATCTAATTTTCTGTTTGAAGAACGAGAACCATATTTTAAACCTTTCATCTCGATACTTTGAACTTGTTGTTATGAAAGTTAGGAATTGCAAAGCCCGCTGGAAAGTTGTGATTGGTGGAGAGAACTGAAACTCGCTTCTGGTTGGTTAAAATTCAAATCAGTGACTCATCACTTCACCACTTTTCTCTTTGTTGTATTCACTTGTACAATCTACCCTTCAATCTTTTGATATCTAAAGATATCTATGATTTCCTCCAGACTGAAATGAGTTCAACTAAGAGAATAATGAAACACATTTAACGTTGAAACAAATGTTCAAATACAAAAGTAACTTCAGATAGCGGCAAACACGCAGCTGAAGAAGTCTGTTCAGCTGCAACAGAACAAATCCCGCGTTTTGTCTTGTTTTCTCTTCGTAGAAAATCTCAAATGGGACACAACCCATATCAATTCACACGCAGTCATTTTACACTGAGAGTGAGTTTATTTACATGATCACCAATCCAAAGCTCCCTTTACTGCAAACCATATACAGTAGTTGAAGTGCTCAGAAACTGGCTGATAAACATCAGTTGCAAAGTGAAGGTTTCGTCTCAGTGAATAAACACAGAAAGGTTAGCTTCACCTTCTGATTCAAACTGTGATTATTCAAACCCCTCTTCTGTAATTAAAACAAACTCCGTTGTAAAGCACTCTTTATCTGCCTCGGTATCGCATTCACTAATTATCCCACCAACAAAACCCTTTCACGTCCTGATATTCAGCTTTTAAGAGGATTTGTTTAGTGTAACGTTGGCACACATGCGTGTTACAACCTTTTAGAGCGATTAATTAATTGTTTAAATGCCATAAATAGCAACGTTTGTAGCTCAAATTGTTTTAAACTTTAGCCAAATATTTAGCCTATATTTACTATTCAGAATGTGTGTACTTGATATGATTAAATTCCTAAAGGAGAAAGGTAGAGCATGTGAGATGGGCTACCTTGGAACTCTCTTGAGGATAACATTCAACTTGATCTAATAAAGTCCGGACATTTGTAGAACCGCTGAGAGAGGCTTTCAAAGAAAGTCAGTAATTTAGCTAAATCCAAGTTTGCAGCCAGGGAAACCATCTCGACTTTAAAAGTAAGTTTTTACGATAGTTACACAAAAACTACCTCTTTGTATTCAAATACAAAAAATTTAAATTAAATTTTGATTACGCTGAGCTAATTATCTTAGAAGCGTACAAGTGACAGCGAAAGTTGCTTCGTATAGAACTATGAACAGTGCAGTTTTAAATTCCTACATCAATTAATGTTGTGAGCGAGAATTCTCGAATGCTGTGGTGTAATAAAGCAACTCCATAAAATAATTGTAGAGTATTTGTCATCGTTTGGATCCCGAAATCTATGCATGCGATAACGAAGGGCCTAACCTGCATTTGTTTGTGTTTCACACTGTCTTGTACACTTGTATTACGAGATACGAGACACAGGTGTTTGTGTACCGGGCACAGACTGATCAGTCTCGAACATGATTGGTGAGATCAAAGCACACAAACAAGCATCAAGCACTGTATACAGAGACAATGTAGACAAAGCACGGTACAAATCCTGCTTACCTGCTTGTACAAGTAGTTACAGTCTCTACATCATCAACTGTGTAGTTAGACTACAAATAAAACCACCTCAGTGCTGAAACCATAGATTATAGGACTCTAATACGGAACGAGGTTTTTGAAGAACTCCTTAAACCAAACCGACAATTTCTCTTGTTGAAGTTAGCGCGTTGTATACAGATACAAACTGTACATTGCCCTTGTTATAGGAAAGAGTGAGGCCATATACTGTATAAAGCAAGGCCATGTAAAGCCGGCCACTGTATGTAAATGTGTTGTAACTCTGCCAAGACTCAGGTTTATGAAGTACTTATGTATTATGGCTTGTTACCTCAGTGTTAACCCTTGTTAACTTTACACAGACGTGTTACACGGCTTATATATGGTCTGTGTAAGTAGTATATCTTCTCTAATACATCATATACATCTAGTTTATTGTATACAACGAGTTGAAAAGTCTAGATTATATCTATGAAACCCTCTCCCCTCCCTACACTTGCTTGTCACGCCTGAAAGGAGTTGTATGACTCGAGTGGTGTCAATTAAAACCCCGAGCTCCAGCAATGATGACATGATGACGCTGTGAGCTTCTAGAGGACGAATGCTCGTGAAAAGACACATGTTGCCTCTTCATGTGTCTGCCTTTTGTCTCAAACACACACTTCAAGTTTGACTCGATCTCGGTTCCGTCTTGTTACTCGGATAATAGGATGGATAACTTAGTTACGTACATTGAGCACTTTTTAGTTAAGATTAAAACCCTGGAAAATGTTGTATTTTAAATCGTTATAGTGTTTACGGTCCTCGCAGATCATTGCATTTTGTATTAACTAATTCAATCTAATTGATATTCTGTGTTTATTTGAAAAATCATAATTTTCGTCCTAAAAGCTCATAGCGTGGTATTGAGAACTTAACACGAATATATAAAACTTGACTAGTGTAGACGTTCTTCTTTAAAATCCTTCACTTGCATGGGTTGCTAAAAATGCGTAAACCTGTTCAACTTAAGCTTATACTGCCATCAGGTTCGTGACTCACCGCGTAGGGATCTCTCTAATGACTCGTCATTTTGACTCTTTTGTTAGGCAAACATGACTCAGTCATAAAAACTCTAAAGAATCTTTCCTCCATTGTCTCTGCGTAGATGAGTATTTTGTGCTTTCTGATACAGTTGGTCAGTCTGACTCTAGGTTGTGATAGGTCGTTCACTGCTAAGATACACATGGTCAGTCTGATTCTAGGCTGTGATTGGTCGTTCACTGCTCTGAGCCAGCCAATAGGGATAATACTACAGTTGTTTGCATCAAAATGAAACATTTAACAATATACAGGAAGAAGACGTTTTTTGATCAAACAAATCTTTCACTAGAGAACCTATTGTAGACAGCGATGAAACTCTCAGCTGAAGAAGCCTGGGCAGCTGCAACCTGCCAATGCATTTACGACACAAATCCCCTGTCTTGTCTTGTGTTTGGCTCAGAAAACATTTCAGCCAAGAACGTACTTCTTTAATTGAGCAATGTATCATGTTTCTTTTAGTTGTTTTGCTTTTATTTCAAATGTTCGATTTTTAAATCATCCTAAAGAGAAATAAAATACATATTTTGGGATTGCTTACATGTAACCAAAGTGTTGGCTTTGTAGCCAGTTAATCTGTTAAAAGAAAAAAGAAGTAACATAAATCACGTTTTAAGTTACTTGTACGTACGGCTGAAGATGAAACTATTTTCGTAACCGGTCCTGTAAAAATTCAAATTAACCAATTTATGTTTTGTATGTTTTAATGTTTTCAACTTAATATATTTTTGAAATTTAACTCCTCAAGGGGTTTGGAAACGTGAGGACATATATTAATATTAAGCAAACAAGATTGTGTAACAAAGCAGAGATCTACACGCAGTGAAATGCCTCGTCATCACATACAATATAAACCGCACGCCTCTGCTGTGAAGTTGCATTCTTTATCCTAACATTCTGAAGAATGTGTTGTATGAGAATGTGTATGAATGTGTATATTGTACAACTTGAATAATCAACCTGTTCACAACTGATTTAATTGTTGACGAACAATTCGTATCTTATATAAAAATTCGCTCTGAGTTTTAATGTTTTTTCCTTTAAGATGTAGAAAATAAAGACATTAACAACAACAAGATTTACTGTCAATTATTAGACAAACAAGTTTGTTTCATTTGACATAACAATAAATTAAAAATACAATACCACTGGTAATGTATTAGATCTATAGAGGAGGAACACACAAAACAATTAACATTACAATTTTAAACATCCATGAATTCTCACTAAATCACTAAATCACTATTTGAGATGCCGACCACTCTCATGAGGGTATTTTAAGGCAAATATGTGGTGAAGGATGAGTGTGATGAGTGGTAGTAATGAGTTATGGGGTGTAGTCTTGTTACAAACTAAGGCCGACTCTTCCTTAGAATGGGTCATTAATTAATAGCCCAATGACCAATGGAAATACAAGGACCAACGGCTTAACGTGACTTCCGAACCACACAGGTGATGGTCTGATATGTCTAAACGATGGTGGGAGTTGATGCGGGTGTCATCAGATGATCACTGAGACTATCTGAGCCGCTTTAGACCTATATCATCCTCAAACTGACCTCCATGAAGCTGGATTACAGGACCACGCCACGAGTCTCAGTCACAATTTAGAAAACAAGTTTTGATAATATTCGTAGCGCTATCTGTGCTTGGGCTGCCGCAACTTTGTCGCTTTTCCTGCCTCAGCCATGAAATTACCTCTATGCGCAACCTAATTTGGGTAAAATTATCTTTGGTGATGTTTTGTAAAACTATAGTTCTACAAAACATAGTAAATTATAACCGCTAAGTAGAATTAGCAGTTCTTAACGTCAAAAAGTCAACAAATCAAAATAAAACTTAGATAATTTTCAAACGTACCAAAAAAGATCTTGTGAAGACATGTAAATTCTGAAAGTCAATGTTAGCTAATCAGTATTTACGCCGTGGACAAAGCTCTTCAGGTGCAAAGATATTGCACTGAGGGAAGGGGTTGTATTTGATGAATATTAATGAAGAAGCCAGTAACAAATTAGTGTCTCTTTACCAAGACCGCCTTTACACCTCAGCCACTTAGAGAGCTCTCAGCTTCATCAAGTCTATCGGCTATCACAAGTCAAAGCGAACATGCTATACTCGTAGCAACCAATATCTGTGTGGCCAAAGCGTTACTCTTATAGTTTAAATATTGTAGCAATAAAAAGTATCAATCTATAGTTCGTTCAAAACCTGTAATCCATCTTCATGGAGTTCAGGTTTTGAGGATGATAGGTCTAAAGCGGCTCAGATAGTTTCAGTGATCATCTGATGATACCCGCATCAACTCCCACCATCGTTTAGACATATCAGACCATTACCTGCGTGGTTCGGAAGTCACGTTCAGCTGTTGGTCCTTGTATTTCCATTGGTCACTGGGCTATTAATTAATGACCTATTCTAAGGAAGGGCCGGCCTTAGTTTGTAACAAGACTACACCTCACAACACATTACTACCACTCATCCTTCACCACATATTTGCCTTAAAATACCCTCATGAGAGTGGTCTTCATCTCAAAAGAATGATTCATGACTGGGACTCGTGGCGTGGTCCTGTAATCCAGCTTCATGGAGTTCAGGTTTTGAGGATGATAGGTCTAAAGCGGCTCAGATAGTTTCAGTGATCATCTCATGATACCTGCATCAACTCCCACCATCGTTTAGACACATCAGACCATCACCTGCGTGGTTCGGAAGTCACGTTAAGCTGTTGGTCCTTGTATTTCCATTGGTCATTGGGCTATTAATTAATGACCCATTCTAAGGAAGAGTCGGCCTTAGTTTGTAACAAGACTACACCTCACAACTCATTACTACCACTCATCACACTCATCCCTCACCACATATTTGCCGTATAATACCCTCATGAGGGTGGTCGGCATCTCAAAGAGTGATTTAGTGACTGTACAGTCTACTTGTCTCATGTATTTTACACGGATACACCCTGTACATTCTCTCCTGATACGTCACCAAGCTCTGTATACGGTAGTTGCTCACAATATATTCAACGTTACCACGTCACTTATGCTGACTGAGGGTCTCTGCTATCTACAATATGACGACAGGAGCTACTAATCATAGCTTCTGTATTGTCCTGGTAGATAGTATATTACTCAACTAATGCAAACGTTGACAATATTATAATAACGTGCGTGAGCCCACATAGTATCTCTGGATAGCTCGGGTAAGGTAAGCTATAAGATGAACAGTGTACCTTGATGTAGGCTAGTGATGGGGTGGCCATAGCCAGTGGTTTAGTGCGTGCTTCGCACTAAGTCGGCACGGGGTCGATTCCTGGGCGCAGTGATAACTTGTCATGATGGCCACTCACCGTGGTTTGGAAGTTGCGTTAAGCCGGTGGTCCAACCCGTCGGTCGTTGGGCTATTAATTAATTACCCAATCTTGGGAACAGTCGGCCCTGTTTTGTAACAAGACTACACCTCATCATCCATCAAAACACTCATCACACTTACAATAGTTCCATATTCACCTTAAAAGAGTGGTCGGTCTCAAAGCAAAGTTGATAGTTTATAACATGGGAATAGCTGCTTTAATCACGAAATAGTTTGTCCACATCGAAAATAGATATTTACGGAGGCAATCTTATAATGTAGAGCACGAATATTGTATTATATTATTGACAAAGTATTGTGCAGTAGGGATAGTGTATTACAACCATGTAATAATACCTTAGTCTGTTAGAAACCAATAATAAAACAGCTGTTCGAGCTTATAGTTTGTGCTTTTTGCATCGGATGAGGAAACATATGAGTAAATGAATATTTTACCAACTGTACTTTTTGTGTTAGCTTTATGCGGGTACCTGCAATGATTTTGATAGGTATGAAAGCTCCTCTCGTTATCTAGAGATGATAACCTCTCGAAACGCTGTGTAGTTTTAGACACAATAACCGGTAGAAATGTCCGTAGATTTCTAATTAAAATCAATATATTATGTAGACAATTTATGTTTACATGATTCTTCTTAGGTAAAGAATTAAGGTAAGGCAATAAAGGGAAGATTGAAGAGAACGGAGAAACATCAAGGGCTATTAGAGCACTAAGCGACCTTTTAGACGTGAAGTAGGGGCCCTCGGGGATGCGAAATATTTAATACCGCTTGCAAGCCGGCCTCACACAGCGTGCGTTCTGAGCAGGTTTACATATTATACAGGGTGTTCAGATTATTCTAGTAGTAGTTTAAGCTATTTCTTGGGCCGGAAATAAGTTGACATATTTTAATGGAAGCGTTTTACGAGTTAGTTGAACATTAAAACATTTGCCCTGCCAAAAAACCTTGAATCAAAACGTTACAACATATCGATTAGGTTTAGACAAGTGGGTAAAGAACTTTGAAGTGATATCCGGGATGGCAGGATTGACAGAAGGGCTGGCAGGATGAACAAGATCAAAGTCAAAGTCTTTATTAAGCCACATTAACAATATTTACATTGCATTAGCTAGGTCAAATGAAAATAATACATATAGTAACTAAGATAGCTAAATTAAAAATTAAATATAAAAATTAATATTAAACCAAGCAAGGAACGTTTACAGGCTATTACAGTGTTACACAGTTTTCTCAATCTTTATAGACATGTCACTTGAAAGAAATTCCTGAACGCTGTAACAGACTAAATTTAACAAATGATGTTTTAATTTTGATCTAAATTTGTTATGGCTTGGTTCTAACTGAAAGGAATGGGGTAGGTTGTTAAATAATTTTATTGCATTATAGGTTAAGTGTTTTTTGAAGAAAGATGTGGAATGTTTGGGGATGGGCAGTTGGTGAGTGTTGCGGAGCTGGTAAGGGGTTGTGGTGGAGGAGTCAAAATGGGAGAAATTCAGCCTGAGAAAAGTTAACGACTCCAAAATGTAAATGGAAAGCAACGTCAAGATCTTTGCTTCGCGAAAAATATCTCTACAAGATTGACGCATTTCAGTCTCGTTGACAACTCAAGAACTAGATTATAGTTGTGACACCTGCCGCGAAAGTCTAAGAGTTAAAATACGAAACGAAAATAATGTTCATGAGACAAATAAAAACACTTGATTATTTTTTTAAATATCTCGCCAACCATAACAATTGGCTCATATTGGAGCTCATAACCATCTTTATTCATGAAAATTTCACGCGAGCATCTTCGTCATCACTGAAGCATTACGAGCTTATAGCTTTGTATTCAACTAGAGATGATTTTGCAAGTGAAATTTAAATGAAGGAATTATCACGGAATACAAATCTGCATTTAGATGGGTTTCAAATGGAAAGGGTCAGTGAATAAAGCCCGGATGAAACCTGGCCTAACAGGTTTAGAGGTAAACAACAATTGTGTAACTTTAGACACATAGATTATCTTAGTACGAATATTTGTTTTAACAGAGATTTTCAAACCAACTCTAAGCGAAACAAGTTTACAACAAATACGTTTGTGTAATGTGTTAAGTGTTAATGTGAGAACATCTGAGAATTATTAATGTTAATCTTCTTATATTGTAACCGTATCACAATTGTACCGTAACCCTGTCCAAGTTCAATCAGCTGTTGTACTGAGACACAATTGCATAAACTACTACTCTCTTAGTAATATAAGCTCGTATATTATGTTCTCGTAGATAGTGGTGTAAATTTAATGTGTAAAGTAAATAAACCACAATACTTGTTTATTGTCTGTATAACCGTTTAAAATTAATAAGCTGCTGCCCAATGTTTTGAAATATGGAAACAACAAAACTTACCGTACTAGTCGTGATAGTTCTGAGCGGCATTTCCAGAAAACATTTTAAAACACTAAATACAAGTGTTAAGGTTAAGTGGTAGAGAGGGCTTTAAAGCCCTAACTTCGCCTTTGATAAATGTATCAATAAAGTCATTTGTTATTGTTAAATAAGCGTCTAAGGTTCGATTTTAAAACATTATTTAGATGTTCTACATGTATAAAAAAATGAATATTTTATCAGCCATAGTTAGGCTCAAATTGCTTGTACTGTATATGATATAAATTATAAAATTAACTCATTTTAGCAATCGAATAATTCTTGTTTGAAGAAAATTTAGATTTTGGATTTGTAAATCCATCCTTAGTTCTGTGTCAGGAAGCCAAGTTTAGTCATCATGTAAAAACTATTCATCCAGTGCATTTCGTTATTTGTCATTGCAGCTTCTTCATTATTCTCTGTTAAACTTGCTGATTCATCATTTTGACATATCACACAAACATTCATGACCATTGATAAAAAGCTAAGCACTTTCCGGATGACGAACTTGAAGGGACTGGAGTTTACAAATCGAAGTGTGCCTCATGTCCAAAATACTATATAGAACACAGGAAGGTGCTTTAAACCCCGCTATAAAGAGCACTTGCCCACCAAACGCGAAATAAACCAGTAAACGTATGCAGAACATATAATCCAGCAAAACCACAACCACTTTAAAATATCATACGATTTAGAAGTAATTAAATTTGCATCCAAAAGTATTAGATGTGATTTAACATTTTCATATATATATAAAAAATGTAAATTTCGCCCAGATAAAGTATTAAACCAACAACTTAGACCTCCAAGCCAATCACATATATGAAACTAAACAGAGATCCATGAGTGGACAAAACAAAGTCAGAAGAAGAAAAATAACACATCACAGCTGACTCACCTTCCACTGTCACCTAACTCAATAAATCAGTGGTTGTCTTGAGGTGTAGATAAGGTGTGTGTTTGAAAGTGATTTTAATATATTACATACGTTTTCAAAGTGGTTTTAGTGGTTTTAAAGTTTTAATTAGGTTTTTAAAGTGGTTGTAGAAGTATTTAACTGAGGATCTTTACAGTGATTTTAAAACAACTATCAATGGTCAAGAATGTGTGTCCACATGATTAATCTGCATGCTTAACAGAGAATATTGAAGAAAGTAACGAAACTTACTGGAAAAATAAAGAAAACGAATAATCCTTTACATGATGACTAAACTTGTCTTTCTGACCCAGAACTGAGGATGGAATTACAAATCAGAAATTTAGATATTCTTTAGACAAGAATTATTTGATTGCTAAAATGAGCTAATTTCTTGGCTTTTAGGGTATTTTCAATAAAATACTATTGAAAAATCGGGTTTAAATTGTGAACAAAAGATTAAAGTATTTATGGCAAGTAATACTTTAATATTATTATTATCATCTTTTTATACACTGATTTAAGAAAATTCATTAAAGTGTACTTGGATCAAAGCTTAGGTAATTTCCTTTAATATTTCAATGCAACTAAAAGAACATAATTAAAACAAATAACTCCATGGTATTCTAGTTAACTTGTAGATTAAATTAAACATGCGAAGTAGTGTACAATTCAAAGAATCTGAGAAGAGCACACGCCACAGTGCAGAAAGCTACAACACAAACATTAGAGCCGGAGAGTTGATGAAACAACGTTCATTTCCACACGTTTTTAGTACTTTGTAACCGGTTCAATCACCTGGTTCTTATTATTTTCGATTTTAGGTAGAGTCAAACGGGTTTTCCCAACTCTGTTGCCTTCCAAATAGGATTGGCTGGAATGCACTAGCAGGCTTGATCCACGCTCACACTCCTGGACAAAACTATTTCTCACTGGTAAAACAAAGATTGGTACAAAAGTCGGATAGGCCTAGTTATAATTATGAAAATCAAGCGGTGCGTTGTAGTTTTAATTTGGGTTAAGCAAGTCTCTTGGACTATTGGTCAAGTCTCCTAGATCCTAACTGACTAGTGGAACTGTGCAAGGTTAGTGCAAAACAGAACGTAGTTGTTACAAAGTATACAAAGTCTGCAGCATGTGCTAGAGTGTTCATGATACTGGCGACAGCGGCGACCCTGTACTTCTCCTTGTGCTCTAGGTCCTTGCAAGCAGAGAAAGAGTGGAACAGGATCCCAGAGGCAACCAGGGACACTACAGTCCCGCAACCACTTTCCACAAGAACCTGTTCAACAAGAAAACAGGACAATATTACACAGTGACATGAGAACATCGACAGTTGGCATCCTGCTCCAATGGACGGTTGGCAGCCCTGTGGTCAATAGGATAGCAGATAGCAGCCAATAGGAGAGCTCAACAGTACTTCACAGTGAGTCAGAAACATTTAAAGCTAAGGGTTGTAACATTGTTATGATGTTTTGACGGGTTGTGAACCGGAAGAACTAGATCGTAGTTGTGACAACAGTTGCAAGAGTCTGAGAGTTAAGGATACGTTTTAAGCTACTTTTAAGAACACAAGTTCAAGCGTCCTCCACTTTTAACACAAGCTCCAGGCAAAGTAACGCCATAGAGGTCAGGCAAAAGTGTGGAAACGCCTTTATAACTTTTTAACCAGATTTTTTCAGCGCAACCGAACATTTTATTAGACGAACCGAAAGTACCTTTTAATGCATAATGACACTTTGCCCCACTTTTCAAAATTGATTTGAAGGGGGGTCTTTTGTTTCCTCCAATAAAATGTACCGATTTCGGTTGCTATGAAAGAACTGGTTAAAAAGTTATAAAGGCGTTTCCACACTTTTGCCTTCTGTAAAATCTGAATTGCTGTAGGGTACTTAAACTGCTAATTTTGATTATTGTATACAGGGTAACCCACTTAGGACTGTACATTGGGGGTTTCCATGTTAAATATCCAAACCTGTAAATAAACTTAACGAATAGGCACACCCACAAAAACAAAATATAAAGGTAGACTTAAGCACCCTTATTTTTTCCCGTGAGTCTTGAAATAGCACCAAGCCGTGTCGATTAAAACAGTTTTAGTCCCATATTTTCTTTGTATATCTTGTGTTGCTGGAAACTAGCAAACATTTACGCAGCTTCATTGTACTCACCATCCACCATGATCCCGGCTTTCGCAACATGAACCCTCCCATGATGAACAGATTCATCATGGTCCAGCCGTACAGTGTGAATAACAAGAATTCATTCTTCAATTTGTACTCATAACTTGTTTGATCCCCGACGATCATGGGTATATCAAGCGACAATATTATAGCCAAGCCGAGAACCTGAAAATCAGTTTAAAGAGCATGTTGAGTCGTAGAATATATTATTAGAATATATAACATTGTAGTATTCGAACTTGGATTGAATTTCATTAATCAGTCACACAAAAATACACAATGTAAAAATATCATAAATCATTACTAAATAAATTTGAAGACAAAAATATTTGGATCGAACCGGGATTTGAACCCGGGTCTCCCGCTTGCCGGGCGATTATTATTCACCAATTATATCATAAATCACTTAGATTAAAATTACATACATAAAAAAATACTATAAATATACTAAATTCGATACACAATAACTTTTAAAATCGAGCGGAGAACGATAGCATAAAGAACCATTGTGAAATCTACACGATAAAGAAATTGCCAGAAAATCTTGCAATTTTGTTTGTAAATAAGTGATTGTAATTTTCAACGCTTTTAGTTTATGAAATCAACACCGCGTTTGTTAATTATCACCAAGGTGCAAAGGTGCAAAGACTACAACATTATTGACACAGTACTTACGACTTCCAGCAATTTCAGAAATATGGTAACCCATCTGTTGAACTCAGCCATTTGACAGAAGAACTAACAGACAGATGTTCACAGACTGTCTGTAACAAGCAGGTCAATAATATTCAAACATATAAGTACAAGATTATGATAATACTTTTCTAAATTATTCAAGTGTATAAGTATGATTCTGAGTATCAAGCCAGAACTAAGTATATTTGTATTATTTTACCCATTTAAAGCTTTGATTATACTTCATCAAGAGATATTAGAAATAAAAAATATATTTTAATGTTTTTTATTTATAAAAGGCAGTACTTACTTCTGGATGTCTATTATTTGATGAATTGGCAGCGTTTGAAGGAAGAAACGCATAAACTCATCAAACGGTCAGTGTCATTGTTCATGATTCACTCTTATCACTTCTTAGTTGACCATGACCAGGCTCATTTGACAAGCTACACGTACATAGATAGCAAGATACGAGTACTTTCTCTCAGTGACCACTAGTCAAGTGTAGTTTAGGCTGATCTGCAACAAATATAGAAAACATAATGTGGAATTAAATGAGTCTATTAGTTTTCAGTGCCCATGGAAAATTGGCATTTTTCAACTAAAGAAATAGCCATAAAAATACAATTTGATTGTCTAATGAATATTTACAACATAAGGTCATCGAAAACCATCTGCACAAGATGGACGCCTACTAACAGAGCTGTGTAATCCTCCGAGGAACTATGTAATAGTTGAAAACCCGACAAGAGAACTGACGCATAGAACCCTGAGGAGATAAAACTCATCGAGATGGACCGACCGTACAAGCCTTAAGGACTTCAAACAATATATTATTCAGAATAAATAAAGAGGAAAGGACGTTTGGCTTACTTTTTCATAAGATTCATTCACATTTGATCTGTATTATTCATTTTATCTTCTCTTTATAATTTTTGAGTCATGAAATCATGTGGTTAATGAGTCATGCGTGGAACATATGTGTAATACTAACTACGAAGTACGCTAGCAAATGTATGTAACTGGTCTCGGTCTCGGTTTTTACATTTAAATAAAACATTAATGTATTTTAGTTTGCAAACTTGTTAGAAAGGCGTGGACTTATATTACTACTTTCAGGTAAAATATGTCCCCAAGTAACTAGCCTAAGATTGCAATTTTAAAATATATAATTCAATATTACAGGTTTATTTTGATGTCTTTTATAATACAAGTATTATACTATTATTTAAAATGCTATGATCAGCGCTTCAATTTCAGGAATAGAATCGTTGAAGAGATTCATCCCTATTCACTAAAACATGCAAACCGAGGATATTTAGCAATCTGAGTAAATATTCGAGAAAACCTGTAAGAAAATGCGTCACTTGAGATTCTCAAACTGAATATTGGAATGCAGCCACTGAGCGCAGTTGGAAGAGGAGAAAGGTCATGTGCAGGGAAGGGGTTGAATGGCCCGGTGGAAGGGTGAGGGGGGTTCGTATGTGGTATGATAAGGGCAAAGCAAATGTCGACCCTTTATCTGTAAACAAACCTTGTATTTGCTTAACCGCACTAACAGACAGATGTTTCGTGTGATCCACTTCTTGCTGCCGGAGATGAATTGGTATTTACGCAGTTGAGCCAATTCCGTTCGTCGGATCAGAGCAAATTAACAACCATTCGGTCAGGTATTAGTACTTTAAATATATAATTAATAACTTAAGTAAACAACAACGTTGAAACATTTTCAAAGTAAATATATTCTTCGGACCGGGTTAGAAGACTATATTCCATATTTTATGTTTATTTTGAGGAAACCCACATTGATACATATTAAATTCACTAATGTTACGTAATATTTTACTCATAATTAGTCCTAGTTGTGTTTTCCTTTAAGATACGCCAGTTTGGACGTTTCCCGGGTGTCGGTCATTTAATAAAGAAAACATTGATGTTATTGGGATTACAAAGAACAAACTGAACATGACTCTTGACCTGGTACTACGGGGTGGTTTTCAAGGTCACTGCTGAGGTCTCCGAGTGTATTTCTTGGTATATGTCGCCGATCATGAGGACGGTTGACTCAGTCGATCTGCTTGTTAATTAACCATGTCAGAGCAGCTAAGACAAATCTCCTTAGACGAGGATGGATCGACCCTATTACAGGACTAATTAGTTTGCTATACCGATACATTTGCAATACACATCCCTGCACATCAATGATTGGATTCAACCTTGAGGGTTAGCGGTACAGGAGCAGAAATGTCAAAGTATAAAGTAGTCTGACCAATCAATGCGTAGCAAGAAACTATGAAACTTCGCGTCAACTTTGTAACGCACATTTACTTAGCTACTACGCTGCTGTTATAGAATGACTTCTTGTACACGTTTGTTTCATCACTTTTGCATGATGACCAAAAGGAAAGAGCTACATTTGTATATTCAATGTTTAAACAAGCTTTCTCAAGCCCCTTAACTACCGTCACGAAAGATACCATTGAAATAATAAAAAGTGATAATAAATTCAACAGAGAAGATTGCAACTTTCAAGAAGCTGGAAACCAGTAGCGTACTGAAGAAGTTCTATTGATAGTGCCACAGCCAATGAGAAAACGACAGTTGGCGTCCCTGCTCCAATAGACGGTTGGCAGCCATGTGACCAATAAGATAGCAGACAGCAAGTAGCTCAGTTTTAGCTGATTGGTTACTGAAGATAGTAAGTAAGACGGACATATTTCAAGTAAAATGTAATGATGTTTTGACGTACAGTGAACCGAAAGAATTAGACTTCAACTACGTTACATTTTTCTAAGCTTTTCATGGGATAAAACTAAGAAGGAATAACGAACTTTGTAGGTCAAGAATGGATCAAGGTTTGTGTACTGTGTCATTTGGCTGTGAAATGCGATTACACACCGCATGAAAGGGCCTTCATTAGACAGCCGCCACTGAGCCATATACAGTGTCTCACACTTATACAGTGTCTCATACATACAGTGTCTCATACATATTCAGTGTCACACACATACAGTGTCTCACACATACAGTGTCTCACACATACAGTGTCTCACACGTACAGTGTCTCACACGTACAGTGTCTCACACATACAGTGTCTCACATACAGTGTCTCACATTACAGTGTCTCACATACAGTGTCTCACACATACAGTGTCTCACACGTACAGTGTCTCAAACGTGCAGTGTCTCACACGTACAGTGTCTCACACACGTACAGTGTCTCACACGTACAGTGTCTCAAACGTGCAGTGTCTCACACGTACAGTGTCTCACACATATACAGTGTCTCACACGTACAGTGTCTCACACATACAGTGTCTCACACGTACAGTGTCTCACACGTACAGTGTTTCACACATACAGTGTCTCACACGTACAGTGTCTCACACATACAGTGTTTCACACATACAGTGTCTCACATACAGTGTCTCACATATACAGTGTCTCACACATACAGTGTCTCATACATATACAGTGTCACACATACAGTGTCTCACACATACAGTGTCTCACACATATACAGTGTCTCATACATACAGTGTCACACATACAGTGTCTCACAAATACAGTGTCTCACACATACAGTGTCTCACACATACAGTGTCTCACACATACAGTGTCTCACAAATACAGTGTCTCTCACATATATACAGTGTCTCACATAGAACATATTCTGCACTACATTAATGTGTCCACTCTAATGTAAAAAAAAGGTAAAGTTTGTCTTGTTTAACGAGGTGAAGTTAGGACTACAAAGTCCTCTCTACCACTCAACCTCGACCTGTAATTTTAAGTTTAATGTAATTTTAAACCATTAAGAAACTACAAAACCCCGTTCAATGACACGTACAAAAATGTTTATTAATTACTCGTCAGAGTAGGCTACACATTTGTATGCGGAGATTAACAGACAAGTACAGTAGTTTTTAATGTATACTGTAAACCCCGGTAATTGCAGGGGCTTTAAAGCGTCAAAGTTAAATTACTAATATAAACATGCGACTCATAAAAATCAGCCAAAGGAAACATCTTCAACTAGCGTAAAGAAGAACTAGCTTCAATTAAATTATGAGAAGTAGTCTTGAGCAAAATAGCGACTAAAAGGCAAACTAAAACGCTTAAGTCTATATGTGTGATTTATCAAGAGACACTTTTATCGTTCATTTTTGTGTTTAATCCTAACATTATTTATTTTTAAGTAGAAGAAGAAAAATACGAGTAAAATGTTTAGGAAAAGCATATCAAAATATTTAAGAGCTTTCCCAGCTTTGTGTGGGATGAGAATGTCACAGCTCGAAATTCCTGGAATTTGTCATTTCTTTCCTGTAAATAGAATATTTCGATCAATAGTTGGAGTTCTCATATAAATATTATGAAATGAAATAGGTATTTACTTGTATGGCGAAGCTAGGACTATAAAGTCCGCACTTTCGCTTAACCACTGACCACCATTAGTGCACACGAAAATAATGTTCACGATATTGCAACTCTTATAAAAACATTATACTGAAAGGAGAATATATAAGGCTAAAATTACTTCGATGAATTTTAAACACTTACGCACCATACAAGATTTTGGTAGACCACTTATGTTACTTTCTATAGGGCTATTTTCGTGTTATCTGCCAAGGGATTTAAAATCTGCCTTTCCAACAACAATCAGGTTTAGTCCACGCTGTTCCACGTCCAACGTTTGACTGTTACAAGGAAAGAGATTGCCGGCTGGATGAGAAATGCGGGTAAGGGATGAGATGGAGTGAATGAAAGTGATCCTAAGCCGCAATGACAGGGTACAAATTACCCCTAGACCTCAACAAGCAATACATCTAAGTCTTGACTTTCCAACAACAATCAAGTTTAGTCCACGCTGTTCCATGTCCAACGTTTAAACGATTCAAGATAAAACAGTATGACAAAATAAGTAGTTAAAGGCTTTACTTACACATTTCATTATTAAGTGGTTGTTTACGAGGAAACCCTAGCGTAAGTTCTTACACGTTTCATGTTTTATTACGTAGAGCTTTTAAATTTTCTTTTGAATAGGATACAAATTAAACGTCTTAATTTTAGAGGAAACACTCTAATGTAAGAAGACTTTATCCGTAAGTACTATTTTTTGTCATAACCACTTTGAAAGAAATGGAATAGAAAACGGCAAAGGTGTGTCACTATCTGAAGATTTGATGTTTACATTATAACTCGTACGTTGTGATCCCTACGTTTGATTTACAAATTTCGTCCACTAAGTATTTTTATTTTAAATAAATCTAAAAATAGTGTTTGAAAACAAATAAATAAATAAAAATAGTGTCTACAAATGGCATTGGCTCGACAACAAACAGCAAATACACTTTTAGAGAAAGAAATATTCAATACATTTAAAAAGCTACTTTATCATATTGGTTATGATCAGGGGTGTAGAGATGCGGGAACGCGTGGGAACCGCGTTCCCACACTAAAAGAAATGCTTTTTCAATTTTTCATGACTTTTCAAACATTTTAAACAAATTGGAAGATATCCAGATTTCCCCTTCCCCTAGGTGTTTCATACTCCTTAATCTGCTTCGTAAAGTGCCTAGGTAATGCCTAGGTACATTTATATTTATGATAACCCAGATACAATTTTGCGTTCACTCTGCCAAACTCACCACTACACCACTGGTTATGATAGTTAGGTAGTTAAGTTTATACGTTTCGTTCGCATCTACATCAAGGTGTTCGCATTTTTGCAAAAGATACGTGGTGTTTCATCACTTGGTCCTTTTTTTGGCGCCTTTTGGTACAAGAAATTAATATTTTAAATTCAGTAGTGTGGGTTATATTGTTGAGAAGAAACTGTTGTAACACGAAATTACAACAAACGTATTGAAACAGCTGTTGCCACTGCAGCATAAAACCAAACCTATCTAGTGAAATGAACCCCTACGGAATGAAAGATTATCAACACAAGCCTTAATTCCACTAGTTAATAAAGTGCAACAGATGTAGCAAGTCATTGCATAAAAAACACTAAAATGCGTTAAACATGTAGATTTCTGAACAAGCACTTTTTAGCAGGTAGTAGAGAGATCGTAAAAATTAGTTCATGTAGTGAAGATACGGTTTCTAAATTTCATTTAAACCAAACATTCAAAGCCAAAGTAGCTTATTAGGCATAATTAACACATATTTGCATTAGTCTAGTCAAAGGAAAAGCATCCGCATTACGTTAATACATGGATTTTATTGTAACGCACTACACTTTTATTTTTATCAATCAATTTGAATCGTTATTTTCTCTCAAGTATTTGAATTTACAACCGGTTGTTTGAGCGCCGGTTTTGCTCAAAAGACGATGGAAGAGAACATCACTTCGACAAAGACAAATGTATTCATCTCTGGGGAACTGAATCAATTGTGTGAGACTTGGCGACAGATTTCCTCCATGAATTCCCTTTCTTACATGAAATCTTCATATTTAACACTCAACTGTACAAACAACACTGAAGCGAACATCGTCAATCCCCAACTCCCCTAGAACACAACTGGCAATTATTCTTCTCAAGACGAGTTATACAGTGTTCAACAAGACGTGACTGACCTTCAAGTGTATTTAGCAATTTGCAAACATACAAATCTGTGTGTTTGATCGCCTCAAACAAGTTAACAGATATGGTTGGACCAAGGTTTTTGTCTCGTTGAGTAAACGTAAACAACCCCGTAAATATCGATACAAAGTAAACCCATAAATTACCACCTACAGTATTAACATAACTGTACGTGTAAGTGTGAATAATAAATTCTCTACCACTGTTTGGGACCTTTACTTAATATAATTTTGTATATCGCTTAGAAAGAAGTACATGGTTTTGAGTTTGCACCTCGAGCACGAGTATAACCTCTACCAGCCTTAACCGTGGATTGGTTTTAAACAGTTAGCCTCTCTTTTTTTTACTGGGACGCGTAGCGTGGTCCTGTAATCCAGCTTCATGGAGGTAAGGTTTTGAGGATGCTATAGGTCTAAAGCGGCTCAGATAGTCTCAGTGATCATCTGATGATACCCGCATCAACTCCCACCATCGTTTAGACATATCAGACCATCACCTGCGTGGTTCGGAAGTCACATTAAGCCGTTGGTCCTTAGGCTATTAGTCAATGACCATTCTAAGGAAGAGTCGGCCTTAGTTTGTAACAAGACTACACTTCATAACTCATTACTACCACTCATCACACTCATCCTTCACCACATATTTGCCTTAAAATACCCTCGTGAGAGTGGTCGGTATCTCAAATAGTGATTTAACGACACTATGAGTAGTATTATTAGTTATGTTTCAATTCAGTAATACATTTGCAGATTATTAGTATGGCTGTATTGTTGTACTGTGTGTTCAGTACGAGTATGGAGCTTTTTACCAGTTTTTTGTTGGAAATGAGCAAATGGATTGATAAGAAATAATGATAACCGACCGCTGTATCACATCCGCTGACGATACCCTTGCACATACCACTGTAATGCTGTTCATTCTTTTAGTCCTTAAGTCCGGAAAGGTAGCGCTTTATTTCCCCCAAGTGTCAATTATTTGCTGTCCTCTTTCTAACCTTTTTGAGTTGTATCACCTGGTATAACGGTTCCAAAATGGTGGTGTATAAGAGACTAATTGTAATTCTAATGAAGATATTGGAACTGGTGAGTACTATACTTATTGTCTCTGAAATTATCTTATATACTTCCGGGACCCTTATTTTGTTGACTAACGAACTTGACCTAGATATTTAAAAAAGAAACATTTGTACCAAATCTCTTGAAAAAATGCAAAGTGTAGAAAGTACACATAATTATGTTCTTTAGTCACACAGACAAAATTAAATAGAACACAAGTCTACAAATAATACATATATACATTTGTATATAAAGTGTTTAAAACTTGCTCAAAACATGTTCTGGGGAGGGTCGGTGCTCATTTCACGATCCCGGGTCCGGGTCTTACCATGCTGATGGCATGAATATCTCAATTTTCCAAAGGATATACTATAATAAGACTAACTAAAAACACAGAAGTTTTTACTTTAAAAATGCAAGTTATAAAATAACGCATCATTGTCCCAAAACTATCTTTTCCATCCACAAAGATTTAACGCCCTCTGTTTCGTCTCGTACGTTTATTTTACTGAAAAGCTTCTTTTTAAAACATAGTGCAGAAAATATACTATTGTTTAACAACACATCTATATAGGCTACTTGTATATTTAGGCCCTCACTTTGACCACAACGGGTTTTCTCGCTGGCTACTGGATCATAGTTCCCTTGGCAACAACCAATCTCACTGCGACTCAAGCTTCTTTAAGATGTCAGTTCGTGGATTTCGCACTCTATGGATGGATGGCGGTCAACATTCTCGTCATCTTGGGGTTATTGTTGGGCGATGCTTTGACGAGCAGAGTGGTGAGTACTTGTAGAGTTCATGTTCTATGTTGGAAGTTTGTTGTTGACGATTTACAATTTCTGAGGTTAAAATATTATCACGGACGTTTTCCGTCGTTGTTGAGTGAACAAAACGTACATGACGTTTCGGGATCCGGAGTCTTTATGTGAAAAGTAACTCATACGGAAAAGAGCTGGTCTAAAAGAAATTGGCGCGAACTGACCGTTCACTTACCACTAAATAACTTTAACCTTTTCCATCTAACTTGTGTTAATTTTTAACAGCTAGCCTAGAAAACAAGACAACATGCACACAAGATTTACGCAATTCAAAACAAATGAAGAAATCAAGCACGTCCTCGGTTAGTGACAGCTGCATACTGATGTCCCATTGGCTGGCTCGGAGTAGCGAACGACTAATCACAGCCGTGAATCAGAATGACCAATTGTAACTGAGAACATGCCCTATACCTGTTTTTACACTGCCAATGGAGAGGAAATTCTCAAGAGTTTTGAGGATGAATCAGGCTTTCCTAACAAAAGAGCTTCAATGACTAACAAGCCTTTAGAGAGATTCCTACACCGTGAATCATACCTAGGTATGCAAAGTCCTTGAAGTGAAAATACTTTAGAGATTTGATGAATGAATCATAATTTCCTAACAAAGAAGTTCAAATGACTAAAAACCCTGTAGAAAGTTCTGCACGCGGTGAGTCATACCTAGGTATGCACGGCCAACAGAGAAGTCATTCTTCATTGTTGTGGGAGCGAACCAAAGGAGTTAAAAGGACTAACGAGACTTTAGAAAGTTCTCTGAAAATTACGGTGAGTCCCGAAAACTATTTCAGGCGTAAGCTGAAAGTTAGGTTTACGAATTTTGAGCAACCCAAACATGTGAAGGATTTTATAATAGGGCGTCTTACACAAGTTAGGTTTTATATAGCCTGTGTTGAGTCCCTAATGCTATGCGTTGTTTGTGTTGTTTATTTTGTACGAAAGATACAAGTATCCTTTACGTTTAAGTTTGTTTTTCGATGAGAAGTAGCAAAAGAGACTTGATTTAAACCGAAGCTTGACTGAAGGACAGTGTGCTCGTTTTATGTACGAGGCCTCAATCACTGTTCTTTTAAAGAAGTGTGATATCCAGTGTATTCAGCTAGTCCTCGTTCCAGTTCAGTAAAACTTAACACAAAACATTAGGAAAAGAGCTAGACTAAAAGTTATCAGCGCAGGCTGACCAGTCACTCATCACCAAATAACCTTTTTCCTTAAACTTGTTAATTTTATAACTGGTAGCCGAGAAAAAACTACTGCATGTACAGACATTTTCGAAGATATAATCTAAAAAGGAAATCAAAAACGTCTACGGCCCCTAATAGTTGGTTATTCGTCACAGTTTAGTACTGGCCAGATTTAAATAAATAATTTTTAAACATAATGTGTTTAAGTTCCTGTACCATTTCTAGCAAATTTTAGACAAATCTACGGTTGTGTTAAAACCATCTGTAAAAGGTAAAGGTAAAGTTTGTCTTGTTTAACGAGGCGAAGTTAGGACTACAAAGTCCTCTCTACCACTCAACCTCGACCTTTACTTAGCGTTACCGCATTAGTCACATTATAAATTGTAATTGGTGACTGCGGGGATCGAACCCGCGCCACCGGAGTGATGAGCTCCGGAGTCACGCGCGATACCAATCCGCTGAAAATCTGTAAGTTTAATATTCGTAATTTCATTTTTTAACAATATTGCACTGTTTTCAGATCTTCTTGATGGGTGTGGTCGGGACAATGGTCTTTCTAGCTGCCTCTATTGTCCTCATTTTGATCTACAGAGATTGCGGGGGGATCGTAAATCATTTCGAAGGTCTAATGCTAGATACCTACAAGTCTAGATATTTCTATTCGATCTTCTTGAGCTTTGCAAACACTACCGTGAACTGTGTTACTTGTGTTTACTTGTATTTGTCCTTTAAATGAGCAACTTGAATATTCGAGAAAAATGAAATGTAAATAGTTTATGGGCAAACATATAGTTCATTAATATATTTTCATACTAAACGTACAAATAATATACACGCAATTCAAAAGTAAAATGTTGTGCTTGTAACCGTGTTGTCAATACTTACTGTACTGGGATATGTCAGCCTCAGAGAAGTGTTACATACATA
Source organism: Matsumurasca onukii (assembly GCA_018831715.1). Classification (NCBI taxonomy): domain Eukaryota; kingdom Metazoa; phylum Arthropoda; class Insecta; order Hemiptera; family Cicadellidae; genus Matsumurasca; species Matsumurasca onukii. Next base: position 3,548,122 of record CM032065.1, read on the forward strand.
CAGGGTGAGTTTTATGTGTCCCACCCACCTTAACTTTTGAATAAGGAAAAGATTTTGAAACCCTTTCGGAGTTTTATATGTCCCCCACCTTATATTTTTAAAAGGAAACGATTTTGAAACCCTTTGGATTTTCGTGTTTATAGGATTATGAAGTTTGTTTTGACGTACTTTGCGTCATTTACCCCCACCCAAAAACGGGGAGGAGGCCCCCAAACATTTTTAAATTTCAATTCCTTTCCCTTTGTGGCACCTGAAAAGAAAGGGAATTTTAATACGTACTAGTTCAACGACACAAAGAAAAGTTTTTTATCTCCCTCGTTCCTTTGTAATACTCACTTAAAGGTGACAAGAAATCATGTTTAAAATGTTAAATATCACATAATAATATGTGTCATGACAAACTTTTCAACAAAATACCCTATGTGATTATGTAATAGGGTTGTAATGTTTCCCTCAAAAGATTTTAGAGAAAAATTTGCCATTCAAAAAGATTGCATGTGAAATGTGGCATTTCAAAGCTGATTTATGGCAATTTTCAAACAGGTATTACAAAAGAACTAGTAGAGATAAAACAAAATTTCATCGCGACGTTGAATTCGTGTTTAAACTCCCTTTTTTTAAAATGCCACAAAGTGGCGGTTGCAGTTTAAAAGTTTTGGAAGTGACTCTCCCCCCCCCTGGGTTTTTTTCAAAACCGGTTAAACTTTGTAATCCTAAAAAACATTCCCCAAATGGTTTCAAAAACATTTCCTTTTTCAAAAGTTAAGGTGGGGAAGCATATAAAACTCACCCTTTATGTATCGAGCAAACAAACTATTCAACTAATCACATAGTGGATATGATACAAACTAAAATGTGACCGATTTCCTCTTTCATAAGTGTGGAAAATATAGAGGAAGATAATTATTCTCACATTTAATAACATTCTCTAGAATTTCTGATAAATTACAATATACTAATAACATGATATCAAGAGTTAAGATGTTAACAAGGTTACATTGAGACACTTTACAAAGCTTAAGTGGGAAATGCTTCGACACCGCGTCTCAAAGTGTAGAGGTGACATCTTCGTCACATTTCATTACATAACGTCTCCAGAAGCTTTTATCTCTTGGAATTTAATATTTAGCTTTCAGCTTGGTTATCTCCGAGTAAAATGTCGTTTCCAAGGCTCTCTAGATACTGAACTACGCTATTTATTTTATAAGATGCAGTTTTGATTAATTTTTGAGAGTCTGGTTTCATTAACTTTGAAGGTTTTAGTTGTATAGAAGTTCGGGGCAATATTGTAGCAGGAGAATATTAGTTTGCATTGACGTTGTTCAAGAGAATTTCAACGTTAACCTAATTTTAATGGGTTTTTAGACAAACTTTGAGTTGTAATAAAATGAAACTAAAAATCGTATTTCAGTATTATTGAACTCGTAAACATGTAAACAAGTTTATTTTTGAAAGTACATTTTGATTGGAGTCACATTTTGATGTGTTACTTTTTATTTTACGCTAAATAATCGTCGAAGTTGAGTAATAGATTCTTTGTTGTCTTAACTCCTTAAACAAGACAAACTTAACCTTATAGTTCTGCACCTACACTATTTTCCACCTTTACTTAAAAACTGTATTTCAAAGGCAGATGTTTGATCATAGATTAGTCCAATATCACACAGATTATACTCGTAGATGAACACTTGGTTTGCAAAGCTTCCTGTACTCGTATTGAACAATAGACATCAATCCATAGACAGTAGAATCAGCTGTTCTATTGTACTTCTTTCCATTGTCAAATGTCAATGCGGATATCAATTTATCAGTAATTAACAATTGAATCAGAGTATGAGAGTTGAGCTGTCTTTTTGCTACAAACGTCTTAACGCACTAAAGGGCTCAACAAATATCTCTTACAAGCTTATGTTTTTTGTCATACGAAAAACTCAAGAAAAACAGAGATAGAAAAAACAGTAAATATGAGTGGATATGACTGCCAAGGATACAGATTAATTTGCTTTAAAACACAACCCCACAGTCAAAACTGCTACTTAATCGTTCAATAAAATTAATATTATTCAATAATTGAATAAGTCGTTGGGAAAAAAGAAACTATGTATTGAATGTGATGAAAATTCAATAAAATGGGGCTCACGATGACAGTAGAGTAAATAATTAGTTCAAAAGTAGTTTTACGACAGTAATTAAAGACGAGGAAAGTGAAAAGTGTAAAGTCTTGAAGTCGCCATTTTGTATACAACGTAGTAGATGTAATTTTCATAAATTTAAAGGAAACAAAGTTTTAAAACCAGTGTTTAAAACTAATCTGATTACGTCGCTTGAAATCTACTTACGAAACAGTGGCCCAAGCTGAAGTGGGGAGTTGGGGGCGGTTGGGGGTTACTACAATGTTGAGTGTTCAGCCAGATTCACTGTACGAGTCCTTTTCAATCAAGTATAGAACAGAGATATTCTCATAGACTACTCAAAGTCAGTTATTGCATTTCTTTAAAAAATTGGAGTAGCTTTTTCAGCAGAAACAAATACTTACAAGCATTCGCTGAAGCACCTTAAAATATAACTACTATGAAAAGTTACAATTCTGTAATAGGAAATTTAGTAACACTTTATTATTAATTATTAAATTTATCTCATTCGTTTTTATAAATTTATTTCTTAACGAAACTAATTAACCTTAAGAGGTAAAGTTGTGTTCAAGTATGGATTTAAAATGCTTTGCAGATTCACGAAACTCTATTCTTCAACCGTAGAACATAGCCTACACACATAGAAGAACGCTAGCACTAGGTTGAGTAGTTTGTAAATAAGTGTTAAATAGTATTTACGTTGTATGAAGCTGCAATACCCTTAATAATCATTCTTCTCGTTACTATTCCACAGAATTACTCTTCGTGGTGGATTGGTATCGTGCGCGACTCTGGAGCGAGTTCGATCCCCACAGTCTCCACCATATCGTGAGTGACTATGAGGTAACACTAGGTAAAGGACGAGATGAGTGGCAGAGGACTTAGTACTCTGGCTCACTAAACAAGTGGAATCATTAAGCTTTTTAACTATAGCGTAATCACTATAGTGTAGTGGTTAGTATAAGCAAGTGAGAGACCCGGGTTCGAGTCCCGGTTAGGTCCACATTTTGTCTTCAAATTTCTTTAGTAATAATTAACTATTGCGTTACAAACACTATCAGTGCAACAGTCAATTCTATTGTACATTACATGTTACAAAATGTTGTGATTACCTTGGCGTAGTAACTACGAAAGTACATTCTGTACCTGAAACCGTAGTTTATGAAATGTTGTCCTTACCATACTTCTCTGGGAAACTGGTAAAAGTCAAGAACAAACGTCGCGATAAGTAACCGTTCTTGTGATAACACCACAAACTTCCAGGAAATAAGCCACATAGTAGATTACGTGCGTGATTTGTATTTGTTGGGCGTAATCTAAAACATGATTTGACTTTTAAATTATTTTTAAACCCTGTTATAAATGTACAGTTGTAGCACTTCTTAATGTAGACAATATCTAGACATTCACAAGAACTCCCGTCATGCATCGTTAATTTAGAGTTAAATGATCCAATTTAAATATTAATGTACCAATGGTCTCTTTGGTACCCCATATACATTTCCATCAAGCACGCCCCTCGTTTTTAACATAAAAAATTTCCACAAGTAGGAAGTATATACAAGAATTGCAGTGGAGTAATTTTTGCAGCCTAGTAGCTGTGAAGTTGTCTCAATGGTATTCACTCTCAGTTCTTGGAGTCAAAGTGGCAAAGTCTGCCTCATGTCCAGTTCCTGTGCTTGGTACTCCCATGCATGCTTGGTCCGCCTGTGCTTGGTCCTCCCATGTTTGGTCCGCCTGTGCTTGGTCCTCCCATGCTTGGTCCGCCTGTGCTTGGTCCTCCATGCTTGGTCCGCCTGTGCTTGGTTCTCCCATGCTTGGTCCGCCTGTGCTTGAAATCCGTCCAGGGAGAGTTACTAACCTAACCTAACCTACCTGGTGATATTACCAGCGACTTGCAGTCTTGCTACAATCTATTACCGGTCTTTCACATCAAAGATAATGTTATGTTAAATAGATTGTGCTTGGATGCCAAATTGATGAGGCAGGAAAATCAACATAGTTGCGGCAGCCCAAGCACAGATAGCGCTGCGAGGGAACTATTTACAGAGTCTCGAGTAGAACCACTGACGTTCGCGCAAGTTCATTCATTCTCGAAAATCGTTCGATTTAGTCACGTTTAAGTAATCGACATCGGTCAAACTCGGGCATGTGGAGCCGAGGGGCGAGAAGGCCGGTAAGAGATGGCAGCTCTATAGATTAGATAGATAGATGTTAGATTGAGGGGATCAAGTGGTCAGGGACTGGTTACCCTTATGCACGTCTGCCTCGTCTGTTGGGCATATTGCGCTACCACCGGAATGAAAGGAAGTCTGGATTCAGGAGAGGAATGGGACTGGGTTCGGCTAACCAGACAATCATGAGAGGGTGCGACAAGCAAGCCCGCTGACAACCTCTTAGGGGACTCTAACCCCCAAGACATGGAGAGCCTTGCCAACACTCGGGGGACCGTTCCCCCCAAGATTATGGCAAGCCTCTCCTGAAGTCAAGCAAGCCCGCTGACAACCTCTTAGGGGACTCTAACCCCCAAGACATGGAGAGCCTTGCCAACACTCGGGGGACCGTTCCCCCCAAGATTATGGCAAGCCTCTCCTGAAGCCAAGCAAGCCCGCTGACAACCTCTTGGGGACTCTAACCCCCAGACATGGAGAGCCTTGCCAGCACTCGGGGACCGTTCCCCAAGATTATGGCAAGCCTCTCCTGAAGTCGTGGTCTACCCTGCTGCCGCATCCCCCTAAAATGATATCTGATCGAACCTCCCCTGGTGGGAACGGAGCGTGTTCAACATCTGGACAACTACAAAGCTGCCCAGTATTTTTGTGAACAACTCTTTTATGTACCCCAGTATAAAGTAATCTGAGCAGGTACTAACCAGACAGATACTGACTGGGGGGACATGTCTATATGCTCTATATGTGCTTGGGCTATATGTTGAAATGCAATGGAACATGGCTTTATTCAGGCGAGGTTACGGCTAGCAAGTCCTCTCTTACACTGAACCTGCTTTGAGACTTTGCTGCCTCAACCATGTGTTATATATGCGCAATCTACCTACCATGCACGCTTTTGGTCACACTGTCTCACTCAGCTGTTCAGAAGATAGAGTTGTTTCTTCTCAACTCTACGGATGTACTCCGCAGACCTCAGCTTATCACAGCTGTTCAGCAGCGCCACCATGATAACGATACTTACTCATATACGAGTAGAGTAGATGTGCGACACATCACCAGATCTTGGTCAAATCCGCAATGGCCGTCTTTGGGTGGATAAATACCAAGGAAACGTCCGTTTCGTTTCCAATTACGGATGGTACCACATTTACGCTATAGTTTCACTGAAATTTTCATACACTTTAGACACGCCTAAAACTCTTTTACTGAAGAAACCCTCTCTGTTATACTCCAAGTTATTCTGAAAATGCCGCAAATGAAATTGCAAGTTGCCAGAACATATTCTAGCTTTACATCTGTATCATTGCGCGCGTGTTGAGTGGAAATGGTCTTCTTCTCAGACAGTACGTATCTGTTATCAGCTGATTGCCTTCAGTCAGATATCCAGTGTGGTAACCGCACATACTAAACCCAGAAGCATCGCCCAATCAGAAGCCACCACGTCATGCTGCGCAATGGTCTTCTGCGCACCGCCAAGTCTAGTAGTGTCAGCTGAGAATCTACTCCTATCCATCCTGTCCAGGATTGCTTCTTCAGAAATGGCGGTAAGTCTTAGAAAATAAGCTTTTATATTAAAACTATCCTTGTTTAGGCGTCTTAGATCGGGGATGGGAGTATAGGGAGTAAATTAAAAAATGTGAGGACTGGTTATTAGGGCGCGTGCGTTGGGATTATGTTTGATATCTTTATCTTACGTTGAATATTAAATCTGCCATTTTGGGGCTATTAATCCGCTTAACGGGTTAATGCCATCAAAACGGCAGTGGTAATGATTAGTTTTGGAAGCGAGGATTAAGAAAGGGAAACACATTTCAGGGGTCGGTACGCTTCGCCACGAGGCAAGTAGGTCTTTAGGCTTTCTTTCCTATGTTAGGGCACATCTATTAATAGTGTAGAGGAACATCTCAACACTCTCACAGATAAAGGTAGCAATGCTTCTGAAATCCGAAAGTTCCCTGTCTCTCATGTAAAATCCTAGACTTCATAATTTCTTTCCGAATTCAACATGTTTAGAACGGTCTGACGCATATTTCAATTTGCACTGCTTTGTGTTGTGTGTTCCGGACTCGTATGTTCCTAGTTCCATTGAGACCGGTTCTTTGTACTGTATTTGTTTAAAAGGGTCTTTAATTTCAAAAATAACTTATCTATATAAACCATTGAGACCGGTCCTTTGTACTGTATTTGTTTTATAAGGGTCTTTAATTTCAAAATAACTTATCTAAACTAATATCACAGCCATCTTTATGAGTCCAACCAAGATTAACGTTGTCCTCACTCAAAAATGTGCCTAAATAATTAGCTCACAGGGTAGGGTTTGGCTACTCATTACGACATTTTCTTTCTATGGGTCAAGAGAGGGACTAACTGAGGTGCTGAAGAAGGTTCACTCTTGAGAGTCAATTGAGTGAAGAGAGAGTGAACATTATTGGTCAGTGGTTTGGATCTAAGAACCTCTGTGAGGAGTTTTGGGAAGACTTGTTTAGGTGCCCAAAGGTCAACCCTCTCTCATCTTAGTCGAAGGCCAAATCAGTCACCCAATTATGATGCAGACCCATGCCCTTCTTTAGCTTGTTCCACATCCTTCCCACTACATTGGCATACAAAGCCTAAACGCTCAAAAGGGCTAAGACTAGGGTTTCCCAGCTACTTGTAACCGAGCCAATCATCCAACAACAACAAGAAGAGGGGTTGGCACGACTTCTGTAATACGTGACACAGTTTTGCTTACAAGTAGTTCGCTAGGACTCACTGTAGCAATTATGGCTAAGAGTCGGTCATGTATGGCAAGACTTGCAAACAAACAGTTTTACTTTGTTGTAAAGAAACCACTCTTGTCCTTGTCTAAGCTGTTTCTCAGCCTGGACGAGTGTTTGTAATCTAGAATGGTTAATCTCTAATTCCATCTGTAGAGAGGAGAGGGATTTGTCCGTCTGTAGCATCGCTCGTTATTGTAGCGAAACAAAGCTTCTCTATCTTTTGTACATTTGTAGCCGAGCTCAGTTTCTACACATTATTTTCTATATAATTGTCTACCGTACGTACATAATTAAATCTTAAGCACTTCATTGAAATTCAGCAAGTGTTTTAACAAATAGTCTAGTAAATTTTACACGAAAGCTAGCTTTCTATATTTAAATGACATGTTTATTAGGTGAGTGTCAATCAGCTCTGATTTTGGTACTCATTAGTTAGCCTACGTGTCTTGAAGATTGTTCTTCACGTCAGTTACGTATATCTTCCGCACTTCGTAAGACTTTGTCTGTGTAACGTAAATCTTCACATCAGGAAGAGCTAGTTTGGTTCACGTGCGGTTTTTAATTACAATTGTTATTTTTGCCGGTATAATTTCCCAGGAGGTTTCAACACATCCGGAAGAATGCATTAACATATTTTTGCTAGAATCAAAATGTCTGAACATTTGTTGTAAAACCAAAACACCAACATTAGAATTAATATTTTGTGAGCTTGAGGTACAAAATTCTCAAGTTACTACGACATAGCGGCTGAAGTTAAATTACAAATGCGCCTATTTAACTGTGGAGAAACATAATGTAAAGTAGTCTATTATGATAGTCTGTGTGTGGTCCGTGTAGAATGAACACCCTGTATACTCCTACAGTATGAAGCCGAGCACACTGAGGTGTACAGTTCCTAAGTAAAGTTAGCGCAAGTTGTTTTTGCTCGGAAATCTTCACCACCTGAAGCATTATGGGGTAAAAGTTCTGCTGGCAAACTTCACGGCCAAGTAACTTACCCGTACAAGTTTCACCAAACCAAATGATTTATCCCTAACTGAGTATTGTTTCCTCTAAATAAGTTTAACATTGTTATTTATGTGTGTATTTAACAAAGGCATATTTCATGTAATACCTGCACCCGGTTCCGTATTAGCTACTACTTTTAGCTAAACAAAGTTGTCTAGGATGTAGTACCTGGGAGAAAACTAAATGTTTGTTTCTTCTGCGTTCTTCCACTACTTCTAAACATTTAATATATTAGTCAACACCAATTTAGTTGCTAGTGAAAATATTTGTGTTTTATAACATAAAAATAGAACCCTTAAAATTCTACATTACTATTTGTAGCTCCAGCTGAAGTTCACACACATTAGAACGGCAGTAAAGGTTGGCTGATCTGTCTAGACCTAAGCATAGTTCCAAAACGACTATCCATCATGGTTTTTACTATGCCACATCTTTGTCTTACACGTAAATGTAACGTAATTGTCCTAAAAAATGTTATCCTTTATTTGAGGTTTCTTGTTGACGATGGTTTAATTTCTGAGGTTAAAATATGTTTACGTATTTTTAAGTACACAACGTTTTGGGATCCAAAATCTGACTCCGTCTTCAGTTGAAAAGTGATAAAAAATTAACACAAAACCTTAAGTAATGAGCTAGCCTAAAAGTAATCAGCGCAAGCAGACCAGTTACCCACGACTAAATAGCCTTATTTGTTTTGTGGGTTTTTTGTTAAACTTAATAGGTTTTTAGTTTCAGCCTAGACAGTAATAAAATATGTACAAAGGCTTGCGAAATTAAAACCAAATAGAGAAACCAAGCTCCTCCACGGCCAGTGCCAGCTGCTGCCCGCTGATTGGCCGCCTGGCCAGCTGCTGCCCGCTGATTGGCTGCCTGGCCAGGTGCTGCCCGCTGATTGGCTGCCTGGCCAGCTGCTGCCCGCTGATTGGCTGCCTGGTCAGCTCTGTTCCCATTGGCTGGCTCGGAGCTGTGAATCACCGACCAACACAATGCACAACCAATGGAAGGGACATTCTTGAGAATTTTATGAATAAATCAGGGTTTTATAACAAAGGAGTTGACTTGACTAACAAGACTTTAGACAGATTCCTACACGGTGAATCATACCTGTTTGTGCACAGGCGATGGAAGGGAAATTCTTTAGAGTTTTTGTGAATGAATGGGGTTTTCTACAAAGGAGTTAACAATTACATAATTCCTATGGGGTGAGTCACGAAAACTGATTAAAGGCCTCAGCTGATCTTAATTATGAATTTTGGGTAGCTTTTGTGTAGGATTTTAAAATAAGCCGTCTTACACTAGGTAGGTATTATGTAGCCTGTATTGAGTCCTTATTGAGGAGCATGCCATGAGTTGTTGTGCTATTTCCTGCTGAAAGTCAGGACGAAACTCATGATTATCCTTACGCTTGAGTTAACTTTTAATAAGAGGTAGCCAAAGTACACTCTTTACACGTATACACTTTACATGTATGCATGTAAGGAGTGTACCTTTTATTTTCATAGAAGAAGTTAAAATAGATGTACCTTCTTCATTTTCACTAAGAACTAAAATATTATTTATAAGTTAAGTTGATTCAAATTGAACCTGGTTAGAAGTGATCGGGTGAAAAACAAAGGACAAGTAAATACACATATCACGAAGTTAGAATCTTCATCCGCAGAGAGATTACAGTAAGTTTTTACACATTTCCAGAACAAATTGGGAGATTACAATGAAACAATGAAGAAGCTTAAGCTCAGTGCCAGCAATTAACCGCGACAGATCATTCCCACTTTAGCTAAGGACCCGTTGTTAAGTAATATTTGTAGGCGCTATTCAATTTTATAGTGATAAAGTGGAAAATGAGCGTAAACTCTTACTTTAAAATTCTGAGATAAAACATCCAAGATGAAATACTGTTGCATCTTAGATCGAATAGCGCGGCAACAAATTAAGGGTAACGTCGTAGACAATATAATACTGACACATTTTTCAATTTATGTACTTCAAAACATATATTTCATGTATAAAAGTTATCGTTGTGTTAGTATTTTCTTTTTAAACACATGTTTTTTATTTTTGTGGATTTTGTTTTGGAGTTTGGTAAATAAACAGTGTTCAACCAACTTCACTAGATTTATTAATTAAACTATAATTTGAATTTAAAACATGGTGGTAGCGTAAAGGAAATATATATCCGAACCATGAAGAGCCAAAGGAGGAAAAACAAACTAGATGATTGCAAAGATGAGGGTGAAGCAATATCTGAAGGAACATCCCCTTTCGAATTTAAAACAGTTATGACAAATTAAAGGTCAGTTTGCTGCAGATTTACACAGGGAAGTTATTTCACTAGTATGCGGGGTCTAACAACCTGAATCTTGCAATAAATCAGTAAAGCTCTCTGTATACACGGAAGTATCTAGGAAACCTTGTGATCTATTCACTCTGCAATCTGCAATTCATTGCACTATATCTTGCAGAACATGTGTATCATGCAAGCAAGACCCATGAACAAGTAGTCACTTCCGTGTTGTACGATACAGTATAACATTATGTACTTCAATTCACAAACAGACATTCCTTAGACTGGCGAGGCCCTGAGTAGAAGTAATATTAATACTCGTTCAGCAATCTATTTACTTCGATTAAAACTTAGGAGGATCGAATAAACCCAATGTTCGAAACGCAATATGAGTTATAATGCCTGAAGAAACAGCTGCAGCTGTTACACTAGAAGTTGATCAGACTGATAATCCAGGTGTTTAGTTTCGGTGAAAGATCGAATATCTTTCTGATAGTAAATTAAACTCAACTGTGAGCTTGACAGAGTAATTTTTATTTTACAACTATTCAATAAACCGTTAGGATCAAGCAAGAAATTTAAAATAGCCAATGTCCTTAAAAAGACGATAAACGTCGTTTTTGTCCCTTGGTGATTAAATTGTCATGAATCAAAGCTGTTAATTTAAGAGTATTTTATTAATAGCCATCTTTGGCTCTTGATAATACGATTGTGTCGACAACTAGTTTATAGAGCAACACTAAAATATTGTTTTGTAAATGGATCATGCCAAACTCACCGGTAAAACAGGCGGATTCATGTTGACAAACGTTTTTGACTTTCAGATAAAGGTTTATACTTGATACACCAGTAGTGTATAAACTGTAGGTGGTCCTAATTATTTTTTATTTTAAGGTTGTACCCAGTACGTTGCATGAATGGTTGAATAAAGTAACAGCTGTTTGTGGGTTTCAAGCGCAATATATGAGGCGGAACTTTATGTATTGAACACTATTCCGATGCTTTTCACGGCTTGAGATTGTCAATATTGGAAGATGCCTGAAGGCAGCAAAACTGTCTCAAGACTCGGATTCAAGATTCAATCTCATTTCTTGGGAATGTTTCCTTATTGCACGTTTTATATCTGCAAGTGACAAGCTTAAACTATATAAGAAAACGTAGATGCTAAATTACTTAATTTGTACTCAGTATTAATTACTATTAGAGAAACGTACAATTATGGCCTTTATACGTAACAATTAAGACACGTATAACGTGTGCCAAGTAACAACGATACGGGGCCTATCGGTCACAGTGTTGCCAATCATCCATTGGAGCAGGGATCCAAACTGTCGATGTTCTCTTGCGAATTACTTCAAACAAATTATAATGATGTTCACTTTGACGCGGTGTGAAACGGAAGAAGTAGATTGTAGAGGAAAGGAAGTTTAAGATGTTAACTGTCAACCTTTTCCTTGTGTCAGTGATGTCACTTCATGTACGTATCCCCAGCGACGAGTGGCAGCCGTCAGCCAATCAGAATGGGGCTGGAAGGACGGTCAATGTCATGTGACGTGGAATGAGAAAGAAGGAGGCCATTTTGGCGTCAGTCCAGCTGTAAGTCACCATGCAACTGTAAGTAATCTCCACAGGATCTTAAACCCGGTACCTTTTCTTCTTTTATGTTTTAATCTCAACATGCAATAGCATACGAGTATAATTAGATAATTGCGTACATGTATAAGAATCAAGATTATATTGAAGGAACTTTGCGTAAATGGAGTAAAAGCTAAACACCTGGCTAGGTTTGAATTATATTAAAGGATGCTATGGTAAATTAAAAAAAAATGTTTTCTTTACTTATTTTTTATTTATGTGTCGATTTGTTAGAAGCAAAATTCAAATCTGATGGAATAGGTTTTGGTCGGTTGCCATGAGGAATTCTTAAAGAACATGTAACGAGCCTATTTTGCCAGGGGAACTTTTTCACTTAGTCCAGGTGAAACGGGAGTATGTATATACCTTCGAATGGGCCAAGGCATAAGTTATTACCCATAGGCCTCTCATGCTTGGCAACCTTGAATGAAGGTAGGCCTATGTTGGACTGCCTCAAGTGTACTAGGCTAGCCTAGGATACACTGCCCTCATACTACACCTCAGGCCCTATACAGGGTGTCCCATAAGTAAAGTGCCAGACTCTAGGAAAAGGTTATATGGGTCAAAATAAAGAGAAAGTTAAGAATACAAATGTTTCCAAAAATGCGAGTTATCAAGATATTTGCCATTTTATATTTGTCACTAATTATTTATTATCTCCCACACCATTTCTACTCAATTTTAGCATCAATTTGTATCTACGAAAGACCATTTATGGACAAAATTACCAGCATGATCTTATTTATCATTTTATAACGGTGGCTTTTTATAGTATTTTTAGGGAATTTTTGAGTTACACCAAATTTCTGTCTCGGCCGCCATTAGAACCAAACCGACGTTACCCGTCCAGCTGGAAGCGTGATGCACAACTCTGGAACGACCCGGCTCGATTGAGATCTTCCGAGCAGTAGTGTTGGACCCGAGGTCCCCGCTGGGCGGATATTTACCCCCCGGGAAAAATATGTTTCTATTTTTAATTCGTTTTTTCTCATAATGCATATTCTATCAAACTTTGAATTCCACAACTTGAAAATCTTCAGTGATTCTTACGTTTGCCAGTGTGAGAACTGGTAGAGAGTGAGGGGTGAGGGGGAGGGGGTGTGTTTGTGTTCTGATGCTTTGATCACGTGTTTTGGTGTTTACTTGACTTGATTGCGAGAACCTTGCTTGAGGAAAACATAAGCACCAATTCCGTACTGAGAAAGTACACATTTCAGACGTGATATCGCAAAATTTTAGATTGTTTAAAAGTTGTTCTTCTTTCTATATTCACTTAATTAAATCTGTTGGCTATTTTAAATAGCAATAATAATAGTCGTAGTCGATATTTAATATACTAACCTTGTTCTTCAATAAGTAAGAGGCTACTCATATTGTCGAGATTTATTTTCCTTCGAAGAGGCAACAAACTGAAAATGATGGCTCTTCAAAGCGTGCATATTACTTGTTCTTTATTGTATAAAATATCTGAAGGATGAACAAATGTAATTGTATAACGATGCTGTTACTTTTAAAAAATTAAAAGATAAATAGATAAAACTAAACACGTCGACGACCAATGACGGCTGCCCACTGACTGACTGGCTGGTCCGCCGGCCGACATCCGAATTTGTTGGATGGAAGCAGCGGATGACCAATGAGGACCAACTTGGACTAATTGGTCAAATTGAGCGCATCCAATCCCGCTTCATAAGATTTGTCGGATTACAACTGGGCTACGCATACAATGAAGTTCCCGTCGATGATCTGCGCAGCCAGCTTCAACTTCTTCCTCTCTCAACCAGGCGTGAGATTGCTGACCTAATGTTCTTAAAGAAGCTGATCACATCTACCTCTGACTGTCCGGAGCTGTTGGCGCGTTTGAACCTGCACTGTTCTCGGTCATCTAGGTCTCCCAGCCTGTTCCACAGAGAGTTTCGAGCCACCCAGTACGCCTACAACAGTGCCATACCGAGGATCCACCGATTGGGAAATGGGGTTGCCGCTGTGATAGACTTTTTCCACATGTCCGAGGCCCAGTTCAGAAGAGAACTGTTGAAGGTCTATATGAGCAATGATGTCGGCTAGAGCTTAGTTACCATGCATGTTTGTTTCGTAGCTTGTTAGTTGTTACACACGATTGTCCTCATATTTATTCTTGTTACTCTGCATGTTTACTTTCGTCTCTATAAATTGATATTTGTCTACTTGTTCACTTTTCATTGTAACTATCTATTCACATTGTATTATCTTTGTAAAGTATTTATTCAAAACGTTTCTTGTTTACATTGTTACTACTACATTTTGTTATCTTTTTATATAGTCTATTGCATGTTAAATTGTCCAGTTACTCTGCATGTTTACTTTCGTCTCTATAAATTGATATATTTTGTCTACTTGTTCACTTTTCATTGTTCACTTCGTCCAATTTTGGAATATGCCTCCGTCACATGGAAACCCGTTTATCTCCATCATATTATCAGACTTGAGAGAATTCAACGAAGATTCATCCGACTCATTGGAACAAGACTGGGTATGCCCTTCTCCATGGTGCCAGTCGATGATTTGATGAGACAACTTGACCTGTGTCCTCTAGCCGTCAGTCGTGATTTTGCTGATTTGGCCTTCCTCTTCAAGATCGTCAATGGATCTCTTGATTGTCCAGATCTTCTAGCTATGATAGACTTCAGAGTCCCTCGAACAACCAGATCAACCGACCTTTTCGCGCACAATTACTACCGGACGAACTACTTGAAGTTTGGACCCATGGCTCGTCTACATCGAATCGGAAACTCTATTCCCAATGAAGTCGATTTGTTCTGCATCAGCCTCAAGTCTCTTAGACAAAAATGGATGGCTCTGTCAGCATCAAGAGCTCTGGATCTTTGATCACCTCCTTTCAAACGCCCCTTCTTCCAACCACAGTCTTCCTCTCTAAAACACTCATTCCCTCCAACTACCATCACGGCCCTAACCCTTCTTGTTTCTAGTCACTAAACAAACAACCACGCATGTATATTATATAATATATTTTTCACCATTTGTTAATTATATTTCATAGTTTATTATCTTTGTCCAATTTATAGTCTATATATTATTTATTGTATTGCTTGTATTCATTGTAATTGCTGTACCACTCTATTATCACGTGCTGTTATATATTTCATAGTTTATTTATTGTTATCCAGGGTTTACAGTTTATTAACTTTATATTTATATACTTCTTCATATCACTTCAGCAATTTAGTTGGATCTGTAACATGCATGTATAAACAATTAGTATATCACTCAATGTATTTGCATGTCACCATCATATGTATATGTTATTGTTAAAATGGCATTGCCGTTGGAATAAATAAATAAATTAATGAGGTTTATATTTGTCGAGTCATTTCTCTTATACGTCTAACGTTATTCCAACATAACTTTTCGGCGGTTTTAATGTTGTCCGTTGTATATCTGATTATTTATACTCGTATTATTGAAGGCCAGTCCTTGATAGTTATTTTTGTGACAGCCTTTGTCCTTGTATTCTCCCTTGAAATATTAATTTAATCCATTTCTCAGGCTGCAAATGAGTGACTGACCTTCTATTAATAGCATTTTACCTCTCCGGTCATTTAACATCAAAGAAACACATAAACTGGCACATGGACGCTGGTTCAAAGCTGCAACTGAATTGCGCCATTAGACGATTAGTCTCTAGGTGATTTGAGGCCTCTATGTCACCATTACATGCTTAAGCTTCATTGGTTTCAGCTTAACGACTGTACTCTTAGTGGTTAGTGAATGTCGAGCAGTTTCTCATTTGTAATGTCTTACAGTTCGTCAGGTTTAGCATGACCGGTGAGATGGGCTATAGGACCATAAGCGGCCAGCAGGAAATCTCAAGGCCACCTGCCATGCTATACTTAAGGAAGTGTACAGTCGAAAAATGTGAACCACAACACGATCAAAGATAATATAATTTGTATTTGCTTCGCTGGAACTTTGAAGCCATGTATGCTAGCTTAGTACATTTGAGACAATAATGTTTTTCCAAGAGCCGACATGATTTTGTTTTTCTTACTTCTTTCTAGCGCAGGTAGATCAGTTGTCTCTTGGCAGAAAACCACTTCAAAATGGCGGCTACCGGGGTAACGAAGAATTTTAGGACCCATGTTTATAGGGAATTTGTTTTTCCATAAGGAACCCACCCCTTAAATTTGGCCTGGTATTGACCAAAAACTAGCGCACTGAGATGGCTACGTGGGCAGGCGCATTGTCATGATGAAAGAACCAATCTCCATATCACCACAGTTTAGGTCTGGCGTGTGTTGAAATTCACTAAACTGAATTTATACACACTACAGACAGCAAAGAAGCATTCTCAATGGTCTTCGATGGTCGTTTTGCAATATTAACGGGTTTTTTCTGAACAATTTCATCAATCCGAGAATTTGAAGGTCGTCCAGGACGAGGCTTGTCTTCAATCGACAGGGCGCCATCTTAATTTTGGGAATAATACTTGTTACACTCTGGGTTTGCTCAAAACATGGTCTTTGTAAGCTTTTTTTAATAATTGCAACCGTTTCTGACGCGTTCTTACAGAGAAAAAAGTGCAACACTTCACTTAATTACACTATCAAAACAAAACGAGGCAGAACGAAAACTACTTTTAGAAAAACGCACACAGCTCCTCTTCACGACCTCTGAGACTGACCACAGTGAGTGCTCTGAACTCAGGAAGAGTTGCGCTTTCATCCCCTAGCGGCCAAAATGCAAACTATGCGCTCCCCACCTCCCCATCGACCGATTCCCGATACTTTTGAGTACCCCCTCGTAACTTTCTGTTATATTTTCTGCAGTTTTATCCTCAGGGCAATATTTGTTTCCAAGGCAAAACCTTTTTATTTTTAAAAATCAACACTTTGATACCGTTTGCAGCGATCTCTGACTCCCGCTAACGCCCACAGTGAAATCACAACTTCGGTACAGTTCGCGGCAATCTCTTGACTCCCACTAGCGCCAGCCACGAAATAACAATTTCAATACAGTTCGCAGCAATCTCCGCGGTGAAACCATGACTTCCATTGCTGGCATAAAAAGGCGATTGGAACTTGTCGTGGGTGTAAAACGACCCTTTGCAACATTGGAAGTACACTGGGAAAATTTGTATTTTTCTGGGATAAAAACCGGGGAATACAAAGCTACTTCTGTAGCCACCCTGATTAGCTTGTTTCACATAACAATATGTTGTCAGTTTTTCTCCCGACAGAATGTTGATTTATTTCTCTCCCTTACAATATTTTTTAAGAAACCTCTTTCCGTTTCAGGTCGAAACTGCAAAGAGATCGTGAGAGGGACATCAGTGAGCAGATTGCGCTGGGAATGCCGGCCAAGACGATCACGGGCGGGGAGGTACAGTTCGACCAGCGGCTGATGAACACGTCGAAGGGCATGGACTCTGGCTACGGTGACGACGAGGCGTACAATGTTTACGACAAGCCGTGGCGCGACAGCAGTTCCCTCGGCCAGCATCTGTACCGACCTAGCAAGAACATGGACAAGGATCTGTACGGCGATGATTTGGAGAAGATCGTCAAAACAAACCGGTAAGAAGTGTTGTCGCTTTTGCTACTGGGGTAAATCTGAGACAGTAGTTAGGCGTGGTCAAGACCCAAGTCGGGAAATTCCTGAAAACAATTAAAATACCATAAATTAGGCAGGAATCCCCTAGAAACAGAATTTTTCAGGCGGGAGGAATACATTTGGAAATTTTGAGGTGGGGAAAAGTTGTTTGGGAAGATAGGATTTTTTGGCGGAAAGGTTAATTTAAAGGAAACTTTTAGCTGAACTGAACGGATTTTGCTGATTTTTAGCATACATGTTAGGCGTCTGGCAAGTGCATGACTCATGCTCAGAGAGCTGGCCTCACTAAGCAGAGACCGAGATTATCGAGGCCGATCTTACTGGGGTCTACTTTAAATAGATGAGACTTGCACCTGCTTGCGTCTGGCAAGTGCATGACTCATGCTCAGAGAACTGGCCGCACTAAGCAGAGACCGAGATTATCGAGGCCGATCTTACTGGGGTCTACTTCAAATATTTCCTTTCAAAAAATGTCTTCCTTTCCTTGAAATATCTTTTTCTGTCTGATTCACACACAAAAAACGTTCTGACAGATCCAGGAAATGTTTTAAATTGTCCACCTCTATTTTCTGGTACTTAACATTGGAGTTTCATCAGTACTTATATTGAGTTTTTTAATATAAATGTTATAGTATTCAATCGATAGTGTTTTTATTCTAATTTGCTGTTCTGTTTCTACCAGATTTGTGCCAGACAAGGAGTTCAGTGGGACGGATCGGTCTATAGCCGAGGCGGGCAGGAGTGGTCCTGTTCAGTTTGAGAAGGAAGAGGAAGATCCTTTCGGTCTGGATCAGTTCTTGTTGAGAGCCAAGAGGTCGTCGAAACGTCCCGGCAATTACGAGAGGGATCGTAAAGACGACAAGAGAAGACGGCACTAACGGTCAGTATGTTGGTTTACCAGCCCAGGTTAATTTAACCTTCCAAAGGTTTGCATCACGGAGGTCACCTCTGGGTGTATCTCTGTTCGTTAATCAAATCCTACACACAAGCCAGAAAACTGAGAAACACTGGTGAAAATGTAATTATGTCGAACGTTCGAAGCCCACTCGCACAAACCAACGTAAATAACTCACTGACAACCGAGTTGAAAGTTACTGAGTATATTTCTATGACCGTCAGAGAAAGACACACGCGGACAATTTGTCGTGTCCGTCGTACGATTCAACAAGTGCTACTTAAATGAGCGATTACCGCGTTGCTTCGAATTCGCTTATTTGGAAATACGCGGAGTGATACGTAAATTTGTAACTAACATGGTGGTGTTTTGTACTTGTCGAATTGAAAAAATGCAGGTTTCAACACATTATATTTAGTGTTTTAATAAGTTATTTAATTAAAATACTGACTGGTTTATATACATTTTGTCATACTAAAACAGAACTTTTTAACGTTACTAAAACGCTGTCAAGACGCCATTTGCCTCTATCACGCTAAAAGGCCAAACCAAGAGAAAACAAAGTAACCCTGACAGTGGTGTAACAGTGCAGGAACGTGCATTTTAATACAGTTAAAGGAACAGCTGTATTTAGTAACATTCACTACCAGTTAATAAATCAATTCAGATTGTTTATGCACAGAAACCGTCTTCGTGTACTTAAAATTTATAACTGAGAAATTATTTTACGTTTCAGATGCGACTACTTTTTAGCGTAGTAATGGGGAATGGCTGCCAAACTTGTCGCGATACAGGGTGTCTAGCATACGGGAATTCTGGGAATCATTCAAGAATTTTGATTTACGGGAAAAACAAGAATTTCGTCGCTAAACCGGGAAATTTTGCGAAAGGGGTCACGAACGTGATTATGGCATGGATGAGTCTAGCTATGGCCGCGAACGGTACCGAAGTTGTTATTTCACCGTAGGTTAGTGGAAGTCAAGAGATTGTCATTAATTGTAACGAAAGTTGTTATTTAGTCCTGGCGAGACAAAAGATCGCCGCGAACGGTATCGTAGTCGTTATTTTGCCGCAGGCGCTGGCGGCAGTCAAAAGATTGTCGTTAACGGTAACGAAAGTCGTGATTTCGTTGCAGGCGTTAACGGGAGTCAGAAGATCGCCGCGAACGGTATGGTAGTTGTTATATCACCGCAGGCACTAGCGAGAGTCAAGAGATTGTCGTTAACAGTAACATAAGGCGTGAATTCGTCGTGGGAGTTTTGCGGAAGTCGGGAGATCGCCGCGAACAGTATAGTAGTTGTTATATCGCCGCAGGCGCTAGCGAGAGTCAAGAGATTGTCGTTAACAGTAACATAAGTCGTGATTTCGTCGTGGGAGTTTTGCGGAAGTCGGGAGATCGCCGCGAACGGTATAGTAGTTGTTATATCGCCGTAGGCGAGTCAAGAGATTGTCGTTAACAGTAACGTAAGTCGTGATTTCGTCGTGGGAGTTTTGCGGAAGTCGAGATCGCCGCGAACGGTATAGTAGTTGTTATATCGCCGCAGGCACTAGCGAAGTCAAGGGATTGTCGTTAACAGTAACGTAAGTCGTGATTTCGTCGTGGGGTTTTGCGGAAGTCGGGAGATCGCCGCGAACGGTATAGTAGTTGTTATATCGCGGCACGGCGGCAGTCAAGAGATTGTCGTTAACAGTAACGTAAGTCGTGATTTCGTCGTGGGAGTTTTGCGGAAGTCGAGAGATCGCCGCGAACGGTATAGTAGTTGTTATATCGCCGCAGGCACTAGCGGAGTCAAGGATTGTCGTTAACAGTAACGTAAGTCGTGATTTCGTCGTGGGAGTTTTGCGGAAGTCAGAAGATCGCCGCGAACGGTATAGTAGTTGTTATATCGCGCAGGCACTAGGAAAGTCAAGAGATTGTCGTTAACAGTAACGTTAATCGTGATTTCGTCGTGGGAGTTTTGCGGAAGTCGGGAGATCGCCGCGAACGGTATAGTAGTTGTTATATCGCCGCAGGCGCTAGCGAGAGTCAAGAGATTGTCGTTAACAGTAACGTAAGTCGTGATTTCGTCGTGGAAGTTTTGCGGAAGTCGGGAGATCGCCGCGAACAGTATAGTAGTTGTTATATCGCCGCAGGCACTAGGGAAAGTCAAGAGATTGTCGTTAACAGTAACTTAAGTCGTGATTTTGTCGTGGGAGTTTTGCGGAAGTCGGAAGATCGCCGCGAACAGTATAGTAGTTGTTATATCGCCGCAGGCGCTGGCGAGAGTCAAGAGATTATCGTTAACAGTAACGTAAGTCGTGATTTCGTCGTGGGAGTTTTGCGGAAGTCGGAGATCGCCGCGAACAGTATAGTAGTTGTTATATCGCCGCAGGCACTAGGGAGAGTCAAGAGATTGTCGTTAACAGTAACTTAAGTCGTGATTTGTCGTGGGAGTTTTGCGGAAGTCGGAGATCGCCGCGAACTGTATAGTAGTTGTTATATCGCGCAGGCGCTAGCGAGTCAAGAGATTGTAACAGTAACGTAAGTCGTGATTTCGTCGTGGGAGTTTGCGGAAGTCGGAGATCGCCGCGAACGGTATAGTAGTTGTTATATCGCCGCAGGTGCTAGCGAGAGTCAAGAGATTGTCGTTAACAGTAACGTAAGTCGTGATTTCGTCGTGGGAGTTTTGCGGAAGTCGGAAGATCGCCGCGAACTGTATAGTAGTTGTTATATCGCCGCAGGTGCTAGCGAGAGTCAAGAGATTGTCGTTAACAGTAACGTAAGTCGTGATTTCGTCGTGGGAGTTTTGCGGAAGTCGGAAGATCGCCGCGAACGGTATAGTAGTTGTTATATCGCGCACAGGCACTAGCAAGAGTCAAGAGATTGTCGTTAACAGTAACGTAAGTCGTGATTTCGTCGTGGGAGTTTTGCGGAAGTCGGGAGATCGCCGCGAACAGTATAGTAGTTGTTATATCGCTGCAGGCACTAGCAAGAGTCAAAGAGTTGTCGTTAACAGTAGTAACGAAGTCGTGATTTCGTCGTGGGAGTTTGCGGAAGTCAGGAGATCGCCGCGAGGTATAGTAGTTGTTATATCGCCACAGGCACTAGCAAGTCAAAGATTGTCGTTAACAGTAACGTAAGTCGTGATTTCGTCGTGGGAGTTTTGCGGAAGTCGGGAGATCGCCGCGAACGGTATAGTAGTTGTTATATCGCTGCAGGCACTAGCAAGAGTCAAAGATTGTCGTTAACAGTAACGTAAGTCGTGATTTCGTCGTGGGAGTTTTGCGGAAGTCGGAGATCGCCGCGAACGGTATAGTAGCTGTTATATCGCGCAGGCGCTAGCAAAGTCAAGAGATTGTCGTTAACAGTAACGTAAGTCGTGATTTCGTGGGAGTTTTGCGGAAGTCGGAGATCGCCGCGAACAGTATAGTAGTTGTTATATCGCCGCAGGCACTAGCAAGAGTCAAGAGATTGTCGTTAACAGTAACGTAAGTCGTGATTTCGTCGTGGGAGTTTTGCGGAAGTCGGGAGATCGCCGCGAACGGTATAGTAGTTGTTATATCGCTGCAGGCACTAGCAAGAGTCAAGAGATTGTCGTTAACAGTAACGTAAGTCGTGATTTCGTCGTGGGAGTTTTGCGGAAGTCGGGAGATCGCCGCGAACGGTATAGTAGCTGTTATATCGCTGCAGGCACTAGCAAGAGTCAAGAGATTGTCGTTAACAGTAACGTAAGTCGTGATTTCGTCGTGGGAGTTTTGCGGAAGTCGGGAGATCGCCGCGAACGGTATAGTAGTTGTTATATCGCTGCAGGCACTAGCAAGAGTCAAGAGATTGTCGTTAACAGTAACGTAAGTCGTGATTTCGTCGTGGGAGTTTTGCGGAAGTCGGGAGATCGCCGCGAACGGTATAGTAGTTGTTATATACTGAGGTTCCCATACTGAGTCCATTACTCTTTCTGATCTATGTTAATGACGTTGGCTCATCCGTACTCCGCGGACAGATTGTCCAGTACGCAGATGACACGACTCTCAGCTTCAAATCAAATTCAAATAAAAAACTGGAAGAGGTGGCTTTCATTGGGCTCAACAATACAATCCAACATTTCAATGAGCTCAACCTCTTAACAAATCCAACAAAATCAAATTTCATTAAGTTTTCTTTGCGAGATATCGAATCAGATCATAGTCCAACTGTTATGTTGGATGCGACTGAATCGAAGAAGTCTACACAACTAAATTCTAGGAATACACTCGACAGAGGGTTGACTTGGGATTGCCATGTAGAAACTATGCTCCAAGATAGCTTCAGGCATTTATGTACTGAGGGAACTATCAAAATACTGCCCTACTCAGGTACTGATGACGGCGTATTACGGGGTAATATACCCACACCTCTCCTACGGAGTGGCACTGTGGGTGGTTGCGCAATATCACACCTTTCCAGACTTTTATTCTTAAAAAAGCGGTTCGAACCATAGCAAAAATTCAATGGAGAGTCGTGCAGACCAGCGTTCAAAAGTCTCAACATGTTGACTCTTCCTATCTCTACATCCTTGAGACCTGCGTTTTCTTCAAAACCAAATGTGATCCCATAAGAGGTGTGACATACACTCTTATGAAACTAGAGACAGGAAAACTACCGAACTGGGCGACACAGAACGGTGGTTTACGAGCGTTTGCCTTCTCAGGCAGGAGCTCGTTTTGTCAACAAATTGCCAAATTCGATAAAATGTGCTCCAACGCCACAGGCGTTCAAGTCTCGTCTAAAAGCAGTTTTGACCGCGAACACTTTCTATAGTTCAGACGAGTTCTTGGCACACCAATGGGAGACCTAGTGAGAAATGGCTACCGGCCTACGGGTGCTTAAGTGGGAGAATTCGAATGAATGAGCCGATATGACTGTAAAAATTGTATGTATGAATGAGTTCTCGATGTAAGAATGAGTGACAAAATTTTAGCTTAAAATATTTAAAACCTGACGAATTTCTTACAATGTATTTTGTTAACGAAATAAAATATTTATTTATTTATATTATTTATTTATATCGCTGCAGGCGCTAGCGAAAGTCAAGAGATTGTCGTTAACAGTAACGTAAGTCGTGATTTCGTCGTGGGAGTTTTGCGGAAGTCGGGAGATCGCCGCGAACAGTATAGTAGTTGTTATATCGCCACAGGCACTAGCAAGTCGAGATTGTCGTTAACAGTAACGAAGTCGTGATTTCGTCGTGGGAGTTTTGCGGAAGTCGGAGATCGCCGCGAACGGTATAGTAGTTGTTATACAGGCACTGAAGTCAAGAGATTGTCGTTAACAGTAACGAAGTCGTGATTTCGTCGTGGGAGTTTTGCGGAAGTCGGGATCGCCGCGAACGGTATAGTGGTTATATCGCCACAGGCACTAGCAAGAGTCAAGAGATTGTCGTTAACAGTAACGAAAGTCGTGATTTCGTCGTGAGTTTTGCGGAAGTCGGGAGATCGCCGCGAACGGTATAGTAGTTGTTTTATCGCCACAGGCACTAGCAAGAGTCAAGAGATTGTCGTTAACAGTAACGAAAGTCGTGATTTCGTCGTGGGGTTTTGAAGTCGGGAGATCGCCGCGAACAGTATCGTAGTTGTTATATCGCCACAGGCACTAGCAAGAGTCAAGAGATTGTCGTTAACAGTAACGAAAGTCGTGATTTCGTCGTGGGAGTTTTGCGGAAGTCGGGAGATCGCCGCGAACAGTATAGTAGTCGTTATATCACCGCAGGCACTAGCGAGTCAAGAGATTGTCGTTAACAGTAACGAAAGTCGTGATTTCGTCGTGGGAGTTTTGCGGAAGTCGGGAGATCGCCGCGAACAGTATAGTAGTTGTTATATCGCCGCAGGCGCTGGCGGCAGTCAAGAGATTGTCGTTAACAGTAACGTAAGTCGTGATTTCGTCGTGGGAGTTTTGCGGAAGTCGGGAGATCGCCGCGAACTGTATAGTAGTTGTTATATCGCCGCAGGTGCTAGCAAGAGTCAAGATTGTCGTTAACAGTAACGTAAGTCGTGATTTCGTCGTGGGAGTTTTGCGGAAGTCGGGAGATCGCCGCGAACATATAGTAGTTGTTATATCGCCGCAGGCACTGGCGGCAGTCAAGAGATTGTCGTTAACAGTAACGTAAGTCGTGATTTCGTCGTGGGAGTTTTGCGGAAGTCGGGAGATCGCCGCGAACTGTATAGTAGTTGTTATATCGCCGCAGGCGCTGGCGGAGTCAAGATTGTCGTTAACAGTAACGTAAGTCGTGATTTCGTCGTGGGAGTTTTGCGGAAGTCGGGAGATCGCCGCGAACTGTATAGTAGTTGTTATATCGCCGCAGGCGCTGGCGGCAGTCAAGAGATTGTCGTTAACAGTAACGTAAGTCGTGATTTCGTCGTGGAAGTTTTGCGGAAGTCGGGAGATCGCCGCGAACTGTATAGTAGTTGTTATATCGCCGCAGGCGCTGGCGGCAGTCAAGAGATTGTCGTTAACAGTAACGTAAGTCGTGATTTCGTCGTGGAAGTTTTGCGGAAGGGAGATCGCCGCGAACTGTATAGTAGTTGTTATATCGCCGCAGGCGCTGGCGGCAGTCAAGAGATTGTCGTTAACAGTAACGTAAGTCGTGATTTCGTCGTGGGAGTTTTGCGGAAGTCGGGAGATCGCCGCGAACGGTATAGTAGTTGTTATATCGCTGCAGGCACTAGCAAGAGTCAAGAGATTGTCGTTAACAGTAACGTAAGTCGTGATTTCGTCGTGGGAGTTTTGCGGAAGTCGGGAGATCGCCGCGAACAGTATAGTAGTTGTTATATCGCCGCAGGCGCAAGCAGTTGAGAGGCCATTGTAAATAGTAACAAAAGTTTGTTGAATAGAAATAAATAGTTTGTTATTGTTCTAATAATAATTTAGAAAATTGGAATAGTTTAATACTGGTTAATAATAAATTAATAATTTATTATTATTATTTATTTGTATTGATTTAATATTTATTCCTTCTTATGTTTCAGGGACTTCAAGCAAGAAAACACACGAGGGCTTTTAGCCTTTTAGGTTAACTTAGAATTATGTACAGAAACATTTTGTATGGGTACAAATAAAATAGTTGTTGAATTTTAAGAAGTTAACTCCAACTTTATAGAACTGCTTTGGATTTTGATATTTAAAAAGAATGAATTACAATAGTTTGATTGTAAGTCAAATTCAAAACATACTTTATTTAAAATTTGTACATACACACTATATTAAACTCAAGGTGGTCACAGACCGGGAATTATAAGTACCTCATTTATACCAGTCACCACTGAAATTTGTAAAGTGACTCTGAGGTAACGATGAAGGTCGAAGTTGAGTGGTAGAGAGGACTATGTAGTCCTAACTTCTTGTCAAACTAGACAATCTTTATTACTGTACAAAGACTAAAAACGGTAAAAAATACTGTTTTGATTTGAGTGTTTCAAATACAATTGATATCTTCCTGATATACAATTTTTATCTCTCAAAGTACAATAGACATTTTCTAAAATTAACAAAAAAGCGATGGGAAGGTATTGCGGGCATAAAAAGGCGATCGGGAAGGGTCGCGGACTATAAACGAGGATTATTGAAGAATACAGGCGTAAAACGGCCCTAAGCAACAGTGGAAGTGCACCGGGAAAATGTGTATATTGTTGGGAAAAATGCATGAATTTTAAGAAGCTAAGTCTGTGGCCACCCTGAGAAAGGAAAGAGACTTCAGAGGGGAATGTTTCACGAGCAGTTAAAGCTGTAACTTATGTCTTATTGAATAGTTACAATAGAGCTATTATCTTATGTAAGGGAACTCTCTCATTGATTTAAATTTCTCTATTTTGGAAGTTCTGTTTTTAAGCCAATAAAATTATTTATAACACTGAATTGTGTGACTATCCTTCTCCCCCAGGATAAACAAACGCAAAAATACTTTTTAAAATAACCCCAAAGGTAATGGTGGTTAAAATGGTTAATTTATGCTCTTGGGCCTTGCTACATAGGTTTCAACACAAACAAAATTTTCCTTGTATTAGGGCCTCAGAAGTTGGCAAGAGACCCAACAGTCTGTTCTAGTTCAACAAGCAACTTGGTTGTTCCTTTTTGGGATTACAAAAATAAGTCCAACTCGAAGGTCTCCTGGCGATTTCTGCGACCCTGGTTCTGAAACCTCATTTTCTATCTCATTTTTGCCACTGTGCTTGGAACAAAATATTTCCCAAAACTACTAGGGCCTCAGAAGGTGGCAGGAGACACCTTAGTACAACAAGCAACTTAGTGAACATGGAACTTGACTTCCGAAAAAAATTCATCTTGAAGGTCTCCTGACAACTTCTGCGACCCTGGTACTACAAACTCATTTTTAATCTTGTTTTGGCCACTGTGCTTGAAAACTAAATATTTCCACAATTTATTAGGACCTCAGAGATGCCAGGGAGTTCCCTTGTCGAAACTAGAGGAACTTACTCCAAGGTCTCTTGGAAATTTCTGCGTCCCTGGTACCAAAGATTTTATTTTGACTACAGTTTGGTTTCTGTGTACAAAATATTGTTTTTTTTTACCAGTACTAGCTACTCACCTTAAATTATATTTTTGCACAATAATTCTTTGGATAGAGGACTGGTGGCTACATAAAGGAAAGAAAAACAAGTTCATATAATTTTTAATTTCCCATTTAATTAAGAGATCTGTATTTTCTTCGTTAAACAATTATACAATAATAGATACAAACAAAACTTAAGCTAAAACAAAATAGAAAGAAAAATAGGGCCCCAAGTAGAACCCCTGCTCGGACTCAAGTCTAGAGTCCGAGCAGGGGTTCTACTTGGGGCATGGACTAAAGCGTTGATGGTTTATCGGTTTATCGTCAATAACTTCTGAACAAAATAAGATAAAAATTTTAAAAAATCATATTCGTGTTCAGCGCAACCAGGCAGTGCAAAAAAATGTATCATACGTTTGGTTTGTGAAAAAAACATTTCACCCCTTGTTGGCGGTTAATTGTGAATAACTTTTAAACGAAAAAAAAGATACAACGGAGTGCAGATTCGTAATCAGCGGGACGAGGCGGTGTTAAAAATGTATGATTTGTCTGATTTGAGACGCAAAGTTTTCGCTAATCAAAAACCTAAGGTTTAAGCCTTAGGTCGGAGCGATTTTGGCTCCGTTTTTGTAAATATCTTCCGAACAAAACAAGATAAAAATTTTAAAAATCAGATTCGTGTTCAGCAAGGCGAGGCCCTACTAAATTTGTAAAATCTTTTGGTTATAACAAATTTTTTTTTCAAATTGACTGTTTTTTTTGAAAATTTTCCAAACGGAACAATATTAAGAAAAAACCTTTGCAGGTCTGTTTTTGGGTCGACAAGGCAGTGTCAAAAAAACTATTACATGTCTAATTTTCCAAAAAAAATTTTTAGCCAAAATTAGCGGCGCAACGTGATTTTCAGGGTTTTTGGGAATAACTTCCGAACGAAACAAGATATTTTAAAACGGTTTAAAGATTTGTGTTCAGGGCGACGAGCCGGACCAAAATAATGTGTCATATGTCTGTTAAAAAAAAAAAAGTTGTCACCTGACGAACCTTTACTCTTATGGCCGCCATTTTGAAACGGCTTGATGGATTTTATAATTTTGGTCTATTGATGTATAACAATATAATACATATTTATTTCAAATTTCATCAAAATCGGATGAAAGCCACTATTTTACATCATTAAAACCACTTTTTGGGAAAATCCTTCCCGAAAAGGGTGTTCCGGCAGTCCGATTTTGCTGGTTAACAAACTCCACTAAGATATTTACAAACAGAACATTTGTACCAAATTTCATGAAAATTGGACAAATTTGAACACTACTTTCAGTTGTAACCGATAAACGGATTCAACTTATCGAGAATTTGAGATAGCCTATGTTTTAAATGTTCATTTCTATTTATAAACTTTCAAATATAGACCAAAATACAACATAAAGAAAAATTCACCAAGATACCTCATTAATACTTAACCCATTAATATAAACTATCACCTTTCTTGTTGCTGGCTTTTCAGATTTTCAGCTTAGTAGATTTGGGAAATATTTTGTTCCAAGCACAGTGGCAAAAATATTTCCCTAATCTACTAGGGCCTCAGAAGGTGGCAGGAGACACCTTAGTACAACAAGCAACTTAGTGAACATGGAACTTGACTTCCGAAAAAAATTCATCTTGAAGGTCTCCTGACAACTTCTGCGACCCTGGTACTACAAACTCATTTTTAATCTTGTTTTGGCCACTGTGCTTGAAAACTAAATATTTCCACAATTTATTAGGACCTCAGAGATGCCAGGGAGTTCCCTTGTCGAAACTAGAGGAACTTACTCCAAGGTCTCTTGGAAATTTCTGCGTCCCTGGTACCAAAGATTTTATTTTGACTACAGTTTGGTTTCTGTGTACAAAATATTGTTTTTTACCAGTACTAGCTACTCACCTTAAATTATATTTTTGCACAATAATTCTTTGGATAGAGGACTGGTGGCTACATAAAGGAAAGAAAAACAAGTTCATATAATTTTTAATTTCCCATTTAATTAAGAGATCTGTATTTTCTTCGTTAAACAATTATACAATAATAGATACAAACAAAACTTAAGCTAAAACAAAATAGAAAGAAAAATAGGGCTAAGTAGACCCCTGCTCGGACTCAAGTCTAGAGTCCGAGCAGGGGTTCTACTTGGGGCATGGACTAAAGCGTTGATGGTTTATCGGTTTATCGTCAATAACTTCTGAACAAAATAAGATAAAAATTTTAAAAAATCATATTCGTGTTCAGCGCAACCAGGCAGTGCAAAAAAATGTATCATACGTTTGGTTTGTGAAAAAAACATTTCACCCCTTGTTGGCGGTTAATTGTGAATAACTTTTAAACGAAAAAAGATAGGGTACAACGGAGTGCAGATTCGTAATCAGCGGGACGAGGCGGTGTTAAAAATGTATGATTTGTCTGATTTGAGACGCAAAGTTTTCGCTAATCAAAACCTAAGGTTTAAGCCTTAGGTCGGAGCGATTTTGGCTCCGGTTTTGTAAATATCTTCCGAACAAAACAAGATAAAATTTTAAAAAATCAGATTCGTGTTCAGCAAGGCGAGGCCCTACTAAATTTGTAAAATCTTTTTGGTTATAACAAATTTTTTTTTTCAAATTGACTGTTTTTTTTGAAAATTTTCCAAACGGAACAATATTAAGAAAAAACCTTTGCAGGTCTGTTTTTGGGTCGACAAGGCAGTGTCAAAAAAACTATTACATGTCTAATTTTCCAAAAAAAACTTTTAGCCAAAATTAGCGGCGCAACGTGATTTTCAGGGTTTTGGGAATAACTTCCGAACGAAACAAGATATTTTAAAACGGTTTGAAGATTTGTGTTCAGGGCGACGAGCCGGACCAAAATAATGTGTCATATGTCTGTTTAAAAAAAAAGTTGTCACCTGACGAACCTTTACTCTTATGGCCGCCATTTTGAAACGGCTTGATGGATTTTTATAATTTTGGTCTATTGATGTATAACAATATAATACATATTTATTTCAAATTTCATCAAAATCGGATGAAAGCCACTATTTTACATCATTAAAATTTTTTGGGAAAATCCTTCCCGAAAAGGGTGTTCCGGCAGTCCGATTTTGCTGGTTAACAAACTCCACTAAGATATTTACAAACAGAACATTTGTACCAAATTTCATGAAAATTGGACAAATTTGAACACTACTTTCAGTTGTAACCGATAAACGGATTCAACTTATCGAGAATTTGAGATAGCCTATGTTTTAAATGTTCATTTCTATTTATAAACTTTCAAATATAGACCAAAATACAACATAAAGAAAAATTCACCAAGATACCTCATTAATACTTAACCCATTAATATAAACTATCACCTTTCTTGTTGCTGGCTTTTCAGATTTTCAGCTTAGTAGATTTGGGAAATATTTTGTTCCAAGCACAGTGGCAAAAATATTTCCTAATCTACTAGGGCCTCAGAAGGTGGCAGGAGACCTTAAGTACAACAAGCAACTTAGTGAACATGGAACTTGACTTCCGAAAAAATTCATCTTGAAGGTCTCCTGACAACTTCTGCGACCCTGGTACTACAAACTCATTTTAATCTTGTTTTGGCCACTGTGCTTGAAAACTAAATATTTCCACAATTTATTAGGACCTCAGAGATGCCAGGGAGTTCCCTTGTCGAAACTAGAGGAACTTCCAAGGTCTCTTGGAAATTTCTGCGTCCCTGGTACCAAAGATTTTATTTTGACTACAGTTTGGTTTCTGTGTACAAAATATTGTTTTTTACCAGTACTAGCTACTCACCTTAAATTATATTTTTGCACAATAATTCTTTGGATAGAGGACTGGTGGCTACATAAAGGAAAGAAAAACAAGTTCATATAATTTTTAATTTCCCATTTAATTAAGAGATCTGTATTTTCTTCGTTAAACAATTATACAATAATAGATACAAACAAAACTTAAGCTAAAACAAAATAGAAAGAAAAATAGGGCCCCAAGTAGAACCCCTGCTCGGACTCAAGTCTAGAGTCCGAGCAGGGGTTCTACTTGGGGCATGGACTAAAGCGTTGATGGTTTATCGGTTTATCGTCAATAACTTCTGAACAAAATAAGATAAAAATTTTAAAAAATCATATTCGTGTTCAGCGCAACCAGGCAGTGCAAAAAAATGTATCATACGTTTGGTTTGTGAAAAAAACATTTCACCCCTTGTTGGCGGTTAATTGTGAATAACTTTTAAACGAAAAAAGATAGGGTACAACGGAGTGCAGATTCGTAATCAGCGGGACGAGGCGGTGTTAAAAAATGTATGATTTGTCTGATTTGAGACGCAAAGTTTTTCGCTAATCAAAAAACCTAAGGTTTAAGCCTTAGGTCGGAGCGATTTTTGGCTCCGGTTTTTGTAAATATCTTCCGAACAAAACAAGATAAAAATTTTAAAAAATCAGATTCGTGTTCAGCAAGGCGAGGCCCTACTAAATTTGTAAAATCTTTTTGGTTATAACAAATTTTTTTTCAAATTGACTGTTTTTTGAAAATTTTCCAAACGGAACAATATTAAGAAAAACCTTTGCAGGTCTGTTTTGGGTCGACAAGGCAGTGTCAAAAAACTATTACATGTCTAATTTTCCAAAAAAATTTTAGCCAAAATTAGCGGCGCAACGTGATTTTCAGGGTTTTGGGAATAACTTCCGAACGAAACAAGATATTTTAAAACGGTTTAAATTTGTGTTCAGGGCGACGAGCCGGACCAAAATAATGTGTCATATGTCTGTTAAAAAAAAAATTTGTCACCTGACGAACCTTTACTCTTATGGCCGCCATTTTGAAACGGCTTGATGGATTTTTAATTTTGGTCTATTGATGTATAACAATATAATACATATTTATTTCAAATTTCATCAAAATCGGATGAAAGCCACTATTTTACATCATTAAAACCACTTTTTGGGAAAATCCTTCCCGAAAAGGGTGTTCCGGCAGTCCGATTTTGCTGGTTAACAAACTCCACTAAGATATTTACAAACAGAACATTTGTACCAAATTTCATGAAAATTGGACAAATTTGAACACTACTTTCAGTTGTAACCGATAAACGGATTCAACTTATCGAGAATTTGAGATAGCCTATGTTTTAAATGTTCATTTCTATTTATAAACTTTCAAATATAGACCAAAATACAACATAAAGAAAAATTCACCAAGATACCTCATTAATACTTAACCCATTAATATAAACTATCACCTTTCTTGTTGCTGGCTTTTCAGATTTTCAGCTTAGTAGATTTGGGAAATATTTTGTTCCAAGCACAGTGGCAAAAATATTTCCCTAATCTACTAGGGCCTCAGAAGGTGGCAGGAGACACCTTAGTACAACAAGCAACTTAGTGAACATGGAACTTGACTTCCGAAAAAAATTCATCTTGAAGGTCTCCTGACAACTTCTGCGACCCTGGTACTACAAACTCATTTTTAATCTTGTTTTGGCCACTGTGCTTGAAAACTAAATATTTCCACAATTTATTAGGACCTCAGAGATGCCAGGGAGTTCCCTTGTCGAAACTAGAGGAACTTACTCCAAGGTCTCTTGGAAATTTCTGCGTCCCTGGTACCAAAGATTTTATTTTGACTACAGTTTGGTTTCTGTGTACAAAATATTGTTTTTTTACCAGTACTAGCTACTCACCTTAAATTATATTTTTGCACAATAATTCTTTGGATAGAGGACTGGTGGCTACATAAAGGAAAGAAAAACAAGTTCATATAATTTTTAATTTCCCATTTAATTAAGAGATCTGTATTTTCTTCGTTAAACAATTATACAATAATAGATACAAACAAAACTTAAGCTAAAACAAAATAGAAAGAAAAATAGGGCCCCAAGTAGAACCCCTGCTCGGACTCAAGTCTAGAGTCCGAGCAGGGGTCCTTCTTGGGGCATGGACTAAAGCGTTGATGGTTTATCGGTTTATCGTCAATAACTTCTGAACAAAATAAGATAAAAATTTTAAAAATCATATTCGTGTTCAGCGCAACCAGGCAGTGCAAAAAAATGTATCATACGTTTGGTTTGTGAAAAAAACATTTCACCCCTTGTTGGCGGTTAATTGTGAATAACTTTAAACGAAAAAAGATAGGGTACAACGGGTGCAGATTCGTAATCAGCGGGACGAGGCGGTGTTAAAAATGTATGATTTGTCTGATTTGAGACGCAAAGTTTTTCGCTAATCAAAAAACCTAAGGTTTAAGCCTTAGGTCGGAGCGATTTTTGGCTCCGGTTTTTGTAAATATCTTCCGAACAAAACAAGATAAAAATTTTAAAAAATCAGATTCGTGTTCAGCAAGGCGAGGCCCTACTAAATTTGTAAAATCTTTTTGGTTATAACAAATTTTTTTTTCAAATTGACTGTTTTTTTTGAAAATTTTCCAAACGGAACAATATTAAGAAAAAACCTTTGCAGGTCTGTTTTTGGGTCGACAAGGCAGTGTCAAAAAAACTATTACATGTCTAATTTTCCAAAAAAAACTTTTAGCCAAAATTAGCGGCGCAACGTGATTTTCAGGGTTTTTGGGAATAACTTCCGAACGAAACAAGATATTTTAAAACGGTTTAAAGATTTGTGTTCAGGGCGACGAGCCGGACCAAAATAATGTGTCATATGTCTGTTTAAAAAAAAAAAGTTGTCACCTGACGAACCTTTACTCTTATGGCCGCCATTTTGAAACGGCTTGATGGATTTTATAATTTTGGTCTATTGATGTATAACAATATAATACATATTTATTTCAAATTTCATCAAAATCGGATGAAAGCCACTATTTTACATCATTAAAACCACTTTTTGGGAAAATCCTTCCCGAAAAGGGTGTTCCGGCAGTCCGATTTTGCTGGTTAACAAACTCCACTAAGATATTTACAAACAGAACATTTGTACCAAATTTCATGAAAATTGGACAAATTTGAACACTACTTTCAGTTGTAACCGATAAACGGATTCAACTTATCGAGAATTTGAGATAGCCTATGTTTTAAATGTTCATTTCTATTTATAAACTTTCAAATATAGACCAAAATACAACATAAAGAAAAATTCACCAAGATACCTCATTAATACTTAACCCATTAATATAAACTATCACCTTTCTTGCTTTTTCAGATTTTCAGCTTAGTAGATTTGGGAAATATTTTGTTCCAAGCACAGTGGCAAAAATATTTCCCTAATCTACTAGGGTCAGAAGGTGGCAGGAGACACCTTAGTACAACAAGCAACTTAGTGAACATGGAACTTGACTTCCGAAAAAATTCATCTTGAAGGTCTCCTGACAACTTCTGCGACCCTGGTACTACAAACTCATTTTTAATCTTGTTTTGGCCACTGTGCTTGAAAACTAAATATTTCCACAATTTATTAGGACCTCAGAGATGCCAGGAGTTCCCTTGTCGAAACTAGAGGAACTTACTCCAAGGTCTCTTGGAAATTTCTGCGTCCCTGGTACCAAAGATTTTATTTTGACTACAGTTTGGTTTCTGTGTACAAAATATTGTTTTTTTACCAGTACTAGCTACTCACCTAAATTATATTTTTGCACAATAATTCTTTGGATAGAGGACTGGTGGCTACATAAAGGAAAGAAAAACAAGTTCATATAATTTTAATTTCCCAAATTAAGAGATCTGTATTTTCTTCGTTAAACAATTATACAATAATAGATACAAACAAAACTTAAGCTAAAACAAAATAGAAAGAAAAATAGGGCCCCAAGAGTAAGAACCCCTGCTCGGACTCAAGTCTAAGAGTCAGCAGCGATGGAGCAGTACAGCTTCGGTTTCGTAAATATCTTCGAACAAAAAACAAGATAAAGGTAAAAATCAGATTCGTGTTCAGCAAGGCGGCCCTACTAAATTTGTAAAATCTTTTTGTTATAACAAATTTTTTTTTTTCAAATGACTGTTTTTTTTTTTGAAAATTTTCCAAAACGGGCAATATTAAGAAAAACCTTGCAGGTCTGTTTTTTGGGTCGACAAGGCAGTGTCAAAAACTATTACATGTCTAATTTTCAAAAAAAATTTTAGCCAAAATTAGCGGCGCAACGTGATTTTCAGGGTTTTGGGAATAACTTCCGAACGAAACAAGATATTTTAAAACGGTTTAAGATTTGTGTTCAGGGCGACGAGCCGGACCAAAATAATGTGTCATATGTCTGTTTAAAAAAAAAGTTGTCACCTGACGAACCTTTACTCTTATGGCCGCCATTTTGAAACGGCTTGATGGATTTTTATAATTTTGGTCTATTGATGTATAACAATATAATACATATTTATTTCAAATTTCATCAAAATCGGATGAAAGCCACTATTTTACATCATTAAAACAACTTTTTTGGGAAAATCCTTCCCGAGGGTGTTCCGGCAGTCCGATTTTGCTGGTTAACACACTCGACTAAGATATTTACAAACAGAACATTTGTACCAAATTTCATGAATATTGGACAAATTTGAACATTACTTTCAGTTGTAACCGATAAACGGATTCAACTTATCGAGAATTTGAGATAGCCTATGTTTTAAATGTTCATTTCCATTTATAAACTTTCAAATATAGACCGAAATACAACATAATAAAACATTCACCAAGATACCTCATTAAGACTTAACCCATTAATATAAAACTATCACCTTTCTTGTTGCTGGCTTTTCAGATTTTCAATAAAACAATTGAGACATTACAGAGGTAAAATTGGCGACGAAAACTGCATAGTCTGCAAGGGCGAGGGCGGGCAGCCTCTGTCGGATTGGTACTAACACAGCCGGTAAGTGTGGTGGTGGCGGGTATCCGAAACACAACACAACTTAGTACACAGCAACTACATTACTTGCTCTGGAAAACACACATAAAATGGAGTGTGTTAGTAGAAGATTCCCTCATCAAATGCTTGACAATACGCTTAAAAGTCTCAACATGACCTGGTTACCTGATTGATTTGCCAACAAGAGTGACGAAAGTATCATGTGCAGGTATAGATGATTTCTTTGTGACAAACATAATACCTCAATCCCAAGTCATTATTGAGGGAATTGTAACATGCTTATCCTACCGGAGCAGTAGCTCCACGGACCTGAGTCTCACGGGCCCTCATACTGACTCACTCGATGTTGCATTGCTTTTACGCGGGAGTTTGAACGCTTTGGCGGTTGGTCGTGCATTTTGACCACAGTTTAATGACACAACGCGAACCTAAAAGTGTAGAATTGTAAAAAAAATATTTTGTTTGTTGAGTTTGGGGGGGCCCGGCCCACCTGGCCCATATGGAAGCGCCGCCACTGCTGTCCTCCCTGATGAAGGTCTGGTCCTCTTTCGCGAAATATAAGTAGATTTTCTAAACTTATAACTATATAATTATATTATTATTAAAATAATATTTTCTTATTATAACAAAGACAAGAAAAACAGAGTAGTACCCTTTTTTATATTTTAATTGAAGCACGACCGGTTTCGAGAGCTAAGCCCATTGTCTCGGTTCTGTATAATTATAATAGTTTTTAATGATGTGAAATAATGGAAACTCGCAGGTTTTGGAAATATATTTATTCAAGACAACTTTTGAATCTGTTGATACACTGTTCGGGCTTTGTCCAAGACCGGGGCAATCTTACGGTATATAGCTCACAATCTTATATAGCTGTATCCAAATAAGTTCTACAAATGCATCTTACATTACTTCATGTGTATCTTAAAATAAATATATGTGTGCTTGTTGATAAAGGCTATTTTTATTTTATAATTAAATTTTCATGAATATAAATATAAAAACTTTATTTGAAAGTGGTTTTTCTGCCAAGCTTTACTAAGAGAAACAACTGATCTACCTGCGCTAGAAAGAAGTAAGAAAAACAAAATCATGTCGGCTCTTTGAAAAACATTATTGTCTCAAATGTACTAAGCTAACAGCATGGCTTCAAAGTTCCAGCGAAGCAAATAAGTAATCAAATTTTATTCTCTTATCTCATTATCATTTTTCTCTTATTTATTATCATTAAGTATTACAAAACAATCTCTCAAGATTTGATTAAATGTGATTATTTATTTACTATGAAAAAGATTTTGTATGGTATATGTATTATACTTATTGAAATTAACTTAATCAAATTCTTTGACTATACATAATTATAGTTATAAACTAACAAAAGGTTCATTCCTTACCTTACAGTACAATATTGTGTTTTTTGGATTGTATTCGATATAAAAGAACTTGTATTTATAAATACAAGAGCTTTTTTCAAAAATAAGATCATCCTTAACCTGACCTGAAAGAGATATGACTTTTTTTTAAATAAGTCAGTTTCTGAATGAACTTAGTGAAGAAAACTTTTAACAACAGTTCTTTTGTACAAATACTACAAAAAGCACAAAATGTAAAAGCAAGAAAAGTTAAGCAATTAAACGTTAATTTATATTGAATATTTTGAATAATGTAACTAGGACTCTTGTTATCGAACACATATGCAGGCACTTTACATGTATCATTTACAGTCAACCGAGGCATGTCGCACCCAACCAAATATACAGTATATATAATATTGCAACCTGTCGCAAACTATTAATTCGGATATTTTCTCAAGATTATCGTGGCGCAAAACAAAACCAACTGCAAGCAATGATATGTCCTACTAACACTACTGTATCACCGATAAGAGAACATTTAATATAATACATAAGCTCACCCACTGGTGGTATACCATACACGAGTAGACTAGCTAGAACACTTACAATATTCAAGCAGGTTTTAAACATAAATTGAAAACACAGTTTACAAGTTATGTTTTTCAGAATCAAGTGGGACGAAAAAGACTTTTCAAACTTTTGTCGGTAGTTTAGCCTACATTTATTTAGGTAATTTACAACGGATTACTGTGATTTCAATAAATGTTTGATGATAATTTTCAAGGCACAATATTTGGGAAAGAATAGTGGTAAGAAGGCAAAGGTGAGAGTAATCTCACGAGGCACAGCCTCCGGTAAGGGATCTCACTCACGCACTCGCACTCACGCACTCGCACAGACCATCAAGCCAAGCTCACAGTCTCCTAGCATTTTCAATTCAATACAAAATGGAAACAATAATTTTTATGAAATTCGGGAGATAACGGATGAGATGGAAGTGAAATGTTTATTCTGTTAGGAGACTTTCCACTTCTAAGTATAGACCTACACTTCTACAGTTCTAAATAAACCTATTGGAGCAACTACTCCACTGTAGTTCAAACTTAGTATACTTAAAACAACCCTCGTAACATACAGTACCTAACTATTAGGTAAACCATAGAAAGTAAATAACCAGAACTTCTAGGAGTCACTTGTCAAATGTGAAAAGCAAACAAAAGAATATTTTTCAGTTGTGCGCAGTAAGCTGAATATTGTGTAATTTACTATTTAACAACTAAAAAAGTATTTGCTGCATTGAAAAATGTGGAACATTATAAATTTTTAAATAAACAATATTGTTCTCAATTATGTATTATGTTTTAAAAACTTTATATTTAAGTAAACTTACATGAAAGGCAGGGCCGTTACTAAAAAACTGCAGTCTATGGCTAGACATTATTGAGGGGAATTTATCGAGGGTTTGGGGAGTAAGGAATAGAAGAGTCCTGGCAATTTCCACAAAATATGACTTTTAAATGTTTTTATGAGTTCTGGAGGTGTTCGAAGTAATAAATCACTACAGTTCAAATTTTGCTTACAGACAAATCATTAAAAATTAATTATTTTACAGTTAATTATTTACAAATTTATTTCATTCAAAATTTGTTTATGTTTAGCCAACTTAGTAACAGGCGATAATAGTGCTTTAAAAACCCATCCAAACGTGTATTTTAGGAAATCTGCAAACAGTCAAGAACCAAGTCCCCTCGCATTATGCAGTTTTAGAGCAGTGATTCACTCCAGTTACAACTGATAAACAAACTTAAAACACCCCTGTATTTGAAACTGAAAAGAATATTTCCTACTTTTGTCTAAGTTTGTAACTTCAACTTGTGTAAACATCAGTGGATCCTAATCCAAAATAACAATCTAGACCAACACTAGCTTAGCTCTGCTTAATCAATAACCATTAACATCCCATAAATCCGATCAATTACAATACATCACAACTATAACACAAGCATTTCGTCTAATAGTAATGTCTTTTTAACACTAGACTTAAGTATATCCACGTCCTTAAGCTCAGTTGAAATTTCCAACACTTTCACAGTTTTACAATGAGTGGAAAAATAAAACATTTCAGGTCTTAAACAAAATTAATCAAGTTAATAATTAAAATTGGTAAGGGTGTCCAAATATTACAAATTTGAAGGGTCAGTTTGCTTGTCAATGTTAGAAAATTAAATCAGGTTAGGTTAAAATATAAATTGTTACATTAACTCACCTAAATAATGGAATTATTCTTGTTTAAAGAATACCTAGATTTCGGATTTGTAAATCCATCCTCAGTTCTGTGGCAGAAAGCCAAGTTTAGTCATCATGTAAAAAACTATTCATCCAGTGGATTTCGTTACTTTCTTCATATTCTCTGTTGAACTTGCTGATTCATCACACAAACATTCGTAACCATTGATAAAATAATTTGAAATCACTGAAAAATTTGTACAAAAATATCTTAAAACTCTATTAAAATGCTAAAAAATCTAAACCCACTTTAAAATTGAACTAAACAATTAAAAACCACATAAAAACCATTTTAAAAGTGTATGTAGTATATTGAAACCACTTTAAAAACACATACCTCAAGACAAATGTCCAGCCACTGATTTACTGAGTTAGGTGACAGTGGAAGGTGAGTCAGCTGTGATGTGTTTTTTCTTCTTCTGAATTTGTTTTGCCCACTCATGGATCTCTGTTTAGTTTCAGTACAGTTTCATATATGAACATTTTATCATTTTATGATCATGAATGTTTGTGCAATGTGTTGAATCTGCAAGTTTAACAGAGAATAATGAAGAAAGTAACAAAATCCACTGGATTATAATTTTTAACGTGATGACTAAACTTGGCTTGCTGACACAGAACTGAGGATGGATTTACAAACCCGAAATCTAGATGTTCTTTAAACGAGAATTATTTGAATGCTTAAGGTGAGTTACGTAATTACGTTGAGTAATTTAAATCAAATACAAGCAATCTGAGGCAGGTTAGGTTACTTGAATATTATTAGGTTTACCAAACGTAATGTTATGGTAGGTTAGGTGTTATGGCAGATTGGACATTGGACTTGTCAAATCGCTAAATTGCTTAAAGGAAATAAACGTTCATTTTTCATACATTCTGCATGGCTGAGGCAGAAAATTTTTTTGGCAGCCCAAGCACAGATAGGGCTGCTAGCGCTGTCATCTCTCCCTGTCTTTCTCCCCCTCGGCTTGCCTTGCTCGACTTTGCCCGATGTCGATGACCAAAGTGTGCGATATTTAAGAACGAACAAACTTGCACATGCGTTTGGGCTCTACTTTAGACTCATTAAATAGTTACTTCGCAGCGCTACCTGCGTTTAGACTGCTGAACCATGTTGATTTTCTTGCCTCAGCCATTCAGCGGCATCTATGCCCAATCTACCTACCATTGCATAATCTTTGGTTTTAATCTAACAGGTCGATAACACCTAGTGACCTGAATCTTTTTGCAGTGGAATAAAAATAAATGAAGTTCTAAAACAAAACAATCCTAAGGAAACAAGTCTAGATAAATGAAGTGTGGTGTCGTTGGACCCTCAGTTTGGTGACGGAGTGTGTCCGATGTCTCAGTCCTCAGCGTCAACCCAGTCGATACGTGCCCACTCGGGCAACTCTGTCTGGTAACTCCATCCAGGACCCTGTGCATATCATCCGTATCACACTGTGTATGGATACTCCCTATTCAATTTTTAATGGTAGGACTCAGTGAGTGACGCCTAGACTAGAGCTATCTATCTTAACCGCATATTCTAGACTAAAATAGAGACCTGATTAAGTATTACTGCTGCAACAATTAAAGAGCGATTGCTAGAGTCATGAGTTGCTAGAGGCATGAGTTGCTAGAGGCATGAGTTTGTAAGCAGATTTTGCATTCCAGCTTTTTGTAGATGCTCTCACAAAAATTTAAGTTTATTTAAAATTTATACTCTTCTTTATAGTTTGACACTAAACTGTACTGACCCGATACTTCCAGGCATGTAGATACATGACGAGGTCTCGTGGCTTGGGGTCTCGGTACTTGACCTTGCACTCGTAACAGTGAGGGTCCGAGGTGAGCTTGTCAGGGTGGAAGGCGAGGTCAGGAGCCTCGTGTCCGGTCTGTGTGGCAACTGTCACCTTGGAGTTGAGAGAGCAGGGCAGAGGCAGAGGCCGCATCGCCGCTGTGTTCTCACACGGTGAGCCTTCTCTGCTCGGTCCTGTGCAGGAGAGTTAAAGTAGTAAAAACTTAGTTCTGGTTCAGTTCTGTCTTCTTTGTTGAAGTTATTATCATTTCTAATCATTTCAATGGTTTCTCGGGTCTCTCTGGGGGAAATAATTTGAAATTTTTGGCTTTGTCAAGACGTTCTACTTCATGTTTAGTGTTATTACTATGTTCTGCTATGACCAACTTTTCAACGTCTTCGTGTTTAATGTGCAGACAAGACAGCAGACAAGTAGCTCAGTTTCAGTCAATCATTGACTGAAGATGGTACTCCACAGCGATACCAAAACATCTCAAGCTAATTATAATGATTTGACATGGTGTGAACTAGAGTAACTAGATTTTAGTTTTGACACCGGCCGAGAAAGCCTTAGAGTTAAGATCTAGTGTAAGACTTAAATCAATTTGAGATTAAACATATAAGTACAGCTAATACTGACCTTTCTCCTCATCGTCGAAGTTGAGTAGTGGCTTGAACATGGATAGATCAGAGTCGCCGTCCATGCCGAGCCAGTTCTCTGCGTTGTGGATGGAGATGAGGTCGCGGATCAACTCTTCGTCAGACTTGCCGATGTTGCCTCCCTTCCCTTTCTCCGGACCAAACACTGTGTGATTGTACAGCGGGTCGTTCACTACTGGATACCCTGTTACGTATCAACAAGGAACATGTAAACTTTGTTGTACACATTGGAGGAAGTGGGTCTACGGTTGCTAAGACATTGTTCCTCCGAGATCTAGAAGTGTTGTGCCAACATACTTGTTGAATTTTCTACATTGCGGATTCCCCTCTGGGATCTAAGTAACCTTGGGAACCAACTTTCATAAGTCTATAAAAATGCCGAATCATAGCTGACCATCAATTAGATCCTACTATAGGACTTTTAAAAGAAAAGTTCATACCTTGTGAACAGACTAGTTAATATACAGTTCGAGTCTT
Source organism: Matsumurasca onukii (assembly GCA_018831715.1). Classification (NCBI taxonomy): domain Eukaryota; kingdom Metazoa; phylum Arthropoda; class Insecta; order Hemiptera; family Cicadellidae; genus Matsumurasca; species Matsumurasca onukii. Next base: position 3,590,504 of record CM032065.1, read on the forward strand.
ATATCATGAATTGTTGTGTTCTAAAAGTAGATAAGATATGTCACATTCTGTGCTCCTCCATCAAAGCCTAGTGTCAAGAGTAGTGTGTCATGGCTTGACTGACCTAGATACTGGAGATGGACTCGGATCTGATGCATCCTGCCAGTGTGAGGAAGGCACAGCACGACACTGGTGTTTGTCTCAGGGTTGTATCCCAGTTTCTGGAATGTAGTGTTGCATTCCTTGCCCTTGGGCGACACCTTGCACACGCCGATCTTGTAACTCACCACCTCAATAGGCTCTGTACATTCGATCACCTCACTGCAACAAACATACAGATTAAAACTGTGGGGTTCCGATACCGGGACGGGATTGAGATCATTTCCTGATCCCCTCCCCCAAGTACCAAAATTTCGGGACGGGAAGTAAAAGTTGATGGTGTATTAAATGTTTCCTTCTAATGTTTTCCTTCCATCTCCCCCCTACTAAGCATTTTCCTCCGTTCTGGATGCATTTTGAATTGAGGCCAGCAGCCATTGTCAGGTTTGCTGATAACGATCTCAGGCAGAACCAAAAATCCATTTTGGATTAAAACTAGTATAAAAACTCTAAACACATTTGTCCACCGAAATTCATCATTGAGTAAATGGAGATGAGATAAGGGTGTAACAAACACACACTACACTTTCCTCAAAGCCCCATCCCACTACCGAATCACATGCATGCAGAGGAAATGCTGTGATTGGTTGTGTAACCCCGCCCCTACGTGGTTGCCTAGCAACAGCTAATGACATAGTAGCCAGCTGTATAGGAATGTAGCTGCTCACACAATGATTCACCGCACCTGCCTTCCCCTCATGCCCACACACTGCAGCTGCTCTCTTCCCCTCTCTCCCACCACTGACTACAAAAACCCTTCCACCTAGTCTTTATCTTTCCTTGTCCTTTCCACCTGTCTTTTCTTTCGTGCCTTCACCCCTCTACTCTGACAAGAACTTATGACCAGCCCTGCACCCACTGAACACAAACCGACAATACACGAACATTTACGATCTTCCAGCGGGGACTCACAAGACTGTTTATTTTCAAATCACAAGACTGTTGGATTTCAAATATGGGGTTTGTCATAATAAGTTAAAATAAAACTTTTGGTTCACCACAATTTATAATGGTACTTGGTAGTGGAATGATACAAACTAAACATGCTATCTCACTACAGCAGCTCAAGCTTTGCACCTGTGTGTAGCTATCGAGCCGCCTCAAAATACAATTTAAAATTTAACAGAATAAAAAATTTTAAATGTTATTTAAATTATAGAATTTTTTTATTTTAGTAAAATAGTAGTATAATATTTTAAATTATAGAAATGTTATAGACATTTAAATGTTACGACGTACGACGTCATTTCTATATTTTCTGGCGATAAACTATTTTTGACTTATTTTCACAGTTTTAGCAATGCAAAAATGTTTTCATACATACATCTTTTAACATATTTAACGCTTAAACGTGATTTATATAACTGTGCACAGTTGATATAACGATTATTTACGCGTTTTCTTCATTTATCTAGACATGTACATTATTTCCTAATTTTTGTAATAACATAAGTAGACATACTGGAACAGTAGACTAACTAATCATGTCACTTTCCACTGAAAGATTGTTAAGTCTATGTAAATAGGTCTAATGAATAATGTCGTATATAATTTATTCAAAAAATATAACATAAACCTGACAAAATCTGATGATTTACTTACTCAGGGAATTCGCCCTCCACCCTGCAAATGTACTCCTTCTGCACCTGGCGGTTGCGGATCTGGTGTTCCATCTGACGCGCCTTCTTGGGAGTGCGGCCGAACAGGAGGAGTCCACTAGTCAACCGGTCCAGCCGGTGTATGGTGCGCAGATTCTTCAGGTGGTACTCCTTGGCCAAGATAAACACCACGGTGTTGTGTCTGTAGCGTCCGCAGGGGTGCACCTGTCGGGAGCAAAGTTGAGCTTAGATTCTGGAAGTTGCCGTAGACACACCATCTTTGTGTACTTGTGTTCAAGACAACCTAACAGCTAAAAATTAACTTTCGCAATCATTTGCAAGTAACGGACATTATGTGCAAAGGCTTAAGGTGTTGTGTCTGTAGCGTCCGCAGGGGTGCACCTGGCGGGAGCAAAGTTGAGCTTAGATTCTGGAAGTTGCCGTAGACACACCATCTTTGTGTACTTGTGTTCAAGACAACCTAACAGCTAAAAATTAACTTTCGCAATCATTTGCAAGTAACGGACATTATGTGTAAGGCTTAACACATGTTGAGCCATGTTTAAGTTCCATTTATTTGAAGCATTGTAAGATTTAGCATATTTTTGGAGCTCTGAGATTAACTATGCAAAATAGTAACAGTTAAGTTCTTTGACGCTTGGTTAAAGAAGGATACATGACCTACCGGGACATTTTAATACACCTAATAGAGTTGCTACTTAAACCTTTAAACACTCAGAACCTCTCGATTAAAATTGAGGCTTTAATTGAAACAGAAGCCAACATTCAATAGTCCAAATACACTTCATAACACCAGTTATCAATAAACCCAGGAAGAAATTAGGAAGCAAAGCGAACGAAGAGTTTGAAGCAGCTGAAAGATGAAAAGCAGTTTAGTCCTTGAGGAAAGCGTCAAGCAAGGTGACTTACCGGCAAGGAACAAGGTTTGTCCAGTACCACAATGTCTTCGTCAACATGAACCAGCCTCAGGGGCCTAGCTAAGACGGGAGTCTCATGTCTGCAAGATGTTACAGACATGCAAACACCTGTCCAGGTCTAATCTATCCAGGTCATGCAAACTCTGGCCAATCAACGCGTCAAGAACTGCTGGGAAAGTATAACACTCTAGTGGAGGTAAAACCCACTCTACCATGTAGCTACTTGAGTTGTCACCGATCCAAGGGCGCCGATAGGATATCTTCCAGGGAGGGGGGGCTAACACACTGGGTGTATGGATGCTTCAGGAAGAGGGGGAAGGGGAGGGGGTCCAAGGGCTCTACCCTGGAAAAAATTCAAAAATATAACCCTATTGAAACACGTTTTTCCAAAAGTGTTGAATACAAAATTCCAAAGCATTTTGAACCCCTCTGTAGAACTACAACTTGCACTCAACCACCTACAATCCCATTGAGAGTGAACAAAGTAAGGAAACATTATTCCAATAAAGCGTTAAACAGGGGGTTTTAAACCAAGATGTATAGAATCACTTCATTAATTTAATCAATGCACAAATATTAATTCTATTATGAAATTGACGCCTCAGGCTAGGATTTCATAAGCTTCGTTCGTAGCTGTCTGTTCTATTCCATCAATCATCAAGATAACTGATAGGCCTACTTTCCCAGCATATTCCTTCAGTTTACTTTGGCGAGAACAATTGTCTTTGATAAGTGGTTTTGAAAATGTTTTGTCAAACAAACACCCCAAAGAAATTTAACGCTTTTTATTTTTTTAAAGAAATAATAAATTGATATTCACCGACAAAATTAAAGATAAATTTAGAAATAATTGGCCAGAGTTTTAACTTGTATGAGATAACATATTGTTTGTGCTTTCAAGTTTAAAGCACATTATATTATCAAGTAGTTTTGCAGTGCACTTCCAATACACTTTGAACATGAATAATTGAAAAGTCCTTTGGTTCAACTATAAGTAACAAACTTGTGGTCGTTAAACTGAAATAATAAATCTGATCAAAGTGATCGTTTCTGTTACGTTAGTTTATTCACTTTGATTCTTAGTCTGGCAAAGATCAAGACTCAGAGAAGAATAAAGATAAAACACATACCCAAATACAAACCAATCGAACTTATTTTTTAGTTCGAGTCCTCATTCCGTGATATAGGAGAATCAATGACTACGGACTTGAAACCCTTTGAAGCGAGTTAAGTTTCGTTTGTGCTTAAGCGAATAACACTGCAATATTAACATTTGTCCCATTCGATATCAATCCACTAAGCAATCGATCCTGAGGAATTCATTTTCCTTCAACATAGGACCGTCTGATCTGGCAGTGCTAAGTGCTAAGCGACCAAATGTGTATGACAAGGCGAAAGCATCACTTCCTTAGCTGTTCTATTATCACACGGTCTCACTTCTCTCTGTGTAAACCTGCCGGACTTTGGTCACGAGTGGTATAACTAGTAAGAATGTATGATCGAGTTTAAAATGTAAACCAATGTGTCCTGTTAGTATAAACTGGTGTAGAAACTGTGTTGTTAGTTTATACTAAGCATGCAAGAAGTATCTTATTCTAAAGCTAGCAAATATTAGAACACTCCATGCAAAACCGTCTCTAAGTAACCATCACAGTATTTATCATATCTTCTCGACATATGGCGTTATAACACAAATCTTGAGGACGTCCACTGCAGCAAATCGGCAAGAATGGGTTCGGCAGGATGCCAAGTACTTTTGGTAAGAGTCAGCAAAGATTCTTTGAAAATGTCTGATTTTGAATGAGTAAATATAAAGAACAATCATGTCAAAGATCTGAAGGAACACGATCAGAAGCGCACCACATTCTGCATTAAGTATCCCCTTATGAAGTTAAGGCAGGTTAGATCATCTTTCAAAACCAGGTACATTGAACTACGTCCTTTAAAAATATTATCTTGTTAAGAAAGCCGCAAAATCCTCAAATAAAAGGAGACCTTTGAAACTCGATGTAGCCCTGATCTAAGACTGTCTTCTTATCTACCAAGCTTTATCTTCATAAATAATAAACTTGATGTCACTCTTCGGTATATACAAGTACAATTTGGCACCTCAAACTTGACGAAGCTGGTTTCAGACTTGTATGTAACTTATACTTGGGGAGCCTTTTGCAAAAATACTTTCTTAAAAAAGCTACGTCTAAAAGTGAATTTTAAACAAATTTTAGAAATTCAGTCCCATTGGGTAAAAATAACGTTTTACCCCTTTACACATTAAAGCCTGACTATTGCAGGAAACACCGTGAGATGGTTACTGAGAGACAGCTGGGAGCAGGATCAGGTGCAGGTGCAGGTGCGGGTGAAGGTTGGCGTCTCGATGCCACTTACGGGGATGGAGGCAGGTTTGTTAACGACCACCACATCCTCGTCCATGTGCACTATGGCGATGTTGTCAGCGGTGACGGGCACCTCGTGTCTGTAACAGAAACACGCTCACTCTCACAACGTGCACGTGCACACAACATCGTCCCTGCGCGTGCGCCATGTTCCCCGACACAAGGAGATAGTTTGATGGCTTCAGGAGGAGTTCGACAAGTTTTATAGCTTAAGGAGGAGTTTGACAAGTCTTACTGTACTATGATTTTACGAAAGATAATAACATTTGAAAGTTCATAATAGTGGCGGAGAGCAATTAAGTAAAAGGAAAGAACGGACTTTTCCAGCCACTTCCGGAGAAAACTACTCTAACGTTTCGGGTAGTTAGAACTCCACCCGTCTTCAGAGGACTACACTAATCTAGGAACTACATTTAATTACTATCTTAACTAAGAACTAACCTAGGACTATTCCAACCAATATTTGAAAATACCGCTACATCATAAAAATTGATGGCTTGGCAAAATTATAATTACAAATATGAACAAGTAAAAAGAGGGCACGTTATAGGGATAAAATTACATGTTAGCCTTAACATACAATAAAAGGCTGAAAAACCAAATAGCTGAAAAACACAGAGATGTGGTAGGTAGTTATTAATTGAAAGGATCTCACCCAGACTCGGACCACGAACCTCGCACTACGGGGGGCACGCACTAACTAACATCCCTGTAGGCCGGTAGTTGACAGCCCGGTCTGTAGATGAGTGGAGGGGGAGCGGGTTGGGGAAGGAAGAGGCACACAGCCGACGGGAAGGGGGTTGATGTTTTCATGGGAGAAGCGGCACATTAAAACATATATCATGAAAACAAGAAAATATAACACTGCTAAGGCCTAACTGTACGTCGTGTGTGTCTCCATGCTTCGCTCACACGGGCGTTCAATTACGAGACGTGTATTTAGATCCTTTCAATTAATAACTACCTACCACATCTCTGTGTTTTTTCAGCTATTTGTTTTTTCAGCCTTTTATTGTATGTTAAGGCTAACATGTAGTTTTATCCTTATAACGTGTCCTCTTTTTACTTGTTCATATTTGTAATTGTAATTTTGACAAGCCATCAATTTTTATGATGTAGCGGTATTTTCAAATATTGGTTGGAATAGTCGTAGGTTAGTTCTTAAGTTAAGATAGTAATTAAATGTAGTTCCTAGATTAGTGTAGTCCTCTGAAGACGGGTGGAGTTTCTAACTACCCGAAACGTTAGGAGTAGTTTTCTCCGGAAGTGGCTGGAAAAGTCCGTTCTTTCCTTTTACCTTATAATAACGTGAGTTACGTTAAGTTTCTTGATAACGAAAGAAATTCCCATACTTTTTAAACGTTGTAGTCTTAAAAAAGTTAACCAATACACATTTATTAATTTCCAAGCTAATAATGAAAGTGTCTTTCTAAGTTAAGTTGGGTGAAATTAACAGGTAGTTTAGGAATATCAATAGTTTAACGCATTCCTCACTTAGAACTGTTTATGATGATTTAACATATAGTTCGTACATAGAGATGCTGACTAATTATTTCTACATTTTCAACTGAAAAATTCCAGAACAGTTTGGTGTTAATGACTTTGTGATAACGGCAAAGGAATAGGCAAGCCAATGTGAAGGAATTAGTGAATTGTGAACCACAAGTCTAAAAGTGGAGTTCGTTGGAAACAATTAGTTTTATATCTTTTAATGTTATTATATCAAAACGGAATATATTTTGGGAAACCCCTTCTTCAGCTATAAACAAAAATATATCAAATAAAAACAATAAATCAATTATTTAATTAATAATTTCATTTCATTTCATTTAAATATTAACATGCTTCTATGATTATTCAAAGTATGTGTTCTTGTTGTCAATTGCGGTGTGGTGAAATAATAAATTGTAATATTAAACTTGTAAACATTAAATTAGAAAAGAGAACGCAGTGTTTATTTGTAAAATGGACTGTAATAATAATAATCAAAACAAACATTGAAGTGAAATCACAACAATACAAAACATATGTTTTCAAAGATCAAACATAAACAAATCAAATCATGAACATTAAAAACATGTGTACTATAATAAGTACAGTTCCAGTATGTTTTTATTTATTGTTTATATTTTGTGTTTTTTTTTGTTATAAAGGGTTTCCTAAAATCCTTTTGTTTAGTTTTTTAAATTAAAATCTATGAACACAATGGTTTTTAGGTCTCATATGAAAAGTCCTTATTCTAGGAGAGTTCCTGGGAGAAAAATATATCTCTTTAAAACACACAATATCACACAGTCAAATACAGAAGATTAATAATAGATAAAGTTAAAACAAAGAAATAATTAAATAAAATATTTAAAATCAACTATAAAACTTTGTTAGTATTTGAATAGGCGGGTGTTTCAAGGAAGGTTTAGAAGAATAACAAGTGTTTGTGTGGTTTTTGGCTGGTTTAGATTTAAACTGACAACAGAATATTTTGTTGTAAGGGGAAAAAATAAATACGTTGTAACAAATAACAGATGAATTCAAATTTAAATTTAGTTACTTTACACAGTGAAAGGGGAAAATTAAATGAATTTGAATCTCACTCGCACCCAAGTTGAAGTGTCAACTATATTTTATCCCGATCAGTTAGCAGTGCTTTAGTCACATCTATACACTTGTCCTTGATATACAAGTGCGTCTGAACATTGGATACATTGGCACAAGTCACATGCGATTGGACAAGAGTACTAACCTGTGGACAATATTGGCGAGAAGATCATTATGTTTTAGTTTATAGTCAACATCGACTTTCTCGTAGTTGACTGTCAGCGACCCTGTCTTGATACACCTTTCCTGCAAAAAGAAACTCAAATTGAGAGGCTGACATACTACTACGGACGTTTTCCATCCCTTTTGATTGAACAAAAGGAACACGACGTTTCGGGATTAGGAATCTAACCCCGTCTTCAGGTGAAAAGTAACCTAAAATATAACGCAACAATTAGGAAATAAGGACCTCAACGTAAAGTATATAAAACTTAACCAGCGTAAGAGGCTCTATTCTAAAACCCTACACAGGTAGGTAATTGGGTTGCCCAAAATTCGTAAACATAACCTTCAGCTTACACCTGTAATAGCTTTCGTGATTCACCGTAAAGAAAGTTTTTTAGGTGTTGTTAGTCCTTTTAACTCCTTTGATTCATTCCCAAAACTCTCAAGAATGGCCTCTCCAATGCCTATGCATACCTAAGTGTGACTCACCATGTAGGAATGATTCTAAAGGGTTGTTTGTCATTTGAACCTGTTTGCTAGGACAACCTGATACATCTATCGAAACCCTTAAAGAATTTCCCCTACATTGGTTATTTTTGTATTCTCTGTTACAATTGGTCAGACTGATTCAGTAATGGGTGACTGGTTAGCTTGCACTGATTACTTTTAGGCAAGCTCTTTTCCTGATCGTTGCGTTATGTTTTACGTTACTTTTGACCTGAAGATTGGGTCATATTCTACATCCCGAAACGACAAGTTCTTGTTCAATCAACAACGATGGAAAACGTCCGTAATAATATTTCAGACTCAGAAATTCTACAACACCAAACTTCAAACAAATAATCAAATTGAGACTTAAACTGGAACAATTTAATTATTACATTTTCTTTTAGCTCAAGTCCCAAGCTACAAGATAGAGGAGTACTCACGTATTCTTCGGCAGGATGGGCCCTGAACTCTCGGGCGAACACGTCCAGGATCTTCTCGCCTACCCAGCGTCCCTTGGTAAACGTGGTGAAGGTGAAGTAGTAGGGGTACACCTTCCTAAGCCCTGGAACATGGCAGGTCGAGCCTACATTACTAGATATGGCATTACTAGAATGTCCACTGGGTTCAGGGTTGAAGAATTATTCTCGAACTGGTTTAAAGATCTAGCAAAGGTGGAAGTTTCGGAAAGTATGAAATAAATACTGAAGACACAAAATACAATATTAGGAGATTTCCAGATACAGCAGCTCTGTGTGTAACTGAATTTTTTGTTCATGACAAAATATGAAAGGAACAATCTTAGATTCAAAGTTTTAGTAACGAATAACTAATAAGACCAATCAATATGGTAATTTAAAAATAGTTTCAGCCAATCAGTGACTGAAGATGGTACTCCACAGCGAGACCGAAATATTTCACCCTAATTATTATGATGTTTTGACGCGGTGTGAACCGGAAGAACTAGATTATAATTTAAAAATATGATAATTTTTGCAGATAAGATATAGCCTACATTAAAAGCAAAACTGGCAAGGTACAATTATTCGATCCTATTGAATTGAAACCATCTTGTTGAATACTCACTCAACTAAAAACTTGTATTCGTGTAACTATTCATTTGCAACATAATATATTTATAACAATATGCTGACAAAAATGAAACTAATAGCCTTCTTTAAACTGCAGAAAACAAATGTATCTGAATTTAAAATGAACGTTGAAAGTATTTGATTGACGGAGAAGTTGTGAAGGTTCAAAGAAGAACAACAGTTTTGTTTGGTCTCGGGAATTGTTAATCTCGGCTTGTAAATGAGCCCGGAATCATTATCAAAAGCTTTTATTCTCCTCTGAACTCAGCGGCGTTTTGGCTTTGAAGTATCCAGACAATAAGCCAACTGTCGACAATCTTTGTTTGACGTTCACAAGCCAACAACTAGGGTACGTCAGCTAAACGCGAGTTTACTAAACTTGATTTAAGTTTCCTTAATTACAAAACTGTTAAGAGGCTTAAGAGGTTATAACAATTGAGGAAATATTGACTACTAGACAGGAACTACATCTTTCCGGCTCTAAACATGTGAAAGAGTTATTTGTGACTTTTTAGTTTTAAATTTCTTATCTCATAACTTACAGACGTAGCCTAAACATGTCTACAAATAACTATTAACTATCATAGAGTTAAGCGGCTTGATAACGAGGGGAGTTTTTATACCTCTCGAAACCTTGTGTAGTCTTCAACACAACAACCGGTAGAAGAAAAGTCCCCGTTTTCCCCTATGTTAACGCAATAACGCCGATTTCATGAAATTTCAGCAATTATTTATTTGACGTTAGTTTACCTAATAAAAATAAAATAATAAATGAACCCAATCAATCTTTAAATGAGTTGTATCAGATTCAAAAATATAAACAAAGATATTGGACACCGTCTAGGTTGAGTGCCATAAAATAAACTATAACGTTCAAGGGCACCTTTCAAACTCACACAGTTCCGACCCTGTATACAACAGCTTACTGAGTAACACTGTCACATTTTATGAGTGGACATTATAATTAACTTTCAAACAACAAAATCTTTTAATTTTATTATTCAATACGGTTTCACGTATAAACAACACCTATAGGAATAGGACATTTTGAAAAATTGATAGTAAAATTCTATAAAACCTTTGTGAGTTTAAATAAGAGTTTATTATAATGTAGCAGTCATCTTTAGCCCCAGAGTGCTCGTATATAATACAAATTATTATATTAACTCACCTTAGCAATCAAATTATTCTTGTTTAAAGAATATCTAAATTTCGAATTTGTAAATTCATCCTCAGTTCTGTGTCATGATGACACTTCACACACAAATTCTTGACTATTGATAAAATAATTTTAAATCACTGTAAAATTCAACTTTTAAACTTTTAAAAACTAAAACCTTTTAAACACCTTATTAAAAACATTAAAACCACATAAAAACCACTTTGAAAACGTATGTAATATATTAAAATCACTTTCAAACACATACCTTATCTACACCTCAAGACAACCACTGATTTACTGAGTTAGGTGACAGTGGAAGGTGAGTCAGCTGTGATGTGTTATTTTTTTCTTCTGACTTTCTTTTGCCCACTCATGCATGGATCTCTGTTTAGTTTCATATATGTGATTGGCTTAAAAGTCTAGTTGTTAGTTTTATCTGGGTGAAATTTAGCTTTTATATATATGAAGCTGTTTAACCACATCTAATAGGTACTTTTGGGTGCAAATTTAATTATTTCTAAATCGTATAATATTTAAAAGTGATAGTGGTTTTGCTGGATTATATGTTCTGCATACGTTTACTGGTTTATTTTCGCGTTTGGTGGGCAAGTGCTCTTTATAGTGGGTTTAAAGCACCTTCCTGTGTTCTATATAGTATTTTGGAAACTCGATTTGTAAACTCCCGTCCCTTCAAGTTCGTCATCTGGAAAGTGCTTAGTTTTCTGTCGGTTCAACATCTGGTTAAGGTTATTATTGGATCGGTATGAAACGTACTTTGTAACCTGATTTGAAATTAGATTTAGGATTATCTTGTTGACGCTGCTATGTCATGGTAATATACATGGGGGTTCTGAGTTTACAATTGTTTATGTAGCGCTTTTATTTGTATGTTTCCAGAGTATCTTGCTGATGGTGTAAGGAGGGTATCCGTGGTTTTAAACTATATATTTGATTACATTTGGTAACTCTGAGGCATTATTTTCACTTGAAAGCGGGATATATATCAGTCTATGCATCATACTGTAGAACGCAGCTAGTTAGTGGGATTTGAAGAACTGTGGATTGTCTGATCGGTGGTGTAGGCTCACGGTTTTAGGTGGTTTTCAAGTTTTTAATTAAGTTTTTGAAGTGGTTTTAGTTTTTCAGGCTGATAAAGGCAACACTACAGTATAGTTATTTTTGATAAAGATGAATATCACAGCAAAATAATAATACTTTATATACTATCACATCTCCCTTCTTCAGCTTTCTTATGTGGGCTGCACTATTTCTTCTATATGTACTTTCATACTTTGTCTGTATAAATGGTAATAAAATACCAACACTGATGAATGAAATGACCGATATACGTGTTTCAAGAACATTACCTAAACCCATAAACCAGGCCGCAAAGTAGACTTGAATGCCTTGACAGATAATTATCGACTAACCGTTCAGCTAATAAGATACTGCAATTGCATTCAGTTTCAGTATGATCGTTAGTTGGTAGGGCTTAGTTTATGTTGGTTCAACAATAGCGAAGAAGAGCTAGATCTGAGTCGTTGCAATGAAACACTCGACTTAAGAGACTAAAAGCGTACTTGGCTGTCGAGTATAATGGAGTTCAATAATAAACTAAGTAATGGACGCGTCTGATATTTCAGAATCTACATCAATATTCAATCTGTCAATAATAATTCCCACTAACCACGCTTAGCAGGCTGGCGAATAACTTGATTGAATAATGGAGCTGTAAGAATATGGGACATCACTGAAATATTCAAAGATCTAGGTAAATTAATTAATATATCTGTTTTAAAAATAGGTTTGTTACAAGGTTTGTACTATTGTTAAACCTTTCCATCGTGCTTTGAGCTAAAGTATTTACAAGGTCTGAACGCCTGAATAGTTAAAATTATTGGATCCGTACTTAATTAAAGACACATGCAAATGAAGTACTGAACTCGCATCATTAGTTATACTTATTTATTGTTAATTATTTATTAAATTGCTGCTTAAATTGTGTTTATATATCAGTAGATATTTTATTGATTTGTAGTCATTTGTACAATACAATTGTGTTGACTACTACCACTGGTAATAGTCGATTTTTGTTGAATCAAAACTCGTGATATTTTAGATTCAGCACAGTTCCCACAAAACACTATGCCATACAAAATGTGAGGATGTATTAATCCAAAACAGGCTGTTCTCAAAACATTTAATTTGCAATAAAATGATAATTTCCTTAGTAAAAGACGTTAATTTAAATAATTGTCAATTTATATTATCGAAGATTTCGTATTTATAGAGTTTAGTTGCATGTTTGGCTTGACCCTTAGCTTGTAAGCACATCCTAATTTATGTAATTTTCAAATTAAATGTATGTATTGAAATTGGTTCTGACCGTTGAGAGAAAATAAATAAATGACATTTGTTAGTCATCTACGACAAACTAGTTGATTTGATAAATACATATTTCACATATTTATTACTTGTTTTCAGTGTAATGTAAACATAAGACAGTGGCAACATTGTTTATGATCCCAAGGTGTCTCTGCACTCCCATTGGCTCAAATACGCTCTAGTTATGCACAGATTTAATCTGGTTATAAGTGGCTGATTGGCTGACACAGCCAAATGAATTCAACGACGACGAATATCCAGTCGCCAGTGGGCAATTTAATTCAAAGCAGCTGATCGAAATAATTACGTACACACAATTTAATTCACAACCGAGCTAAGGGAACCGTTCCACGGCCCTCCACCCCTCGTGATATTCCCCTCTTCTCTTTACGCCGGGGAGAAGAACGTTATGACAAACTCTCAACGAGAGACTCGCTCGCCAACCATGAAACCAAGCGGTCTTCTTGCTTAGTGTTCGCTCCTCAGCCAATTGCAGATACCGCAAGTTCACTGAGGACGTTTCGCTCTGTAAACAGTGTAGCTGTACGCTGTGCGGGTTGTACAGGTAGGCTTAGATGAAAGTCGTGACTTTGTTATCATCTACTGTACATAATATTGGTGTACTCACCATTTTCAATGTAGTACGAGGTCTCGTTGTAGCGGTCATCAGTGAAGCCCGGCCGCTTGGCCTTCAGCGCTTTCGTCTCTAGCTTTGCCTGTAACAAGACAACCACGGTATCGTAAACATAGTGTCTGAACAATTAATAAAATAAAGTGTCATTAATACATGGGTCAACATTACATTTCTAAACCTCCAAATGAACCTATGTTAAGTAAAACATAGTCGTGCTGGTCATAAACGAGCAACATATACCCATACTTATTAACATTAGCATAATTGCCAATGATTTTAAAACATGAAGAATCTATTGCTTGGCATATTTCAATAAAATGTTTATGTTTTAGCCCTTTCAGGCTTGTTTTTCAGCCTTTCATAAAAAGTAAAAAGCGAATTAGATTTTCTACTCTTGCAAATTGTATTCATTATCAGGACTTTTATGCTTTACCTGAATATCTTGGGGTAGAAATGTTCACTAATACATAAATACATTAAAAAGGCACAAGAAAATAATAATATTTGACTTGTCTTTATAAGTATACAAAACGGTCATACAACGGTGTACGTGTCGGCTGTGATCTGAAACGGTTCCGGGTTTGACATGGAATAGTTGTTTAAAGTGGTTTTTGTTTTGAGTTATCGTGAATTACAAAACACTTGAGTCCCTCTAACATCTACGAGTATATTCCGCCTAACAACACGAAAATAAACCCACCAACGTAAATAAGTAAGCTACATAATTCTTCCCACCCGACACTGTCCTGTGACACAAATTACCCTTTGTTTATGGGAATGAGCTATCGTAGGTAGGTAGGGTGGTCTGTGGCGGGAGTGGCGGGAGCAGGGAGGTGAGTGAGACCGAGCATTGTACGTTTGCCAACACTGTCTCCTAATGTTTCCAATCATGCGATGTACCGGACAGAAATACCCTGGAGAACAATAGACGAGCAAGTGGCCAGACTCTGACTCTGAGGAGATTAATAGACACCAGCAACTGTCTGTCTGTCTGTAGACACAAGTGACTCCAGTTTCAGACACTTGACCTGCTTCTTGCCGAGATGACAAGCTGCCAACTGTGGGGAACCAATCGGAAAATTAGGATTTTCTTTTAAGAACGCGAAGAGGAAATCATTGCCGCAGGTTTTTGCGTTCTGCGAAAACCTGTACACTCAGCGTTTTTGAGTGGTTTGTTCTTAAAATTTTTGAAACTTTAAACGGCAAGCTGCATATTGTTAAAGATGGGAAAATGCTGCAAACTCAAGTTTTAATAAACCATTCCACTTTATTGAACAGTTTCTCAGAAGTGCGGGTTACGGCATTGTTTAAGTTGAAAAAATACCTTTTCAACGATATGCAATGATCCATAGCCATCTGCAAAATCCGTTCTACTAACCCCCAGCGGGGCGTACGCACCCCACTGCCGCCATTGGACCAACAGCTATAAAGAAAATTGTCCCTAGAAAAGGTGTGTAAATCTGGCGCGTTTATCCTACACCGTTCAAAATTGATTGAAGCCTCCTCGGAATGATAAGACACGAGATGTTGGGAAACTCAACATTGGACGGTTTTGTTCTAAATTTCGTTCTATAAAGCAATAAAAAGTAATAGATAGCTCCATTTCCTATGGAAATTCGCTAATTTTAAAATTATTTATACAGCTTCACCGATTCCCACAAGTACAAGTTTGATTGGTTTGCCACAAAGCAAAATTAACTGGTTTTTAAGCAAAAGAAACTAAAAATTGTATTAGGTGTAGCGAGCCAGCAGGGAACTGCAAGCCGTGTGACCTCTGTTTATATCTAAGACCTGCCGACGTTTTATTGGTTAGAAGAGTTATGAATTCACTATTTGAGATGCCGACCACTCTCATGAGGGTATTTTAAGGCAAATATGTGGTGAAGTATGAGTGTGATGAGTGGTAGTAATGAGTTATGAGGTGTAGTCTTGTTACAAACTAAGGCCAACTCTTCCTTAGAATGGGTCATTAGTTAGCCCAATGAACTGAATGAACAATGGAAATACAAGGACCAAGGCTTAACGTGACCACGCAGCTGATGGTCTGATATGTCTAAACGATGGTGGGAGTTGATGCGGGTATCATCAGATGATCACTGAGACTATCTGAGCCGCTTTAGACCTATAATTGTTAAGTCCCTGCTAAGTAGTGAGTTTTCTAACAACGTCCTTTCTAGTCTAACGGTAAACGGCTCCCATCTTCGAGGTAGGAAAATTAAATAAAAAATTTCGAGGACTCTTCAGAAATGTTACCGTTTCCGTTGGCCGAATACACGATACATTTCACAATATCTTAGCCGTTGAGTTAGTAAAGGCTTTGTGAGCTGAATCCACAATAGACATGTCCACATTCCACGAGAAGACAATGCGGGCAAGTGCTCAAGTCTTGTTCTTATGTGAATATGAGTTGTTACGCGGTTAACGACATATTGTGTTTCAGTCTGTACACAAAATATGTATTTTAGTATTCAACTGCAACAACTCAGAACACAACAGTATTAAAACACGAGATTCATTTTTGCGCGATTCAATGGTTTGTGTATAATAGTCTAAATCACTAAATCACTATTTGAGATGCCGACCACTCTCATGAGGGTATTTTAAGGCAAATATGTGGTGAAGAATGAGTGTGATGAGTGGTAGTAATGAGTTATGTGTAGTCTTGTTACAAACTAAGGCCGACTCTTCCTTAGAATGGGTCATTAATTAATAGCCCAATGACCAAGGGAAGTTCAAGGACCAACGGCTTAACGTGACTTCCGAACCACGCAGGTGATGGTCTGATATGTCTAAACGATGGTGGGAGTTGATGCGGGTATCATCAGATGATCACTGAGACTATCTGAACCGCTTTAGACCTATATCATCCTCAAAACCTGACCTCCATGACGCTGGATTACAGGACCACGCCACGAGTCCCAGTCTATAGCGCAAATGTTGGTATACTTGGCAAAAGGTCCACCGCTTGTAATAATGTGTTATAGTTCGATCATAAGTTTCATACAAGGCGTTTGGAGGTGAGATTAATATAACAAGAATATACCCAATAAACTTGAATACTATTATTTTGACTATAATTTATTTATTTAATTAACATGCTGCAAAACAGGAAATATCCGATTTCATTGCATCAGTATATTCTAAAATAGCATAATGTGGTGAAAATAATCAAAGTCTAAAATATAACACTAATAATTGAACCATGCAAAACAATCACTTAATTGCGGAGACCAGTTCAAATAAAATAACATATAACAAAACATAAACATAAGTATAACCTTAAGAAAAAACATACTAGTTTAGGAGATTGTAAAATCACCCATACGGAAATCTGCATTAGCATGGGTTTCAAAAATAAATTTCAAAAGATTTCCACAACCTTTAAATACAACTTTTTCGTATACTTTTAAATTACTAAAATATATTTGCAGCTGACGATAGAATAACTTCTCGTTTCATGTATTATTTATTTATTGTCATTTTAAAATTAAATTGAGTTTACTGTAATTATCGTTGTTTGATGTAGTTGTATTAAATTAAGTATAAGTTGACCAGATATATGTACTGAGAATCGTTCAGATAAAAGTCATTTTTATTTATTTATTTAAGACTAGCTGAGAGTACCCGCGCTTGGCATCGGGGCTTTGTTAACATAGCTGTGTGTATATATTTTAAGAAAATTGCAAATTTAAAGTAAAAAAAAAGTGTCCTATATATCATTAAAAAACATTTAGTTTGCCTGTTAGTTCATCCTCCTCCTTATAAGTGTTGACTACCTTCAGAAAGTCATAGTTACTACCGCTCCGCCCGTTCTTAGAGCCCGCTTTGGTTTTGAGGATGTTATATGGAATTCAAATGTAGCTAAAGACACACTGCGTGATTAGCTTAACCCTTAAACAAAGTTTCACCACCTTAGCTTCAGCCAATTTTGATTTATAAGCGGTCCGAAACGCCTAAAAAACGTGTTCAGAGCCCACTTTGGTCCCTTGCTATTTATTTTGTGGATATTTTATTGATAACAAAACATAGATAAAGACAAACTAATAGGTAATGCGTTAAACCCTTAAACAAAGTTTCAACGCCATGGATTCAGCCGACTTTTGAGTTATAAGCGGTCCAATAAGCCTTAAAATGTTACAGACAGTCAGGAATTTTTGACACCAGTATCGGCTTTGTAAAGTATATAAACCCCAAATAACCAAAAACCGATGGATTCATTGCAATGTACAGACAAAAGTCTTATTTTATTTATATAGATGGTACTCTGCGATGACGAATATTTCAAGCGAATTATTATGATGTTTTGACTCGATGTGAACC
Source organism: Matsumurasca onukii (assembly GCA_018831715.1). Taxonomy (NCBI): domain Eukaryota; kingdom Metazoa; phylum Arthropoda; class Insecta; order Hemiptera; family Cicadellidae; genus Matsumurasca; species Matsumurasca onukii. Next base: position 3,608,409 of record CM032065.1, read on the forward strand.
GGAAGAACTAGACTATAGTTGTGACACCGGTCGCAAAAGTCTAAGAGTATAAAAATGTCTCTTACAATCAGTTTTGTCAGCAAATGTTAGTTGATTTCAGAACTATAGAGTATAGAGGGAGGAACCGGAAACTGCGTCTACTGTTGACCTGCCCTGTCTATCATCTGGAGACAGGCCAACACACTGGGATATCACTGACACCCCAACACTGTCAGTAATCGTAGATGAGCCGTCCATTTGCCAACTGTCTGTCTGTCTGTGTTTTCGCTTTTAACCGATGTAAACAGCAAACAGCGGTATCGGGTGAAATCAGGGCGAACTCAAACTCATCAGTCGGATTTAGCTTTTCGCGGTACAACAGAAATGTGAATAACTACCGCTAAGCAATGTCGTTGTTGAGTTTAGGATATTGTAGCCGGCTTCAATATAAGAGTGATTTATTACGAGGAGAAGATTTCATGCAAGTATATGAAATATGGCGTGGAGCGGGTTTTGCAATACATGTGCAGTTTATAAGCCTTTCTTCAAACATAACAATAATAATATTTTATTGTCATGAACAAAGAAATTTTGCATAGACAATTAACACCATACTAGCCTAATAAAAATAATTAAACATTATAAATTTTGTATTAATTGCTAATCTTCAATTTGTCTTCAAAAAATCTTCATAGTTGTAGTAGGCACTTGCTTGTAATTTTAATTTTAGTTTAGTCTTGAAATTTGTATATTATTTTCTTCTCTTATGGAATTTGGAAGGTTGTTGTAAAGTTTCGTCACATTATAAATAGGAATTCTTTTTAAATAAGTTGTTCGATGATTTGGAATTTTGAATTTATTACAGGTCTTCAGTTTTATAATATGCTTTGATCTAAAAAGGATTTTGAATTTGTTTTGATGAATGTTAAGGTTTCATAGATGTATAAAGAGTGAATAAAGTGTAATTTGTAAGACCCGTCACTAGAAATGATATAAAGTATAAGTCTTAGATTAATAGAACTCAATATTTAATTGTATGATGACTGTAAAGACACTATAAGTTCATACTTGAACTTAGTTGATATCTTGAAGTATATTCTAGGAGAATGTCTAGCTTAGTTAAGGACAATTTTATAACTAATACTACTGAATCACAAGCACCTGTTTGCTTTGGCATAAGACTGTATAATAGAAAGATTTGAATCTTAAGCACACCAGAATAGAACTTCAGGATTGCCATTGCATTCGTCTTCAGGTACAGATTGGATCTTTAACTGTCTGGGGTTTAGTTACTGTGCCCGTTTCATTCTACGACTAATTTGTTTGTGACGGTAAAAATAGACGCCTAATTAATTAGAGAACCTCGGCCTGAGAACAATGGTTTGGACGGACGAGATTTATTTATAAAATGAACATGAAAATTGGATGTTCAGAAACCTTTCTAGACAACACAAAGGCTGACAAACACTATCTCTAACAGCCAAATCAACGCAGATTTTCAACTGCAGTTACCTATTTTCGACCCCGTAAAATCCAAGAAAAATATTTTCGACCCCAAATATTGCCCTTAACGGTACTTTTTTAGAGGCTGACGATCGAAGTACTGTACGTAAATAGTTGATTTGGAAATGTATCTAACATTTGAACAATGCAATTATTGTACAGTCAAAGCGATTTCCTATCCACTACTGTGCAGTTATTGACCAAACTTACCTTTTTTAGATCTTTGTTAAGTTCGATGTCTTCTGATGCTTTTCTCTTTTCACTGCCACATGAGATGACCAGACCGTCTTTATCCTGTAACACAACAACAACACATTACTTGTCTGTAGAGTTTCAAGGCATCCCTGTCCTAGAAGAAACACGCTGTTCTCGTTGACAAGCGCATATATCATACAAGCTTAACCATGAGTAATGGCGGCAACTGTTTCACCTTTTTCGCAAAACTTGTTTCTGGCCGCACACACACGACACACATTTGTCTGTGTCTTTATGCTTTAAACTATACAAATGCTCGCATAGTTTTAATACTTACGTTGATTGCCTTCCCAAAACACAGGCAAACAGGTAGTTAAAAGATTTATAGTTAAAAGATTGCGCAAGATAGGCTATGATCTATGAGTTCATGAGAACAGTGTATCACGCATTTTCTGTTCTTGAGGCTCATTATTCCAACAGTTTTTGTCGGATGTTTATAAAATTTTTTATCCGATGTATACAAGTTTTTATTGGGTGTTGGTTTTAAGTAATTTTAATGTTCTATCTAATTTGCCGAGCGGATTTTTGATCATGTGTATAGGCTATTGCTAGACATAGGCTACGTGCTTAGTTTAAAGGCGCTGTGAGGAACTGGCTGTATGTCTCCACGCGACATATGAGACCTATTTATCCTCTCCAGGGTTAAACATATTGCTACACTTCCCGTCACTTAGCCTACATAAATATCCCCTTGGTTCTTCTCTCACAACATATTGATATACATATGAATCATATAGTAGATATTGATCTGGTACAACGTTCTAATTAACAATAATGACTTTCGGAAAGAACACACACGTTTCATATTTGTGGTTTATGTATTGTTTTGTCCAGTAACGCGAAAAAATATGTTAATTGATCTCAGTTGCACCGTTGTTCTGTTAATTGTATAAGCTCGGGCCTAACTTCTTCTCTTGAGGCAAAAGGTTATATAACAATATTGACAACACTTACAACAAGTTGTGAAGTGTGTTGAAAATAAACTCATTGTCTATAACAATAAAAGTTACAATATTTCTTGAATGAATACAGTTTGATATACCTGTTTGATGACAAATTACATTTGTAGATAATACTAATGTATTGAAACTATAAGGAATGTATTCTAAGTTAGAATTACGTATGAAAATATACCTCTGGTCATATAATACTTCCACTGAAGAGGGTATATTAAAAAGACTGTATATTCTATGCATGAGATGCAAAAGTGTATGTTGATAAATGTATACATTCAAATGTGTTGTTGGTGCTACTTGTAGTTTAAGTTATTCGTATATCTATGTCATCTAGTAATGGTTATTATGGGTATCAAGGGTTTATCTTCATGTAATCAAAAAAAGGAGTAACAAAACGTAACTAAGTCAGAAGACTTTTGAATGTCGTTAAAAGAACGAACACACTTGTTTGTCATCAATAGGAAAGTGATGAACTACCTTAATAGTTTGCTACCAAGGTGATGATTTATTAACAGCGCAAGACATTTTAAAATGATGGTCCAAGGTTACTACCTAGCTTTATATAAAGCCTAGCGATTAAGAACAGTAACCTATTTAGAATCCCACAGTTTTTATAAAACTGACCACGAACAGAATAAAGAATTCAAATCGCACAATTGGTAGAAACCCTAAATAAATAACAGCCGGAGAATAGAAACTCGACGTTATTCAATATACAACACAACATATCAGCTGGTCTATTTAAATGCAACAATGAAGCTTTTGACTCTCAGAAGCGAAGCCTAATTAATAGAGAACAGAGAGCTTTGTTCTGCCGCGAGTCTTGCCGCCAAAACCTCTTTGTCATGAATCCGCGAGCGATTGTCACAGATTAGGGGCCGAGTGTGCACTACACTATATGAACGCGCAATTATATTGATTTTCATGAAGAACCTGGTTTAAGCAGGGGACTGAAAGCAAGTATGCTTCTAAATGAAACTATTTAGTTATTTGACTTCCCGAGTCTTTCATGAAACAACACATTTTTGAACAGCGCTTTATCAATTCGGTTGTGGGACGTATCACTCTCGACAGGGTCAAAATAGTAACAGCTTAAATATTTATAGAAATTATTTCTAAAGCTTTCAAGAATAGGAAACAATGAAGTCAGTAGGCAAGCGTAAGAAAGAAGGGCAGAGAAGGGTTGAAATATTTGAAAGAGTTGATAAAGGAAAAGCTAAGTTTAATTTAAGCTAATTTATAGTTAGGGCTAAATGCGCACACACACAAACTAAATGTATACGTGAGTTTTTTTTCACAGCTGTTTTGCTGTCTACCAACGCTTAAATATCCAAACACCGTGAAACAATCAGCTGTTGTATGCTTTGTTACTTCTCGTTACACTGACTATATACGAGCTAAAACATGTTATTCTAGTAGGCGTAGAATATTCACCTTTAATATTTGACTGTAATACCAAAGATACTGTTATGGTAGGCAGAAAGATCAACATAGTTGCGGCAGCCCGAGCACAGTTAGCGCTGCCGTCTCTCGCCTTCTTTCTCCCCCGTCGGCTCGACATGCTCGAGTTTGTCCGATGTCGATGACTTAAAATTTAACAACGATTTTCGAGAACAAACTGCGTCAGTGGCTTTACTTGAGACTCTTAAAATAATTCCCTCACAGCGCTATCTGTGCTTGGGCTCCCGAACTATACTGATTTTCCTGCCTTAGCCCTGTGGCATCTATACGCAATCTACGTACGAAAGAAATATTATGTATTATAAGACAGTTTTCAATAATACCAACATACGTACAAGAATTCAAACCGTGTATAAACTGTGAGCGAAAAGCACTAAAGTGGCGTTAGGAGACAGGAAGTTAAAAAGCGATTGTGCATTGTGCGGCCTTCAGAGCACAATGGGGTGGCTGGTTTAGTTGGTTTGTCTGTATATCGGATGGTGAAGTGGATTGTGGATGGTCTGTTAATTTCCCCTGAGGGACAAGAACTGTGCCAAGCCTCTCTCTTGGCCAAGATCCTACTCCGTCTGCACACCGTACGTTACACATATCTACTGCGCTCTTAGTTCACAACTACCATATACAAGTTCTTCCAGTTCACAACACGTCAAAACATCATGATAATTTGCTTGAACTATTATCGGCCTCGCAGTGGAGTAACATCTTCAGTCACTGATTGGCTGAAACTGAGCTACATGCTGTCTGCTATCCTGCCGGTGACAGGGCTGCTAACCGTCCATTGGACCAAGATTGCCAACTGTCTCATTACAAACTATCAAAAACATCTTCAGGACTGGTTGCCAGGTTCTTGAAAGTTTAATGCTGTCTTCCTTGTTGCAGTTACCATAATGTTTAATTATTTCAATGGTTTCAGATGAAATGGTTTCTACAAGTATTTCGGTTTGTGAGCATGATACTGAATTTATTCTGAAATAAGTCAAACCGATGGGGTGAAAAGGGCACATAGTTACTCTTATTTCGTAACATGTAAACCTACAACGACAAAACTGACGCGTCATCTAAAGCGTTTCCTTCTACCTCCAAACTCAAAGTGACGTTGGGATTAGGTGGACGTGTTGCAGTTGGATTAGGGTAAGACTCATTACTAAGATAACTCAAATGTTGCATTCCTGAGTCAGATGATGAAACTCACACTACATTCAACAAACGCGTTTATAAGCGAGTCAACTAGCGGAGCTGGGACTCGCCAGCTTTATCAGCTAGAAACTCATTAAACACACAGAATACTGAGCTAGGGCTGGCTACTGGCTAGATTCCTCGGCTGTAATGTCGTCTATTTATACCAGCAGACACCGCCAGCTGTCCCACGGTCAGTCCCATTATCAGCTGTTTCCCTCGTTCCCGCCAAATCTCGCTTCGTCATACCAAAGATTATGTTATGGTAGGTAGATTGCTCGTACATTCCACATGGTTGAGGCAGTCCAAGCACAGATAGCCCTGCCGTCTTTCTCCCCTCCCTCGGCTCCACATGATTGAGTCGAAATGCGTTGATGGCCTTGTTTGCTATTTTAAACCAGGCTAGGGCAATATTAGGGACGTATACCATTCATAAAGTTCTAAAATCACTGTAAAAATCCTTGGTAAACTACTTAAAAAAACTAAAACCACTTAAAACCCCATTTAAAAACGTATGTAATATAATAGTGTTAGAAAAAACATAGCACCCTTTATAGTATTTTGATTTTATATTTTTCGTATGTAATATATTAAAATAACTTTCTAACACATACCTTATCTACACCTCAAGACAGCCACTGACTTACTGAGTTAGGTGAAAGTGGAAGGTGAGTCAGCTGTGATGTGTTTTTTTTCTTCTTCTGACTTTGTCTTGCCCTCTCATAGATCTCTCTTTATTTATATATATATATGAAATATGTGTTTATATATATGAAACGTATTTAGTAACCTTGATTTGAAATTAGATTTAGGATTATCTTGTTGACGCTACTATGATATGGTAATATATGTGGGGGTTCTGAGTTTACAATTGTTGTTGTAGCGCTTATCATGCTGATGGTGTAAGGGTATCCGTGGTTTTGAGCTATCTGTTTGATTACATTTAACTCTGAGGCATTATTTCACTTGAAAGAGATATATTTATCAGTCTATGGATCGTACTGTGGAACGCAGAATTGTGGATTGTCTGATCGGTGGAGGTAGGCTTGCGGCAAATTTTGAAGTTGTGTTGGTTGTTCTTCTTGGTAATGATGAGATTTTAAAAATTATTGCTTTATCACTTTCTAATTCTGTTGTAAACTGTAGATTTGGGTGAATAGCATTGAGATATTTTGATAATTAAATACGACAATCTGGCGTTTATTCCCATTGGATGAACAGAGAATATCGGTTGCAATGGTAGTAGTGATCTTTTGGCTAGATGGTTCTTCCGTACGTCGAGGATGGAATGGTTTTCAATTTAGCTAAGAAACATCTCTGTCATGATGCTAGGGGAGGTCCCACAGCTAAGCCTTTGTCTTGGAAGTAGAAATCATTGTTAAAAAAATTCTGTTGCATAGTATTTATCCACTGGAGGAAATGTAGTTTTACACGATGATTACACTTGGCTTCCTGACACAGAACTGAGGATGAATTTACAAACCCGAAATCTAGATATTTATTGAAAAAATTATTTGATTGCAAAGGTAATATAATAGTTATAACAGGGTTAAGATCGAATTCTGCGTCGTAGCTTTAGAGTCGATGAAAGTAGAAAATAATATTTTGAATGAAGCTACCACAAACCAGAGCCATGGCAATCGAATGTGAATTCAGGTCGAAACAAGCTCTTGAGACGCACTGAATAAACGCTCCAGATAGGGGCTTAATTAATCATAGGCTCAATTCAGCCTTGGATCCGTGCCAGTGAAGAAGCCCTGATTTAAACTTCTCTGCTATTTATGAAGGCGGGCTTTGATTAATGGTTTAACGACAGAACAAAGAAAGCCTAGTCAAATTCATCGTCGAGTCGCGGTTGAGAAGTCGTATTTAACATGTACAGCAGCACGTCTTGTATGAACGGAATTCAGTTTTCACCCAGTCATTGCGCCTCTACCTTCAACACGCTTCAATACCTAGCCGAGGTATTCTTCGATATAACAGGTCTGTAACAAGTCGATGTTTCGTGGCTTGAAGTTGTTGAGAGAACAAATAAATAACAAAACTGTTAACGTAGGCCCTAAAGAGTGTGGTTCATAAGGGCCTTTATATATTAAAAATAATGGATACACCAAATATTGGAAGCATTCTCCTAACCTAACTCATTTCCCCCTTACAATTTGCCAACCAAAAAGATAGCTTTGATTTGGTATTAAATATGAACGGTGCAGAGGAAAAATCGGTATCGAGATGGGTTATTTTATGCCAAAAGTATTTTTAAGCTAATTACAATCAATTTTGAATCGTTGAATACACTTAATACGGTATAATGTCCGTAATCTTGTAAAACTTGTATTTGTAATGTTTACGATTTTTTGAGAGTTTTCAAAGTACGATGCTGAAACAATAACAAGGGTTGAATTATGCAAATTGTTTCACGAGTACAAAAGACACTCACCGCGGCAAGAACAAAGAACTGTATCATAATTTTCACACGATGTAAATCAGATTGTCTAGGGCGGATTGGATCCACATATTTGAAACGCCACTTTTAAATAAAGTATTAGGACTCTTAAAATATTGTATTCCAGAATGATATTTTCAACCTAACACTGAAACACTGATAGAAATTCCGCCTTGAGCAAACCCAAGATCCAGTAAACGATGAATAAATACCGTGTAAATAATCAAAAAGTCTTACGATATATAAATAAATAGTATACATAAGATGGAAAGAGTAAACTTGATTGGATTTTCAATCTTACATTAGTAAAAGCAGATGCGCGAAACTGTTTAGTTTGGTTATTGAGTCAAACAGCTGTTCACCTCTGTTTCTATGCTAGATTGAAAGCAAGATTGATTCCAATAGATTAGACGTACAATCAATCATAAGTAAAAATTCCAAAAATTCCATAGATGACCAACACAGCGGGATCCCCCCAGTCAGTATCTGTCTGGTTAGTACCTGCTCAGATTACTTTATACTGGGGTACATCAAAAATAGTTTTTCACAAAATTACTGAGCACTATTGTAGTTGTCCAGATGTTGAACACGCTCCGTTCCCCACCAGGGGAGGTTGGATCAGATATCATTTTAGGGGGATGCGGCAGCAGGGTAGACCGCGACTTCATAGCAGAGGCTTGCCATAATCTTGGGGGGAAAGGTCCCCCAAGTGTTGGCAAGACACTCCATGTCTTGGGGGTTAGAGTCCCCTAAGTGGTTGTCAGCGGGCTTGCTTGTCGCGCCCTCTCATGATTCACTGATCAGCCGAATCTAGTCCCATTCCTCTCTTGAATCCAGACTTCCTTTCATTCCGGTGGTAGCGCAATATGCCCAACAGACGAGGAAGACGTGCATAATGGTAACCAGTCCCTAACCACTTGATCCTCTCAATCTTACATCTAACACAGCGGGATGGACTTCGTCAAAAACTGTTTAACTAACAGCAAATACCAATACTTAAGTAGAGTGGTCTTGCCTTTAGCTGTTCTTTGACATAAGTAGCAATTTTTTTATTGGGAGACTCTTGGTATCCTAATCTAGGCTGGTAATCCTAAAGTGTCAAGGTCTGCTCTCCTCCGAGTATTGTAGTGATGTACTTGATCTGTCATAACACACAGGGACCCTCTTAAGTCCACATAAAACTCGGGAATGTAGTTTCTAGCAGCAATTTCAATCAACCTGGCGTTGCCAACCTAATGAAAATGTCAACACTCAACACTCTGTGTACTTGGCCTGGAGCCATCTCATCAGTCGGCGACATTCTGTTGGTAAGCGTGTTCGAGCTCGCCGTGTCGCTCATCACGCCTTGTGTCTTATGCCCTGTCCAGGGTCGAGCACATGCGCCAAACTGCACATGCATGTCGCGATCATCACAGTAACTCACGGCAAGGTCATCACATTAACTCATTTCAAATGTATGTATCCCTTTACGGATTAGTAGTGAAAGTCATCAAATATGAAAACTATTGAAATATGTACTTAGTTCTTGTGAAGATTGGGTTTTATCTTTCAGAAAACGTTTATATTGCTCTAAACGTTGTGTAGTTTTATAACACAATAACAAGTAGAACATTCCGTGCGGTTTTAAATGCGGTATCAAACTGCAGAATCATACTCTAATGTGATACTCTGATGTGATACTCTAATGTGATTGATGCATATCAAACATCAAAGCAGTTATTTCCAAATCAGTCGAGACTATTATAAGAACCATTGGTGGTTAAGTGGAAGAAACACCTTAAACCTTAATTCGTTCTTGAAATATTTATGATAAAATATTCAACACATATTCCACCTTTTCACTATTCACACTGGGGAAGCGGTGCCAAGAGGACAAACATTGATAAGTTGAAAGGCCAAGAAAAGTAGGGTTGTTTGTTAGATAAACACGGCTTAAGTCGGTCCACAAAGCAAGAGGCAGGGGTTGGCTGTCCTCCAGGAATCCAGTATGAAACATCAAACGCGGCCGAGTTATACACAAATGTTTTTAATTCTAAATAAAACCCGAGGAAAAGTGGAATCTTTTAAATGTGTGTCTGGAATCTGAGGTTGACATATTATTAAATGTGTTTTCTATCGTTTATCGGGTGAACAAAAAGAACACGACGTTTCGGGATCGGGAACCTGATCCCTTCTTCAAGTAACGTAAACCTTAACTTAAAACATTAGGAAATGAGTTAGCCTGCGCAAGCTATCAGTAACCAGCATCTAACACCAATTAACATTACTTTATTACTTAAACTTATTTTATTTGATAACAACTACCCATAAACAACAATACAACATGCACTAACGATACAACTCATAAACGTTAAAAAGACAAATGGATAAATCAAATAAGTCGACGGCTAACGTACGACAGCTGCCCACTGATTGACTGTCTGGCAATCCACCAGTCATCTGCATTGGCTGGCTTGGAGCAGCGAACGACCAATCGCATCCATGAATCAGACTGGCCAATTGTAACAGACCCATCTATACACAGCCAATGAAGGGGAAATTCTTTAGAGTTTTAGCGAATGAATCAGTCTTTCTTTACAAAAGAGTTCTAATGACATTAGTAAGTTCCTACACGATGAGTCATACCTAGCCTAGGTATGCACAGACAAAGGGGAGGAAATTCTTTAGAGGTTTGGAGAATGAATCAGGCTTTCTTTACAAAAGAGTTCAAATGACATTAGTAAGTTCCTACACCTTGAGTCATACCCAGCCTAGGTATGCACAGACAAAGGGGAGGAAATTCTTTAGAGTTTTGGAGAATGAATCAGGCTTTCTTTACAAAAGAGTTCAAATGACATTAGTAAGTTCCTACACCTTGAGTCATACCCAGCCTAGGTATGCACAGACAAAGGGGAGGAAATTCTTTAGAGTTTTGGCGAATGAATCAGGCTTTCTTTACACAAGAGTTCAAATGACATTAGTAAGTTCCTACACGATGAGTAATACCTAGCCTAGGTATGCACAGACAAAGGGGAGGAAATTCTTTAGATTTTAGGGAATGAATCAGGCTTTCTTTACAAAATAGTTCAAATGACATTAGTAAGTTCCTCCACGATGAGTCATTCCTAGCCTAGGTATGCACAGACAAAGGAGGAAATTCTTTATATTTTTGTGAATGAATCAGGCTTTCTTTACAAAAGAGTTGAAATGTCATTAGTAAGTTCCTCCACGATAAGTCATACCTAGCCTAGGTATGTACAGACAATGGGAGAAGAAATTCTTTAAAGTTTTGATGTACGAATCAGGTTTTCCTAACAATATGCAGCCTATGTTGAGTCCTTGAAGCGAATCAGTCCAGTAGGGAAGTATGTATCAGTTTGAGTGATATATGACTCGAGTCCATGTCTGTGTGCGTGTGTGTGTGTGTGTAGAGAGAGGATTAACAATTCAGACAAGTGACACTGGAATGGTGTCGTCCAACTCCAAGTTGTGTCAGCTGTTGTCCGTATACTGAACAACGCTTGTGTTTGTTGTTGAGTAAATATTTCACACTGATATAAATACAATGTTCAACAGTTTTTAAATGTTTGATTTAAAAATACACGAAAAGTTCAGTTTGTCTCTTTTGTTGAGGCGAAGCTAGGACGACTATAACAGTTATTTCTACCACTCAACCTCGACTTCACCCGAGTGGGAGCTTTGGAGTTATAAATATACCGACCCAATAAAGTTGACGAATAAAAATTAAAGAAACCTAACAAACTACTGAAAACTCAAGTTGGAATTCAAGTGATCTACTCATGTCTAAATAAGAAGAAGGAATAAAGTCTTTCTTACAGTTAAGTTATGACACACTTTCTTCATAGTGATATACAACATATAAATGTCAGACACTTTTCCGGAGATTTCGGATTTCTTTCGATATATTCTGTTATAAACCTAAAATACTGTTAGATATTGATATGGAAAGCCACACCACGGAGGTAGAAGGTTGATTATTCCAGAAGCGTGTAGGATAAACTTGGTGTCATCAGCATAAACCAAGGTTGTTGTGACAACATCAGTCTCTTCATGACAAGAAACCACGAATCAGCTGGTGAGCCTTATCAGCTGGGAAAACATCAGCTGAGACAAACATTGTTCAGAAGTTCAGTTAAGGCCAACTTGTTTTCAAAACAATGTAGACCTATCACACAACCAACAATACGTTACCCTCCCTCGCCAGAAATATGTCAATTTTGACTAGTTTTAAATGTGTAATAAATATTTACACATATAGTATGTCTCTAAAATCAAAGCGTAAATCATTAGATTTTTTTATTTGAAAAAAAACTACTATTTTACATTTCTGAGACAGCTTGCTTCGCTGTTATTGTTCGTGTTATGTACACTTTATTTTCCAAAATGCTCTTTTTTCGTGTTTGCTTTTTGTCCTGAGACTAAAGTTACTGAAAATATTTAAATTTAAAAATAAAAATGAGACTCAAATAGTCCATTAACAGAAATGTGCAACATTCTGACGATATGAACCTAGTTCTTGAAAAGCATTGTAAATACATGTCTGGTACAAGTACTTAGGTAATTTCAAAATTGAACACGTGCTTTTATTAATAGAATCTTGAAGAAATATTGGTAACAATGATGTCAATATCATTACTGGAAATTTAGTTTACAAAACAGGATCCTTTGGGGTCCGACTAAATGTCGTAAATAGAATGTCTGTTCATTCCCTGATAACTTGATTATCCGTTTAAAAGACCGCTTCTTTATAATTTGTAATGACAAAATATACCACAGCTTTACTGCTTTAATAAGTTACGTTTTATAGTATACTTGAAGTTGTAAGAACTTCAGCCATTTAATATTTAACATAGCCATTTTTCTTAAAATGTAGACTTGTTCTTTCTTGTTTTTTGTTTGTGTAATAGAAGAATATATTAGCCGATTGGCAATACCCTGAAATATTGAAGTTGTAAGAAGAAATTCAATCAAAGTGAATTCTACTCGAAGATTTAAATGAAGCTTGCCTACACCAAGACACTGAAAATTCACTAAGTCTACTTATACAAGTTAACGGTTTAACCTATGACCATGTGGCTACAGGCTCATTTATATATTCTGGAGAAACAACATACAAGAAGATCCTATTAAAAGCCTTTTTCTCGTAAATGTTGAGCACGATTAAAGTTATGTAACTTGCTTGATTACAAGTTTGTCAACACGACCGCCACTACTAGGGCACGCTTACCAGTTGACACGTGACTACAGGGTCACGTGATCAGCGGGAAATGGCGGGAAAAGTGTCACGTGACTGGGTTCAGTATGTCACCTGAGTCTGTATCGACTTTACCATCAGAGCATTGATTCTCAGCTCTACTTATAAACATAGTCATCCATAGCATAATGTGATGTAGAATATGTTTATTTTCAATTCTATTTATTAGTTTTAGACACAAGAGCCCAATTTCTAAAAGTAGTGACGGACTGGGGCGGGCGATTCCACGTTTAATGTCTAACAATCGATAACAGCTGTGCACAAGTTGTTTTAGACCTTTACTGTTTTAGTTTAAGCCAAGTATTTAAATGTTGATTGTTATGTCATGGGTAGGCTACATCAACGGGATGCAACAAAGAACGGAATATAAGTCTCATTATAAACATTGGAAGAGTGAGTCTTGTGTGGATTATCTGAAAATATTCACGTGCGTCTTTTATTTCTAGTAATCATTTGCAAAGGGTAATACGAGGAATGTAATGAGGGATTATACTTTTTGGTGTTTTATGTCCTTACATTAAGTTGGTAATAATTTAAAGTTTTACAGTAATTATTTTTCGAATGAAACTTGATGGTAATTAAGAAAACTTACTCCAGATAATGCATTGAATATTTAAATAACTAAATGACTTAAAATAGAACTTTTCTAGTTTTATTTTTTTAACAAAAACACATTATTCTTTGCGCCATTCAAACGAATTACGAGTATCAATTCCTAAACACTCGACATCTTTTTTCAAAAAAAGGTTTATAACGGAATAAACCTTTGAACAAACTTCCACTTCATCTCAGGTTGGAATCGTACCTCTGTAAATTTCGAAAAGACCTCAAAAGTATTTTGGTCGATCTTGCCTGCTACAGCGTTCGGGACTTCTTGACAAACTAGTATACCAGCACATGAATGTATAAATGTAAATAAGCTAGAAATATTAAATAAATTATCAATAATTTGTCAAGGAATTGTTAAAATTGTCACTCAAAGACGTAAATTGTTTTTGTTAAGAAAATTATTATGTATGACTTTGCCAATGCATGTACATATTGTTAATCTGGCTCAATAAAGACTTTGACTTTGACTTGAGGACTACGCCTTACAAAGTTTTGTAGCTGGACTTCCGGCTTACCACATGCACCTTATTGCGGGTTTAAACTCTATGATATACTTCATGAACTGGAAGCGTGCTTTATGCAAATTTGGCAGCTTTATTTCTAATAAAACTTATATTCCAAAATATACCAAGAACAGTATCCAAAAACAGTTCAAAATATTGTTTGCACAACATAAAGGCAACATTTTTAGGTCGTTGTAGAATAATAAATCAACTTGGGAAACTTCACAATTTAGAAGATTCGACCGACGTCGAAAGACGAATAAAAATGGATGTCTGGGAGTTGAAGATTAAGCATAGAGATAAGAATACAGGAAATAACGTTGAATTCGTAGTATGACATAGCAAAGCAGCCAATACTGTAAATTGTATGTAGCAAGATACAGTAGTTGAACAGTCACATTACACCGCATTCGGAGAAATCACAAATCAGCAGTTTCCATCTCATGTTTCACACACATGTAGGAAATCAGCTGTTCAGCGATCACGTGACAGAACGCAATCTATCAACCCCTCTCCCCCCTCTCTAGCCTATCAGCTGACTGATATACAGCACGTGAGTAGCGTCCATTCACGTAGCGTTGAAGCAGCAACCAGGCCAGAGCCATGTGCTAGCGGGACTGCGTGACTGGGGTAGTCTAGCCGACCTTATCCGCCTTATCTACATCCCAGTACACAGGGCGAATAGAAAAGTTCCGTGAGAGAGGTCTGCCTTGGAGAATGGGAGTAGCTTGCATACCGCAACATGTGAGCAAACGTACGTTGTTGAGGAGTAAAGCAAAACTATCTAACAACTCTGAAGGACCAGTCAAAGCATATTGTCAAACCCTGCGTAAGGTAAAACAACATCCTACGAGTCTGACTCCTTGGCCTGAACATTTAAACAAACCATTTAATTAACCCCTTGGATATCAAAATAAAGACTGATTTGGATCAAATCCGAAAATGACCAAGGACTTTTTCAGGAATAAATTAGGGCCAATCAATACTGAACCACAAACATTGCGACATCGTTGTAGTAAAGGAATCCATGACATATTTTCAGCTATTAAATAAACCAATATCGAAAGTTATTCTACGACGTTATGAAAAAAAAGTTGCCTGTTAGACATACAAGCAAATGTTGGGAATACAGTGAATCGCGGCAAGAAACGGACAAACTGACATTATAAAAGAACGTGTTTGATAGGGAAGTTAGAAGAAAGTTACTACTGGGGAGGAGGAGGAGCCTGGACTGATGAAAGATAATGAGCTGATTCCGAAAGGATGAAGCCAAGCCTGAGCCAAAATATTTTCAACTTTCAGCAGCAACTTAAGGTCGGCTCGTTTCGATCGGTACTGATGTGGCTAGAAGTCCCACATCACGTGGTTTCCCCTCAGTACACACATTACATATCGACCTGTATCGCTCGCTCACGAAGATTCCATTTCCTGCTACATATTATAAAGCGGGCAAGTTAACAAGCATGCATGTCCTGACCTGTCAGACTGTGCGCGCGTGTGTGTGTGTCTTGGTAGTACACAAGACTGTCGCGTGCAGCGCTACTTGTCGATTCCGCTTACCGCTTACCTTGGTGTAGATTGATTTTGCGATCTACTGGCCTAGATAACGTTTTGCACCGGCCTCCTACTACAATGAGAGGCTAGGCAAAATTGGTATCAACATTTTAAAAGGCAAAATTGGTATCAACATTTTAAAGTATAGCCTATTTTGAACCAGTTTTCGTCATCCGATGTAGTCTCCTTACAAATCAAAGATAGGGCAACTAGTTCAGCACATTCTACAGGGTTTTTTTGTTCCTGTCTACGCCAGTGGCATTTTAATTTGTTCTTAACCTATGGTTTTGTGGGCGTCACAAACGCTTTTTAAGGAAAGCGGTCCAAACCCTTGTGCCGGCGCCGGGAATCGAACCCGAGACCTTGCGCTTTGCAAGCCGTGACTCTATTCACTGAGCCACGGACGCAGGCAATATGTTCAGGAAAGATTTAAACACACATTTCATTAGGATATTTTTATTTTAGTAGTTGCAATACAAATCCGCGGTTGAGCTATTTAGGACGTATCTGAACACTTTCAGTGGATTCACCGACAATGCTTATAGGGTATTTTAAGGTGAATATGAGTTGATAAGCTAGTTTTTCGGTCAAACCGCGTCAAAATCTCATAATAATTTGCTCGAAACATTTCGGTCTTGCTCTAGAGTACCATTTTGATAGGCTGAAACTCAGCTACTTGCTGTCTGCTATCCTATTGGTAGCAGAGCGCCAACCGTCTGTTGGAGCAGGGATACCAACTATCAATGTTCTCATTGACTGTGACACTACCGACAAGTTTATCTGTGATTTAACAACGCATTTAAAAAATCAGCTTTCAAAGACCCGCTCAATGATTGGATCTAAATCAGTAAGATGTTCGTCGGAACACAGCTTACATTGCATGTATTTGAGGGGGAACAGACAAAATATGCAGAGTAGTGCAGTGACTGTTGAAGCTCTTATAAGTGATAAGTTACGCGTCTTAAGTTAAGTATTCAAAAAATCTTCTACATTTGCGCTACAGAAACGAACTGGAATTCAGCAAGCAGAAACGTGGCGTCAACCATATAACTCTATTAGGCTGTCTATCGTCTATCTTAACTTTCATTCATTTTCTTATTTTACGAGAGAATTAAAATCAAACTTGCGTATTCCGTTCCAATACTACTTAAAGCAAAGATACTACAAGGCTGAAATTGTAGATTAAAATTAAACCATGTCGTGTATACAAAAAGTTAGTATAAAACCGAATTTTCTATGTTCGACGCGACACAACCATGTTTACTTGTGCAAAGAAAACTAGACTAACTTAAGGAATCAATACGTATTACAGCACAGTTCGCCGCGTACAAACAAGTTTGGGAGACTTATCTACAAACCCATTGCACTGAATAAAGTCTACGTGATCTGAGAAAAACCTGAGTCACCCCCTCCCCTCTCACACCCCTACAGACCCCCACCCAAAACCCTTTCACAACAACCCTTAACAATAAGCACCTTCGAGCTTACAGCGATTCCAATTTCAAACTTGTAGTTCTGAAGTTTCCTCGCTTTATTCAAACAATAGAAAATTGTTTCGTTAACAAATCAATAAGTTGTACACGATTATCGTACGATATGTATACAGTGTGTTCGTTGCTTATGATATTGAAACTAATGTTACAGGATATTATCTCGGCAAAATACCTAAAATAAGTGTGTCAGTAAATGTAAATGCACAGAATTGTGTATAACTTTATACGATAACCCTCGTAAAGCATATATGGTGGACACTACAGTAAGCACGAGAGTCATTACTGCCGCAGATGGTTTGTACCGAGGCCGGAGAGAAAGCAGATGGCTGCGGGAGGATTTACTGCAAACATTTACTCTCAGCTTTGAACCTGGCTTGATTCAAGTTTACCTCGCCATTTCACCAGCCAAGTCTGTTCAGTTAGCTCTACCTATTCCACAAAACTGTGCCGCTGTAACTTTGATAAATAGGCCTACCATTAAATAAAACATGGATATCATTATAATATCAGATTAATTAACGTCTATCATTATTTCAATTAAAGTGACTTACAAAGAAACTCGATTTTAAAGTAAATTACACAAAAGAACGAAAAGTCTTTTCACTGCGATGGATCAGTTTGCAATTTACACTCACTTTCCTCTACAGTTTTGCACGGCCGGTGAGCTTTGCATTCAAGTCAAGTTCGCATTGGAGGACATGCATTGGTGATTTTTGTAAGAAAAAAGGAGAATTCGCGAGGAATTACGGTAGAGAACGTGACTACGATCTGTTTAGAGTGCAGGTTTTTAATGGGACGTTCTAAGATTTGACTTACTTACTACTTACTTAATCTTGTCCTCTTGTACCAGCAGGTGTCGAGGTCACAAGGTTTCTCCATCTTCTTCTGTCTGCGGTGAGGGGTATTGCCTGCCGTATGTTAAGCCCTCTCTCTCGCAGACCCTTTTCTATCTCTTCGTCCCACTTCCTCTTCGGTCTCCCTCTTCTTCTATTTCCTTCAACTTTGGTTTCGTACAGGAGTCTAGGCAGTCTTGAAACAGGCGTTCTTTTTAAGTGTCCAAACCACCTAAGTTGTTGCTCTTGGACTATTTTAGGTACAGGCTTTACATTTAAATTGCTTCTTATTCTTATGTTCCTTACTCTATCTCTTCTTGACTTACTTAACCACCTCTAATATACTGGTGGCATAAACGAGTCTCTTGCTTAAGAGACATTATGTCTAACAAAGATAGAAGGTAGACATGGAGTTGGGAAGAGTTGGCTTGGCTGTCTCAGTGGCAAGTGAGTATAAATAGACTCACAGTTGCTTTCTTCCCAGGTGTGTCGGCATTAAGGAATGTAATCTGTCGCAACAATGCCAAGCCGCCAAATTCACTTTCCTAACAAAAGTTTGCTCATTTATCGCAGAATTCTCGACATGAACCACTGCATTCCTGGGCAGCTTCCATCTTCCTTCCTTCCTTTCCATTTGTCACCGGTTTCACAGCTCGGTTCATCTCCCCTCTTCATGTTCGCTTTGTGTACGTTTTCTTATCAGATGTCTTAGACCAAGGATTACGAGAGAGGAAAAGGCTTGTAACGTTTAACTGCTGATTGTAGAAAACGAGTTGCACGCCCAGTGGTGGTGAGAAAAAATTGCTTAGCCTACATGGCGAATCGGATATAGGGATTAACCAATGAACCCGAATACAGTTCTTGAACTTAACAACAGTTTTTATTAGTTAAATGGATACCTCCTTGATGTTTTACACGTAAATTTAAATTTGAAAATCTAACTAAACTGATCCAACAAAACTTAACCAAAACGTCGTAAGTTAGTAATAAAATATAGTACGTGAAGATTAGTAAATAGCAATAACCAGTGCTCGATTTCTAAAAATTGAGGTACCGGAACTCTGTTAAGGGCGGACACACCGGGGGTCTGGGGGGTATTCCATACCCCCAGCAAAAGGGGGGTCCGGGAGCCTTCGGAAAATTTTCAAAATTTCAGTTTAAAATTACGCATTTTTAGGCTGTTTTTACTTCTCAATCAACAATAGTTTAGTGTTCAAAAAGTAAGGCTTGAAACAAATATTTTGACTAATCAAGTAAGAAGAAATTTCAGTCAGCAACATCAACACTTTAACACAGTCAATCAACAAGTCAAACTGCCAACCACGTAAGAAAGGGAGTATTCGGTTAAAAAGAAAGAAATATTTTATTGAACTCAAACTTATTAATAAATTGCGAGTTAATTTACCGTAATAGATAATAGATAATAACATAAGTTTAATAAATCAGTTAAATACATGATGTTCTTAATCACGCTCGTAAGTTAACTCACTGACAAAGAATTTTAACTGTTTTCAAATAATTTAGTTTTTTTACAGAGAGAGGTTCCGGAACGCCGTTCCGCCGCGTTCCGCCTGAAATCGAGCACTGGCAATAACCACACTTGCTTTTTGAAGTAACTCAGTAACAGTAGACGTTAACTTGAAAGTTGAAATTCCCACCGTTGACTTCATTATTGAAGTAAATGAAGTCGTGAAAGTTGGAAGGTTTCAACTAGTACTTAATAACTGGAAAGGTTAATAACTTTCAGCATCTCTTAGCAAGAAACTCCGGTGAGACATTTTCTTCATTTCCTCAGAACAAAACATTCAGCGGAGTTCCCTTGTTTGCTACTTATTGTATTTCGTCTCAAAGGTTTACCATTGTACTTATACCAACGGAGTTATAGTTTAAATTTTGTCTCATTCAACAACAAACAAACAACAAATGCGTGTTTAATTAAATCCTCTTTTATTTTCTTTGATTACAAATCGCGTAGAAATGTCTTGAAATATTACAATCAGTCTCAATTATATATTTAATAAATTTTTACGCTACTTGCTAAGTTATTCGCACCATAGCTGCTGTTCTTTCCTAAGGTTTAGTGGTCTATTAATCAAAATCTTCATATGATTATGAAGGTTACTTATTTGGCGACATTAGTTTATTTTCCACTTGTGATTCCCCTGCAGCAGAATTTCTCACAATCAATTTCCTGGGGCTGGTGCTGGTCCTGGGGCTGGTGCTGGTCCTGGGGCTGGTGCTGGTCCTGGAGCTGGTCCTGGTGCTAGTACTGGTGCTGGTTGCTCGTCTTGCAATAAATCTCTGTAGACTGCAGAGAGTTGGTTCTGTGTTATTTTGGTCTGTCTCTGAAGAGAATGGTCTACATACTCTCCTACATCACATGAGAAGTTGTCTGATCTGTGGCAATAGTGCATGATGCGCTCTCAACCACGGCAAAACAATCAAAACAAACCTATATTTTCAGTCTCCAGTCTAGACGGTTCGTTGTTGGTGTCGGGTCTTATACAACGCTTTATACAGTGTAAGATGCCATAGCAGAACATAGTTACAAGACGAAACATGCAGTAGAATTAGCAAACATTTCCCACTACCAGAGAGCCGATTGAGAAACCATTGAAATAATAAAAAATGGTAATAACTTTAAGAAAGAAGACAGCGTACACTTTCAAGAAGCTGGCAACCAGTCCAGAAGAAGTTTTTCAAAAGTGTCACAGTCAATGAGAAAATCGACACTATCCCTGCTCCAACAGTATCCCTGCTCCAACAGTATTCCTGCTCCAATGCACAGTAGAAAGCCATGTGACCAGTAGGATAGCAGACAGCAAGTATCGCAGTTTCAGCCAACCAGTAACCGAATATACCTCAAGCTAATTATAATGATGTTTTGACGCGGTGTAAACCATAATAACTAGATTATAGGGTAAGATGTGTAAAAATGAATATTTTTTAAATTTTAAAGTATATAACCTTTAAAAGGTATCTGTACTTAGTTTCACGGTTGAACGCTTAACATAAAACCTGGAGATATTGTCACGATTTGAATAATTTTAGTTCTGCAATCGTTAATTTCGTATTAGCCAAATTCAGTTGTGTCCACTCGGCCGCACGGTTATGAACGGTTTAACTTAGCTCATGTAAATGTCAGTTTAACTTACATACAAGTAAGTCTAAGTTCATTTACAAAGCCACGCGTAAGGCAACTTGTTTATGAAGCCAGACAAGGATAATGACAAGGCGTTTCCAGGTGTTAAAATGATTGTTTCAAAGCACTGCTGTTAACTTACCCCTCCACCCCTCCTCCTTGTCACAAGGTACCCTGTCCCTGTCCTGTCTCCAGGAGCCTCATGAAACTTTCATGACTTCATTTTGCCTTACGGATCATAAAAACTTCTTTCAGGCTATTAACTTGATTCGATATAAAAAAAGCTGAACTTCAGGTTAGTTCAAACCAGACCAAGGGCTTGGGAAAAGTGGCAGAAGTTGTGTATTTATGCTTTGCACGTTACTACTGATATCCAAGTATTCGTATGTTCAATATATCAAGTACAAATGTTGATAAGGAACTACTCTGGTAACTATACGAGTATTTTGGCAATGTAATGTTTGTCTTGATATACTATCTTTGCGAGCTCCTGGCACTCATTTCAATTGCTGATAGCAACCTATATCCATGATGAAGGAAGAAACTACAGTCGAACTCATTAAATACACAAGTTTATGTTAAATCAGACTCTATATAGTTTACACCTACTGAGAACACAAATCACAAACAGTTCCGTGCTAAATTTGCATTAGCTCACTTTTAATATAATACATTTTTACATTATTCTCAAGACATTAATGTCAACTAAACTGTGTGTTTGTGTTGAAACATTTCCTTTCTATTCAGTTTCTTCCCGGAATTCTTTATTATTAAGGAAACAAGCTCAACTTTCAATGGTTTCCACGAAATCATCTCAACCTGTGCTAATGTATATCTGATGTACTCTTCTTACTTTACTAAAATAAATAAACAATAGAGCTATTTTTAGCTTTCTAGTAACAGAACACATTATAGCTTATATTAGTTAAACAAGGCAGATTCTATGAGCGATGATGTTATGCGTCCGGTCGCGCGTGATACAAGCTTGTGGATGGTTAAGATACAATTAAATCGAGCCGTTGATTAATTTCTATCTGAGCACGAGATGGAAGCTGCGACAAAACCTTTACGAAAGTTGCAAGTCGCCACGAACTCAGTTTTCCAGTAAGCAGAAAAGGTACACTGTAAATAAACGTAGGAAAACGCATTCCAGGCCATTCAGTTCCGCCACTTACACCGTGGTCCGAGAACGCAACATTTGAGTTGAGACAGAAAAGCACAAGGTCGCGGAATTTAAAACAGGCCTCACATTATATATGTAATAGAAATATACAGCGTGTTTACAACAACCTGCAGTATCATAACTCACATTAAGCAGTAGCCTATACCTATAGGTGTTTACATACACAGGGTGTCACAAAAATGTGTAGCGTGCTATGCAGAACCAGATTCTACATACTGTACAAAAGTCGAACAATTCTGGTAACATTTTTTAAATATCGGATTAATTTAGCCAAAATTTGCCATTTTGTAAATTTTTGAAAATAATTAATAATTTAAAACCACTTTAAGATATTGGTTTGTAAAATTTGGTATAACCTTAACTGTTTTCCTGATAACATTTTCCATTTCAACATTTCGAGGTCAGGTTCCAATTTAATTCCATTTGAATTTGAAAATTTGAAATGGCCACTATTTTTAAATTTGATAAGTTAGATAAAATATATTTTTAGAAAGCGTTTTAGAAAAACAATCAAGGTGTATACCAAGTTTCATTAAAAATATCTCAAAAGGTTTATGAATTATTAATTATGTTTTTCGACTTACTTTTGTATGTAGAATCCGGTTGTGCACAGCGCGCTACACAATTTTTGTGTCACCCTGTATACAACTAGTTTTGCGTTTGTAAGACACAACAATGAATGAAGTCGACAGAAAATAATGTCGATGATATAAAGTTGTGTCTTGGATAAAGAGAATCTGGTGTAAAGCTTCGACTTAGGGCTGACGAGTTTATGTCGGTGCATACAAATAACTTTCCATCTTCTTAAGTGTCGCGTTGCCATTCACTCTAGAAAACCCTAGCGAGAATATATCTTCTTCCTTTCATAAATAATAACCACCATTTGTGAGATTTTCAGTGTAGAGTTCGCAGTTTATCACTTGTTCGAGCCCTCTCACGTTGTTAGTGTTCTGAGAAATACCTCAGGCAGGGTTGTTAAACTTGTTTACCCAGTGTCGGGCAATAGTACGTGTACTGTATAATCTATTCAATGCTGGGAATATAACAGCGAGGCTTTGCTGTTATACCATGGGAATATAACAGCGAGGCTTTGCTGTTATATCATGGGAATATAACAGGAGGCTTTACTGTTATATCATGGGAATATAACAAAGTGAGGCTTTGCTGTTATATCATGGGAATATAACAAGAGGCTTTGCTGTTATATCATGGGAATATAACAGCGAGGTTTTGCTGTTATATCATGGGAATATAACAGGAGGCTTGCTGTTATATCATGGGAATATAACAAAGAGGCTTGTGTTATATCATGTGAATATAACAGCGAGGCTTTGCGTTATATCATGGGAATATAACAGCGAGGCTTTGCTGTTATATCATGGAATATAACAGTGAGGCTCTTGCTGTTATATCATGGGAATATAACAGTGAGGCTTTGCTGTTATATCATGGGAATATAACAGCGAGGCTTTGCTGTTATATCATGGGAATATAACAGCGAGGCTTTGCTGTTATAACCATGGGAATATAACAGCGAGGCTTTGCTGTTATATCATGGGAATATAACAGCGAGGCTTTGCTGTTATACCATGGGAATATAACAGCGAGGCTTTGCTGTTATATCATGGGAATATAACAGCGAGGCATCACTGGTATATCATGGGAATATAACAGGAGGCTTTGCTATATACATGGGAATATAACAGCGAGGCTTTCTAATAATCATGGGAATATAACAGCGAGGCTTTGCTGTTATATCGTGGAATATAACAGCGAGGCTTTGCTGTTATATCATGGGAATATAACAGCGAGGCTTTGCTGTTATATCATGGGAATATAACAGCGATACATGACACTGTTGCGCTTGTCCTCTCTTTGTCCAAGGGTCGGCCCACTAAAGGAAGCCTTACATTACAGTAAGTTGGTCTATATTTGGGATACAACATTTAAACACTTCAAACTAAAGACAGCCACCAGAGCTCAGCATGTTTCAACACAAATTGTTACGTTGAATAATATGCTTATCTTTTAGTTAGTAATACATGACTCAACATAAGTTTACATTTAAAAATGTACGCATTTCTCCAGCAGTCCTGTTCCCTGGACATGTTGATAATCGGACAAATTCGTCTTGATAAACGTATTTGTCACACTCAGATGGACGATTTCGTTACAATTGTCTCAGTATTCCCGGAGATACAAAGTAGCCTATATTCCGTACTTTTACCCGACACTGTTCACAGTTCCACAGTGGCAATGATACTTCGGGTTCCAAACATTTGTCTAAGTCCCAACTTAGCCGTACGCCTCCATTTACGTTTAGAGAAAACTTATCGATCAATTGATATTCCAGTCTCCTCAAGCCTGGACATGTTTTTAAAAGCTTGAAAACATGTGAGACGTAAATAATGATAAAACACTACGAGTATGTACGAAGTACGAGGTGAATACAGAACAAGTTACGAGTATATATTGTCACCAGCAGATATTAAACTAGCTGCATTTGTGTAACTAGAAGTTTGTATGTAATTAACTTACATAGTTTACTGCAACTGTATTCTCAACTACTCGTACCGTATATACCTTTTGTAATTTAATGACTCAATTCAGATTCACCGACACATAAATTCAAATATAATATATAATTGCATGGCAAAACTTATACCGATATTGCAGATATTAAACGTTTTGTTTGCATAGGGGTCATCTCCTTATCAAGCTTAATCAGTTTATGCTAGTTAGAAGACAAGTCATTATATTGGAATTTTACCGTTGAGAGATGTTAATTTTCATGAAGTACTCAACTTTCGGGCTCGCTGGGCAGCTGCTCCCCCTACACCCCCGCTCGCCATGCACTCGCTGTGCTCAAGACAAATCGCTGGCTACTGTGAGGGAAGCGAAAGTAAGTTAAGTATTCCTAAGTTAAGTATTCCTAAGTTACGTATTCCTAAGATAAGTATGAACATAAACCGTGTGAAAGTATTAATATATAAGTTCCAAATAAACCTCAATTTGATATTGTTATTATTCTAAGTTAACTATTCCTAAGTTAAGCATTCCTAAGTTACGTATTCCTAAGATAAGTATTCCTAAGTTAACTATTCCTAAGTTAAGTATTCCTAAGTTACGTATTCCTAAGCTACGTATTCCTAAGTTACGTATTCCTAAGTTAAGTATTCCTAAGTTACGTATTCCTAAGTTACGTATTCCTAAGTTAGGTATTCCTAAGTTAACTTTTCCTAAGTTTAGTATTCATAAGTTAAGTATTCCTAAGTTAAGTACTCCTAAGTTAAATATTCCTAAGTTAGGTATTCCTAAGTTAAGTATTCATAAGTTAGGTATTCCTAAGTTAAGTATTCCTAAATTAAGTATTCCTAAGTTTAGTATTTTAGGTGACTATTGTGATGCTTTGTAGGCTACCACCAGGAAGATGGGATAGTTCCCGAAACCGGTAGTGGTTGAAATAAATATTTAAAGAGTGCTTCTCAGTTTTATCAATTCTTGTATTTATTGCATGGCAAGATATTTTTGATGACCTGTTATATGTAAAATAGAAAGTATAAAGTGAACGATAAACGATAACGATATATAGTCGATAAGCTACGATTCTACTAACAGTTGATGAGGAGACGTACAGCACAGAGAAGTGGGCAAACACTATCGCGGTACTTGGGATTAGCTCAGGACATTTGTTTGGCCCTTTACTTAATGTATGAAATATTTAAACCTAAAAAAGACTGTGTTTTAGGTTGAAAGTGTGTTTCCTATAAAGGTTAAACAAATTTGAAAATTTGGATTTTTATTTAATGTTTATGTTTTTAAATATTGTTGTTAAAAAGTGGGGCATAGAAACAATTTAAGATGTATTTTTCAAGGGATAATTAAGGTTAAACAACCCGAAGGGACTATTGCAATACTGAAAGCTGCAATAAACGCATTTTTGATAAATCAGGTAAAGACGACCCACTCAGCTAAGCAGCCACAACTAAATCCCATAAACAGTCCGCAACAAAAGACGAACAAACGTCTTCCAACACAAATAGAACAGAGCAAATTGAAACGTAAACTCAAAGCGATCGCACCATTTACACAAACAAGGTACAATTCCTTGCGCCCATTCTCCAGTTTCAATGGAAAAGGTTTATTGGATCTCACTCAGGTGAAGGAGAGGGCAGATTTTCTACTTCATTTGAGCTTTATTCCATCTTTTCCCTCCAGTCCGTCCCCGCTTTCGCCTTAACGCGTACGGAACCGTTCAATGAGCCTAATCTCCTGTGAAATTCACGATAATACTCTGGTACTCTGGTAGCGATGTAGATCTACATATCTACTAGTCTTTGGTATAAAAAGTATCGATAATTATGATCAATTATTCGATACAATATTGATTGTTCTCATGTATAATCAAGCATTTCTTGTTCACAACGCGTTAAAACATCACCATAATTAGCTTGAAAGATTTCGGTCTTGCTGTGGAGTATTCTCTTCAGTCACTAATTGGCTGATTGGTTTCACAAGACATTGGCGAGACCGAAATATTTCAAGCTAATCATTATTATGACGTTTTGAAGCGGTGTGAACCGAAAGAACTAGATTATCGGTGTGACACCTGTCATGAAAGGCTAAGAGTTGATAGTTCTTCTAAAGCATGTACGGAGGATCCTGGTCCATTTAAATCGTGTTTGATAATGATTTAGAACCGTTTAAGACGTAACAAAAGTCACAAACTATTCCACCCTTATTGTGTAGCTCTTTAGATCCTCCACGATGCATCAGTTAATTTGGTAATTGTATAAATTACATTAAACCATTGACTTTAAATGAACTATGACTATTTTCTTTTATTATTGATAAAAGAAACATTAACTTCAAGGCAACAACCAAAATTGTCTCAGAGAAAATTCAAGAATTGTGAAGCACAAATTTTATAAACCGGAAACCATCGATTCCTAGAAAGAAACGTCAAGATGATCTTGTTTACAAAAGGTAAAGAACAAAACAGAGCAGATTTTCTTTCTCAACTGCAAATCTATAACTCCAGCCGCGGTAGGGTTTTTGCATCTCAACAAAGGAAGATTCGGTCGACAATCTCTCAGTGCAGTTTGATTTAAGCCTTCTTTTGTTAAGTTTGCTACAATAGGCTTAAGCTCTTGGACTGCAAAACACAAACATCCCGGTCGTAGTTGAGTTAGTTTTTCCACCACAAAACCCTTCGCTTTGCTTTGCTTTTACTTATCTGATGAAGAAGTTGTTTACTTAGCGCTTTAATGTTGGAGCTTGGGGCTCTAAGGGAATTCTTCAACTTTTGTTTGTTTCATTTCTAGATTGTTAAATAACCTGTGTATCAAATAATAAACACATAACAAAGTGGAAAAGCGATGTTTTGCAGTGATTAATATGTATTTTTAATATTATTGATAATTTATTGTAATAGCGTTTGCTATGCAATTTATTTGTTAATATCGATAAACAATTTTTACTTTGACTTTGATAGAATGTTATATTTGTAAGGAGTAAACTGGTCTCTTATCTTATAATGTATCTAATTACGGAGACTACAACTGATCCATAAAAATCACTCAAACATTTTATATTAGCAGACATTGAAAATACATGTCATCAAAATACCAAGCTATATGGCTGACACAAACTCTTTAGTTCGAGAATGAAAAATATCACTGCCATGAACTGGGACCTACATACAACACAAGATTTTAGATATAAAAACCCCCTATTTCTAAAAAGAAAGGTAATGTGTTACAACATGAGACTCGCTTGTGTGCGTGGGCGAATGAATTGAGTGGAGGTGCTACACTGGCGCACCCTGGGGGGAGTTTGACACTGATATCTGACATCCAACTCAGAGCAGCAATTTAGTAAAGAGCTCCCTGACTGACAGATTGACTAACCTCTCTACCTCTCTCACCACACAAACACACCTCTCTCACTCTACACACTTGTCTACACGTCTCTCTCACCACACAAACACACCTCTCACTCTACACGCTTGTCTACACGTCTCTCTCACCACACAAACACACCTCTCTCACTCTACACACTTGTCTACACGTCTCTCTCACCACACAAACACACCACTCTCACTCTACACACTTGTCTACACGTCTCTCTCACCACACAACACACCTCTCTCACTCTACACACTTGTCTACAAGTCTCTCACCACACAAACACACCACTCTCACTCTACACGCTTGTCTACACGTCTCTCTCACCACACAAACACACCACTCTCACTCTACACACTTGTCTACACGTCTCTCTCACCACACAAACACACCACTCTCACTCTACACGCTTGTCTACACGTCTCTCTCACCACACAAACACACCTCTCTCACTCTACACACTTGTCTACAAGTCTCTCACCACACAAACACACCTCTCTCACTCTACACGCTTGTCTACACGTCTCTCTCACCACACAAACACACCTCTCTCACTCTACACACTTGTCTACACGTCTCTCTCACCACACAAACACACCGCTCTCACTCCTTGTTGTCGGCTATGTATACGGTACAAAACCAATACCAAGTAAAGATGCTATTTACGTCTGATCGTTAAGCATCCTTACTATGAAACATTTCACAAGGACAATAGTGAATTAAAACGTATTACTGATTGTAAAACTCACAACGTAAAATAACGTGTCTCATAGCACGTGGACTCGTGGTTATATTCTAGGCACACGAACTGCATCGACAACTTCGAGAGTTGGCAGCCCTGTCACCAACAGGATAGCAGACAAGAAGTATATCAGTTTCAGCCAATCAGTGAAGATGGTACTCCACAGCGAGACCGAAATATCACAAGCTAATTATTGTGATGTTTTGACTTGGTGTGAACCGGATGAACTAGATTATAACTGTTTTCAACCTTGTTTGGAACTTCTATAAAATTATTAATTTTAATAAAACAAGGAAATTAATAATATATTTCCTAACTAGGTTTGGTATGAGCTATTATTCAACAATTTAATTCTTATTTGATTGAAAAAAGAATACCAAGTAAACTACGATCGCAAGTCAAACAACTGCCTACTTGGACTAAGAACTCGTGTATGAGAGAGTTTAAAAATTTCACCTAGTCTCCCATCGTGAAATAACGTGATATGAAACTTACAAGCACAAAGTAATCAATCTACCCAGTGGCAGTATTTCCATGACACTTACTGTATTATTGATTAACAAAAGAAATGTTCAGAAAGACACGCTGGCTATTACGATAACAGTCTGTATCATTGTGAAACGGAGATAGAGCTGAGGGTGTTTGAAACATAAACTGTCAACCCAACTCTTGCGGACTACGTTGTTTGTGTTGTCACTTTAGATGTTTCTGGGAAACTTTACCTCCCCTCTCCCCAACCAATCCACAGCCCTTAAACCTACCTTTTCCAGTTGAAACTTTTACGAATTCATCTACCATTTCATTTAAATCGCGCTTCTAATTAGATTACTAAGTTTAGTCAATGAGCGTAGAAAGGAAACACTCAGAATTAGTAAAAACTGAACAAATTTTTAAAATATAATCTTATAGAACAATCTAAGGGAAATGTTTAGGAATATTTTTATGAATGAATGAATTTTTATGGAATGATTTTAAGGGCGAATCAGTTAAAACATTTTAAAATTATGTGTCAAAACCCTAGCATTCATAATAGAAAGACACAACATACAATAATCACAGAGAACTGCATGGAACCAGCTCTAACACTTGAGAGTTATTCACGGTCAATAAAGCCAAGCCGTACAAGAGACGTGAGGAAGTCCTGCAAGTGATAAGAGCTAATCACAGTTACACATATTTAGCTTACGTGCGGCTAAACTTCTAACTTCGCTAGGCTTCCCACTCCACTCCACTCTGTCTTTAGATGCATTGTTTAACTTAACTTGTAATATGCAAACAAGTCAACTCACACAACTATAATCCAGTTCACACCGCGTCAAAACATCGGTACATTTTGCTTGACCTATAATTCGGTCTATGGAGTACCTTCTTCAGTCACTGATTGGCTGAAACAAGGGTATTGCTGTCTGCTATCCTGTTGGTCACAGGGCTTCTAACCGTCCATTAGAGTAGGGATGCCAACTGTCCGTGGCTGTGACACTATTAGAAAAGTGAATCTGTGATTAAACAACGCAAATGAGTTATGATACAGATTGTCTACTTACAGATTTCCTTGTACTTGGAATAATGTGTAAAGCGGGAAAGAACATACCTGAAACAAATACAGGGAATTAGATTAGCTGAAGGAAATGAATAATACGAGAGAATATACGAGTAGCATTGCAATCTGACCCTTTGCTCGTTGTGCACTGAATGTCCCTCGAAAATGATGATTTTAGAAATAACATTTTTTATTTATAAAATGCATAAATGTTACCAATTCCATAAGAGCGCTGACTATCGGTATTGGCCAAGTTCAGTGTAAATGCTAACTTATATTCAGGCGCATTTATTGTACATGAAATATCAACAACACAAACTAAGCTGCACAAGCATTCGATTTAAATATTCAGTTTTAAGGATTACGCGAGAGAAATAATGTAGAATGGTGTAACACAGATTCAGAACAGAGAGTTTGCCATTTTAAAGCCAACTGAAACTCAATGAGCGAGATTACCTGTCCACGTAATTTAGAAATGTCAATCGTCGGTGGAAATGAAAAGATAAGTGGCTTTCCAATTGAAAAGAAAGTTCCGAGTCTCAACAAGGGAAGAAGAATATCTCCAGTCTTCTGGAGGGGAAAACTTTAATTCTCTTGAGGGTTCAACTTGTTTTGAGGCTGTCAATTTGCTGAGAATGAATTTTTCACAACTTTAATAAGCTTAACTTTCTTGGCCAAACTAAAGTTATTCATTTCGGCGTTGTCTTTCTGTGACATAAGTTTTAATCGCGGGCTTTGATTCAATTGGACTGTTTGCTTTAAAGAGAAAATCCTGGTGTTTGTCCATGAAACTTTCTGATATTACTTTCTCTCTTAGTTTACAGAGCTTATCACAAACTCGCGTCTGAGGATAAAATATTGTTACGGACTTTTTATTGTTTTTGAGTGAACACAAGTACAGGACGTTTCGGGATCTGGAATCGACTCTGACCCCGTCTTCAGGTGGAAAGCCCTGGTGGTTGAGCATAAACAAGTATCGTATAAACAGGAATTGTATCATCCACAACAAAAAACTTCAAACAAAGAATAAACATAGGTGCAGTTGATCATTGCAGTCATACAATATAGATTTGGAGGCACGTTGCCGTTTAACACAAAGAACGTTCCTGTTTAATCTAAGATCACCGGCGTTTCTGACGATGAAATGAGGCTCAGTAGAAAGTCAAGTAAGTCAACAACGTTAACCAATCAGAACCCTGGGATGAACACAGTCTCCAATTACAACTGGTCTCCTCGTTGTCTGTCTGTCTGAGCTTATTAATATTTATGCTGCCGAAACCCAACTGTCCTTGTCTCAGGTCGATGTTCTCAACGTTGTGTTGTTTCATACGTTAAACCACCACATTATTCTATAGTTTCAACAAGTTCCTCTACAGAAATTCCCTACTATTTACATGTACATAGATTGCCTTTTTCCAAATATAGTTGGTTTTATAAGGTAAGCAAATCCATGGGGAGGGAATTTTGATACCTCAGATTTACAAAATCTACACTTAAACTGTACGAATAATTCAACAGTTACGTTTTACTAACAAGTGCAGGTCTGTTATATGTATAGAATTCCTCGGAAAATGCTCAAATATTTAATTCTTACTTGAAATATATACCTTATTATATCTTAGAGATACATGTTAAGAAACAGTCGAATCAGATGACGTCTAGTGTCACACATTTCATTAATAATTTACGTTGGATTTAATTTCGAAATAATAGTAAGAATTTCAACTTATCAAGGATACAAATCATGCGGTGAAGCGCGAGTTAAAAGTGGAAAAGTACTTTCGCGGTCCGTTCCTAATCCATACAGAATGGTAACCGTAGAAACAAAAAAAATCTCAAAACAGGGTCGTTCCGCGAAATTATTCATGTTTCAAAACGCATGTGTTTAGCCCAATCAGCTGATGAAGTCGCTAATCCGGACTGAAAGAAATGACAACATGTCATTTATGCAAACTCAACTCTGTCTTGCTTTTTGCGATGTATAAAAACACGGGATGTTATAAGATTGATATGTCATTCAAGGACATTATGCAAATTTTTCACTTCCTTGAATTATGTCAGCACTATATAATGTCCATAGTTATATGAATACAGTAGCTTCGCATTATCCTAACCTTCAAACAGCTATTCGGTTACATCTGCTAGTATTATTTGGATGTAGATAAAACTCGTAATAAATACATTACTTGAATTTAAATGAGCATATGCTTAGGAACAAACATTGAATGTTCATTAACATAAAATAAATAGTTTAAACAAATTCTCCGTTAAATGATTAGACGAAAAAATATGAACAATTTTCAGAAAATAGACAGGTTAGTTTTTTTTAGCTAGAAGGACCTTAGGTCTTACTTAAAAAACATTTAAACCGTCCAATGATTACCGAACAATAAATTCAAACCACAAACCGCCTTCAACGGAAAGTAAACTAAGGCATTATTCACAAAACAAACTAGCAAAGGTAAACCGTTATCGCCGCTGTAATCGCCAAAATAACCGATAGATGTTGACCTGAAAACGCCGTAAAAACAGGAAAAGCCAATAACAGTTGAACCGTGTTTGGTAAAACTTCCCAAGAGAGGAACGAGTCACTTTTATGTTCTCAACTTTTCTAATTTGTCTCCCGTCTGTTAAACTAACATTTTATCAACCCTAAGGACTTGACAAATAGTTAGGTAACTTTGTTGCATTTTCTACAAAGGTACTCTACCGTATTGCTAACATGTGTATATATTCCTAGAGTTTGTACAGTTTTCATCTAATAATAACAGATATAACATCTTCTATTGAAATATCACAAATCAAAAAGTTAAAATTGTTCAAACCAAGGACCTTCTTTTTTGACCGTCTTTCATCAAAGTAGATGGTTGTATGCCGTCCCTATTTCTAGCCACCAAATTGTAAATGATTTGTAACACCCTGTTTTTTAATTAGGGTCGCTTGCAAGCCAGTCTAACACACTGAACAACGGTGGCGGGTTACTCTACTAGGATGTGTGACATTTCAAAGCTGTGTTAGTGAAATTGAATGCTGCAATTTTCTGATGAAAAGGTTTCTCTTGAAAATCAAGCGGCTGTTTTTAATTTAAGAGTTAAATATTTTAGTTCGATATTTTCGAGCTTTTAAACGCCGTAACTTCCGTTGGAATAAATCTTTTGAGGTCGAGTTTGCGGCTTGGGCTCTACTAAATGCGAGCTTCAGTTTGATACTACAATGAACATTGCCTTAATCAGAATTCATTTTTAAATACAACATGTGAGGAAAAACTCCCTTTCTGCAAAATTGCCAACAACTAGGTGCACAGAGGGTTCTAGACGGCTCTGAATATTCTCGTTTAGCATAAAATAACAAAGTCCAATGTCATTTAATAATTGTTATTTTGTAAATCGATATAACTATTATTGTTGTCCAGATTTTCTTTTTTATAGCAGAAAACATTGTCTGAGAGAAGCCGGCAGCGAAATGAGAAATGAGAGTTGTTGTGGACCAAATCAATACCTTGTCACTGTGGCTTCTCAACCTCCCCCCCTCCAACTCACACCACTACATTACTAGCAATACCCTCCCTCCATCACACCACTTTTACTAGCAGTACCCTTACCCTCCTCACACCACTACATTACTAGCAATACCCTCCCTCCATCACACCACTTTTACTAGTAGTACCCTTACCCTCCTCACACCACTATTACTAGCAGTACCCTTACCCTCCTCACACCACTATTACTAGCAGTACCCTTACCCTCCTCACACCACTATTACTAGCAATACCCTCCCTCCTCACACCACTACATTACTAGCAATACCCTCCCTCCATCACACCACTATTACTAGCAGTACCCTTACCCTCCTCACACCACTATTACTAGCAGTACCCTTACCCTCCTCACACCACTTTACTAGTAGTAATTCTCCCTCCATCACACCACTTTACTAGTAGTACCCTTACCCTCCTCACACCACTTTTACTAGTAGTAGCCACCCCTCCTCAAACCACTATTACTAGTAATACCCTCCCTCCATCACACCACTTTACTAGTAGTACCCTTACCCTCCTCACACCACTATTACTAGTAATACCCTCCCCATCATACCACTTTACTAGTAGTAATTCTTACCCTCCTCACACCACTTTTACTAGTAGTAGCTACCCCTCCCTCACACCACTATTACTAGTAATACCCTCCCTCCATCACACCACTTTTACTAGTAGTAGCTACCCTCCTCAAACCACTATTATTTAGTAATACCCTCCTCTCTATCATACCACTTTTACTAGCAGTACCCTTACCCCTCCCTCACACCACTTTTACTAGTAGTAGCCACCCCTCCTCAAACCACTATTACTAGTAATACCTCCCCCCCATCATACCACTTTTACTAGCAGTACCTTACCCTCCTCACACCACTTTACTAGTAGTAGCTACCCTCCTCAAACCACTATTACTAGCAATACCCTCCCTCCATCACACCACTTTTACTAGTAGTACCCTTACCCTCCTCACACCACTTTACTAGTAGTAGCTACCCTCCTCAAACCACTATTACTAGTAATACTCCTCTCTATCATACCACTTTTACTAGTAGTAGCTACCCTCCTCAAACCACTATTACTAGTAGTACCCTTACCCTCCTCACACCACTATTACTAGTAATACCTCCCCCCCATCATACCACTTTTACTAGCAGTACCCTTACCCTCCTCACACCACTTTTACTAGTAGCTACCCTCCTCAAACCACTATTACTAGCAATACCCTCCCTCCATCACACCACTTTACTAGTAGTACCTTACCCTCCTCACACCACTTTACTAGTAGTAGCTACCCTCCTCAAACCACTATTACTAGTAATACCTCTATCATACCACTTTTACTAGCAGTACCCTTACCCTCCTCACACCACTTTTACTAGAAGTAGCTACCCTCCTCAAACCACTATTACTAGTAATACCTCCCCCCCCCATCATACCACTATTACTAGTAGTACCCTTACCCTCCTCACACCACTATTACTAGTAGTACCCTTACCCTCCTCACACCACTATTACTAGCAGTACCCTTACCCTCCTCACACCACTATTACTAGCAGTACCCTTACCCTCCCTCACACCACTTTACTAGTAGTAGCTACCCCTCCCTCAAACCACTATTACTAGTAATACCTCCCCCCCATCATACCACTTTTACTAGTAGTACCTTACCCTCCTCACACCACTTTTACTAGAAGTAGCTACCCTCCTCAAACCACTATTACTAGTAATACCCTCCCCATCATACCACTATTACTAGTAATACCCTCCCCATCATACCACTTTTACTAGTAGTAGCCACCCCTCCTCAAACCACTATTACTAGTAATACCTCCCCCCCCCATCATACCACTATTACTAGTAGTACCCTTACCCTCCTCACACCACTTTTACTAGTAGCTACCCTCCTCAAACCACTATTACTAGTAATACCCTCCCCATCATACCACTTTACTAGTAGTACCTTACCCTCCTCACACCACTTTTACTAGAAGTAGCTACCCTCCTCAAACCACTATTACTAGTAATACCTCCCCCCCATCATACCACTATTACTAGTAGTACCCTTACCCTCCTCACACCACTTTTACTAGCAGTACCCTTACCCTCCTCACACCACTTTTACTAGCAGTACCCTTACCCTCCTCACACCACTTTTACTAGCAGTACCCTTACCCTCCCTCACACCACTTTACTAGTAGTAGCTACCCTCCTCAAACCACTATTACTAGCAATACCCTCCCTCCATCACACCACTTTTACTAGCAGTACCCTTACCCCTCCCTCACACCACTTTTACTAGTAGTAGCCACCCTCCCTCAAACCACTATTACTAGCAATACCCTCCCCATCATACCACTATTACTAGTAGTACCCTTACCCCTTCCTCACACCACTTTTACTAGTAGTAGCCACCCCCTTCCTCAAACCACTATTACTAGCAATACCCTCCCCATCATACCACTTTTACTAGCAGTACCCTTACCCCTTCCTCACACCACTTTTACTAGTAGTAGCCACCCCTCCTCAAACCACTATTACTAGCAATACCCTCCCTCCATCACACCACTTTTACTAGCAGTACCCTTACCCCTTCCTCACACCACTTTTACTAGTAGTAGCCACCCCTCCCTCACACCACTATTACTAGCAATACCCTCCCTCCTCAAACCACTATTACTAGCAATACCCTCCCTCCATCACACCACTTTTACTAGCAGTACCTTACCCCTTCCTCACACCACTACATTACTAGCAAGTTCAATGGAACAGGGATGCCTACTGTCATTGTTCCCATTGGCTGTGACACTATCAAAAGACTTATTCAGGACTGGTTGCCAACTTGTTGAAAGTTTGATGCTGTCTTCTTTGCTGAAGTTATCATTTATTTTTCATTATTGCAATAGTTTCTCGGATGACTCTCGGGTAATAATGTAACATTTTGGCAAATACTTTGGCTTTGTCAAATGTATCTAATTCTACTACATATTTCAAACTAGTTATTATGATGTTTTGACGCGGTGTGAGCCGATAGAGCTAGATCATAGTTATAAATGTCAATGTTTACAACGTGCAGTGATCATTTGCAATGTCTCTAGAAATGACTTTTGCCGTCAAGTGTTTTCTTGTATAGTTCAAAACCAGCTTCTTTCACTTTATTTGATCGAAAGACTGATTTGTTTTCTTTCCGAATATTTCCAACTAGAGATACGAGACGCTTTTCCGATATCAACCTATCTAAATGCAGATTCTTCTTCCTTCGTAATGTTGTTTATTTAAATCCAAATAAACCTAATCTGTTCTCAATCCGGCAATTTATGTACATTCAAGCCAACTTGAGTGGATTCTCTGCATTCTTTATTGGCTTGTACAATTCAATAAGTAAGTCAGCATTATTGATTTTTGTCACAATTGGCTCTGATATGTCCTCTAGACTTTCTTCACCTAGGTGTTAGGTAATGTCACTGCCATACACAATGATATAATAATTTAGAACAGTATAAAACAATAATATAAATCTATAAAGTCTGTGTCTTAAATGCTTTACTATCCGTTAGGCGTCATATTGAATTGTCTAATATGTTGTTTTTGTCCCCCGAGTGGTTTGACCATTGATCAATAAGGTTTAAATGAATCGTATTAAGTATTATATCGCAAACCTAACTTACCCACTAAAACCTGTAAAATGCACGATTATTGGGAATTTCTACTACATCAACTAAGCTCTAAAAAATGTCGATTTTTTCAACGAACGGAACAAATAACATAATTGTTTACGATGAAAACCCAGTCCAATTGAATATCTTGAAAAGTGTTTTGTGTTCGCAAAAAAATAGAAAGAGAAAATTGGCACTGCTGAAAATGGAACCGAATATTCCGGAAAGAGAATAGCTAATTGCTTGTAATAAGATCAACGAGGAATTGTACTTCTTGAGGAAGATACTTTCCCTTCAAGATAAATTCCGAGGCGCTCTATAATAATACTTAATTCCCAGGAATTAGGATCTTAACATTGCGCTGCACCATCATTTACTCTGGAGTGGACTTAGAACCTAATTGCTGTTTTCAAATCATTACCAAGCCTCGCTTAGCTTTTAGGCTTACTTATGATTTCTCAGTAAACATGTTAATGATTATACTCATTGTAAAACTTGTTTTATTTTCTCTGTTGTTTCCCCATGGAAATTAGTTTTTCCTTATAATATTATAAGAGTGAAATCAAACTACACATATTTTAGAAAACCTGTAATATTGGTTATAAGTATACGGCAGGTATATAGGAGCAGGTATATAGCAGGTATATAGGTATATAGGAAATAGGTTATGTAGCAGGTAATATAGGTATATTAGATTTGTTTCCTACTTGCTATAATATTGCAATAATCATAACATCAGGGTATTCAAAACACCGTTGTTATTATATGTTATTATTTGTCAAATTTATGTTAAATTTAAAATGTTCGGAGGAAAGATCATTTAGTGATCTTTTTGTAGCATGGACATAATCTGTTTCAGCGAGTTTTCTTTGAATTTTAACCCTGACTTATAGTAAATAAATACAACAGCTTTTTTTCAAACAATATCATTCATGCAGCTGAGGTTTAAACAATGTTAACTCTAAGTTTCTTTATAATATTGAAACATTTATTGATATTTATTTCTAACTATTATTTGCATCACGACAAAAAGTATTGTTCACCAATCGTCCCAAAAGGGACTTTTGACACTCGGACATTTTAACTTGACCTCGTGTCACTTTAGGACTTAGTGATGAAATGTACTATTTAGTAGAAGGTCTACGAGTCCCACAGCAGAGCACTTGATACATTTGATGATGTATTACTGTTGAAATCAAAGGATCAATGAGAGGACTAAAAGGGTCTAAAGGACTAAATGGGAGCTGAGAGCATTAGCGGTATCAACGGCTCGTGCCCTGCGCCTGCAAATCCCATCAGCTCGCACCGTTGCATTCCTACTAAGAACTGTTAGCCTACATACGAACTTGAAGGCGAAACTGTCTCTGTTCATAAAAGTCATCAATAATCTTACGCTTAGCAAAGGTTTCAAGAGTGCGCAGTATTGGCTGTGACTTCGAATTTCGCCCCGTAAGAATAACATAACACATGCATTTTCTCGAGACACCTCACTATAATGATGTGTTGACGAGGTGTGAACCGGAACAACTAAGTAAAAGGAAAGAACGGACTTTTCCAGCCACCCGAAGCACTCCTAACGCTTCGGGTAGTTAGAAACTCCACCCGTCTTCAGAGGACTACACTAATCTAGGAACTACATTTGATTAATATCTTAGCTTAAGAACTAACCTAGGACTATTCTAACGCCACTCATCTACAGACCGGGCTGTCAACTACCGGCCTATAGGGATGTTAGTTAGTGCGTGCCCCCCGTAGTGCGAGGTTCGTGGTCCGAGTCTGGGTGAGATCCTTTCAATTAATAACTACTTACCACATCTCTGTGTTTTTCAGCTATTTGTTTTTTCAGCTATTGATTGTATGTTAAGGCTAACATGTAGTTTTATCCCTATAACGTGTCCTCGTTTTACTTGTTCATATTTGTATATTTGTAATTGTAAGTTTGACAAGCCATCAATTTTTATGATGTAGCGCTATTTTAAAATATTGGTTGGAATAGTCCTAGGTTAGTTCTTAAGTTAAGATATTAATCAAATGTAGTTCCTAGATTAGTGTAGTCCTCTGAAGACGGGTGGAGTTTCTAACTACCCGAAACGTTAGGAGTAGTTTTGTCCGGAAGTGGCTGGAAAAGTCCGTTTTTTTCTTTTTACTTAATTGCTCTCCGCCACTATTATGAACTTTCAAACGGAACAACTAGATTATAAAGCCGGTGTACAACTCACGAGAAGGCCTACTGTATTGACAAAGTA
This sequence comes from Matsumurasca onukii, assembly GCA_018831715.1. Classification (NCBI taxonomy): domain Eukaryota; kingdom Metazoa; phylum Arthropoda; class Insecta; order Hemiptera; family Cicadellidae; genus Matsumurasca; species Matsumurasca onukii. Next base: position 3,648,375 of record CM032065.1, read on the forward strand.
AAGAGTAACGGCAGAGTGGTGAGTTAGCGAGAAACACGGCGTGTGCACATAAAACTCGACATTACAGTAACACTGCAACAGCTGATTTGTGGCCAGTAACAGCTGTCTGTTCTGTGACGTGTTGCACTTTATACACATGTGTAACACATTTCACTCGTGTAAGTCTCGTTGAACAAGTTTACTGAACATCAAGGACATTTAGCAGTTGTGTTTTGAGCTAAGTTAAAAGAATGAGGTACAGTTTTTTTTATGAAGACAAGCATTTGAAACACTACAAATTTTGACATTGCCTTCGATTTACATTTATGAGACTAGAAAATATTGCCTATCAAAATGTAATTTAGTTCAAGTTAGACAAATTCATTGCCACAATACTACATTAGCCGATTCGTTTCGTACAAACAAACAAACATTTTTTCGCAGCTTCCTTCCCAGGCTGAAGGATATTCATCAAAATCCCTGATAGCAGTTTGAAAAGTTATAAACATCTCAAAGCATTTAAAATTGATTAAAACATTTTCTAATTTCAAAGAGTTTTTTTTTTTTTGAAGATTTTTTTACTAATAATTGGACGGTTCATTCGGTTTTCAATGATGGTTGAGCTGCTACCAAATGTCAAAAACAAATTTAATGTTAAGTTTAACTTTAATTTATATACAACTAGCTGACAGTACCCGTGCTACGCTACGGGATTTAAATATTGAATTATGTGATGTGAACATAAATTTAATTTAAATTACGAATGATTTTTACATTTGGCTAGGAGCAGGGACGCTTTCGCCCTGGTTCATAGGGGCCAAAACAAAATTCCCACACTTTCCCGCAGCATTTCAATCGATCCTCTGGGTGTAAATTATTTTGACTGCGTCTGATATACTTGTACCCTGGTAAAAATAAACACTCATGTAACAAACGTATGGACAATAATAGGTAGTGAGTGTTCGTTTGAATCTAACTTTTAACAAAAGTTAGGCGCGAGGTGCGTTGTGTTGGACAAAAAGTGTGAAAAATGTAATTATTCCAAACTTACAATTTTGTCTCAAATTCAACATCGAGTCGCTCGTTTAGCCGCTAGAAACGAAATCCTGAAGTGAGAACAGGTATTTCTTTATCAATGTTCAAGCCCCTCAAAACCCACCTAAATTTTCGAATTTTGAATAATCCTCTCTTAATGGGTGCCTACACTATAAAAGGAATGTTCATGCAAATTTTCAAGTTTCTAGGCCTTGTGGTGTTGACTCAGCGATGATGAGAGAGAGTGAGTCAGAACAAAGCCTTTTATAAAATATGTAGATTATTATTTTCAACGTTTTTTTACCTAAACAATTTGTATTGCATGGTTAAATAAAAAATAAACTACAACATCATTCAACAACAAAACGAAACTACGTCGCAGAACAACAAAACAGGCCTGTTTCTAAGTCAATTTCGATAAGAGGTATTTGTTTAATACGTTTGTTTTGAAAAACAACACATAAAAGGCAGAAAGAAGGGCAATAACAGTTAAACCGTGGCGAGCAGAGTGAGGTGAGGAGAGGGAGTCACTTTTCCTTCACAACTTTTCTAATTTGTACGCCGACCATTAAACCGGCGTTTTACTCACCCTAAACTGTTCAAACTTTCCACATGTTGACTTTCCACTGTTTGTGTGTCGACTTTTCCAAGATATGATTAACCAATGGTGACATACACGGTGTCGCCCCACTGTTAGATATACAGGGTGTTGTGTATCTGTTCTGCTGACAACGACAGGAGCTATGAAGCAAAGTACAGATTTAGTCCTGTAATTGAGTTACGAGTGATGTAGAGTGATCTGCGCGTCGTGTCTCTCATGTCTTCACTTGTCTTGAGAGTGACCATCATTTCACAGTTATATATACAGGGTGTTCCTCCTGCTGACAACGATAGGAGCTATGAAGCTAAGGACAGATTTAGTCCTGTAATTGAGTTACGAGTGATGTAGAGTGATCTGCGCGTCGTGTCTCTCATGTCTTCACTTGTCTTGAGTGACCATCATTTCACAGTTATATATACAGGGTGTTCCTCCTGCTGGCAACGATAGGAGCTATGAAGCTAAGGACAGATTTAGTTCTGTAATTGAGTTACGAGTGATGTAGAGTGATCTGCGCGTCGTGTCTCTCATGTCTTCACTTGTCTTGAGAGTGACCATCATTTCACAGTTATATATACAGGTGTTCTCCTGCTGACAACGATAGGAGCTATGAAGTTAAGGACAGATTTAGTCCTGTAATTGAGTTACGAGTGATGTAGAGTGATCTGCGCGTCGTGTCTCTCATGTCTTCACTTGTCTTGAGAGTGACCATCATTTCACAGTTATATATACAGGGTGTTCCTCCTGCTGACAACGATAGGAGCTATGAAGCTAAGGACAGATTTAGTCCTGTAATTGAGTTACGAGTGATGTAGAGTGATCTGCGCGTCGTGTCTCTCATGTCTTCACTTGTCTTGAGTGACCATCATTTCACAGTTATATATACAGGTGTTCCTCCTGCTGACAACGACAGGAGCTATGAAGCTAAGGACAGATTTAGTCCTGTAATTGAGTTACGAGTGATGTAGAGTGATCTGCGCGTCGTGTCTCATGTCTTCACTTGTCTTGAGAGTGACCATCATTTCACAGTTATATATACAGGGTGTTCCTCCTGCTGACAACGACAGGAGCTATGAAGCTAAGGACAGATTTAGTCCTGTAATTGAGTTACGAGTGATGTAGAGTGATCTGCGTCGTGTCTCTCATGTCTTCACTTGTCTTGAGAGTGACCATCATTTCACAGTTATATACAGGGTGTTCCTCCTGCTGACAACGACAGGAGCTATGAAGCTAAGGACAGATTTAGTCCTGTAATTGAGTTACGAGTGATGTAGAGTGATCTGCGCGTCGTGTCTCTCATGTCTTCACTTGTCTTGAGAGTGACCATCATTTCACAGTTATATATACAGGGTGTTCCTCCTGCTGACAACGACAGGAGCTATGAAGCTAAGGACAGATTTAGTCCTGTAATTGAGTTACGAGTGATGCAGAGTGATCTGCGCGTCGTGTCTCATGTCTTCACTTGTCTTGAGAGTGACCATCATTTCACAGTTATATATACAGGGTGTTCCTCCTGCTGACAACGACAGGAGCTATGAAGCTAAGGACAGATTTAGTCCTGTAATTGAGTTACGAGTGATGTAGAGTGATCTGCGCGTCGTGTCTCTCATGTCTTCACTTGTCTTGAGAGTGACCATCATTTCACAGTTATATATACAGGGTGTTCCTCCTGCTGACAACGACAGGAGCTATGAAGCTAAGGACAGATTTAGTCCTGTAATTGAGTTACGAGTGATGTAGAGTGATCTGCGCGTCGTGTCTCTCATGTCTTCACTTGTCTTGAGAGTGACCATCATTTCACACACACGAGAAACACATTAAATATACGACTCTAAGGATAATTCAAATGTTGCATGTACAAAGTAAGTGTCATTATGAGTAATAAAAACTACCATCTATAAAGTTATTTTAGATGCAGGCGTTTTAATAGATTTGTGTTTTATTGTGTAAGGTTGTTCATCTTACTAGATACTGTAAACAATTGTAGATGGATCACGTATTTTGATTTCAATTTGCTAAATATTTATTGCAACTATTCATGTTAGCCCAAGGATTGGAGATTTACCAAACGCTACAGTTGACTTAACTTACGACGCCAGATTGCTGATAAAAACTGCAAACACTGAAAATGGTAAATTTGTACTGAGACCGGTAGAGGATATCTCCAATCAGGGTTTCTTGACGAGGTATGCCTATATTATAAATTTAGTTGCTAAATGACCAATGTTATTGTAGCCTACACCCGCTTTAGTAAGTTTGTATGATTGTGTTAATTTGCACTTTACAGCGTTAAGTGAGGGGTGAAAGTTGCTGCAAGTACAGTGAAGGCCGTCACTTTGTGGTCTTTGATTGGTGTTGATCTGACATGTTATCTCCGATGACAGCTGAGAGCTGGAATCAGCTGACTCACCCGGTGATTTGACTCATTACATTATTGAACCAAGTGGAGAGTTGTACTTATTGTATCAAACTGAGAACATACAATAATCAATACATAATCAATATAGCTACGTTTTTATTTGACGGAACGGTTTTGATTTTATTTTTTCAAATCGATTCTCAATTATTTGGATTTTACTGAAAGTTCTAATTTATATCCTATTATATCATCTTAATTACGACAACACATTAAACTGTATACTTAACACAGACTCTTATTACATCTTTACACTACTTTCTATGAAGTTTATTGTTGACGATAGTACAGTTAAATAGATAACACCAAATGGGTATTGTTTGTGTTATCGGGTACAGTTTGTAAGTCTGATTCTCGACTATGATTAGTCGTTTGTGTCATATTTCAGGTTACTTTTCACCTGAAGACGGGGTCAGATTTTAGATCCCGAAACGTCTTGTTTTTTTTTGTTAACTCAGAAACGATGGAATCAATTGTCTTTAATAATATTTTAACGTCGAATCTTTACACAGAGAGAGAAAGAAGTCTTTACTAAAACAAACAGAAGACATAACTAACGTTTTAATTAAAACAATTAAACATTTTTATTCAATTAAAATAAACTGCATGAGACGCATCTCTCATCAGAACAGTTTTGAAGAACAAAGATAGGGTTTCTTTGTTCCCAATTTAAAAATGTTGGAATATCGTAATTTGGAAAGGGTGCGTGTTTTTACACTGCACCCCTTTGAATCTAAAAGGGGGTTCCTCTAGGTTCTAGGTCTTCTCGAAGATTTGTCGACAGTAAAGTTGCGTCTAACGAAGGGAGTACTGAGCTAGTTTCAGACTGGAGTACCTGAGCTGTCGAAAACAATCTATCTCTAGATTGGTCGGGTAGAATCGGTCGTGGCTTTGTTCCGATTGGTTTCAGTCAAACAGACAATCTCTAATGCAATATACACAACCAAATCCATGTGATCCTTGTTTTATGGTACTGATAGCTCGTGAAAAGGAACACACTGATAACGAAAGTGGTTTTTCTATTACTTATCCTTTCAAATGGGTTGATATTTTATCCTAAAATTAACGGCGTGTATCTAATAATGATCGAAAATTATCAAATTGTATCATCCTAATAAAGAAACCAGAGTACTTTCCAGAAATTTGTCGAAATGAGAAATATACTGTTATTTTTACAAAATTTCGTCGAAATGAAAGCCACTGCACTCTCTACAGAAGGTATTCAAAATAATGAAGCTGTACCACTCTACAAATGTTTAACGAAATGAAGAAGTCATTAAATTGTACTATCCGCAAAAATTAGCCACTTTTCGAACTATAGTTTCATCTTACGATCATTGCCATTACTGCCTCTGTAAATAGTTCTACAATTGTTGTACACTGGAACACCTTTAGTCGGCAATGAAAAGGTCTGTTTTTGCAGGTTAAGTGCAAGAGAGGACTTGGTAGTCCTAACTTCGCCTGAATAAAGCCACGTTTCATTTCATTTCAAGGGGACAAGTAAAAAGTAAGAATGTTGCCCAACGCTACACAATACCTCCACTGGTATTGTTTAGAGCTTTTAAGAGTAAAATCCTACTGCCACATTCCACTTAGGAGCTTGAAGTTGAACTTTTTCACTTCGTCAAAGACTGGCTTTTAGTAATCTTACTCCACCAGAGCCGGTGTTGACTTTTAGAGTGGCTTTTATAAGCTAAATTGATTCCTGTCGGAAGTACTTTGAAATTTGTCGTTTGACTTTTATTAGTTTTGGGGCGCACTATCTTTGCTTTGTTACTTTCATGTACACCTTTATTATTTGTTGATAAAAACAAAACTGACTGCATTTGTTACGGTTAAACATATTTTCAAAGATCAAAACTTATAAGTTAGGAAAACAACTGCTGATACTAATTAACGAAACTAATAATTTGTTCATCTTTGCTGTGTAGACTTTATTATATTTGTTCAGAAGAGTGAGCATGCTTGTTGTGCATGTGTACTGATATGTATATGTATTGATTTAAAACATAACGACATTTAAAAACTGATCAATGCGAATGTACCAAATGTACGATAAGTGAAAACCCCAACAGGATAAAGTGGTATAAGAACAACTAAAGACAATACATACACGTATATACATACGTATGTATTGTATTTGGGGAAACTAACAGCCAAATCATGGATTAGTTTTTATTTAAAATGTTTCCCGGCGAGTGGATAGCCTCTTTTCCAATACAGGCCTATCTAAATGCAGATTAGATTTCGCTGGTAAAGTTGCTTACTGTGTTCAGATCCGTGCATGTTACAGTACTTAGTGCACGTTATAAATTGATTTTTTAAATAAATATTTTAATGAAATAATGGACTGTTTGAACCAAAAAACCTTAGTGCATTTGCTTACACCTATGAAATTTGCGACACATAATTGTGTTTACAAGAGACTTTTTAAAGGATGTTTTCTATAAGTCTCTGTAATTTATTGAGTACATTTTATTCGGCTTTCAAATCGGGAATGTTAGCTTTCTGAATCGAGATGCATAAGTGTTAGGTTTTCGCGGCCGGCGTCACAACTATAATATAGTTGTAAGCAGGATAACTGATTGAAAATATTACATTGTATAATAAATTACAGTATCAAGATGTCAGTAACCAACTAAATCCAACCTGAAATGTATTTAATAATTTATCAACAGAGTCTCTAACTAAGCCTCAATATTAACTTAAACAACTATCATGTAAAACGTAACATTATGTTTTGAAAATCTAACAACATTAAAAACCAGAGTTGGACAAAAGTTTCCCTCGGATAAACGCAATTGGTTATTAATCTTGCTTCAACCAATTAGAGCTTTCCCAGGCCAAGAAACTCGGCTGTCTTTATTTCAGGATATCCATCTTATCTCAACTTCGTTCCAAATTTTATTTTAGGCAAACTCATTATTAATTATTTGAACTTTAACTCAGAATACGACTTTTCTTCAATAGTTTCACAGTTTGTAGTGTCATATACTATTCTAATAATTCACTTTTTAAATTACTTCTGAAAATGCAAGAGTTTTTTAGGTCTGTCAAAGAGGAATCTAGATTGAATACTACCGACAAAAGTCAAAGGTGCTACTATGAGCAGATGCATGACACAAGGAATCTTATAAAGATAATACAAGACTATTTATACAACAGAGTAAACTATTTATAAAACAGTTTTCCTGAAAATCTTGCATATCAGAAACACGGAAAATGTTCTTGGAAGAAAAACTGCTCTGAGACGAGGACTGGAATACAAAGCACTTCATTAACGTAAACAAAACACTGCATGGTCAGAGAGCTGCGAGACTATATCTACCTGTCTGTAGAGTGTGCACTATACACTGTACAAGGTAGGTAGACATGTATAGATGCTACATGGCTGAGGCATCCCATGCACAGAATGCGCTGCGAGCACTGCCGTCTTTCTCCCCTCTCCTCCCCTCATCGGCTTAACATGCTTGATGTCGATGTGCTTTTTGTCCGATTTCGATGCTAAAATGTGACCAAATCCTGCGATTTCAGAAATGAACGAACTTGCACGTGCGTCAGTGGTTCTGATTGACTCTTAAAAGAATTCCGTCGCAGCGCATTCCGTGCTCGGGCTGCCTCAGCCAGTGGCCATATCTGTGCTATCTCTTTACCTCGACGAAACGCAACGATAAATGAAATTGTAGATATACAATTCTGGCGAAGTGAGGTTAAAATTGACAGGATTTTAATAAATAAGCAATTGCTCCCATAACTATAATCTAGTTGTGATGTCACTGGCGTGGTTCTGTAATCCAGCTTCATGGAGGTCAGGTTTTGAGGATGATATAGGTCAAAGCGGCTCAGATAGTCCCAGTGATTATCTGATGATACCCGCATCAACTCCCACCATCGTTTAGACATATCAGACCATCACCTGCGTGGTTCGAAGTCACGTTGCCGTTGGTCCTTGTATTTCCATTGGTCATTGGGCTAATTAATAACCCATTCTAAGAAGAGTCGGCCTTAGTTTGTAACAAGGCTACACCTCATACTCATTACTACCACTCATCACACTCATCCTCACCACATATTTGCCTTAAAATACCCCATGAGAGTGGTCGGCATCTCAAATAGTGATAGTGATAGTGAAAGCATAAGAATTAAATCGCTCTATCCTAGTTTATTTATTCATTCCATAGGCTTGTGAACAGTGTTGACATTTTCACGCATACCTTGACAAGGCCGTATACAACGGTGATACCAGCAGTTATTGGCTCGGGAGGAAGTACTGTAGCTAACTACGTCTGAGTACGAGACTCTGTGACGGTGACGGTGACGGTGACTAGAGGGCCGCGCCGTGGTTGATGGTGCGTTGCAAATGACTTTCGCTGTTGCCAAGGTTTGCCGGTGTGTCTGAATCTGGGACACGGGTAAATGTGAAGTAGACATTTACACTGTCTTGTGCTGCAACACTCGTTAATACGCACAATACAAGATACTCGTACATATCAGCGTTTAACGGTTAAATTGTTCTAAGCGTTTGATTTTTTGTAGTGCCCTTCAACTACAGTTCTTACATTTAGTAGCAGCTGAACCACCAGCCTACATTTAACATAAAATATTTAATCAATTGGTGCAAATTGATTAGAAACATTATTTTGAGTAACAAAGTAACAAAGTAAGATAACTAATCGTTGGTTTATATGTACATATTTGGAAATATCTGTGTGTAGATCTGTTTATTTTTATTTATTAATTAACTAAGAGAGGACTTTTAAGTCCTAATTTCGCTACCAATTAAGACCTTTTCATCTCATTTTATTCGTCTGGAGGCAAATGACTATACAAGTTAAAAGCAATAGGTTCATGTACCATTAATTTATCTTATCTCTGTAAGTATTGAGATTTCAAACGCAAATATACCGAATGAATTGCCGACATAACATGTATCCCCCCACGATCTTGGAGAATCAAATTCGGTATCAATGCACTGATCATTACGCTGAGGAAACTTTACGAAGTCACGTGTTATGAATGCACGTAAACTCACTCTACTGGAGCAAAACAAATGAAAGCCCCTCGAGATTAAAAGAAATCTTATCAAACGAGGGACCTCTCACTGTTGTGAAACTGCTGACCAAAGTGAAACCGTGACGTAACGTATGCAACCAGTGACGCAGCCGTAACAGTGACCCGAATAACCGAGACAGCAAAGTCACGACCTGTTCCAGCCGCATCTCCAGCCTCGGGTAACAACCTGCCATTGGGTCAAGGCGACTGGTGCCAGCTGCCGTGCCAGTTGTCGCATCGTGTGACCAGTGTGTGTAAGTACTAGCAAAGTCAACGTTCCAGCCAGATCTCCAGCCTGTAACAACCGCCATTGGGTCAAGGCGACTGGTGCCAGTTGCCGTGCCAGTTGTCGCATCGTGTGACCAGTCCGTGTAAGTACCAGCAGAGTCACCGTTGCAGCCGCATCTCCAGCCTCGGGTAACAACCTGCCATTGGGTCAAGGCGACTGGTGCCAGTTGCCGTGCCAGTTGTCGCATCGTGTGACCAGTGTGTTTACTAGCAGAGTCACCGTTGCAGCCGCATCTCCAGCCTCGGGTAACAACCTGCCATTGGGTCAAGGCGACTGGTGCCAGTTGCCGTGCCAGTTGTCGCATCGTGTGACCAGTGTAAAGTACTAGCAGAGTCACCGTTGCCGCATCATCCAGCCTCGGGTAACAACCTGCCATTGGGTCAAGGCGACTGGTGCCAGTTGCCGTGCCAGTTGTCGCATCGTGTGAACCAGGTGTGTGTAAGTACTATCAGAGTCACCGTTGCAGCCGCATCTCCAGCCTCGGTAACAACCTGCCATTGGGTCAAGGCGACTGGTGCCAGTTGCCGTGCCAGTTGTCGCATCGTGTGACCAGTGTGTGTAAGTACTAGCAGAGTCACCGTTGCAGCCGCATCTCCAGCCTCGGGTAACAACCTGCCATTGGGTCAAGGCGACTGGTGCCAGTTGCCGTGCCAGTTGTCGTATCGTGTGACCAGTCCGTGTAGTACCAACAGAGTCACCGTTGCAGCCGCATCTCCGCCTCGGGTAACAACCTGCCATTGGGTCAAGGCGACTGGTGCCAGTTGCCGTGCCAGTTGTCGCATCGTGTGACCAGTGTGTAAGTACTAGCAGAGTCACCGTTGCAGCCGCATCTCCAGCCTCGGGTAACAACCTGCCATTGGGTCAAGGCGACTGGTGCCAGTTGCCGTGCCAGTTGTCGCATCGTGTGACCAGTGTGTGTAAGTACTAGCAGAGTCACCGTTGCAGCCGCATCGCCTCAGGTAACAACCTGCCATTGGGTCAGGCGACTGGTGCCAGTACTATCAGAGTCACCGTTGCAGCCGCATCTCCAGCCTCGGGTAACAACCTGCCATTGGGTCAAGGCGACTGGTGCCAGTAAAGTGCATTAAGTCATTTTACCACGATTTACAAGCGCTTTCAACGTCAGTCTGACAATTGTTCGACAAAGATAGGGTTTAGTCGAAAATGAGACTATCTATGTATCTTCTAAAGATGTACAAAGCCGACGCACGAGAGCTCTTGAACAGAACTAAGAAATAAACCAAGATCACGTTTTCACTGTGGCCGAAACAAAGTCATGCACATCAGCTGACAAATGGTTGTATTACTTGTTGTTTGTCAGTTTGAAAGTTATCACTGTTATCATTATTCTAAAATTAGAATGAAAAAGTTGGAATTTCTTCGTGCCCAGGCTTGTTTTATTCTTTCAGAATGAGCTATTTTTCTTTCATCAGTCCTCTTGCTGCTTGTCGTCCTCTTTTAGTAACTTCCCTTTGACCAACTTTTCAATCAAACCTTTTTACCTAAACGCGATTCGTATACTAAGGTGATACGTGCCACTTCTAAATTGTCGCAATACATTGAATTGTTTCTACTTTCACCTTACTTACAGTTTCATAAAACTATTAATTTTAATTCGTTAGTCTCAAACGATTTCCTTATTACATTTGATTCGTGGCTGCATTGTTACTATCTGAATGTATGTTTGGAACATTGGACTCTGCCAACCTCCGAGGCGCATCACGTTTCTCCGAGACCCATCATTCCCCTGCGCTAGAGTCTAGGCCGGGTCAAGGTGGTTCCAATTGTGTCTAATCTGCGTCTTCCATCTGGAGACTTCACTTCAATACTCAAGATTGAACCACGGCCTTGTCATGTAACACGTTATTGCATTTCAGATTCATCTAGACCGAGTCGGTCCTACCAGGTGATGCTCAATCATCTCAGGGAGAGACTCGTGGAAGGCCGACAGAAATTAAGGCACATTTACCAATCCTTATAGGGTAATGGTAGTTTGTTTTTATCGTCATGACTGAGCGAATACCAGTGCAGATAAGTGTTAAGTGCTTGATGCAATTCTGAACGATTTCAACTCATTTGCTTAAGTGTTTTGAAGTGAATGAAAAATCCGTCGATTGCAGAATGCTACTTATTGCACTTAGAATCTACAAAACTTATGAACAAATTCAGGCAAATTTAAAATATCAAACATAGAATGTGTTTGTCGCAGAGTTTATTAGAATGTTGTTGTGGACGGTGGTACCATTTCTAAGGTTTAAATATTATTACGGACGTTTTCAATTGTTTTTGAGTGAACAAAAAATACACGACGTGTCGGGATTAACTGGAATGAGGCGAGCATAATACATCGGGAACAGAGTCTTTCAACAGAAAAGTTATTTATATAACTAGCAGATCGGCCAATAATGATTTAATGATTCAATGATTTTATTGAGCCGTTCAAATATGAAACTCAATTGGCTTGGTCGGTATGATACGAGTTTAATAAAACAATACTATTTTAAAATATACCAACGGTATAAGTGTTCATTTAGAATTAATCTCTTGTTTTGACATCTCGTGACTTGGATGTCATGCAATAATAAAAGAATAAGGCCTCTCTAACTACCTCGTATTAAAAAATGAACTCAAGCGTGATTTGACTCTTTTGGAAGGAAAACATGACTCATTCGTCAAAACTCTACAGAATGTCCTCTCTATTGGCTGTGCATACTTAGGTATGACTCGCCGTGTAGGAATCTTTCTAATGTTTGGTTATATGTTAGTAAAATCTGATTCATTCATCAAAGCTCTCAAGAATTTCTTTTCTATTGACTGTGGATAATAACTGTGATTCTTGTGTTCTCTGTTACAGTTCGTCAATCTGATTCACAGGTTGTGATTGGTCGTTCACTGCTCTGAGCCAGCCAATGGAAGCGTTGTCAATAGTTAATCACATTATTACACACCAAAATATACCTAACAAAAGGCAGGCTACCCTACTTAGAAAATAGTTCTTTGGGCCAGTAATGGTTTACGAGTTTACGAGAAATTTACAGTCAAGGCATTACGGATTTCTTAACACGAGAAAGCCAAAAAGCCATAACTAGCTAAAACTATTCACGGGTAGATTACGTAGCACCGATAACCCAAGACCGTTATCATTATCACTTCAAGGCCAAGAATAAATGAACAAAACACGAGCTTCCAAAACTAATAAGCAAATTTGAGCGAAACCGCACAAAACAGCAGACAAACAACAACAGTTAACATGACGTGATTTGTAACTGTGAGTCATGTGTAATCAGTGGACTGTTATCACTAGTTCACTTGTCCATGTGTTCGGCCAATCATTACACAGCGCTAATTGCTAATTACAGGGCAAAACACAATCACACAAACCCGTGTCACTCGCGTTCTAGTTTCCACCGAGTGCTGATTAACTATCCACTGAAAAGATGACAGCTGGGCAAAACAGACGCTCACTGGTGTCAACAGTTCACATTGGTGCATTAGTGAACAGGGTAATGTTTAGCATCATCCATCCCCGCTGGTTAAATTGTCTAGCTTATTGCGGAAAGCAGGTTGATAAAAGCAATTGTCACGCATTTAAATGAATAATAAAAATTTTAGCAGTGAATTTCCAGACAGTCAACACTTTCACTGGTTTGTGTGTCCCCGTGAGGTCCGCACTGCAGGGTGTGAGGGGATGATCCTGTGACCAAGCCACAAACCCCACCTCTCTCTCTCTGTTTATACCAATTTAAAAAGTTATATTTTAAGCCTTCACTTGAAATTAAAAATTGTTAGTTACTTCACTTGTGTTCCCTTACTTTGATTATGCAAATGTGGCATACTGTGACTTAAATTCTACACTGATTACAAAACTACAACGAGCTCAAAATGCATGTATTAGATATATTTTTAACTTAAGATTAGATGATCACGTGACACCACATTTTAGACAATTAGGTTGGTTAAAGGTTAAAGAAATATTAGAATTTAATGTGTTAATATTAATGAATAAGATTATGAAAAGTGGTAAACCTGATTACTTGTTTGAAAAATATAATACATTGCATAACGTACATTTAAGACAAACCAGATTTGGTAATAATATTTTACAATTTCCCATTCACAGAACAGAAACATATAACAGATCTTTCCATGTAAGTTCAAATAGATTAATAAACTCTTTGGAAAGTGAGATAAAAGAAGCAGAATCTCAGCAAACTTTCAAAATAAAACTAAAATCAAAATTATTAAGCAGGTACTAGTGTTTACGTTAGAAAATACAATTGTTAGCTGGGCTATATATATGATCGATCAGTGTATTGTAGAAAGCTATGTAAATATTATATAGGCCTACATTAGAAATAAGTTTAGTTTATTTTATAAAAAAGAAGATTTAATTTTAAACCACAACTGATTTGTAAATGTATGTATAATTTGGGGCCTGTCCTGGAGGAAGAGTGGACCGTGGTCTAATCCAGGGCAGGTTCTTTATTCAGGTTAAATAAACAATTTCATTCATTCATTCATTTTCTCTCTCTTTCTCTCTATCTTCGGGTGCACCGGAACCGCCACCTTTTCATTCTACTGCTACCAGTTATTCTTTTTTGACATCAATAATTTAATTTTTGAAAGCTTTACTCAAAAGATATTTAACGATTTGGCCAACAGCCAATAGTTTCCTTCTCATTATGAAAACAAAACATAAGGCATTTTTACCTTTGTACTGCAGACATTTTTATAAAACTGTACGTGCCGGAGAAGTTTCAAGCACAGCTAGCAGCTAACTCAGTGGACAACACAGGGAATGAATTCGTCCGCGCACGTAACAACTGGCTTCACAACAAGCCTTCTTTCATCTGATACAGACTAATTGTATAATCCAGCCCTTGCAAAGTTCGTAAACGTTTTTCTATTTAAAAAATTATTTCAAAACTAATAAATTCGACATTTTTAAACGCTATAAGCCATGTTCTATTCTTGTCAAGGTAGGTACTCTTGGCCTTTTCAAGTACGAGTTTCATACTGCTTCTACAAATTAACTTAGGAAAATTACAACTCTCAGTGGTTTTACTTCTGATTGTAGACTTGAAAATAGGCGGGAAAACATCGCATGCGACTTCGGAGTCCATCCTACGTGGCCCGGGCTCAATCTACTCTGACCTCAGTGAACGCTAGGTAAAGGTCGAAGTTAAGTCGTAGTTCTAGCTTCGTATCGTTAAACAAGACAAAATTGACCTTTTTCACCATACGCGTGTAGATAATTTCATTGATTATATGATAAGTGCAAATGCACAATTTTAGTTTTTGAAGTGTCAGCGTGTTTTGGCCTTGAGGAGGACGCTTATCACCAACTGTGCACTGTATCGTTGTTACCGCCTGCGCCTGCGCCTGCGCTGTGCTGTGGCCGGCTCTAACCTTGATTTCAACACTCGACTAAGCAAGTGCTCATTACTACACTGTTTATCTACAACAGTAAACGTTACTGCAGTTACTAGCAGTTACTGCAGTTAGTGAGCGGCCTCAACTGCAAGGACTTGTCCATAGCCGGGTGATTGGCTGTCAACTGCCGCATGTTACGGTGGATAACTTCACAAGCTTGATAGTGAGCTAGTTTGTGCTTCCGAACTATCTTATATTTATGTTATTTTTCACGTCAGTTTCTAGGAAACAGTTAGTGGCCTGCGAATTGGTATGAAAATGACTTTTTGTGTTCGGGGTTTTATTTCAGAAACTATCGTACTACCAAGGTACAGAGGGTAGTTGGACAGTGGGAGTTATGATGCTTGTGGGAATGCCACGAGGCGAAGACATCCAGGAAGGAAGAAGGACGCGGAGGATGGAAAGCGAGAGTGGCGCTAGTGGCGGTATAAGGTGAAACTAGCGACACAGGTGAGGTGAGGTAACTGAAGAAAGTAACAGTGACCCAGATGAGATACTGGTTGTGGTTGTACCAAGGCCGTTATGCGTGTTCAGTGCTGCACATACAGTCCCTAGCCTGATTTGGTCAACTGTGCGACAGTTAGAAACCCTTCTTGTTACCCTTTCACACACAGAGCATTATAAAGTTGTTAGGAACAGTTATAGCTTTAATTTGAATAATTCTTAGTAAGTTAAGTTCCCACGCATCTTGAATGCTGACTCTACAGTTGGACGTGAAACGCACGTTTTCGTAACACCACGTTGAAAAGGAATCATAAAATTAAAATATTTTCCTTTTAAAAGTAAAGGTTGGAGGGAACATGTAAAACTCACCCTATGGGCCTATACTCAGCAGTTGATTTTGCACGTAAAGAAACCATGATCGAACCTAGTGACACTGATTCGTCAGATCAACAAGCTGACATGTTAACTGTTCACAATCGAGATATAACAGTGGTTAATATTTCGTGGTTAAGTGGTAGAGAGGACTATAAAGTTCTAACTTCACCACGTACATAAAGACTTTTTTCATTTCATTACCACGTGATATGATAGATAACACTTGAGTGAACATAGCCACTTTCACTTGACCGAGTGCAGTCACGTGAGTGACCTCGGTCACACAGTCACAGACTGAGGCCTGTCACTGGATATACAGATTTTACAGTTTAAATTATTCGTTGCAAATGTAGTTTTGTGACGGTTCAATTAACGATCAGAAATAATTCAGAGAAAGTGTCGAGTTCAACGGAAAGAGTAACCAACATATCTTAAACCCAAATAATAAAGCTAGTAACTAACCACAGTAAGTATCTCACCGATCTTGCTCTGAGTGGAGTTGAGATTTCATACCTGGAAAACACAAAGAAACAAAATTAATCTCTGAAAGCATATGACAGTTTGGTTTAACATATTAAGTATTTCAATGACTTAAAATCCCGACTAGATTGTGTAGTTTTTAATTATTAGGTAGATATTACTTTGAGAATATTTTTCTGAAATTGTCCCAGAAACTTTTAGTGGCGAAAGATATTTAATATTTAGCATTTACCATAAGAACGACAGGTAGGGTGTAACAATACTGTTGAAACGATAACAATAACTCAAGTTTCGTCTGGGAAATATTGATTAACTTGATTATTGAAAATGTTGAACTGTTGTGGTATAACTAAACTAAGGTTGGGAATGCTAACATGTAGATATACATTGCATTATCAATATTAGAAGCGGCAATACTGCACGATATTAAACACAAACATTAATATCTGTGTAGATATGTCAATAAACATAACTCCCGACTGAAAACTATCAATAAAGCATTATAGCAAAGCTACATTTGCTTCCCGACACCATTTCAAAACAAATAACATCCTAGTTTCCATCACTGTGCCTGGATTGAATAGAGAGCCTCAGTGAAGACAGTGTTTGTAATGTCTGATATTAAGAAGTCAGCTACACAAACAGTTAACAGACTTGCTGGCAATATAAATATCAGTTCGTCTTTGAGCGGGGATTCGTAGCCCCGAGCCAGTAACTTCAGCTAATTGAAAAATGCTGGCGGAAGAAACGCTTGCATCGATTCTGCTGATGCTTTGTTATACAGGGCGTGCTACTACGTTTTGCTTGCTTACAATGTATCGGAGCATGTAAGTACAATCGGACCAGTGGCGGGTTGGAATCGTGCGCGACTCCGGAGCTGATCACTCCGCTGGCGCGGGTTCGATCCCCGCAGTCACCACTTACATTAATTTTGTAATGTTACTTTACGGAAACGCTAGGTTAAGGTAAAGGTCGAGATGACGTGGTAGAGAGGACTTCGCAGTCCTAACTTCGCCTCGTTAAACAAGACAAACTTTGCCTCTACCTTTACAATGCTCTGAGGTTACGACAACAAATACAAGGTTCAAGCTGGGTTTAAAGTTTTGATACTGTATTGTGTTTTCAAACCCATCGTATTTGCCTGTAAATATTTGGGTAACGTGTGTGGGAACTCTCTACTATCTAGGGCTCGACAGATTAACTCAAAACTAACGATGGGTAAATTGGCTAAATACATTTCATGTTTACTTATAACTTTCATCACTTTGACAAAAACTTGAAGCAAACTTAAAACTCTTCGCAATAAAACCTTTAAAACTATCTGATGGCGAAACAAAACTTGTTCTATTTGGTCAAATCAATTTACACCGTAACTAAACCAGACTGATGTAACAAGGGGTTTCTTGTCTGAAAGGTTTATTCGTATTGGTTTTAATTTCTTTAAATACTTTGGCGAAACATCAAAAAGGCGAGTCACGAAAAGTTCCAGACATGTAAATGTTATTACCATTATCAATAACAATCTGTGGTAATAAAGAATAACCGCTTAGTAAATAAAGTCATTTGTATTTACATATTCACTTATCGCAGTTTCTTAGGACAAACCGTTAATGTTGTTAGTCACGCAACGTGTTATGTTTAGAACACGACCGTTACAGGAAAACACACTTCCACCTGTGTTTAGACCAATCAGAAACAGTGAGGAGTTGTCAACGCGGTTTGCAACGCTTGTTGGCGTTTGGTACGCGTGGAACAGACGTTCAGAAGAAAGTATATTTATAGGAACACAAAGGAAACTTTTGGCCCATAGAGGAGGAATTGTCTTTCCCGTTGTGTGTGACTAATATATTACAGTTATAAGTACGGATTTTGAATGGTATACTGTTTCATAATTTAGTGTACTTGTGTGTTTTTACGTAGCTTGTAGATTACGTTTTGCTAAGTCTGATGACCGGGGTTGTTCTACAGTATCAGCCTTTCTACTGACAAGGAAAATTGTCTCGCAATTCACATTAGAATGATTAAGCAATGTTAGTGCAATTTAAAAGCGCGTCTTTTAAGCGATAATATACTAATTTAAGCAGTCAATATTAACACGATTCAGTTTCAAATACACCCACGATCTAACCAGACCATTTTTTTTGCGAAAAAAGAAGTGCAATTAAAAAAAAATAAAACCGTTATAAACTGACAGTCAATCTGTAAAATACGCTTAACTCGTCCATCACTAAATTGGAAAAGAAAACCACTGAAAACCAGCGACTTAAAAGAACCAATTTAAAGCAGCAAAAGTAGATCTAAACACCTTGTAAAGCAAATTACCGACAAACAGTCCAACTACAGAGGTAATCAACCAGATCCTTCTCACCAGTGACAATCTAAACTGTTGTAACCCATTAGATTGTACTCGTACTTGTGGAGGGGGAAGGGGAGGTAAAGGTCAGCTGTTGTCCGGCACGCCCTCTACACGTGATCAGCTGATCAGCTGATAGCCCACCTGACTTGGTAGGTCAGCTGGTCACCGTGCTGTGCTAGTTATTCATTTACTATTTGGGTAAATGTTTTAACTTGCAATCCGGCGAAAGAAATAATGGTGGCATTAAGTGTAAAGAAATCAAGATCAATATTCAACTCAGTCGCGAGGGCAGAACTCTTTGACCCGAATATTGTGAAGGGGTTGATTTAATTTTGGCAGCAAAAACCAACAGAGAACAAATCTTAGCGAGCCACGTCTCCGGATGAACCACTAAACCACTAATAGTGTTCTGTCGAACCCCTCAGCTTAGTGAGACATGCTGGGTGTACTCCGTGTGTGTATTCATACATTCTGTATATACCCAGGTGTTTGTATTCAATACATTGTGACAATACGGTTGAGACTCAGATATACGAGTAGATGAGTTCAGTAGGTAAACTAGTATGCTAAGTTTAATCAGCAAGCTATATCAATCTATTTAAATCTCAAAGCTTTAAGATCTCCTAATAGGGCTATTTAACTAGAATTTGCTTGGCTGAAAAAATAAGCTTTTTAGAACAATAAACATAGTTATTGTCTTGAATATGGAATAACTTACAACAATGTAACTGTTAAGAAAATCGTTCAAAGGAACAATCAAAGCTTCACCCATTTGATTAAAAATCAGTTAAGAACTTAATTACAGAGTAAAAAAAAGAGTTCAACGAATTTTTGGCAGAGGTTTAGTTTGGGAAGAAAACTAATTTTCCAGCTACGGTTTTAGAACCATTTAGCTTACATTCGAAGAATTCTTACCTAATCTAAACTAAAATGTTCAGCCATCTAACAGTATTGAAAAGTTCGCGTATAACTTTCTATTTAAATTCTAGAACAAGCTGGCCAGTACTTTGCCAAACAGTTAAGTCGTCTTCATCTTGAATGCCAGACCTTGAGCATATTCTACCAAACAATGTATTACAATTATCAAAAGCTATGCTGTAAAGAGGAGAATGTTGCCTCGCTACCGCTGTGGACAAACAGATCCCATTTATGAAAGCCGTACAAAAGCCGGCAACGTTTTAATAAATCTTTGACATTTGCGGTGGCAGTGGTCCCCTCCTTCCTTATTTAATCTCCATCAAAGTAATTCAGAGGAAGTAATTTTGTGTCGAGCCAATTTTAGAGCCCAGGGAAGTCTGCGAGCGCAGGGAAAGTCGTCAAATTGGACTCATCTCTGCTTCTTTCATTAGATCTGTAGTGTCCACTACCTCGCCACTACCTAGCCACTAGTTAGATCACTACTTCGCCACTATCTAGCCACTACCTCGCCACTATCTAGCCACTACCTCGCCACTAGTTAGATAACTACTTCGCCACTATCTAGCCACTACCTCGCCACTACCTCGCCACTAGTTAGATAACTACTTCGCCACTATCTAGCCACTACCTCGCCACTACTTGCCACTGGTTAGATCACTTTGCCTCGCCGCTAGTTAGATCACTGCCTCGCCACTAGTTAGATCACTACTCGCCACTACCCCGCCACTAGTTAGATCACTGCCTCGCCACTGGTTAGATCACTACCTCGCCACTAGTTGGATCACTACCTCGCCACTATCTAGCCACTAGTTAGATCACTACCGCCGCTAGTTAGATCACTCGCCACTAGTTAGATAACTACTTCGCCACTAGTTAGATCACTACCTCGCCACTGGTTGGATCACTACCTCGCCACTACCCCGCCACTAGTTAGATCACTACCTCGCCACTAGTTAGATCACTGCCTCATGCTATCTGGCCACTGGTTGGATCACTGCCTCGCCACTAGTTAGATCACTACCTCGCCACTGGTTAGATCACTACCTCGCCGCTAGTTGATCACTACCTCGCCACCAGTTAGATCACTACCTCGCTACTACCTCGCCACTAGTTAGATCACTACTCGCCGCTAGTTAGATCACTACCTCGCCACTAGTTAGATCACTACCTCGCCACTAGTTAGATCACTTTACCTCGCCACTGGTTAGATCACTACCTCGCCACTAGTTAGATCACTACCTCGCCGCTAGTTAGATCACTCGCCGCTAGTTAGATCACTACCTCGCCACTAGTTAGATCACTACCTCGCCGCTAGTTAGATCACTACCTCGCCGCTAGTTAGATCACTACCTCGCCGCTAGTTGATCACTACCTCGCCACTAGTTGATCACTACCTCGCCACTGGTTAGATCACTACCTCGCCACTGGTTAGATCACTACCTCGCCACTGGTTAGATCACTACCTCGCCACTAGTTAGATCACTACCTCGCCGCTAGTTAGATCACTACCTCGCCGCTAGTTAGATCACTACCTCGCCGCTAGTTAGATCACTACCTCGCCACTAGTTAGATCACTACCTCGCCACTAGTTAGATCACACCTCGCCACTAGTTAGATCACTACCTCGCCGCTGGTTAGATCACTACCTCGCCGCTAGTTAGATCACTACCTCGCCACTGGTTGGATCACTACCTCGCCGCTAGTTAGATCACTACCTCGCCGCTAGTTAGATCACTACCTCGCCACTAGTTAGATCACTACCTCGCCACTAGTTAGATCACTACCTCGCCACTACCCCGCCACTAGTTAGATCACTACCTCGCCACTAGTTAGATCACTACCTCGCCACTATCTAGCCACTAGTTAGATCACTACCTCGCCACTAGTTAGATCACTACCTCGCCACTAGTTAGATCACTACCTCGCCGCTAGTTAGATCACTACCCCGCCACTAGTTAGATCACTACCTCGCTACTACCTCGCCACTAGTTAGATCACTACCTCGCCACTAGTTAGATCACTACCTCGCCACTAGTTAGATCACTACCTCGCCACTAGTTAGATCACTACCTCGCCACTAGTTAGATCACTACCTCGCCACTAGTTAGATCACTACCTCGCCGCTAGTTAGATCACTACCTCGCCGCTAGTTAGATCACTACCTCGCCACTAGTTAGATCACTACCTCGCCGCTAGTTAGATCACTACCTCGCCACTAGTAAGATCACTACCTCGCCACTACTTCGCCACTACTTCGCCACTATCTGGCCACTACTTCGCCACTACCCTGTCAATACCTCGCCACTACCCCGTCACTCTTTATTTACTCTAAAAATTATTGAAATTACTCTTAAGCTGCCATGAGAACTGTTAGACACAGAATAAGGAGGCGTTTTCTTACTGGCAAGTAAGGCAAGTATACACATATAGTATCTTAACAGGAAACGCCATAATTCCATGTACGCTATCATCATAACTTCTAAGAGTAGACTTGTAGTCTTCAGGAAGAGAGAACATTGACATAAACTTGCTTTACTTTTATGTGTTAATATGTTTTATATGTTTAATACGCGGCTAGTAAAAACAATATCGAACACTTTTTAAAAACAGTATTTCCAATTTAAATACAATTTAAAATATACAATATTGTATTGTATTCACATAGAAAACAGGAAATGCCGGATATCTATCGCATAAATGTAAAGTATGTTGTTCCTAAAGTTCATAAATAACAAATTCCCAGAACAAAGGTTATTCAGAGAATTCCAGATACCGCCATAAATATAGATATTAGCATAAAACCCGAGGCCGGGGTTCAGGCTTTATTGAGATTATCCCTCATATTTCAAGACCTTCAAAATGTATCGGCAATATTTCGCAGTGTGATGTTTGGAGGACGACATCACATTACTCTATTGAACAATGATTTTATATTTTAACGTCGTGTATTTTAATGTAATGTTATATATTCATTATGAGATAGCAGGAAGGGGAATGCGAAGCTTGTGGACTAAAAATACGAATACTAACTTGAAATTCAAAGGGTAAATGTGTTCTTTGATAATTCTTGTATGATAACATTTGTCCATTATGTTTCCAACTTTTCAGAAATAAATCTCTGCCAAATATCAACGCAATAACTTCATTTTACAAGTGGAGGAAATCAAACCGTAATTATAATTCTTTAAACAGCTCCCACACAGTGCAATAGACAAATATCGTCTGAACATAACAATGTTTACTTCATAAGACCTTCGCCTATTTTTGTACTTAATCATCAGTTTTAACACAACACACAATTTACTTTTTCGTTCAAAATACATACTTAAATTTTGATAACACTTAGTAATAAGTGGGCGTTGTAAACTATATTATTATTCAAAACGTAGTTGACTTAACATGATTATCTGTAAATTACGTCTAAACTATAGACACAAACGAAAATACAAACACGGAGTACACACAGCATGCCTCACTGAGCTGAGGGGTTCGACAGATCACTATTAAGGGTTTAGTGGTTCATCCAGAGACGTGGCTCACTGAGATTTCTTCTCTGTTGAGTTTTGCTGTCAAAATTAAATCAACCCTTTCACAATATTCGGGTCAAAGAGTTCTGCTCTCGCGACTGAGTTGAATATTGATCTAAATGTTTGTTTGAAAGGGCTTTTTGATTATTTCGTCTTCGGAAAATTCCTTTATCAGACTTTGCTTCAAAGTTATCATTTATTTAGGTTTTATAGTTATTAAATTAAAGTGTTTAGTGAAAGATTAAAATTAAATTACCTTACAACACTTTACATTTTCATACGACAGAATTCGACGCCTTTCTGCTCTAACTATATGAATTTAAAAGTAAATATTATACAAAGGCTTAGTGAAGAAAAGCAATATACATATCAGATAGTGATCCTGTTGCTTTAGTAAAAGGTCATCGGTATTAACTCGACCAAATTTAATTCAAAGCATAGTTTACTTTTAATACAAATATAAAATATTAAGGCTTTAATACAAAAAATTAAGTTTTTTTTGGTAATTGATCGGCGTGCTTGCGCTGTTTACTTTCAAGCTAGCTCTTTTCTGAATATATTGTGTTATGCTTTAGGTTACTTTTCACATGAAGACGGAGTCATATTACACATCCCGAAACGTCGTGCACTTTTAGCACTTTAAAAACTATGAAAACCGTCTGAAATAAAATTTAAACCTGAATGCTGTGTTTAAGCATAATTATTGTGGCACACAGTTACAAGACTACTGTATTCTTGAGAACGAAGATGGTTTTGAGAGCATGCGGCTCTAATGCGGTTACAGTGAGTATCACAACCGCACTGTGCGGTTCCCGCCGCCATCATTTACTCCAGCTTCTCTCAGTCTGTCTCTGCGGTTACGTTCAAACACCGTCTCTTCGCTCTCGTTAAACATACAGTTTACGAAACAGCTAGCACATTTTACTCTTAGCGCAGTTTTAAATTACATCGGGACTTACGATCAACTTTGTTTAATAATAATAATTACTTAGTTGCGTACTAACGTTAATTATGAACATTACGTTAAGAATATCATTTATCGTCTTAAGTTAGCCAGTAATTCCGAAATCGAAGTCCATTTGAACATGAACTCGACATGAACTAGGCTAGCTCATTTTCTAATGTTCTGTGTTATGTTATAGGTTATTTTCACCTGAAGACGGGATCAGATCGCAGATCCCGAAATGTCGTGATTCTTTTTGTTCACTAACGATGGAAAATGTCCGCAATAATAGTTCAACTTCTGAAATCCTCCCATCGTCAACAACAAACTTCAAACAAAGAAATCTGTATGTCAAGCTGCAGAACCACAATCTCCCAATTGCGAGCGAAAACCCCGATCCTACTCCCCCGCCTTGTTCAGAGGCATTGAAGCACAACAATCAGCAGCTGAACTCCTACCTACGAGAACGCTCATCAACTAACATTCTGTGACTCCCAGTTCAGTAGTTCGAAATTTACGTTTTAGTTTCGTAAGAGTGCATATCTAAACCTCTAAAAATTGTTATATTCCTTTAAACAATTTAAACACGTTTCTAAAATGATGAAGCTGAGCAGTACCATCAACAACTGGTTGCAATTCATTGACATAAGTGATGGCACGCGCCATGAACATCATATCAAAGCACAGGAAATGTTTGAGTAAAAAATGTATATAAAAGGTTTTAAACACTATCAGTTAGCCATCACCAAAATTCATCCAAAATTATGGAAAAATCAATGCAAATTCCAAACAACGGTTACTAAGAAAGGTGCAATTGTCTCGTGATGAGCGGGAAAACTGTGCAGACAGATATAGATGACGTCATTGCTTGTTAGCCTGGAACAGATGGTCTGTGAACAGTCAGCTGATAGTTACGTCACACGTCAGCTGGTTGACTGTTTGACACGTCATCGATAATTACCACCTGATCCATCCAGCTTTCGAGTAATTCACCGCACTAGTGTTCACATCGGAAGTTATTTACTCGTATAGATAACTTTATTTGCTCTTCAAAGATAGAAAATACTCGTAAATTAAATGAATTTTTAGGGATGTATTACAAATTACAACTTTATTAATAATCTGACAAAATACAAGGATGTTTAAATTATTCGTAGATTACGTGTAATTGTCCCGAAATCCCAAAATGTTTTAACAAAGCAATAATTAAAAGGATTACGTTGAAGTTTTAGGGAATTCCACACTTAACTTTTTTCAATTATACAACACACATTTCTTGATGAAATGGCAACAGTTTAAAACTTCCAAGTACAAAAAAAGTCATTATTGAGACACTTTAATAGCTGGCTCAACACATCATTCCAAACCAAAACCACATCTGAAATGAATTGTGGATACTAACCTACCTCCTCTAAAACTGATGGTTTCATGAAACTAGACACGAATGACTACTGAATACAACAAAGTAAAGAAGGTATCACATAAACAGTTTACAAAGTAGAGTAAGGCAAGTTAAGAAGTGGGGAAGCCGGGATAAGCGGGATATATGGAAACTGTTGTCAGTATAAGTAGATCTTATCACGCCGCAGCCGCAGCCACATACATGTATAGGTTTTAGCTAATCTCAGCCAACAGTTCACCTTGAACTTTCTGAGTACCGGTACTTCTTTCGCTAACACGAACTACAAAGTGTCTATTTTCACCAGGTACTTTATGTTATGATAGAATTGTCAATTATGAGCTAGGCTATTGGGAATGACTCACAGTTCAAGTAAAAAAAGAGGTTTCAGATAAAATGGAGTTGCTTGACATATGTTCAATTTGTCATCTGTAATACACCTACACAATAAAAGTACCTGCCCATCGAGAAATATAAGAATCGACCGAGCACTATATTTTACTCGTATACAGGGTCAGGCAAAAGTGTGGAAACGCCTTTATAAATTTTTAACACGTTTTTTCAGCGCAACCGAACTCGGTACATTTTATTAGATGAACCAAAAGTAGTTTTTAATGTATACTGATACTTTGTCCCAGTTTTCAAAATGGTGGATTAAGGGGTAGCCCAAAACTTTTTATAAGAAAGCCCCATCGAGTGACACCTCATTTTGAAGGTCTTAGAAAATGTTGATGAAAGCTAAAAACTAGACGTCTCTAGCTTAACCCGGAAAGAAATGGCGTTGATTTTAAGTTACACAGAGTTTCAAGTCTACCCCAACCCCAAACCGCCCATTTTGAACACTGGGGAAAAGTTTATTATTTGATAACTTTAATAATATGTACCAAGTTTGGTTACACTGGCTAAAAAGTTATAAAGGCGTTTCAACACTTTTGCGTAATAAAAGTTTGTGTAACTTAAAATGGACGTTATTTCTTTCTGGGTTAAGATAGAGACGTCTAGTTTTCAGCATTCATCAAAAGTTTCCAAGACCTTTAAAATGAGGTGTCACTCGACGTGGCCTCCCTATGAAACTATGGGGCTCACCCCTAATCCCCCAGTTTGAAAACTGGGGCAAAGTGTCAGAAAGCATTAAAAGGTACTTTTGGTTCCTCTAATAAAATGCACCGAGTTCGATTGCGCTTAAAAACTTGTTAAAAAGTTATAAAGGTGTTTTCACACTTTCGCATAATACAAATCTGTGTAACTTAAAATGGACGCCATTTATTTTTGGAATAAGATAGAGACGTCTAGTCTTCAGCATTCATCGACATTTTCTAAGACCTTCAAAATGAGGTGCCACTCGATGGGGCTTCTTTATGAAAATTATGGGGATACCCCCCCTTCCCAATCCCCCCATTTTGAAAACTGGGGCAAAGTGTCGGTATGCATTAAAAGGTACTTTTGTTTCCTCTAATCAAATTTACCAATTTCGGTTGCGCTGAAAAAACTGGTTAAAAATTTATAAAGGCGTTTCCACACTTTTGCCTGACCCTATATACTCGTATTATACATAATAGCTTCAACAACGGCAATACGATTAAAATTCAATTTAATTTTAAATATTCACCAATCAAAATTCAGTAATGGTGTACAGTTATCAGCTGTGACATACATATTCAACCAATCAGCAAAGCTGGTTTGGATTTCTCGATGTAGCAGCGATATTAGGTCGACTCGGATATACTGTATAGGACCGCATTATAGGCAACAAAACCCCTCAAGGAACACTAAAATATATCAATTACTACAAACTCTAAGATGTTATCCCTTCAGTTCAAACTTAAACTTGTCGTTGTTTTGAGAATTATTATGAAATCATTTATTAGAATCCCTCATAAAAGGAAAGATTGATATTTTCAAATACGAGATGTCTGGCAAGATTTCGTGCTACATTTATGATTTTAACTTGAAGGGTTAACAGAATGGTTAAACAGGGGGGCTGCGGCTGAACTGAGTTGTGTTGTTGGATGTGAGAGTTCCTCTCTTCTCTACTTGTATTATTTGTGAGAACGTTTCATTGGCTTCATTGCTTCAGCTTCACGAACAGATAAATAGTCAAGTTGTTTATCTCTTCTAGGTTTTGTAACCAACTGTTACCACTTGTAGATTCTAAACTGTTTGTGACGAGATTGTATGGGAGGTAGGATATTTCAAACACTTAGACATTAAACACTTCATTACTTTACGTAAACTATGACCGTATAATTATGTTAATAAATTCATGTTTTGTATTTTTTTAAACTTTTAATGTGACTTAATACAACTTGAAAGTTTTAGTGATTCAACATACTACGTTAAAAGCAGTATTCAATATATAAAACTGTGATGTAAAAAATAATAATCCAAAGGTAAACCATTAAATAGTATTTTTAAATTGTATATTTACTTAGGATATCAGAACTTAATTGTTATTATGAAAAACCAAAACATTATTAAGCATCATCAAAAAATTTCACAATATTATAAATTTTAACGTATTGTATTGTTAGTCGTCGGTCAAACATAAGCATTCTGCCGTAAACTCCCAGCCCGAGAATTGTTCCATCACGTTAGCAGTTTCAAGCGGTTCGGGCTTTACATTTATTCCCGGTAAATTTTAACTTGTACAACAGTTCGAGAGAAAAAAGGTAACACAAATACGTTGAAAATCCGGCCACAGCAGAACATAGAACACGAAAGATGCAGTAGAATTTGACAAATCCAAAGTATTTATTTATTTATTGGCCAAAATTTCACATTAATACCCAAATTAGCATTCATGCCTACGGCACATTGAAGTGAGTTATGCGGAACGGGCGAGAGATGTCCAGTATATGACAACGTCACCAGCGTGTCCGAATAACAGGTTTCACTCATCTAATGGTGTGACACTCAACAGTGTGACACCAACCGTGGTCACAACTCTAGTGATTGTTTCTGCCACGCTTGTCACCTCGCCGGATTGTCTTCCTCAATTCCATTGTTTACCTTACCTTCAAGTGTCCTTCAGCTTCAGCGAGGAGGGAGCTTCGAGCGCAAATTGATGCCAATTCCGATAATGCCAGGGAACTGCATTGTATTTGATTATATTGCGACTGCGAGGGAAGCGTTTCAGTGTGTGCGGTTTCTTCACGAACATTTGCACAGATTGTTAACATTTTTATAATTATTTTGCTTTTATCTCTGTTTTAAAATTTGTCACTTGGCCTAGGATTGTGGGCGTCACTGTGCCTAGTTACCTGCGCGGGGAGTCTGCCCACTCCGCTGCGGACGTGTATTGAGTTTTATATTGGTTCACGAAAACATCCCTAGATAATATACTGATCAAACTATCGAGATTCGAATTAAACTGTGCATTTGCATCTTCTTGAATTGAATTTAGCGGATTTGTCAGACTGTCTGGTGACAGCGGAGTGGAGCAGGTGTGGGCCGGAAACCAACTTCCGCTTTGCACTCAGTCGTACAAACTCTCCGCTTTGTTCCGCAAATTGCTTTCATTCTGCCAAGTTCGCATCTATTTTGCGTTTCCGACCTATTCTCGCCTAGCCCTAGTCTCGTATACACATTACTTTATACTTTATTTATTTATTCCAACGGCAATGTCATTTTAACAATAACATATACATATGATGGTGACATGCAATAACATTGAGTGATATACTAATTGTTTATACATGCATGTTACAGATCCAACTAAATTGCTGAAGTGATATGAAGAAGTATATAAATATAAAGTGAATAAACTGTAAACACTGGATAACAATAAATAAACTATAACTCTTGATGCTGACAGAGCCATCCATTTTTGTCTAAGAGACTTGAGGCTGATGCAGAACAAATCAACTTCATTGGGAATAGAGTTTCCGATTCGATGTAGACGAGCCATGGGTCCAAACTTCAAGTAGTTCGTCCAGTAGTAATTGTGCGCGAAAAGGTCGGTTGATCTGGTTGTTCGAGGGACTCTGAAGTCTATCATAGCTAGAAGATCTGGACAATCAAGAGATCCATTGACGATCTTGAAGAGGAAGGCCAAATCAGCAAAATCACGACGGACGGCTAGAGGACACAGGTGAAGTTGGCTCATCAAATCATCGACTGGCACCATGGAGAAGGGCATACCCAGTCTTGTTCCAATGAGTCGGATGAATCTTCGTTGAATTCTCTCAAGTCTGATAATATGATGGATATAAAAGGGTTTCCATATGACGGAGGCATATTCCAAAATTGGACGAAGCAGGGTTTTGTACATGATTGCGATGGAGTACACCGATAAACCACTCCTTGCTGCTCTAATTAGAAGACCCAACAGTCGATTGGCCCTGCTGCAGATCAAGTCAATGTGCTGGTCTGGGGAAAGTGTGTATACCGAAATCTATAAACTTTGTAAGAGATTAAACCGCTTTGTTTCGACCCTCAACGAAAGAAGTAACTATCAAACTTAATTTTAATATTAGAATACAATTTCTTAATTTAATATTAAGAAATAATACCAAATTAACACCCTAAATTTAATACCAGTTCATGATCATTTCTGCTATTAAAAGCGCACAAAACGTACGTTTAAAACAATGAATTATATTCCCCGTGAATAACAATTAATCGACAAATATGCGTCACTGACACTTTTAACAGGAAGTTTATTGCAAACGCTTATAATTCGTATACTTCTTCAATATATTATAGTCCTAATATTCCACTTTAATTAGAGATGTAGACAATCTTGTTACAATGTGGGACTACATCAGAAAAGAAATTGCCATGCGTATGTTAGACATAGTATACACGAAGCTGTTTCCCGTCAGTATAAATTGCATACTTCATTGGGGAATTCACAGATATCTATTCAGTTAGTCATTTATAGTTTGCCATTATCATCATAATTGACTGGATTCTAAAACTTGTATTATGTTAATTATTAGAAATAACATCCAAAACACATACTTGAAGTAAGTTATAAGCACGTAACCTATAAAGTAAAGTAAAAAAAAGCGGACGAGAGTTGAAGCAAACTTGTGTAACCCACACGACTTTCAAACTGTCTTCAAAACCAGATTTACCTCAACTTCTGGCTCACTCTTCCTACTACTGTGTAGTGTGTATGGTTGTTCATTTTAACTTCATTTGTATACTAAATATATTATCGAGGAAACTGCTTCTAAATCCTTTGTTTGAAGTTTGTTGTTGACGATGGGAGGATTTCAGAAGTTAAACTATTATTGCGGACATTTTTCATCGTTAGTGAACAAAAATGATCACGACGTTTCAGGATCTGCAAAACAGGCAACAGAGAACTTAACTCACGTAAGCCGCCCCTTCTCCCATTGGCTGTGCATAAATAGGGATTTTTGTGTTTCTTTGTTACAGTTGGCTAGCCTGCTGCTAGTGTGTGTGATTGGCCTGTCACCGGCCAACCAGTTAGTCTAGGGTTAGCTCGTTCGTTAGTGGACGTGTTTTGTGATTCGTTTTGAATTTACTCCGGTGACTTGTTTTCTTTCATAGTGTGGCTTGTGTTTGAAATATTGTAGTTTTGTTTTACTCTAGGCTATTACTAAATTCTAAGATTTAATTTGTTGTTTGGTAGAGTTTGACTGGTCAGCTACGCTGACTACTTTAGGCTAGCTCATTTTCTAATGTTCTGTGTTATGTTTTAGGTTATTTTCCCCTGAAGACGGGATCAGATTGCAGATCCCGAATCGTCGTGATCCTTTTTGTTCACTAACGATGGAAAATGTCCGCAATAATAGTTAAACTTCTGCTTCTAAATCTAGTAATGTGGGTATATTATCACCATCCCAAACCAGAATGGCGGTTTAATATTCGTGGTTTAACAGGCACTTGTTTTTTTAAAGATACGAAATAAATATGTTTAACGTGTTGTGGTATTTGAAACTGTATATTCCTTGTAATACTTCAGATAATTTGCCTTGGAACGACAGCTTGAACTCTAGAAATAACCAGAACAGGTTCGTTATGTTTCAATTACAGAATTGTTGCAAGGACTGTTGTAAGTCAGTTTAAATGTCAAACGTAATTATTGTTAAGTTTCCTTGTTACAGACTCAAGGAAATATCACGGAATAATTTTCTTCGTCTTGAACAAAATATGAAAGATGGTGATTTGGCACGATCGAGGTTTCCTGAAATATAAAAAAACATCTTTACTGTCACGTTTTCTTTGTGTACGATTGGCAATACTGATGATATTCTTTAAACTTACCTAGTGTAGAACCTGTTGTTAGAAGATAACTGGAGGCTGTGGCTGTACAATGTACGCCAGGGCCATCATTAACCCGTCAGGTCCTCTGCAAGTGTTTCTCGCAGAGATGGACAGATGAGCAACCGGTGTTGAAATGCTGCTCAGAAAGGCACGGCTGTGGAATGGTGGAGCCCCGGAGGCCAGTTACACACTCAATATCTGAGGGATAATGGCTGCTATCTGCCCTTTACTCTGTACAAGTCTGCTTCCTCACAGAGATGGACAGATGAGCAACCGGTGTTGAAATGCTGCTCAGAAAGGAAGAGCCACGGCTGTGGAATGGTGGAAAGCCCCAGGCCAGTTACACACTCAATATCTGAGGGATAATGGCCGCTATCTGCCCTTTACTCTGTACAAGTCTGCTTCCTCATTGAGATGGACAGATGATGAGCAACCGTGTTGAAATGTTGCTCAGAAAGGAAGAGCCACGGCTGTGGATGGTGGAAGCCCGGAGGCCAGTTACACACTCAATATCTGAGGGATAATGGCCGCTATCACCCTTACTCTGTACAAGTCTGCTTCCTCACAGAGATGGACAGATAGCAACCAGTGTTGAAATGCTGCTCAGAGAAGGCGCAGCTGTGGAATGGTGGAAAGCCCCGGAGGCCAGTTACACCTCTCAATATCTGAGGGATAATGGCCGCTATCTGCCCTTTACTCTGTACAAGTCTGCTTCCTCGTGAGATGGACAGATGAGCAACCAGGTGTTGAAATTGGCTCAGAAAGGAAGAGAGCCACGGCTGTGGAATGGTGGAAAGCCCCGGAGGCCAGTTACACACTCAATATCTGAGGATAATGGCCCTATCTGCCCTTACTCTGTACAAGTCTGCTTCCTCACAGAGATGGACAGATGAGCAATGTTGAAATGTTGCTCAGAAAGGAAAACCACGGCTGTGGAATGGTGGAAAGCCCCGGAGGCCAGTTAGCACACTCTGACTCTGGGGATAATGGCCGCTATCTGCCCTTTACTCTGTACAAGTCTGCTTCCTCACAGAGATGGACAGATGAGCAACCGTGTTGAAATGTTGCTCAGAAAGGAAGAGCCACGGCTGTGGAATGGTGGAAACCCAGGAGGCCAGTTACACTCAATGCTCAGGGGATAATGGCCGCTATCTGCCTTACTCTGTACAAGTCTGCTTCCTCACAGAGATGGACAGATGAGCAACCGGTGTTGAAATGTTGCTCAGAAAGGAAGAGCCACGGCTGTGGAATGGTGGAAAGCCCCGGAGGCCAGTTACACACTCAATATCTGAGGGATAATGGCCGCTATCTGCCCTTTACTCTGTACAAGTCTTCTTCCTCACAGAGATGGACGGATGAGCAACCGGTGTTGAAATGTTGCTCAGAAAGGAAGAGCCACGGCTGTGGAATGGTGGAAAGCCCCGGAGGCCAGTTACACACTCAATATCTGAGGGATGGCCGCTGCTCTGCCCTTTACTCTGTACAAGTCTGCTTCCTCACAGAGATGGACGGATGAGCAACCGGTGTTGAAATGTTGCTCAGAAAGGAAGAGCCACGGCTGTGGAATGGTGGAAAGCCCAGGCCAGTTACACACTCAATATCTGAGGGATGGCGGCTACTGCCCTTGCTACTCTGTACAAGTCTGCTTCCTCACAGAGATGGACGGATGAGCAACCGGTGTTGAAATGTTGCTCAGAAAGGAAGAGCCACGGCTGTGGAATGGTGGAAAGCCCCGGAGGCCAGTTACACACTCAATATCTGAGGGATAATGGCCGCTATCTGCCCTTTACTCTGTACAAGTCTGCTTCCTCACAGAGATGGACAGATGAGCAACCGGTGTTGAAATGTTGCTCAGAAAGGAAGAGCCACGGCTGTGGAATGGTGGAAAGCCCAGGCCAGTTACACACTCAATATCTGAGGGATAATGGCCGCTATCTGCCCTTTACTCTGTACAAGTCTGCTTCCTCACAGAGATGGACGGATGAGCAACCGGTGTTGAAATGTTGCTCAGAAAGGAAGAGCCACGGCTGTGGAATGGTGGAAAGCCCCGGAGGCCAGTTACACACTCAATATCTGAGGGATAATGGCCGCTATCTGCCCTTTACTCTGTACAAGTCTGCTTCCTCACAGAGATGGACAGATGAGCAACCGGTGTTGAAATGCTTGCTCAGAAAGGAAGAGCCACGGCTGTGGAATGGTGGAAAGCCCGGAGGCCAGTTACACACTCAATATCTGAGGGATAATGGCCGCTATCTGCCCTTACTCTGTACAAGTCTGCTTCCTCACAGAGATGGACGGAGCAACCGGTGTTGAAATGTTGCTCAGAAAGGAAGAGCCACGGCTGTGGAATGGTGGAAAGCCCCGGAGGCCAGTTACACTCAATATCTGAGGGATGGCCGCTATCTGCCCTTACTCTGTACAAGTCTGCTTCCTCACAGAGATGGACAGATGAGCAACCGGTGTTGAAATGTTGCTCAGAAAGGAAGAGCCACGGCTGTGGAATGGTGGAAAGCCCGGAGGCCAGTTACACACTCAATATCTGGGGATAATGGCCGCTATCTGCACTCTGTACAAGTCTGCTTCCTCACAGATGGACAGATGAGCAACCGGTGTTGAAATGTTGCTCAGAAAGGAAGAGCCACGGCTGTGGAATGGTGGAAAGCCCCGGAGGCCAGTTACACACTCAATATCTGAGGGATAATGGCCGCTATCTGCCCTTTACTGTACAAGTCTGCTTCCTCGTAGAGATGGACAGATGAGCAACCGGTGTTGAAATGTTGCTCAGAAAGGAAGAGCCACGGCTGTGGAATGGTGGAAAGCCCAGGCCAGTTACACACTCAATATCTGAGGGATAATGGCCGCTATCTTACTCTGTACAAGTCTGCTTCCTCACAGAGATGGACGGATGAGCAACCGGTGTGAAATGTTGCTCAGAAAGGAAGAGCCACGGCTGTGGAATGGTGGAAAGCCCCAGGCCAGTTACACACTCAATATCTGAGGGATAATGGCCGCTATCTGCCCTTTACTCTGTACAAGTCTGCTTCCTCACAGAGATGGACAGATGAGCAACCGGTGTTGAAATGTTGCTCAGAAAGGAAGAGCCACGGCTGTGGAATGGTGGAAGCCCGGAGGCCAGTTACACACTCAATATCTGAGGGATAATGGCCATGCTCCCTTTACTCTGTACAAGTCTGCTTCCTCACAGAGATGGACAGATGAGCAACCGGTGTTGAAATGTTGCTCAGAAAGGAAGAGCCACGGCTGTGGAATGGTGGAAGCCCGGAGGCCAGTTACACACTCAATATCTGAGGGATAATGGCCGCTATCTGCCTTTACTCTGTACAAGTCTGCTTCCTCACAGAGATGGACAGATGAGCAACCGGTGTTGAAATGTTGCTCAGAAAGGAAGAGCCACGGCTGTGGAATGGTGGAAAGCCCGGAGGCCAGTTACACTCAATATCTGAGGGATAATGGCCGCTATCTGCCCTTTACTCTGTACAAGTCTGCTTCCTCACAGAGATGGACAGATGAGCAACCGGTGTTGAAATGTTGCTCAGAAAGGAAGAGCCACGGCTGTGGAATGGTGGAAAGCCCCGGAGGCCAGTTACACACTCAATATCTGAGGGATAATGGCCGCTATCTGCCCTTTACTCTGTACAAGTCTGCTTCCTCACAGAGATGGACAGATGAGCAACCGGTGTTGAAATGCTGCTCAGAAAGGAAGAGCCACGGCTGTGGAATGGTGGAAAGCCCCGGAGGCCAGTTACACACTCAATATCTGAGGGATAATGGCCGCTATCTGCCCTTTACTGCCGTGTTGATCCTTTCCTTCTATTATTCATCCCGATCCCACCAACTCTTCATAATCGAACTGCTCTTCAGTTGATTTGAAAATAAAGAAACCAAAAAATTAAGCAGACAGCAAGTCGCACTTCTACACTTATATTTTAATATTATCCTCCTCAAGAATATTTTTGTCAGGTTCGTGTGAAGTTCATAAAGGTTTTTAAATACTCAGTTGGTTTTGAGTAATGATGTAAAAAATGATACAATCACTAATTAGTTGTATGGCTTGTAATGTTAGCGCTATTTAAAACAATGTTATCTCGGACACAAAATTATTCGTGTTGTTCATGATTTTTTTAAATCTATAACAATTTGACTTAGATTATTGAATATTGAAATTTAAACAATTGATTTAGATAATTGTTTATACAATTAGGTACTATACTATACTTTGATTTAAGACAACGCTCATTCAAAGAGGGTATTTTGAGTTGAATATGGGATGAATAATAGTGTGATAAGTGTTTATGGAGCTTTGTTGCAAACCAAGGCCGACTGTTCTTTATATTGGGTCATTAATTTATAGCCTAACGAGCATGCAATAGCATGAACTAACGGCTGAACCAGCGGTCAGTTGTCGGAACTGTTCAACAAGCTTCGTGAACGTTCACAGCCTCTATTTTCACATGTACTGTACTACGAACAGAATGTATAAGTTGTGTTATATTGAAATTAACCATAACATGTTATTCATGTTAACAATATTATATTGATAGTAAAATAGTTTACTGTCTAAAATAATTTATTCTAATATTAAAAAAATCCTGTTCGGAATCAATAACTTGTATATTTCAGAAGGCTAACTGGTATTTTTATAAAGACTAGTTTCTAAGAGTAAACCTAGATGAAAACATTGTTTTTTTGAGATTTTTTTAACCCACATAACAAGCGAAGAATTGGAAAAGGTGTTTGCCGAAAATAGCAGAGGCAGGGTCAAGAATAGCGCGAAGGACAGAAGACACAAGTATAACAATGGATTAGCCACGGTCTTTCACGTTTAGTAACGGCCCCGCAAAATAATCCCGGCCAGAAGAAAGCAAGGAAAGAAAACCCCGGCCGTCGCTGACGTGATGCCGGTGAATTTACAACATAATAACACGTTACTTAAGAGGAGACCCTGTTTTGCAAAGGCTACAATATTCACTGTATCAGTGAACACATTAACTCGATTTATAAGGACGCCCCATTATAACTAAACTCCTAGTCTCCTACACATGATTGGGTTAGGTACCCGAAATTCGTAACACTAAAGTTCAGCTTAGGTCAGTTTTCATGATTCACCGAGTTGGGAAGCTCGAATACCATAATGTCTATTTATTACAAAATCCTGTTTAATAAAACAATTTTGAATGAAAAAACAAAAGTGAATTAACTTTGCTTAGCATCAATAGGACAACCAGAGCAGATTTGGCCCGGCTGGGCTATAAACAGCTGTTGAGTGTAGACGTGGTCACGTGACCAACCTGTCAGCTGTGACGTCACGATCAGCTGTTGCTAATAAATCAGCTGTGTTCAGGCGCTTGTCATCAGGTTTACAGTGGCTCGTTAGGTTGAGTTGTAAAACATACATCTCTAGAGTCGAACTAGTGAATCCACTGGAGTCTTTGATGTGACAAATTCTTTAAGTGGAACTGATAGAATATCAATGCTCACGAGGTGTCAACCTTTTAATAAGTGCGTTTTTTTGTTTTATTTGTACAATTTATGATCCAATTTAATCATTATGGATTAGTTCATCCCCATTTATCTTACGGATTATGCCTATGGGGTAATTGCTCTACAAAAAAGAGCAATTAGAATAATTGGTAGGCTAAAGTTCAGAGAGTCCTGCAGGGAACATTTTAAATCCTTATCTATATTGCCTCTATGCTGTCAGTACATTTTAGAAACCTCGTTGTTTTTTAGGGCTAAGTGAACAATTATCAAAATAATCGGTAACAACGTACAAAATCAAAATTATATTCCACCGGACTACCATAGACTTCAGTTATGTGTTAAACTTCCTGTTGAAGCCGGTAGAATCTATACAATAAACTTCCTGCAACCTTTGAAAGTTATTTTTCAAACCAATTCAAATCCAAACTCATAAACTATCTTGCCTAAAATTCGTTTTATACCATTAGAGAGTTTATAGATAGGTAAAGTTCCATAATCCAATTGTTTAATTAGGCTAAAGTCTTACTTGTGGTACTTAGTATATTGTCAATAAAACAATACTTATTGTAAAAATTGACATTAAACGAATTGTTATTGTTATGACTTTTTAAGCTGAAATTTGGTTTTAAAAGCCACGGAAGAAACCCGCAGATTGTACACGATTGTTCAGTTTCATAAGTTTAAACCCTCGCGTTCTTCTTATCAGACTGTTATCTGTCGCCTAGCTGGTCAGAGACAACTAGACATGAAACCAAGCTAAAACTACTTCCTTAATGTCTGTCATGTGTTCATTTTAACAGCATGGAAAAATAAAAGCAGCCCAAAAGCGCGATCCAATCACTGTTGAATTGTTAGACCACATTTAACCACACACCGTGCACTGTGAGGTGAAACATAGCCTACATTGTAATCCGTAACTGTGGATATCATTATTCTGCCACTAGGGAAGAGCTCATTATAAGTAAATCCAGCACAACACAACACATGGACCTCACACATTTGGCTAACTTGTTTTTGATTGTTTTGTGTAAATATGAACACTGTGGTTTTCTGCCACGATTCACTCTGACAATTAGTTTTGCTAGTTTACAATAATGATTGTGAAATCTCCGCAAACAACTGCTATTGGTGGATATTTATGTGAACTGACAACGAATTATTTTTCATGGGTTTTGTATAAATGTATCGATCGTTTATTGTTATAGTTTTAATGATTTAAATATACCTAACGATTCACGGCTGTGATTGGTAACAAGTTTGCGGGAGTTCAGTTAACAATAGTATACTAAGTAATTATGTTAGGATGGCGTGAGGATATATACAATCTGCAATAATAAATATAATAGTTTTAACGAATAGTTCACATACATATGTGTTTAAAACGCTATTAACTGTTTGAAATGTACTTGAATGTGCTTTCAATAGCAGGAATATTTATGAACTGACATTAAATTTAGTGCGTTAAGTTGGTAATACTTCCTACTATTTAATTAAAAATTTCTTCTGAACTTATACACCTTAGTGAACTGTTCAAGAGCTTCACGTAGCATTTGCCAGTGAAACTGGTGTACTGTGTTAGTGTGTGAGTCATGTACTCGTACATGAGGTTCTAATTGAGTTAGACAGCGAGACTCTGACACCAGTTAGCATATCTCTCAGCCTATTTACATCAAGAGACCGGCAGAGTAGTCCATATGCTAATCAACAAACAAACCCCCAGTCCGAGTTGGTATACACTGTAGAGATACTCAAGTATAACAGTGACACAACAGTGGTTTTCCCAGTGAAACTAGTGTACTGTGTTAGTGAATGAGGTGTACTCGTACATGAGGTTCTAATGAGTTAGACAGCGAGACTCTGACACCAGTTAGCATATCTCTCAGCCTATTTACATCAAGAGACCGGCAGAGTAGTCCATATGCTAATCAACAAACAAACCCCCAGTCCGAGCTGGTATACACTGTAGAGATACTCAAGTATAACAGTGACACAACAGTGGTTTTCCCAGTGAAACTGGTGTACTGTGTTAGTGTGTGAGTCAAGTACTCGTACATGAGGTTCTAATGAGAGTTGAACAGCGAGACTCTGACACCAGTTAGCATATCTCTCAGCCTATTTACATCAAGAGACCGGCAGAGTAGTCCATATGCTAATCAACAAACAAACCCCCAGTCCGAGCTGGTATACACTGTAGAGATACTCAAGTATAACAGTGACACAACAGTGGTTTTCCCAGTGAAACTAGTGTACTGTGTTAGTGTGTGAGTCATGTACTCGTACATGAGGTTCTAATTGAGTTAGACAGCGAGACTCTGACACCAGTTAGCATATCTCTCAGCCTATTTACATCAAGAGACCGGCAGAGTAGTCCATATGCTAATCAACAAACAAACCCCCAGTCCGAGCTGGTATACAGAGATACTCAAGTATAACAGTGACACAACAGTGGTTTTCCCAGTGAAACTAGTGTACTGTGTTAGTGTGTGAGTCATGTACTCTACATGAGGTTCTAATGAGTTGACAGCGAGACTCTGACACCAGTTAGCATATCTCTCAGCCTATTTACATCAAGAGACCGGCAGAGTAGTCCATATGCTAATCAACAAACAAACCCCCAGTCCGAGCTGGTATACTCATACACTGTAGAGATTGTACTCAAGTATAACAGTGACACAACAGTGGTTTTCCAAGTAAAATCAATTGCCCACTGCAGCAGTTTGAAGGATTTTAAATTCAATTAAAACTTTGTATGGTGAACGTGCATCACAACTAATTTGAAAGTTGTGGGAATCATATACAGTAGTTCAGAAGCAACGAATTTGATCGGAGGGCTCGAATGTTAAAACACACCCACGCCAGCAGCGAACGGCGACATGAATACCTGCGTTAATAAATAAACTAAACTGTCTTTGAGGTTTTGATTTTAACAGCATGGAAATAAAAGCAGCCTAAAGGAGAAATCCAATCAGACTGTTGAATTGTTACACAAACCGCGCACTCTGAGGTGAAACATAAACAGTGTTTCAGTGTTCAGTGGTTCCCTGAACGAGTTTGTCTTTATTTTTTTTAGTTCGTACGTATATATTTATTTTTACAGCAGAAAAAAGCGAAGAACAAAATATTTTGAATGCAGAAAATACAAACTGACCTTGCATTTTTGGGACTCATTACTCCTTAGCATTAACATGAGCACAAGCGTTGTAAATACATGCGTTTTTACTCAGTCCCCAACGCAAAATCGCCACTTCACCATACAGTACTCGTATTATACAGGCAGTACTGAAGTCACCTTGTTGACCACTCTTAGGAAAACGTAATAATAACTTTAATATGTTTATAAGTTTAGTAATTTATAAAAAATACAAACTGGGAAAGTTCGTTTAAACTTGTAATTATTTCACGGTCCTATAAATAGAAAATTATATACGAGAGTTAGAATTCTCGGAATCTTTCAGTATATTCAGTTAAAGTTCTCACGTCGAGCGTGTGCGGTGTGTTTAGACTTCAGTTCGGTACTTTATAGTTTTATTTTGACACTTGTTTAAGAAATGCCCAGGAAGAAAGGTTTAAGATTTACGACTAACTAACAAGACGAAGCTAAGGTAAATTAACACTAAAGCTTAACACTAACAGAGGTGTTGTTCCCGTTAATAAACATCTCTATTTCTGGACCAATGGTTTCTGGGCCTGATGAGAATAAGAGTTTGTACTAACCAGAGTGCCTCTGAGATTCGTCTTTGTTTGTCAAATTCAAAAACCTGAATTCAGAAAAATGGAACATTGATACACGCAGTTTACAAATATCTCCTTTAGAAAACTAATTAAGGGAAAACTAAAGCTAAAATTACATATTTTATTGTTTATATATAATACATTGGTATAAATATTTGTATTATATGATTTCCAGCCTTAGCCACGAGGCATTTATGCGCAACCTACCTACCTTAACATAATCTTTGCCGGGACTAACTGTGATGAAGAAATCTGTTGATGGAAACTTTACAGGAGAGGATTCGCCAACAACAAAGTTGCACAATGGACTTGGCCGGAGGCTTGGCAAAACCCGGAAATAAACATTTTCAGGCTGAGTTTCCTTCCCTTAACAGAGCGCTTGTCTTGAGTCAAGGTACTCCGAGAGTAAAGGTTATCTACACGTCCACAGCCACACATTAGTACGTAAGAATTGTTAGCTTATAATACGTGATTTGATTAAATACGTAAAGTTTATATAGGAACGTTTGGAAGGTACGCTGGCGTATTCGAGGGTGGACTAAAACACGTACGATTTAGTTCGTGGTTTTCAGCTATTCAGTTGAAAGTAAAATACAAAAAATATACGACAAAATGTATTTATACTGATTGAAGTCACGTGAATGGCTTGAGGCAGGAACATAAACATAGTTGCGGCAGTCCAAGCACAGATAGCACTGCGAGGGAAGTCTCAAGTTGAGCCACGGACCCTCGCGCAAGTTCGTTTCTTCTTGAAAACCGCACAACTCGAGCATGTGGAGCCGAGGGGGAGAGATACGGCAACGCTATCTGTGCTTGGGCTGCCGCAACTATGTTGATGTTTCTGCCTCAGCCTCTATAGTGCGTATTGTGGAAAGCTTATGTGTTTGCCACAAAGTAAATATCTTGTTGACGATGTGTTTATGTTTAGTGGCACACTAGAGCGCGCTGTGATACACGTGGCTTTGTGCTGGAACACAGATTACGTGAAACCTTTATGCGGCGTCATAAGATACACTTACCGTGAACAGTTGCCATATATCCCGCTTATCCCGGCTTCCCCAATCCCCAGTCAACACTTACTTCGTGCCCACTGCTAGCTTTCAGTATTCAACACATAGCATAATCACTCCTATCAAAGAGGCATTACACTTTAGAATTGTTTAGATTTACAAGGCGACACCGCATATGCTTAAGGGGGGTCAACCAATTACAACACGAGTAAGCTTTATGCTTCATTATGACACTCAGGGTTTTAAGAAATGACAAAACTATTGAATCGATGACAGTTTTGAAATCACTGAGCTTCGGAAATAAATTGCTCTGATTGGAAATCGATACCTAAAATAGGCGTCAAGAATCTGACGTATTTACGTAGAGTTTAGTAAATTGTTATGTAGATCATACATATTTGTAGATTCATAATTATGATAATGAGGCATTGCGTAAGTGCTGAGTGCATTATACAAATGGAAATAGCTGATGGCTAAACGATAATGACAGCTTACGGCTTAGAATGCAATACGTAGAGTGTTTCACTGTAATGTTGAAATGAATATTTATTTATAATTTTGTTAAACAGGGTGAATCTGAAATAGGACGGTACATTTTAGAGTTGGTTTGACAAGGAAACAACTCCTACATACAAGTGGGTTCGGAAATGCAACGATTACCCGCTAGCCACCATTTTGGATTTTCTCTAGCTAATTATTATTCCCCACTCAACTTATGGGATTTAGTTCAATGCTATTAATGGTACACACTACCAGCTTGACCAAAATAATCGCTATTCCATCGTATTTTTTGGGTATTTGTTCGCATTACGCCTTAATAAGCAATCAAACTGTGTGGTGTTAGAACACTTTGTTACAGTATTTTATGGCGAAAAGCTCTTTAAAGTCATTGAGAAACCAACAGAGTTGGTACCGTGGCTACAAACGAGGTAATAGCCGGTAAAGTTGCCGGTTTGTATTATAAAACTCTGATATTCCTCAATCGACTTTCATGACCGTTGTGCAAAGCCCTTACCGTGTATAAACTTAAGAACTCCAAAAAATACCTAAACATACCCTACAATATCCACCATATTGAAATAATGAGTTAGACCTTGCTGATGCTCTTGTGGTGATGCGTTCTCAGGGGTTGTGGGGGTCAAACAACAATTAGAGCGTGTAAACGAAGCGTTATCGTACTCCGGTATATAGGCTGCACTGTTAACATTTTGTTCGCATTTAAGAAATCTATCCCTGACAGTGTGAGCCCTATTGTGTATTCCGCAACACAGTTAACGAAAATAAACACACTTTCGAAGAAAGAAAACTTATTTTGTAAATATAGAATCACCACAGCACACATGAAATACAGATGTTTAGTCAATCGTTCAATTACATTCAGAGCAAACTACTAGATAAAAACAACATATTTTTAAAACTGTAATATCAATTTTCTGTAAGAGTTAAGAGTACGCAGTCAAGATGAAATAATGAAAATGAAATAATGATTTATTTCCACAATTATTTACATAATATAAACATAGCTTAATACTAGAAAATTAACCTACCCACTGAATCCAGTAGTAGGGGTAGGGAATAGCTGAACTACATGTATAGAAACAGGTAAATCAGAGTCCAGCTTTGATATACGTCATTGTACACAGATATTACGAGCGGCCCACCGCAGTGCCTGTGGAAACACGCTTAAGCTAGACATACTGCTGTAGTTGAACAGTAGTTTTGTAGATACAATGACATGTCAGTTACTCACTAAGTCTAATGTTATTAAGAACACAGAAACTGGAAGTTACTACATGCAAAGAGCCATTCCTTTAGTAACCTGCTAAATTTGACTAGAGTACTACATTCCTTAATTTCTAGGGAAAGGTTATTGAAAAAGCATGGACCCAGATAAAGAAATGAGTGTTTGAATTTGGACAGATTTACTTTAGGCTTGATAAACACTCTGCTTTCATTACTACGCGTATTGTAATTTAAGATTCTGCAATTTGAGATTTGCTTTCATTACTACGGGTATTGAAGATTTAAATTCTTCAAACTTGCAATTTTAATTTCATTTAGCGCCTGTTTTTCAATTTCGTAAGCGCAAAAAGATGTGAATACAGTGTGCAGTGAGCACGTTACAACAGACAACGAACCCTCAGTTAAGGAAAGCTCGGTTTAGTCATCGGAAACCGAGGGTTTGAATGAAATTAATTGTTTTCTGGATTGCCGCCAACGCCTTACACTGTCGACCCATTAATAAATGAAGAGGAGGCGATAACTTCACAGAATGGGTTTGTTATGATCTCAAGCAACGCCATTTTCCTAAATGTGGGCCCTTTAATTGGATCTACACCTCGTCCTATCCCCCCCCCTCGTATTATTAACAACAGTCTGATTTAATTAAATAGTACAAGATACAAATCACCTTGAAACGTATGGCAGATGCTGAGGAATTTAATTTCGTATTTACTTACAAGCACTTGAGTAACAAATTAAGTTGCAGGTAAGTTTCCTCGTGGAAGCATATTACTGAAATGTTCATCTTGACTATTATTCAAACTGTGACACAGAGATTCTGCTGCATATTGCTCGAGCTTAGTACAGGCTACTTACTCACAGTTATTAACAGCACTTGCCCAGTAAATCAATTGAATTACAAGTTGGAAAATAATCGTTGAACGTTGAAAAAGTAAACCCGCCCATATGTTTTAGTAGGCCTACATATGGAGACCCCCAAGTGTTAAATATCTACAACCCTCGACGGAATATCTTAGTTCGACATCCCATTGTTAAATTGATGAATGTAATTGACGAATTCCACGATTCATCTCATCTCTTACACAACAACTGTTACTCGTATATACAATGCAAGCTGTGTGAGATTGTTAAACATGGAGATGAGATTAAGCTTCAACACG
Organism: Matsumurasca onukii; assembly: GCA_018831715.1. Taxonomy (NCBI): domain Eukaryota; kingdom Metazoa; phylum Arthropoda; class Insecta; order Hemiptera; family Cicadellidae; genus Matsumurasca; species Matsumurasca onukii. The sequence goes on from CM032065.1 coordinate 3,693,003, forward strand.
GGAAGTGCGCTCCCTTGGACTCTGCGAGGTTCAGTGAGCACATGTAAACATACTCACGAGTCTCTGCACTGCTCTGCTATACAGGGTGTACCGAACACTGCCCCACTAAAGTACATGGATCCAGAAGTTTCTCAACTAGCCTCACTTTTATATAAATTTTAAATAAGAAAACATTTTTACTGCATCGTTTAATCAGTTTAACGTGTAAACAACAACTAACTAAATTGGATTGTTGGAAAATAATAAACAGTTGTTTGATTTTAAATATAAAGGTTCTTCATACTATAGCAACTCTCTTCTTCCACTTTTTAATATGGGCTGTGTTTCTTCTGTATGTACTTTCACAATCTGTCCGTACCAAGTACGATCTTGGCTGTTTTAAAACTGTTATGATTTTACCCTTGACCCCTTAGCGTATCAAAATTATGTATATATTTATTTATTTATTTTTTTTTTTCCAAAAATCAATGCTTGTTATACGTTTGCACGACAAGGGCAGGAATGTAACGTCGTAGACAACCATTATACGTGTGCAAAGCTTGCGTTAACCTTGCAACATCAGCCGAAGTGGCCTACATGTAAGTAAGAAAGTAAGTAAGAATATTTTTTATTTTCTTGAAATACAAAATGGTTACAATGCATTTACATTCAACTTTTAAATAAATTAGACTATAATTTTAAACTAACATTGGTACTAAAAATTATAAAGCAAACTAAAAATTACACTGAGCATGAATAAATAATTTTTAAACAGTTCTCTTTTCAAGAAAAAATAAAATAGGGCCTCTGAAGGCAAAAGCCTGTTTAGAGGTTCCAACTAAAAAGTAAATTATAATAAGCGCTTTTGAGCAATTTAAGTAAAATTAAATTTAACTTCTAAGTCCCACATTATAATATAATATGAACTTTTAAATAAATTATTTTTTTCTTTTTCTCCTGACTTTTTAACACTAACATCACAATACTATAAATTAAAATAAACACACATTCAATATTATAGCTACAAACATCAATTTCTGAATCGCTGCAATAAACAAAGTAAAACTAAATAATATTGTTCACCTCTGAACATGCAATAAAGACCGTATATCTTCAAAACTATTTAACCAAAGTGTAATTTGTTTCATGAAAATCTTTATGTTTCTACAATTTAAAAATTATTTCGGCATTTCGTTAATAATTTTTGGCCCTAAAAAACAAAAACACTGCGTAAAAAAGGTAAAATTTGGTTTAAGAACTTTTATATTCTCCTGTTTTCTTAGCTTACTTTTATACGTTATTAAATTTTTTGTTACAAGTTTACTGATACTAAAATATTGTTTAAGAACATTGCAAACAAACATGTACTTGATAGGTAAAATTTTAAGATTAACAAACAAAGGGCGTGATGGTTCCAATTTGTTCTTTTTTGCAATCAGACGAATAAACCTTTTTTGTTGTAAATAAATTGGTTTTATATTGGTTTCATACGTACCTCCCCAGCAAAACAGCCCATAATTTATTCTGCTATGAACTAATGAAAAATAAAGTGTTCTCAAAATGTTCTCATTGCACATATTCTTTAAAAGATAAAAGTATCTCACGACGTTATTCAATTTTTGTTTTAGCTTGTTTATGTGTATTTTCCAATTAATTTCTTGATCTAGAATAATTCCGAGGTATTTAATATTATCGGCTTGACCAACATTAGCACATTTTACAGAGCAACGTGTTGGCTTGCCTAAACATGCAGCACACTTGTACACAATGTCATTATTAAATTTAAATTCTGTTCTGAGACTAAAATTTAGAATTTTTGTTTTTTCTGGACTTAACAGCATTTGATTTTTGTGAACCACCATTAAAGCGCGTTTAAATCCTCATTCATTGCTTGCTTTACCTCTTCCCAGCTAACGCGGACATAGCAGAGTGCTGTGTCATCGGCAAAAGATGTTAATGTGCCTTTAAAACTACCCTTACATAGGTCATTTATATAAATTAAAAATAATATTGCTCCAAGGACTGACCCTTGGGGTACACCGTAGTTAATGTGACCCATTTTGCTGAATGTATTGTTTACTTTGACACATTGTTTTCTTTTTTCTAGATAACTAACAAACCAACTATGAACGTTACCTCTTATACCACAGTTTTGAAGCTTATTTAATAAAATTTGATGGTCCACTGTGTCAAGTTACATCCCGATTGTGAAGGAGCCACTCATGTAATAAGACACGATAAGGGACACCCTGCAAGACAAAGGACAGTGTATGAAAGGTGATGTGTGTGTGTGGGAGGAGAGGGAAAGGCCAGATAACCCCCAATATTCTACCCCGGTATCAAGTGCTAAACTGGACTCTGGGGTCTACTCATCAATCCATACATGTAGTATCTCCTTCCTTAGCGCATGAGTTCTTGTCTATCTTTAGACTTTTCGTTTCAAGAGAAACGTTTCTATAAAGGGTTTAAGAGAAAAAGGAAAAATTGCAGTAACTACGTATTACTGATGATTGAACAACTTTTAAATGGTGAAAAAGTTGCACTCTATCGAATGGTTGTTTCCTACGTATTATCGAATTGGAACCTCTAACAAAGTTGGAAAAACAAACGGAATACTGGAGTTGGTATTTATATTCGATAGAGGTTAAAGGAAGGCATTTTGTCTCTTCTAATGTTCTTGATCTACGGAGCTGAATGTTAATATTCACTTAAGATACAAGAGTGGTGAAAGAATGTGCCCTAGAAGTAACAGCCGCGCACACTGTGAGAGAAGACAAGAGGACGGCAGAATAGATGTAAGATGGCAATCAGTTTACAACATGTCACGGAAACCCTTAAGATAAAGTTTGTCCCTTTTTCTCAAGGGTTTGGATTTCCTAGACATTGGAAATCTTTCGTACATATCAAAGATCGTATGTAGCCTGTGTCATCAAACATAAGATCTGTAGCCTATGTCATCAGACATAAGATGTCTACGTGTAGTAAAACTATAAACAACTCAATTCTTACTTTAATATTAGTTGACCTTTCCCGATCTAATGCCTGTTAGTTACTTGGAACCGATGTTGATATGAAATGTCACGGTCGGTTTTCCTTGTTCATCGATAAGGATAATACCAGGTTGGAAATATGCAATGAAAAATACCAAAAGGAAAATTATTTGCGTCAAAGCTTTATTCGCTAATTTCTCAGTTAAAAGACGTTGCAGTTCGATTAAAGGCTAAAAAATAAGAAGTAATTAATTTCAATTCAAAATTGTACAGCTTTTCTCTGGGGTGACCACTGAAACGGACCTTTAAATCTTTCTTTAATAAATTATTGACACTGAATCTTGTTCTCTGCCTGTAGCCCACGCAATAGAGCCTGTATACAGCATGTTCCAGACCGTGGGAACATTGCAGATGGCCAGGACGCGTGCAAGTGATGAGTGATGACGTAACGCAGGGCTGGATGCGCAACCGGTTGTGATTGCGTGCAGGCAGACGCTACCTATCAGCCACCAGGCCGTACAAGGACCAGCCCCTTTCTCCTCTGCCTTCACCTGCAGCGGCGGAATGGTACCGCGTACTCCGGGGCTCATCACAGCGTTCCCATCTCCGCAATCACCAACAAGTTATGTCAAGTTTGATTGGTAGACAGGACCTTAATACCTTGGTGAGAGCAGCCGTTGACTAGTAGACTGGAATGGGCCTTGTCGAAAAAACTATTTTGGAGCACACGCGCACACAAAAAAGAAACTTTTACTATCTTATTGGCGGTGTGGCTGGCTTGAACATCTACTGCTCACCATAAACTCATCGAACTCTTCTATCGAGTAGAAAGCCTCCTCAACTAACACTTTCTTGACTTTGTTCTTGAACTGTGCAAGGTTGAATGATTCCGGCAGACTGTTAATCAGTTTAAATGAGCCATACCTGAAGGATTTGACATTTTTAGCCAATCTGAATCTGGGGACATTTAAGTCATCCTTTCGTCTCGTGCTATGTTCATGAATGCCAGTCCTGGTCTCAAGCTCATGCTCTCTCTCTCTCTCTCTTTGCACCAGCACAGACAGGCTAAAATATACAGGCAGGGAACAGTCATCACCCCTAACCGTTTAAACAGTGGTTTACAGTGTTCCTGCTGGTTTGCAACTCCTGAAATGATTCGAACAGCCTCTTTCTGCTTGATAAAAACTTCATTTATTCGAGCTGCATGCGCCCAAAGGACTTTGTATTCTTAACTTCGCCTATCTAAACAAGGCAGGGCAAACCTTATCTTCATCTTTCTCACTCTCACGAAGCTTAAGAAACCAATGATTGTACTAAACTTAGAAAATTCTATGTAGATTGTTTACAGAAACCAACACATCTTGTACGTGCAACGTGCAATTCGTTAATACCTCTCCACCGTGTCTCTGAATGTGAGTATCTATGACAGAAAGAGTTCGACGTTTGCACAAAGTTGAAACCTAGTGGACTGTAATAAATCTGGTCTTGGAAACGGTTCAACTCATACAGGGATATAAAACTTTCTTGGCTCTATTTTCACCACTATCATACACACATCTATCTGCCCGCTATGAGGTTGAGATTGTACAGACCGGGCTTGCACGTTTGCTAAATTATAGATTGATGTTGGTTATCATTTAACAGTTTACTAACTACTCTTAACTGTGTTTACTTACGAATCACCTGGAAAAGATAGAGTCAGCGTACCTAAAACAAAATACAGAACGTTATTAATGCGATACTTCGTTAGCGTACTTGTTTATTTAAATTTACGCCACTTTAAATTTAATTTCAGAGAGAGAGAGAGCGGGGGCTAAAATGTATTCGATTTTGCGGGTTTTTAAACACTGCAAATTGACTTGTCGAAGAAGAGCACTCGAGAAGCGACGTTATTCTATTGGTTTATTTTGTTCCGTCTGGTTTTGTTTTAACCACCTCTTGTCGACCGTACGAAGAGGAATTATATGCATACGTTTTTATGTAAAGTGTAGCATTTGAAACTTGATCTTTACATTAGTATTACAAAAAAGAGTCGATTTTTAAAAATTTTGGGGGTGGGGTTATTGGGTGTGGTGGGTGACGCAAAATACGTCAATACAAACTTCAGAATCCTTTGAAAACAATCCCCAAAGGTTTTTAAATCCTTTTTTCCTTTTTCAACAGTTTAGCTGAAGGGGGGGGACATTTAAAACTCACAGTATATATACGACAGTTCAAGTAGTACTAAAACGAGGTGTAACTCATTTAGAAAGTAATTTTTGTGAGGACTTGAAATGAACAAACCCAGAGTTGGAAAGTAGGAAGGGAGAATTTCCATAGCTTGCAGGTTTTATCTGGCTGAGAGCGCGAGAGGGTTAACGCAGTTAAAGTTGCACTGAACCGCATCGCTTTTTGTCGCCAGTCGTCCCTAAAGCCTTGTCAAACAGAGTGGGATTAAATCCACCCCTTCTCCATTCTTCTTCCCATTCGGGTCACGGGGTATTGCATTCCCAACTAAATCAGGAATAACTGGACTTCAACTTTATAAGCTTTTTTTAGAATAAAGTTTCGTAAATGGGATGTGTGAATGGTCTATAAGCTTAATTTTGCTTTTACGCGTATTTTGAAGGATGTATCCATTTTTAAATTGGGCAAAGTTAAGCTTTTGAAAAAACAGATGATGGCAGGGATTTTTTGATTACTCTAAAAATTCTAACTGTACAAAAAGTGACCTGAGTATTAAAATGGTTGATTCCTAATAAAAAACACACTAGCCTACTTCTACAGTGTGAAGCTCGCCTCACCAACTTGCGTTTAAACATGTTATTCCACCCCATCAGTCTTACAATTTTAAATTTATCTTTTGCTTTACAAACACATTATTCTTACGCAATTAACAATATTTAAAAGAAACTTCGTTGGAAATATTAACAAACTTATTTACTTATATTTGTGTACACATCACAGCAGAGACAAATAACCATTGATTACTAAGATCTAAGGTTCCGATTTACACCGCGTTACAGTTGAAATATAATTACTGCAAATCGTTTCGACCTCGCTGTGGAGAGTCATCCTCAGTAGCTTGTTGACTGGGTGAGACTGGATTGGCTGGCCGTGGTGTATTCTTATATACCCAATGGGTGTGCGGAGCCTGTTGCTCGTTGTCGAACTGGATTGGCTGGCGTCAATAGGACTTCTAGATAACTGGCTGCCAAGTGTTTGATCATTTTATGCTGTCTTCTTTGTTAAAATAAAGTTGTCTAAACCCTACACGACTTCAAGAGCACATACGGCACACGAAACAAGAAGACATAGAAAAGTCGGCAATAGCAGAACACAGACACAAGACAAAGCATGGAATTGATTTTGACAAAACCAAAAAAAGTCTTGTCAAAGATTTCACACTATTATCCAAGGAAAATTAGAGAAACCATAGAAATAATCAAGCATGAAGACAACTTTAACAAAGAAGACAGCATAAAATTATCAAAAACTTGGCAGCCAGTTCTTCAGAAGCTCTATTGAAGCCAGCCAATCCAGTTCGACAACGAGCAACAGGCTCCGCCCACTTCGGCCAATCAGGTGACAGGACCCCCACCCATTGGGTATACAAGAAGACACCCACGGCCGGCCAATCCAGTCTCAGCCAGTCAACAAGCTACTGAGGATGACTCTCCACAGCGAGGTCGAAACGATTAGCAGTAATTATACTTCAACTGTGACGCGATGTAAACCGGAAGCCTTAGATCTTAGCGTTGACACCGGCCGCGAAAGCCTAAGAGTTAAGATTAACCATTGATTAATCTAATTTTTATTTATAAATTATAAATTTATCATTATACACTTGTTATGTTTGATACTTATTTTTGCCTTGAGTCACCAATGATAACTCTTAGACGGTTTAAGGTGAATATGGAATGATTGTGAGTGAGATCAGTGCTTTGATGGATGGTGAGGTGTAGTTTTTCCATATCAAAACAAACATAACAAAAGGAATTCATACTGAACAAGGTTATTTCATTTGTTTAAGAAAGCCTCTTTACTACTAAATATTGTAAATCATTACAAAAGATTACACGTAAGATATCGTCACCAACGCTTAGGTAAGCACATTCTTACAATTAAGGGATAGTAATTATTGAGTAATAAATTGAGTATTGGCTCACAGCGACACTGTCAACGTGACGTCACATCATTAGCTTGACCGGACTTATGTCTCCTCTCACCTTCACACAGTGAGTTTATGTCTGATGAAGGCTAAGAGTTAAGCAAGAGGATACTCTAGGCCTCTGTAAGTACGAGTAGGTTGCTATCTTAACCTCATTCAACTATTCAGTTCATAATGATTGTATTTATCTAACTTATTAGTGTAAGCTTCTATTGTGCACTATGTACGTACTCTTTATCGTTGTAGATGTATTGTATCAGAAGAGAGTTTATTTTGTTTTTTTGGAAAATATTACGTCATGGTGAAACTACCGAATAATTTCTCTAAATCAATCAGTAGGTACAAAGTGTTGTACAAACTCTGAAAGTGATTTCAACCTATTTCTTCATCGTATATTTGTGTCTTAACTAGAAAATTACTTTTTAAGAACACTAACTCAGGACTGTTGTAACCTTTGAATGCAAATCAACGTGTTCTACTACAACTAAAACCATATCTGAAAACCATATCTTTATAAGGTATCTGTAAAATTACTACAAATTAATAAACTATTATATCTCAATGAATAATACGGGTCAATCTTAGATGAGCATATTATGAAATATAAATAAAAGAGGGCAGAGAATGACGTCATTATGGCAGAAGTTTCATTACAGCAGATTCGTGTTCATTAAAACTGCAATGAAAGTGTCTCACATAATACAAAGTGTCTCGTTAACATCTCGTGACCCGCCTTCAAACAAATATATGTGAAAATCAAAGTTTAAATTTTGCTGATTAACATCGTGCATAATTGAGTCTCGGTGTTTATAAGATAAGAGATGTATCAATAAATAGTATGCACAACCATAATTAGTAACATTCGGTCCTTTAGTAACATTTGTCATTTCCCAAAGGTTGTTCTGCTTTTTCAGTTGCAAAACAAATTTGAACTGAAAAAATAACTAACGCGTGCGCATTTGTCACCGTTTAGTTTTAGCTAAATAAACCTAATGTAATATAAAACATTAAGTATTAGATTTTATGAACCAATCAACTAATTATCTCAATCCGGAAAGACAAAAGTTTTGATTTTATGAGACTTGGTGTTTTCCTTGGCGCCGGATGAAATATTTTTGCCCGGGACTCATTTATCTTATAAGAGAGAGCAATATTTACCCAGCTAATGGCTTCACCTCCGAGATTGAGTCAGTGCTCTGTCGGCAAGTATAATACTTACCTAATAACTCGTTACACCTCTACCTAATACTGTACTTCTTTACTTTAATGTGGTAACTCAACTCACTAATGCTGTGCCACATTCATCTAGAGGTCTCTTCCTCCTAAACAAGGTGTTGCAAACGCTATGTGGAAGAGGGTCTAAATCACTATTTGAGATGGAGACCACTCTCATGAGGGTATTTTAAGGCAAATATGTGGTGAAGGATGAGTGTGATGAGTGGTAGTAATGAGTTATGAGGTGTAGTCTTGTTACTAACTAAGGCCGACTCTTCCTTAGAATGGGTCATTAATTAAAAACCCAATGACCAATGGAAATACAAGGACCATCGGCTTAACGTGACTTCAAGAGAACATTGTAGACCTCTCTTTAATTCCATTTAAATTTTAACTATTATTAACTATTTTTAACTATTATTATTTTTCGCGAGCCCACGAAAAATCCAGATTGTAGGGTTTTACAGACCTCCTAGAGGAAATGTAGAGGTATTTTTTAAGCAGTTAAATGCTATAATGAGCAAAATCTTTTGTCCCAGACATGATATTGTTTTGATTGGTGATTTCAATATTGACTTTTCTAAAGATAGCCTCACTACTAGTCGCTTTTTAAACACAGTTTCTACTTATGGAATGAAAGAAATGATTTTTGATTTTACTCGGGAATTTAAAACGTCGAAATCAAGAATCGATAATATTTTTACTACCATTAATACGCTAACAGCAAAAGGATCAGTACTAATCTCAGCGTTATCTGATCATCATGCTCAGGTTCTTATCATCAAAACTCTTCAAAATGAGAAAACCAACAATACATTTACTTATAAAAGACATTTTACTAGTAAAAATATCGATACTTTCAAACAGATTTTGCTTAAAGAATCATGGGTTTCACTGTCTGATCATAATAAATCCATTGATGATAGTTACAATGTATTTTACAAAATAGTAATGAAACATTTCACAGACAATTTCCCTTATAAGAAAACTCTATTAAAACCAAATAAAAACAATATGAAGATAAAGTTGTCCTCTACAACCATTGAATTAGGAAGGAAAGTAAAACAACTTTATGTTTCATCAATCAGTTGTGGTACCGACCATCCTTTAAAAATTACTTATACACGTTTAAAGAGCAACTATAGAAAAATGATAAAACTAGAAAAGTCAAATTATTTTCATAATGTTATATCACAATCAAAAAACCCATCGAAAACCTTATGGACTTTTGTCAAACAGCACTCTAACAAGGGTTCAAGCTCTGTTAAAAACCAATATGAAGTAATAGACTCTAAAGGAAATAAAATTGATCATCCTGAAGATATTGCCAATATTTTTAATGATTTTTTTAATAATGTTGGAGTAGGTACAGACAATTGTGTAAACCAAAACCATCCAGACCTTTCAGGAAATACCGTTCAAAATTCTTTATTTTTATTACCGACAACAAAAGAAGAAATTATTTACATAATAAAACACTTACAAACATCAAACTCTTGTGGAAGTGATGAAATATCGTCAAAACTCTTAAAGCAATGCTATGAAGGTCTAATTGATCCCCTTACCTATCTAATTAACAAGTCACTAGAAACAGGTGAGTTTCCAACTAAATTAAAAGAATGCAAAATTATTCCAATTTTTAAAGCTGGAGATAAACATGTGTGTTCTAACTATAGACCCATAACTATTATCAATACAATCAGTAAAATATTTGAGAAAATAATATCTAATCGATTAAATTCATTTTTGGACAAATTTAACATTTTATCACCAAACCAATATGGATTCAGAAGAAATAGAAGTACAGTGAGTGCTATGTTCCAATTTGTCTCAAAAGCAGTGAAAGGCATTGATGAAAATAGTTACACCACAGGCCTTTTCCTAGATTTAAAAAAAGCTTTCGATATGGTTTCTCATGGCACATTACTTAGGAAACTTTACAACATTGGAATTAGAGGTACTGCTCTAAGTTGGTTTGATTCATACCTAGCAAATCGAAATCAAAGTGTAGAAATTTCTTTTTATGATCATGAAGAGTTCAAGAAATGCCTAAGTTCTAATGTTTTAACTGTTAAATCTGGTGTTCCCCAAGGGTCAGTACTGGGTCCCTTACTATTTTTAATCTATATTAATGATCTTCCCAAAGTAGTGATCCACTCTGATGTGTGTTTATTTGCTGATGATACATCCCTGATAACTCATAACCAAATTCAAGAACAAATTGAAACTAATTTGATAACTGATTTAAATATACTTAACAAATGGTTTGCAACAAATAACTTTCAAATAAACTTTTCAAAATCCAAATACATAAATTTTACACATATAAGAAGAAAAGAAGATACTTCTAACTTCAAAATTGCAATTGATGATGAAGAAATTCTACCAAACGACTTAGTAAACTTTTTAGGACTCAAAATTGATAAAAACCTTCGATTCGATCAACACATTAACATTTTATGCAAAAAATATCATCAACAATTTTTCTTATTAGATTACTTTCAAAGTTTTGCTCATCAACAACATTACTTTCTATATATTATGGTCTAGTTGTCCCGAAATTCCGTTATGCCATAGTCATCTGGGGCAATTCAAGTAAAGCGAGTATTAATAACCTATTTATTTCACAAAAAAACACCTTGCGAGCGATTTTCCAAAAAAAGAACAATTACTCTTGCAGAATTTTATTTAAAGAAAACAATTTACTAACGCTCACGTCAATGTATATTTTGGAATGTATGATATTTCTGAAAAATAATTTTCAAGAACTAGAACAAAATTTTAATTTGACATTTTTAAAGAACAAAAACAAATTGGCAATACCTTATCACAAAACATCATTTTATAAGAAACATTCAATATATAATTTAGTAAAAATTTATAACACTTTACCTGAAGACATCAAAACAGAAGACAACATTAAAATTTTCAAGAAAAGCCTGACAAAATTTTTAGTGAAGAATACATTTTATAATATGGATGAATTTTGGATGTATGGAAGAAGATGAACATATTTGATTTATTTGCTTCAACGACCTACTTCTATGGTTTACTTTTATTTATGTTTTACGTTTTTATTGTTTTTTTTTCATTCTAAATTTATATATTATTTATTGTTATGCCTAATGCAATCTTATTGTCTGGCAATAAAGTATTTATTTATTTATTTATTTTAATACATTTTACATATTTTAATCTACACACAAAGTAACTTACATTTGTTTTCTAATAGACAAGACATTAATCCTGACACAAACAATTGCTCGACACACCACACCACAGACTTTCAAAACAGCATCTTCAGACCAGGTAAATTCCATCATTCTCTTTAATAAACTACAGGTTTCTGCTTACACCACTTCTGTCAATAGTTTTAAAAAACATATTGGTAATTGGGTCCTTGTTAACCCTTCTTATAGTTTGCAGAGGTGTTTAAAGGCAGACATTAATGTTGTTTTCATTGAGTTATCATTGGTCTCTCGTTGTGTTGAAATAAGTTACTTCAAGTCTTAAGTCACTTCTAAAGCATAATTGACAATGCCCATTTCATGTAAACTATGATCAACGGCAATGAACTATATGATTTGAACTTGTCTGGAATTTCTGAAATTAATCAAACGCTATAATTGAGATAGTTTTAAACAGTTACTACAGAATTTTTCCATAGTTCTAGTGTGAACTAATTGGTTTCGCTTAATTGTTTCTTAAGCTACAATTGTTGGATTCATTATACAAGCTTTAAAGGATGTCCCTTCCATTGGCTGTGCATAAATAGGGTATTTTTTACGTGGGTCCTTTGTTACAGTTTATCAGTCTGATAAGGCTTTTCGGTGGTGGGTTACTGGTCTGCTTGCGCTGATTATTTTTAACTAGATATTTTCCTAATGTATTGTGTTATGTTTTAGGTTACTTTTCACCTGAAGACGGGGTCAGTTCCAGATACCAAAACGTCGTGTACTTTTTGTTCAGTCAAAAAAAATGAAAATTTCCGGAGTATTATTTTAACTTCAGAAATTGTTCCATCGACAACAAACGTTAAAAATCAACTCAACTTTATCAATTCATTGCTAGACGATCTGTAAAGCCAATCCAATAGCAAACCGTATACAAAAAGGTGTAAGGCAAAAACTATATAAGTTGAAATGGAAAGAATAAAAGTAATTTTGATCTGAAGAAGATTTACCGTCAAGAGTTTGAACACTCAATAACTCGTCTGAGAATCCATATTTGCTGACTGAATACAGTTTCAGATACTTCTCGTAATCTCAAGCAAGAGTTCTATCGTCAAATACATTCAGCAATGAAATCAAGTTGTATTAAGTAATAATAACTTTATCTTTCTTTATTACTAAATAAATTTGAAGAAAAAAATATTTGGACCGAATTGGGACTTGAACCCGGGTCTCCCGCTTGCTGGGCGGTTAACCCATTTATCTTTCTTTAGTTTCTATTACCCAAAGATATTACCACTTTATATAGTCTGAAATATTACAGCTACAAATCGCTTTAAACTTTTGGGACTTTTTTATGTTGCCTTATAAACTGCTTTTTTATAAATAAATGTACTTAAGTTGCAATAATTTTTCTTAAAGCTTGTTTCAGGGGTTTCCATGAAATTGTTCTTTCAGTTTACTGTATTTTAAACGCAAGGACTTCTCTGTTCTCTGAATATTTGATTTGGATGATTTATCCCGCAGTTGTAAAGCAGCTGCTGCAGCTGTTAATCCTGGTCACTGAGTGTGATCCAACATAGATACAAGCTCTGACTGACTGTAGGTAGGTCAGACTGGCGAGCTTTATTTTTGACCAAACTTTAAACTATTAAGGTTTGTAATACCCTGGCCTAAATATATTAAGTTTAGCAAAAAGTAAAACAAAGCGGTAAAGGTCAGTTTATTCCAGCTACAACTCACTCAGCTGCCAAACATTACAACGAAATCGTAAATCCTAAATTGGAAATATAAAGAGTATAACTATGTTTGTTAGCGTCCGAAACATGCATTGGCACTGAGTTCCATTTTACAACAATCACCAACCTTGTGAATCTAATTGAGATTGCACTTAATCAGAACGCGCTGTCAACAGCAGATACAACTACACATGTCCAGTGTTCAGGGGTGAATTGTTTGGTTATCAATACACCCAATATTGACAACTGAAACGCGTTCGGTAATATGGCTGACAAATAACCATTAAATAATTTCAAATGTTAAATAATAGACTACTACAAAACTGTTTGTGTTACGATCGTGAAAGTCGGCGGACAGCTCTCGTTGTGCGAGGGAATGTTCAGTTGTTCAATGTTAACTTCCTCAAACAAAAATAGTATAATATATTAAGTTAAAGTTGCGCTTTTAATTTATTAAGTGCTAAGTGAAAAACCTGTATTAAGTGGTGGCCTAAATAAACAGTATAAATTAGTTTGTAGTATGTGTTTGTATCAGTTAAGTCTGGGTACCTAAAAGTCTGAGCGTCGTGTTGTGCCCAAGTCCTAGGAGTTGATCAAGGTCAACTTATTTTTACCAAAACATAGAATGGATCAGTAACCTTGAGAGAAGCGCATACATGTCGTAGCAAGATAGGGATAAATCATAGTACTGTATACTTGATATAACCTTGTTGAACATATCGGAATCAATATGAGGAAAACTGCAACCCTGGAGGACACAGTACACTGACTGAGTTATGGTGCAAACTCACAACCTCGGTGACTGAAATGTTGCCGATCACTTCCTGACTGAAACGAGCATCCTGTTGACAAAACACACCGAATCCTGTCTATTGTATCCTATACCTTCCCAAACCTATACCTTCACAACGGTACCTCCATGTTACACAACAGCCCAGCTAGACGTTTCGGTCATTCTGTGTGAGGTGAGGACTGAACCATGGGGTTTATAAGTTGTCTAAGAATGCTGTATACTTCAGGAACTGCGCGAGTGTGGTTTTACAGCAGCCAAGTTTTTTTTACAGCCTTTTTAGCAAAGTTTCAGTGACTGAAGATGGTATTCCACAGCGAGGCCGAAATATTTCAGCATAATTAAAAAGGAGTTTGGGCGCGGTGTGAACCGAAAGAACTAGATTACAGTTGTGACACCGGCCGCGAAAGTTAAGAGAGTTAAGTTTGTATACAATACAGTCTAGAAAGATTATACTCTACAACAGCCTAAAACAAACCGTAAACCATAGTGGATCCGTTGCATTGGTATCGCACGCGACCTGGAGTCATCACCCGGTGGCGCGGGTTCGATTCCCGCAGTCACCACTTTTGTAATGTGACTAATACGGTGACGCTAGGTAAAGGTCGAGGTTGAGTGGTGAGAGGACTTTGTAGTCCTAACTTCTAAAAGAAGACAACTTTACCTTTTTTTACACCTACGCACCGAAGACTCAAAGCGAAGGTTGTTTATTCCTGTCACCTCGTAACTTTAATAGCCTACTTTCTCTATTTGACAAATCTTTAGACAATTCTAAAGACGTGATCGGTCTTCTATAACGTTTAAACTCAAATCAGAAATCAGAAATCATTTTAGAGGGCAAAACATTAACAAATACAATTGCATTAGCCAAGTCATTAAATTATCACAAGAAAGTACCACAAAATAGGCTCTTATTTTTAACAATATATTATATATTAAAAACATAAAAACTGTCGTTCGACTTTAAGATTTAAAGTGTGAATAAATAAGTAACCAAAACAGCTGGAGGAATCGCACAACTGGTTTGCAAGAGTAGAATATTTACCCGGAACCTATACATAGGCTTATAATATACAGCGTTGACCGAAACTGTTCACTACACTTCACAGCCGTGATTGAGTCTTCATGACTCTGTAATACTCGTAATTACACATTCACTCAACAACACATTCACAGTTCATCATAGCAGCGCTGCTGCTCGCTGCCGCTTGTTTAAATGTACTCAATTAACATAAAATATGGAAACCATTTCCGTGGATCAACGGTTTCTCATTAATATTGCAACAAATTATACATTCGGGTGGAATATGTTAATCACTATACGGTGAAATGATTCATCGATGAGGAGTCGGTGTATTTACTCTTTTTATTCTTCTATGTATGTGTATAAAAATAAAGGCGGGGTTAGATTTGGTATTATAAAAATTCACAAGAAACATCGTTGATAAAATTTTTATAAAATTATTTCTTTAAATAATGTGTTTTTGTGTACTCTATGTTCCTTAACTACAGTACTTAAAATCGTGAAAAGATAAATTATTTTAAATGGTAATCGATGGACTAAAAAAGTTAACTCATTTTATAAAGAGACTTTTACACAGCCATTCGCTGGTGAACAAAACGCAATACAAGCCAATCAACTAAACGAGTAATACTGGCTTGATTTATTAACTAGTGATTGCTAGCTATAATTGAACAATCGAAATAAACGTATAATAATTTAATTATGTAACACTACTAAGATAAATCAAATTACGAAATAGTTTGAAATCTTATAATCTAAGTTTCAACGACATTCACGCTTATATAGAATTTAATTGAGATCTGAAATAACTATTTCATGTTCCAAATTCAAAAAAAGGAAAAAGTAAGATCTCAAATGGCCTGATTTCATCCTAAGCGCAATGGAGGATAAAAAAGATGTTTCAAAAACTGAACCGTTTTGAAATAATAAATTATACCAAATAAAGAGAAATGCTTGGTTTTAAAGAATAAAAGTGGCACTCATTTTAAATTTAACTTAAGCAGTTTTATTATGATTTATTCTTAACCACAATGTGCACACCGCGTTTCAATAAAACCTGTGTTTAACGATACTAAAACCCAATTTCTTCACCAACTGACTAAAAACATGTTCTTCTCGTACCGATCAATGACTACGAGTATTTGCTATACAGTACAGTACGTGGAACGCGATGTGTGAATATTAGAGTTTGCTGAATGCTGATGCCTCGGCTGCTGATCCAGGGTTCAACTGCTGAATACATCAGCACAAGTGTCGATCAGACGATCACTCAGACAGTCTCGTCTCAGCACACCAACACACAGCGAGTGTGAATGGTCTTTTACTCCGTTTCTCAGATGGTTTGTTTTAACATTTGATCGCGTTCTTTCGTCAATATGTAATTTAATTTTAACTCTAATAACGATAAAACGCTTTTCTTTGCGTCCTTGAACTTGAGCTAAAACTACCGTTCTTTTAAAATTCCACAAGAGGGGATTTTTAAAAAATTTGGGGTTTCACCCTGCCTCTCACAACCGGCTTTGGGTGGGGAGGGTGAACGCAAAACCTAAGAATCCTATAAAAACATTCCCCAAAGAGTTTTTCAAAATTGGTCAATTTTCAAAAACTAATGGGGAACATTTAAAACTCCTACGTAATTGTCACAGTGTTCAATTGTCACCTCACGTGGGAGATACGAGTACAATGAGGTGTTGTTGTTCTCCGCGGTGTATCAAGTAATGACAGGTACTTCAGAAAGCAATAAAGATAAAAAATAACGAACTCGTTAAGTTTGATCCCAAGTGTAAATGCGAGAGAATAGTTCTATTCTCCGCAGCATGCAAAATCTAGCGCATTGCATCTAACACATTTCTCGTAAACATTGTTATTTATTATGCACGTGGTTTTTGGGAGGCTCAGAGGGAGGCATTGTTTGATATACGTGTTGTTGACACTGATGCTCTCTCTTATGCCTCCCGACCAGTCATGTCGGTCCTTCTGAGCGCGGAGGAGGAGAAACAGAAGAAATACTCGTTTGCCTGTGAACAGCGCCATGCTACATTCACACCACTAGTAACTTCAGTTGACGGTGTTCTCGCTCCCCAAATGAAAGCTTTTATGAATGTCTTGACGGAGCGGCTTGCTGAAAGAATACATGTAAAACACGGAAGACTGGACAGCTATATCAAAATAAGACTTTCAATGGGGATCCTCAGAGCTGCCAGCATGTGTATCAGGGGCACAAGAACCATATTTAGATCCGGCGAAAGTCTTCTGGGATTCGAGTAGATTTTATTTATATTTTATGTTTATATTGTATATTTAACAAATAAAAATATTACCATTATTGTATAATTTAAAAAAAAACATATGTTGTTTTATTTATTGTATAAACACTACGAAACCAAATTTTTCGCAATTACACTGCAGTGTAATATTTAAAAAAATATTAAATGATTGAGAATGTATGCGGTCTTAGCATTGTTTTAAGCACAATCACAATGTTATGTATAGCATTCTTAAATCGTAATACATTATTAAAAAAAAGAATAACATTTTATAACGGTTTTATAATAATTACGAATATTAATTAATAAATACTATCTGCAACGTGAAAGAAAATTTACATAAACTGGAGATTGACTAAATACTGTTTGTTGTTGATAATTTGATTTGAGACACCGACCACTCCTAGAGGGTATCTTAAGGTGAAGAAGGGATGAAGAGTGAGTGTGTTGAGTGTTTTTATGGACTATGAGGTGTAGTCTTGTTACAAACTAATGCCGACTATTCCCCAGATTGGGTGACAAAATATATTAGTAAAAATAACAATAAATGTTTGCTATAAAAGAGTACGAAATATTTCATAAAAGAAATTAAAAGACAAACTGATGTTTGAAGCAAATCTAACTAGACATGTTAAAATTATAATGATTCTTTTTCAAAAGTGCTTATACAAATATTTATTCTTTTACCCAAGTACTCGTTTACTATATTATTTACGTCAGAAATCGTAATGGAGAGTACATCAGAATCCCAAGTATAGCCCACGCACAACGAACTTGCAACGTGAAATAGTTGATTCATTGTTCAGGCAGTTGAGTTCAACACATTTTACACTAAAAGGGTGAATATTGCTTGAATTAACGACAATGCAATGAAAGCCAGTACTTTGAAAGGTAATACGACCAATCAGCAAAGTTGATTAGCAAACTCGATTTGTCACTTGTAATTGCACCTCTCTCTCATTGGCTGAACTCTCGTTGGTGAAACAGATGAAAAACACTGGTCTCATGACACTGACGGTACAGGACTGTACAGGACGTAGACAACGAAGATATTCACATCCAAACCTATTGAATCATTTACACGTCATCTCCCTGTGGCTTACGGTGTTTCGATGGAACAAACGATGTTTCCCATTAGATGATTAGTAAAAAGGTCCCTTGATATTATCGACGAATCTGGCGAATTGTGATTGGAATTGAAATGTTTATGCGAATCTGCAGAAGTAACCTGTACGTTTAACTTTACTTCATTGCATTATAAAGGAAATGTCAAGCGTTATTTGAAATTTCTGTTTTTTTATCCAATTCCCTACAGCTGAGACTTTGTTAATTTGTTCGTTCTGGTTTAGATTCAAAGACATTCCTCTACAATTAGTGGTTAGGAAATATACAAATATTTGATGCGTTATACCAATATTGAGATACAACTTTTAATATTGTATGAGGCATTTTTTGCGACTGTTTCGTGTAAGAATCAAAATATTCATTAGGGTTGCGTGTGACAATAAATATTGTTCGTTTAAAATAAACATAATGAGAAATTCTTGAAGAGGCCAGACAGACGAATATGAATTCTTCCAGAAGACTGGGAGGATAAATAAAACTGTAATGCTTTTCATATTAAATCAAGATATATATAAATAAAAGGAGGATACTTTGTTCTTTGAAAAAACGTTTATAAAACAAAACCACGAATGGTATTTATTTAGTTATTCTTAATTAAAATAAATAATTCTCTTCTGTTTAACCGCGAATTTAACTTAGCGTCAGTGATTATCTGTATCAAGACAGCCCTGAGAGGGATTCGAACTCCTCAGTGGAGTCTCCATCTCTACAGTCTACTATCAATGTGCAACAGATGATTATGCTGCAAAGCTGTGTGCTGTGTCTGTGTGCTGAAGGGTTTGCTCGGAAGAGCCAAGTTTCCGGCCTCGCCCGCCGCGCCCGACACATCAGTTAGCAACCCTGTGTTCTGCCACTTTCCCACTTCCTCACTTTCCCTCTCATTGTTTTCCAGTGTTTCATTAGTAGATTTAGCAGTTTAGAATAATGATTGGCTCATACAGTCTTGTACCATGGCAGTTAACCGAGTGTTGTACTTCAAGTCATTCGTGTGCCCGCGTGTGCATCGGTCATACTCAAAAATAAATAAAAATCATTAAATGATTAAAACATAGGGAAATTGTCCTAAGTATAAAACAGCAGTATATTCATTGTACTCGAGGCACTTATGAAAGCAAAACAACACATTAAAGAAAGGTAGGTTGCCATATCACTAAAGCACTATTTGAGATGCCGACCACTCTCATGAGGGTATTTTAAGGCAAATATGTGGTGAGGGATGAGTGGTAGTAATGAGTTATGAGGTGTAGTCTTGTTACAAACTAAGGTCGACTCTTTCTTAGAATGGGTCATTAATTAATAGTCCAATGACCAATGGAAATACAAGGACCAACGGCTTAACGTGACTTATTATGTATTATCTGACACACTAGCTTCCTCCTTCTCCTATAAGTCTAAATTTCCTGAAATCTAGTTCTTCCGGTTCACACCACGTCAAACATAATAATAATAATTCATCCGAGAAACCATTGATTTAATTAAAAATGATAATACCTTCAATAAAAAAGACAGCATCCAACTTTCCAGAAGCTGGCAATTAGTCCTGAAAAGAAGTCCTTTCGATAATGTCACAGTCAATGAGAACATCGACAGTAAGTTGGCATCCATACTCCAATGGACGGTTGGCAGCCTTGTGGCTAAGATAATAGCAGACAGAAAGTATCTCAGTTTCAACCAATTTGTGACTGAAGATGGTACTCCACAGCGAAATCGAAATTTTCCTAGCTAATTATTATGATGTTTTGACGCGGTGTGAACCGAAATAACTAGATTAAGTTTTCTAACTTTCCTCTTCTGGCTGCTCAATATCTACTGTATGACCAAACTAAAGTGAGAAAACCATTAAACACACGTCAAATAAGTGACGTCACTCAGTCAAGGATGGTTGAATGGCGCTCAGGATGATTACTCATTGCACACAAAGGCGCAATGGACGCAAATGTGAGTCCACACATACAAGTGGTATTGAGGGTTGCAGCAACTCCTTGCTTGCTCCATTGCCTCTAGTGTATAGCACTAGTGTAGCGCACAGCCTGCAATTAACATGTGAGCATTCATACAAGAAACCCGTTAATTTAATGAATGAATGAATAGAGGAAATAAGTGCTTTACTGATCAAAATGTTGCTACTGTATTGACAATACAGTAGTTTCTTACAAGAGACCTGGGGTGTCTACCACTGACAGAGCAATGACCTAAAGGGCCGGCTACAGAACATAACAGTATAAATAATTCCAGGCAATTTTATATTTACTCGACAGTATAGAAGCACTTGTAAACATGCATAGAAAATAAATCGTCTATTATCCAGCTAATATCTTCAAAAGAGCTAATTATAAGCTTAGTGGAATACGTGTGTATTATCTGCGCTCACGTCCCCGGACCAAGGCACTCCAGCGTTCCTGGACTAGACGCCAACATAGACGCTGCCTTCATATAAAATAAAGGCAGCCGGCTTCTCGCCAGCCCGTACTGATCAAAAGTACTCAAGACCAGAGAAGTGGCCACTTTTCACTAAAAACTTTTGGTTTATAAATAATAAGTTAAAAAATATTTAATTCGTGAATAAATTCCTAACGTGTTTTCCATGCACACTGCATGTAGTTTTGGACGGCCCACCAATCCCTTCCGTTCAAATAACTTTCAAAAGACACCCTATCCAACATAGTTTGGCCGAAAATGCGTTTTCCTACATTAGCTAAAACCGTACACCAAGCCATTAAGTGAAAAACTGTATCGTTTTCGTTCAAATTGCAAAGGGAACATAAGTAGTTATTGTTTTGCACCCAAGGCCTTGAAATTAAGGTCCACTAACTCGGCTCTGACTTTAATTTGTGACGAGCTAAATTGTGAGGGGGTGAATTTGGACCAATTCCCAAATGCCTAGGCTAATGGTACGAGATTTGTCCTACCAACATTAGACCTAAACTAGCTAAACTAATCTTACCTTTCCACGATTTAAAGAAGTTATAGTCAGCCTCATAATTTGTAACATTAAGAGTGTAGACCTTTAGGACTTCGTAATCCTAACTCGTGTCTTAGGCCTAACCTGGCCTAGACTAGATTTCGTTTTCATGGCCAACACTTCTAACACTCTACTCACAAATAATGAATCAAGAACAAGCTAAAGGAAGAATTAGACACTCATCTACAGATATTAACTTTCCAAATCATTCTGGTGTTGACTAAACATAGCTGAGAAAGTTAATGAGCTGAACGATACACCGGCACAATACAGGCTAACCGCTATGAGAGTGTTTGTTTATTTTGTCAGCTGTCATCTACGCATCCAGCGCCACACAGAGTAACAGATAACTCCAACCAACAGTACATCGGCGACGGGTCCCATTATGTAATTCCATAATTACCCGCTTCGTTATTATATCAAGTTTTATTTCAATGCAAATCGGTGCATAATTATTAACGATCAATTGGGACTTGTCCTTAAAGGTGATTTGCTATTTACCGGCTTACTTTTACGACTACCGGCCGGGCGGGTAAATAGTCTTGTTACTGTATCGACTCTACTTCGCCACAATGTTTCATTCTTTATGACCAACTGGTAATCAGCTGTTCCAAATGTAAACCTCTTAATAGTTAAACAACTAACTACTTATTATATCAAACAACTACTTATTGTAAACAAACTACTAATTTATAAAACTCAATATAAGTTATATAAATTGTCGAGCGCCTTCAAAGTATAGAAAACGCAAGCAAACACCACGTGTTACATGAATGGGGGTAAAGTAACAGGGTAAAAGCAAGTGAAGCAATTCTGTACTGAAAGTGAGAAACGAGCAACATCCATTATTTATCCCCGACACTGCGGCCGACCTGAGCTGCATCCACAGCCGCCGGGCTAGTTCATATGCGTATACGAGTGAATACTCGTATATACTAGCTATGAACATGTGCTTCTTCATCTGATTCAGCGTTGAAGTTTCCTTCAAAACGTAAAACGTATTGCATATACCTTAGATAGAGGATCAAGTGGTCAGGGACTGGTTACCCTTATGCACGTCTGCCTCGTCTGTTGGGCATATTGCGCTACCACGGGAACGAAAGGAAGTCTGGATTCAGGAGAGGAATGGGACTGGGTTCGGCTGACCAGACAATCATGAGAGGGTGCGACAAGCAAGCCAGCTGACAACCACTTAGGGACTCTAACCCCAAGACATGGAGAGCCTTGCCAACACTCGGGGGACCGTTCCCCCCACGATTATGGCAGGCCTCTCTTGAAGTCGCGGTCTACCCTGCTGCCGCATCCACCTAAAATGACATCTGATCCAACCACCCTGGTGGGAACGAGCGTGTTCAACATCTGGACAACTACAAAGCTGCCTAGTATTTTTGTGAACAACTCTTTTTTTATGTACCCCAGTATAAAGTAATCTGAGCAGGTACTAACCAGACATATACTGACTGGAGGGATGCATATACCTTACTAGAAGAGGAATCTCGTGCACAAAACCCCAAAGGACTGTGTGCGTTAGCTTGAATATTCCATTCACGTGCAAATTCGGCGTCCAGTGGACACGCAGGTCACGGATGGACGCGGTTCTATTCAACGAAGGACAATTGAAGGTAAGTGTAAACTGTAGAAAGAAACTGCGTACAGCGACAAGCATGTCATCAGCACAAGCAAGAACAAGATGCTGTGACTAACCAATAACCAGGTAATGGCGTGAAACCGAATATAAGAACTGAGATAGTAGGTATCAACAACGGGCAAAATGTCATCCTAATGATGGTTGTGTTGATTTGTCGCTATTCTGCAGTGTTGGTGAAGTGAGGTCTGTCTACTCTCAGTCTAGGCGGCTGAGTACAGCGACCTCTGTAGGATGCATCAGCCACGGTTACATACAGCTCTTTGCTTTTTTTTCGTAAACACAATTTATTTATTTGCTATTGTACGAAGTAAATTGTGTCGACAATAATTATTTTTAACTAGAAAGTAACATAAGGAGAAGTTTGATACAATCTTTGATACCGGGACAGGCCAAATTGAGATGTAATATTATAAATCATAATACTATATTTATTAAATCAGGTTTAAATTCCATGCACAAATTTACCCGCACTATAGAAGCACTTAAGTATGATTTCAATTTTCTTTTTGAAATATTAATTTTTTTAATGTATTTCGTCAAAGAAATGTAATGAAATGAAATGAAAAGCGACTTTATTGGTGGCGAAGTTAGGACTTTAAAGTCCTCTCTTCCACTTAACCACAAATGTGATTGTACTAAAAACATATTTGAATTCTGCATCGTATTTTAGGTGATGAAAAGAGCTAGCCGTTTTTAGGCTACAGTATTCATTTGATTTGAATAATTGATAATACCTCGGTGATTATATATGAGGCTACGGATACCGTACTCAAGTACAATATGGCGGGGGTGCGCATGCGCCAATGTTACAACAGCAAAGTCTTGTCGCTCTTCAATTTAACTATATTTTTACAGTATATTATCAAATTTTGACTGTATACAGTAGTAACTTGGTGACCTTAAGTGACTACGAGAGGATACTACAACATTCCCAGTGAAACGTGAGCAAAATTTAGTGTTTAAAGGACTTTATAATCAGTAGGCTAGAACGCTCTAACTTCTAGGTTAGGTTTGAGCACTGAGCAAATGCTACATGCGGTCACGCTCGGTGACAGTCTACTGGGAGAGTGTTATCAGCTGGTCACCAAGCGCTCACCTACAACTCACTGATAGCGTATTGGTTACGCTATCAGCCTCGTAACCCTGATATCACCGGTTCGAATCTGGCTACAGTCACTTACCTTTTGCTTAGCTGATTTAAAGTTCTACGTTTTGGCAACTGCCTTCCTTGTTTATCAGCTATATTTATTTTAATTTTGATCTTGCGTATGACTAAATACGATGGAATTTTCGTTGGTTACGATCACAGGAAAGCAATACCTTATCCTCAATCGATATAAATTTAGAGAAGCCCATACCTTGAGCAACGGACTAATACATTGGAGGTGCTGTAATAAAAATTGCAGTGCAAACTTAAAAACAGATGGTAAAAAATCCAAAATGGAGAAAATTACCAAAGCAATAGTACACAACCACCAAATTCCAGTTCAACCGAAATCTAGTGATAGTAAAAACATTTCAAACAGTGAGGAACCCTTTTCCATAAACAATATATCTCACTCGACGCCCTTGAGAGACAAAACGGATGAATCGTTGATGGAAGAATCGAGTATTATGGAAGTACTAAGTGAAAATGGAAGCTTAAAAAGAAAAGTAGAAGACCTACGTCAGCAATTGGAAATAGTTACAAATCATGCTATCTCATCTGACGCTCGCCTACTGGAGTATACAGATCAGTTGTTCACTAACTCAGCCTCACTTCAAAATCAAACTGTGGAAGTGGAGACCCCGACTAATCAGGAACCTTCGGCGTTCGACTCTGCATCCGTGTCCTCTGCGGCAATAGAAGCCCCGACTACCCAGGGTATTCAGGCGGTGCATCCCAGATTAGAAAAGAAGAATGATACAACAAACACAGTAACAGTTGAAAATACATTCTCAAAACCTGATGAAGAAAACCAACATCTCAGGCAGAGAGTATCAGAACTCATCTATACCAATGAAGCATTGACAGACCGGCTTATTTCCCTTGAAAAACACATAGAACAAATTTCATTAAAAGAAAACAATAATACAACCGAAACCACTTCAATAGACTCCAAAACTTCTTTTATACCAAATGGGACAAACTCTGACCCTAATTTAAATACAACATCAAATGTTGAAACTCAAAAAGAAATAACTGAAAAAACTGTAATACAAAATAACAATACACCTAAACCTGAATCAGCAGAAAACATTCATGTTTTAAATGCAAACATGGGAGATATGATCGATGGACTTAAAAACAATAAACACTTTGCGTTTGCCCACACTATCTCGGGTGACTTCGATCATTACAGGCGTATGTCGGCTGGTGTGGCGGTCTCCTTCAGGGATCGATTTGGGAAACCTAAACCCGGTGACTGCCTGTCAAGGCGCCTGGCTTACCAAAAATCGCCAAGGGAAGCTGCTGTATACAGCTTAATAACTAAACCAGACTACTGGGGGAAACCAACTGTTGACGAGTACGACGCAGCGTTTGAAGATTTGATAGTCGACTTCAAGAAAAAGGACTTCACCACTCTCGTATGCCCCCCCATGGGCTGTGTACGAGACCTTATTCACCTCGACCACTTTGCCAGAAAGATTACGGAGTTTCAACGGAGGACAGGAGCAACAGTTCTTATTATTACCTGTGAACAGAAAGCCGGGAGAAAACTTCGTCATGGCCTCTCCCATCCGGAATTCGTAAATCGACTACGGTACGAGATTGAACAGACCAAGACAAAACCTACCGAGAGTACCCGTGGTAAGGACATCCCGACTACACAAAGAAAATCGGCACCTCAAACACCCTGGTATAAGCTATTAGACGAGGACATGAAGCTATACTTAGATCAAGTGAAGGTCCCGTCGAACGCTATCCTGCTGGACATCACAGTCAGTCACCTCCTGAAGAAGAGCGACTCTCCAGAGGATGTTGCAGATACGCTGAGAAATCTCGCTATTGACACCTACGACTTCGTACTGGCTGCTGTGAACGACCGGATGGACGAAGCCAAGGAGGGAGGTGCCCACTGGTCCCTGCTGGTCTACGCTCGAGCCACGGACACCTACTTCCATCTTGACAGCTTGGAACCCATGAACACTAAACATGCGGGGCAGTTGGCGGCTAAGCTGAGTGGTGACACTGACGTCAGTATTGTGCAGTTGCGGTGCCGTCGTCAGGAGGGGGGTGTGGAGTGCGGGGCTCATGTGCTACACTACGTAGATGTGATCTGTGATATGATAAGAGGTAACATATCCTTACACGGTGATCGCTGCTACCTACAAAACTTTTCAGTCAACAAAATATACGAGACAATTAAACAAGCAAAACAAGTTAAAAAGTCTCAAGTAAAATTAGCAAAACAGGAGAGGCTTGTCCTGTTGTCAGACAGCCATGGCCGCGGTCTACGCCAGTTGTTGCATGACAAGTTCGGCAGTAAGTGCGATGTAACAAGTTTTGTAAAGCCTAACGCAACCATGCAACATGTAATAGGTGGCCTAGACAGCGAGACCAAAAAACTTGGTAGCGGCGACCACTTAGTAGTTCTAGGAGGTACAAACAACATTGACAAAGATGAGGTATTCAATGTAAAATCAATGTTAGAAGAAATTGCCAAAAACACAAAGAACACCAATGTAATAATTTGTACCATTCCATTGAGATACGACAGGCGAGACTTAAATGTAAAAATCAGGAAAATCAATATAGAGCTTGTAATGGAAGCTCTAAAATATGACCACTTTAAAGTTTTAAATCTGTCAAACATGCCTGTAAATACATACAGTTCTCGTGGTCTCCATTTCAGTAAGAAAGGGAAACTTGTTTTGTGTGATTTTATTGCTGATAAAATTAGTACTTCTAATTTAAACTGAAAATTAATGACAATGGATTACTCTCTGCTAAAACAAATACAAATTCTTATAATTGTATAAATAACGCGCAGCAAAATATCTTAAATAATCTACATCTTAAAATTATTCATTTAAATATTCAATATATTCGAGATAAAATAGATTCATTAATTGTGTTTTTACAAATTGAACAACCTCACATTGTATTTTTAAGTGAGCATGGCTTGAAAAAAGAAGAACTGCATTGCATTAATTTTCAGAATTATCAAGTCATAAGCGACTTTTCTAGATCAAACCATAAGGGTAGTGGTGGATTAGTTATTCTAACTAACCAAAATGTGTCAGTAAATATTCTCAATGTAAATAAGTTTTGTAAAGAAATGGTTCTTGAGACAGCAGCTATTGAGTTGATTGTAAGTAATGATATGAGAATACTTTTATTTGGAATATACCGACCACCATGTTATTTGAATGTAAATAGTTTTTTTAATTTGTTCTATGCAATGCTTTCAAAGTACCTAACACACAAAAATAAGCATTGTGTTATAGTTGGTGATCTAAATTTTGATTGGCTAAAAAGTAGTAATGATACCAATAGACTAAAAGATCTAATGAACGAGTTTAATTTTAAACAATTTGTAAACTCACCAACTCGAGTAACAAGCTCTTCCGCGACACTTATAGATCATGTTTTATCCAATTTAGACGACGAACTAATGCAGGTACAGGTGATGGGGAGTGGTCTCTCTGACCACTTCGCACTTTCCGTCACACTCGCGATACCAAACACAACTCGTACTCAAAAACCTGCGTCTCGTAGCTCAAATAGTAAAACAGTACATAATACATGCCCAGAAAACTTAAAAACCTTAAACTTTGTGTTATCTAAAGAAAACTGGGAACTACTTAATAACAGTGTAGATCCGAAGATAAATATAACACATTTATTAACGTTTTTAATTTTAATTTATCTATAGCATGTCCGTTAAAAAAGGTCATTAAAAAGCAAAATACTTCGAGAAAGCCGTGGATTACTAAGGGTATAATTGTATCGTCAAAGAAACTAAAGGAACTTGACTTTAAAAGAAAACATAATTGTTCAATTAGTTTTATTAATTATTATAAAAGTTACAAAAAACTATATCGTAGAGTCATTAAACATGCAAAAGCTGCACACTTGCGCTCGCGACTAACACAGACTGATAACCTATCGAGAGAGGCTTGGAGGGCAATCAACACAGACAGGTCAACAAAACCGGTTTCGTTACCTGCTGATATGCCCACCCCCGAACAGTTTAATCAGTACTTTGCTAATGTAGGCAAACAAAAACACTCTCTAATAACTGAGCCCGGACTACAAACACAGTCTGTTAGAACGTGTTCCAATACACTTGCTTTGAGTCCAACTGATCCTCGTGAGGTGTACAGTGTAATAATGAAGCTAAAAAATTCAAATTCGGCGGGCTACGACGGTATAACACATAAACTCATGCGACATTGCGCTTCATTAATTAGTGGTGCTCTCTCAGATGTTATTAACGCTTCCTTATCCGAAGGGGTTTTTCCTCAAGCTCTTAAACAGTCAATAGTGCGTCCTATTTTTAAAGACGGTGCTCCCAATTTACCGGAGAATTGGCGCCCAATTTCAAACGTGTCAACTCTATCTAAAATATTTGAGCACGTGTTTGCTTCTAGATTGCTAAACTTTTAGAACAACACAAGTTGTTAAGTAAAGAACAGTATGGATTTATAAAGGTAGGAATACGAACGATGCAATGGTTGACTTCGCTACGAAAGCCATCAATGCATTAGACCAAAGGTATAAAGCGGTTGGTGTATTTTGGATCTTCAAAAGCTTTTGATTCATTAAAACATACCATTCTTTTGAACAATTATCTAATCTAGGAATTCGTGGTTTGGCGCTAGATTGGATTAAATCATACTTAAGAAATAGATCCCAAAAGTACTTATAAATAGCGTGCAATCCAAAATGTTTATTTAAGCTTTGGGATTCCGCAAGGTTCAGTTTTAGGCCCAATTCTATTTATTCTGTACTTAAATAATCTAACTAAACAATTTCCAAACTTACAAGTGACTATGTATGCCGACGACATAGCTCTGGTATTCCAAAACAAGCTGCTAAGTAATTTAGAAGTAGACTGTTATTCGCAACTGTCTCTCCTATATCAATACCTTAACTGTAACAATTTACACGTAAACTCCAGTAAAACTAAGTGTTTACATTTTTCAAAAAGCACTACTTTTGAAGTAGAGCCGTTAGTTTTTATATCTGAAACCGAGCTTTCCATGGACGAAGAAAGCAAATATTTGGGTCTTATTTTTGATAGGAACTTTTCTTGGACACCGTACGTCGATTTTATTTGCTCTAAATTATCTTCACAGTTATTTCTTTTAAGTAGATTTTCGGGATATCAAAATTATTTCCTAGTCAAGTTAATTTACTTCGCCCTTATTGAGTCAAGACTTAGGTACGGTATTGTTCTTTGGGGTTCTACATCCCAGTCAAATCTTTTAAGAGTTTTCCGGTTACAAAAAAGGGCAGTCCGAATAATAGCTGGGGTACACAGAAGAGCTTCGTGTCAAAATCTTTTTAAAACTATGCAAATCTTAACATTACCGTCAATTTTTATTTATGAAACCCTTGTATATTATAAATTTAAATCAACATCAATTCAAACCGGTTCAGACATACATACTTACAACACGCGGCACAGACACCAACACAGACAGACATCACATAGACTTGGGATTGCGGCTAATCTTCCGGAAAACCTGGGACCAAAGTTATTTAACAGGCTTCCTGAACGAATTAAAACAGAAACAATCCCAGATAAATTTAAAACATCATTAAAAAAATTTCTTTTGCAAAGGGCTTGTTACTCGGTCACTGAACTCTAGATTAAGAATGTAATTAAATTAATTTAACTTGTATTTGAAGTGTATGTATTTGTTCAATAGGTGTTTTATACAATCGAACTAAGTTTAAGTTTCAATTTAAATAATTGTAAAGCATTTTTCTGTTATTTTCTTTTACTATATAATATATTCATTCATTCATTTTGTTAAATTTTAAGATCGTATTTATAAACAATTACTATATTATTTTTGACTATTGCAATACAATATTTGTAAAATTGTCTTACTGCAATAAAGGAATTTGAATTTGAATTTGAATTTGAATATTCATTGTAAACAACAACATAGCCGACAAGTGCTAGCGTGAATGCTAGCGCGACGTGAGAATCTACACACAAGTGCTGTTTTCAGGGTTGTTTCCCTTAAAAAAAGGGCAAAACTGTATTTATGATCCAATTTTTAAGAAAGTCAGTACGAACATTAACAGCACCGTGCCCGCGTGAACCAAAACTCAACGAGGTCCTGGATGTGTACATATCAAGTGTTGTTATTCGACTCTGTAGTGTTGTCAAGCTCATACCGTCTCACCAGTTCCATCCACGACGTTTCGTTCTACGAGACAGGAGAAATGAAAACACTATTTTATATACACTTTCTACTAACCTAAGATTTCCAAACTATACGCAAGGAAAGAAAATGCGGCGCGAAAAGTCTATATGAAATTGTTCGGTAATCCTCTGTTTAAACAGTTAACAACACTACGTTACAACTCGTCTTGAGGAAATTGCAAATTAGCTGTGATCTCGAGTGACGAGTGTGATCAATAGTGAGTAGTGGTGACGTCACGCATATAATATATTCATAGGAGCTGAGTAACTGTCAAACAGCTGACAGCTGACGCGTATCGCCCAGGGAATCAATAGAAACAGCTGATGTCTTACAAGCACAGAATACTCAGTACTTAATCTTTAAACTTGTACTTGTTTTTACTTCTATAAAATTTTGGTAGTAAACTGTTAAGTGATCAAGAAGTATATTATAAACTCACATACTGCTTCACCGCCAATGATGTTTTTACCTGTGAACAAAATCGTAAGAATGAAGACACAGCAGAAAACTTAGATTCAGCCTACTTCATTGTTTCTTGATAAATTTCCTCGTATATTCTGGCTCGTATATACAGACTATACAACTTAAAACACGACAGTGTGTTTAATATTAATATGTGTTTTGGTAACAATGTAGCGTGGCTCAAGGCTTGGCATTAATGAGGAGTTTAAGCATTACAAACAACTAAAGCATAATACAGTACACAATGCGGTAGACCTACAGTACTCGTAAAACCAATAACGTACAACGTTGGCATTGGGTGAAAACCAAAAACACTATTTGACAGTTCTAGCAAAACAAAACAACTGAAGCAAATTCTCTCTTTACTTAACTCTTAGGCCTTTGCGACCGCTGTCACAACTATAATCTAGTTCATCCGTTTCACACAGTGTCAAAAATTATAATAATTTGCTTGAAATATTTCAGCGTAATTGTAAATTACCCCCTATGATTGGTCGAAACAGCCAATCAGTGACTGAAGGTTGTACACAACAGCGAGACTGAAATATTTCAAACAAAATTGAGACAAATTATTTTTGACGCGGTGTGAACCAGAAGAGCTAGATTATAGTTTAACACCAAACACATTGAATTTAGTCACCTAAAGCTAAGTATCATACAAATGTACATAACATAACAAATATAGTCACACGCCATGATATTTCACAAGCAAATGTTTTAATTTAAGAACAATCTGAAAAACTACGTCTCGAAAATGTTACAACAAATTGTGTTCCGTCCTGTTGAGAAAAGTAAAGCGTTGAAGTAAGCGTTGGTAATTTACTATTTGCCTAAAATAAAACAATTCTTGCATGATTTCCTGTATGAAACTACTTAATTGTTCCAAAGTTTAGCTTAAATTAATGGTCGTGTGGGTTTAAAATAAACGTAAATAACTGAACATATTTTTCACAAGCATGCTTTTTTGGGGGAGTATTCTTCAAAATATTTTGTATGATTATATATTTAAACACTGTATGTAAACTGAAGAAATAAATAAATAAATTGGACAGAGTGATACGAAGAGAGCTGAGCTAATTGCCAGTTCCACAACTCGATAGAAAAGTAATCAAGACAGGAGTCAAGTCTGGTTCTCTCATACGCACGACATAACCATACACCATATGTTACGCGGAATATCTACATTAGTACGTTGATGTTCTTCAAAAAGGAAATTCGTGTCAGAAAATATTTATCTAATTGACTAGGATGACAATAAATTTAAAACATTTAAAAATAAAACTTCGTTTTGAGTGCAGAGCAGCCATTTCGTTTTTGTCCCTTAAGCACATTGTAAAAACAAGCACTTTCTTGAGACAACTCACTTCTCCATTTTTCATCCGGTCTTTTGGAAATATGTTTTATAACAAAAATGACAACGTACTGTTTGTAATATGTCCACCTTGTGATAAACATTCAAATTAAAGTACTTCCATAAGTTTGAAGTAATAAATAGTTATGGCGAATGGTGTAGTAGTCTTCAAATTTCTTTAGTAATAAGCCCATAGAAAAACATACCAATCATGTCATGCTAAATTCCAATACAAATCCCAACGCTAACCCACACGTTCTTAAACACAACACACTCGTCTACTCCCACTGCCCACGTGACGGTGAATGAATTAACCATCTATATTTGCGGATTGCGGATTGGATATCGCTGATGACGTCATCGACGTGTCAGTCACAGACAGCTGATGATTTGTCATCCAGCAGTCAGCTGTTTATGTGACGCGCGTCATCCATCATCTGGCGTTTCAAATAATAGCTCTTATGTAAACCCCTCTGTTCCATTTGACACAGTTTTTAACAACAGTGACAACGCTTACAATGTTCACTGTCTACTTTAGTTTCATAACATTGTATTCAGCTTTGACAAAGGATTTAGTGACATTTAACACGATATGGATGGTAATGTACTTACAGTACAATTGTTTGGATTAACCAAGTGCCCTCTGTGACAGTTACTTTTAATGACAAAATTGCATCTTTTGTTGATTTGTTCTCTACTTTTGTCTAACGCTGCTTTCACATAGTGACTTTTCCTTTGTGTCTTATTGAACATAAAGTCCAAAAGATTCTCCAGTGCAGAAAGGTGCCTTATTTTCGATAGTCCACTTTGAAATGGGGTTTCAAAGCACTAAAGGTACTTTGCCATGTACTGTTTTAAGGAGTACTTTTCTCAACAAGTGACTGCTGCAGAAGCGACTGCTGCAGAAGCGACTGATGTAGAAGCGATTGCTGTAGAAGCGACTGCTGCAGAAGCGACTGCTGCAGAAGCGACTGCTGCAGAAGCGACTGCTACAGAAGCGACTGCTGCAGACTCGATAAATCCGTGCATCTTCAGTGAATTCGCAACAAGACAATAAATAAAGCAAGTAAGCCGAGTGGAGCAGATAAGCGAGATATATGACGCCTGTTCACTCTAAGCAGGTCTTATGACACATAAAGGTTTCCCTGAATGTGTCCCTTGCGCCCAATGTTACTTTCGCTTTCCACGCTCCCTATTTCTGACGCCTGAATGGGAATTTACGTATTGATAGTTTCTTTATGTTGAAAGAAAGCTCGGTTGTAGATTCTGTGAGAAGATTTCACTCTACTTTGTAGTTTAAGACAGAAGTCAAACCCTATACGTAGGTAGAGAGGGACAAATGAACTTCGTTCGGCAGTCGCCAAGTACATTGCCAAATGCAAGGTGAAAACGCTCAGTATGGCTTAGCTATTATTTAAGGACATTTAAAATAAAACGTCCTGATGAAGCTGTAAAAAAAGCAGTGGTATGTGTGTATACCACAGCACATTTTAAATATGCTGTGGGAAAACACTATTTGAATTGCTTTTCTAGATTTTAATATGTATAATTATAAAAACGTATTGACAATCAGTGGTTATTATAAATACTTGTTTAGACCTATAAATCGTCAACGATTTTTTTTTTAAACTAATAATTTAGTTTTATGTATAAACATGTATCTTCATATTTAAAATCGTTTAGTCGGATTAGTGCTGGTTAGTTGAAATTGTTTTACCACAAGGTATGCTAATTTATCAAGCCAATTCGTACATTTGTACAGAACGAGTATTTACTATTTAATGCAAAAAAATACTTCGTTCTTGAAACAAATAAAAAAATTTCTCTAGTAAAGCTTCACAAACACTTATTGATTAGATTTTGGAAAATAACTTTGAGAAGTTTGCAGCTCGTTACAATGTCGGATTAGCATGCATATTGAATCTTGTATGTAACACTTTGCACTTGCGTACGCTTGGCATGTAGGCCTGGTTATAGTGGGAACGTGTGTTTATTTATTTAATATACAACGATACATTATTAACATAACGCTGAGCTACAGGTCCACTAGTAAATACGTGGACTCACTTTAAGCAAAGTCTGACTGTGTCGACCATTCTATACTGATGGAAAGAAAGAAGAAAGAAGAAAGAAAAACGTGTTTTATTTACATCAGTAAGTAAACGTATTACATTTGTTGCTTTTTCTATTGATATTTGAAAACGACACTTTTTCAATAAAAAACACTTCCTTGTGCAATGAAGACAAAACCTAGAAAAAAACACTGTTAAAAAAGAAAAACACATACAGCATTGGCCTAAAGGGCCGTCAGCCGGGGAGGCACTAAACAAAAATACACTAATTTACAAAACTTTTAAAATTCATTTCAATAACTTCAATACATTGTAGCAGCCACTCAAAACAACAAGAAACCTGGTCGTCTAAATGATTAAATAGAAAAATTTATAAAAAAGGCTTAATTTTTTCTTTTTTGTACAACTGTTAACAATTTAGAAATAATGTAAACAACAATATTAAAAACTGTCTAAGTGTGTTGGGGATGTTAATGTTTTATTCGCGCAAAATTTTGACTACTAATAAAACAATTTAAGATTAAAAATTAAATTCGCTAATTAAATTCCACCTTACTACCCACGCTTCTTTCATAAAATTTGCAAGTCTTTGCCAATCCCACCCATTTAAGCAACACATACACTCTTCAAAATTTAAAACACTTTTAAAGAACCAGTTACGTCTTATTTCGGCTAAAATTGGGCAACGGGCTATAAAATGGTAGATCGTTTCATTCTCATTTAAATTACAAAGTGAACATGTCGGTATCCTGTCTGCAATCCAAGGCTTATAGTTCAAATCAACTAACTCTGCTCTTGCTTTGATAACCCATCTTATCGATTGCATGTCTAGATTCAGGAAGCTATTGTTTGCCAGTTCGAAGTTTAGACCAGCATACAGACGGTGGAAGGTCGCATTTCTAGCCCTTTGTACACACTTCTCTTTCCATCTCACTCTCACCGCCTCCACGACCTTCCTCAACTGTTCACCTGTTCTCCCTATGTTGTCGATGTCAATGTCCAGATCTATGTCGTGATTACGAGCTAGGTTCCTCAAATCTCGGTACCATGATAACCTCTTTGTTATTATATGACGAGCTAATATTTTTGGGAGTCTATGTTGTTCCAGAGATAACACTCTTAGAATGTATTTCATAAATATTTTCAAAGTGAATAAATACACGTTTTCAAGTTCTGTCTCTAAGAACAAAACATAATTGGGCGTATTATTTGGCAGCCGAAAGGTTCTCTTTATAAACATTCTAAATACACTTTCTATTGCGTCGCTTTCTACATAACCCCAGACCTGTGCACAGTAACAAACTATTGACCGTAGTACTGCATTGAAACATGTAAGTTTCGCATTGAGAGGGACTTTGTCATTGCCCAATAGAGCATTCCATACTGAGCACATCGCTAATTTTGCCGCTCTAGCTTTTTCCTTCAAGTGAGGTTCCCACGAGTGTGTCGTTGTCATGGTTACTCCTAAATATTTATAGCTATTTACAATTTCTACAGGATGCCCTTTGAATCTCCAACTGTCATTTTGGCTGAGCCTGCCCCCTTTCCTAAATACCATTACTTTCGATTTCGCGAGGTTAACTTTTAAATTCCACATGTTGCAGTATACCTCCAATTGATTAATCATAAGTTGCAGTCCAGCTCGGGAAGGTGACGTAATAACGATATCATCTGCATACTTAAGAATTTTTATTCTATTCCCGTCCACTGTACATCCTCCCTCCAAAATGTCAACAATATCGTTCAAAAATAGAGAAAATAACAAAGGACTGAGTATACAGCCTTGTTTGACTCCTACATTTGTCGTGAACCAGCTGGATATTTGTTCTCCACACCAAACCGCCACCTCTGTGTTGTCATACAGATCTCTAATTATCTTCAGGAATCGAGTTGACACCCCTAGTCCTGACAGTTTATAGAATAATGACTTTCTGTCAATAGTGTCGAATGCAGCTGAGAAGTCTACAAAAAAGCAATACACCTTTCCCTTTCTTTCAGATAAATTTATCTGAATCAAACTCGACAAATTGAATATGTTATCTGCTGTGGAGTACCCTTTTCTGAAGCCTGCCTGATATTCACACAGAATGTCTTGCCTATTCACCCAAGTACTAAGCCTATTATATAGTAAAGAACTAAATATCTTTCCTATGCAGTCAATGAACGACAGCCCTCTATAATTTGCCACCTCATTAACATCGCCTTTTTTGTGCAATGGATAAATTATAGACCTTTTGAAACTTAGCGGAATTTTTCCCTGAATGTAAATTTGATTAAAAATATTTCGTAGCTTTGTAACTATTATTTCGGCACTATGTTTATAAAACTCGTATGGTATTCTGTCAAAACCTGGCGCCTTGTTGTCCTTAAGTTTCGATACAACTGTTAAAATTTCATTCTGTGTAAAAGGTGCATCTAAGAAGTCATTAGTTATATAAGCTTCCGCATACTGTATTGGTGCCGCCTCTAGAGGAGGGTTCAATAAATTCTGAAAGTAATTTATCCATTGTGGGACAGAAATATTCCCAACTCGATTTCTCCTATTTCCTTTAAAATAATTCACTGCATTCCAAAACTCCTTGGGGTTGTTTGTTTGGGACAAATTGTTTAGTAAGTTATCAATATGACATTTTTTCTTACGTTTACACAATACTTTGTATTCTCTTTGCTGTCTTAAATATGAGTATTTCACAATATTAGAATTAGTTTTTCTGAACAAACCCAGTAGTCTAAAAACTTTTCGTCTAGTGCTCAAACAATCAAAGTCAAACCAGGGCTCTTTATTAGTACATAATTGTCTTTCATCCCTTTTATCTGGTTTCCACTTAGACGCTTGCTTTATGCTGGTTGTGATCTTATCTATATTTAATTGATTGTTATCTGTTAATTGTATGCCTAGAACACTATGACGCAATGTCTCACAAAAAACGCTCTTATCTTGGATTCTCCAATTCAGTCTGGGTAATAACTGTTGCATATTTGTCTCCTCCCTTATCTGCGTTGATAAGCCTGGAGATAAGCCCACTTTAACACCTACACTGATAGGAAGGTGATCAGACCCTGCATGGCTTATCACTTCAAAATAATTAATGTACCTCAGACTATTCACGGATACAATTGCAAAATCTATCACAGATGCCCCTGCCCCACCTACATAAGTAAACTCTCCATTTGGATCTTTTTTTGTTCTGCCGTTCAATAAAACTAGCCCAAATTCATCACATAGATTTAATAGCCTTTGTCCTCGGTTATTTGTGGTCAAATCTTTTGATTTTCTTTCACCAGTTAAGCCCAGATCTGACTCCAAATTTAACCTACTTTCCCTAAAAAAATGTTCTAAATTCTGTTTACTTGCTAGTCGTCCATTAAAATCCCCAATTAACAATAGGTTCTGCTCTGTGTTGTTAATCAAAAAATTCGAAAGTATTTCAAAGTTGTCTTCCCAAGTATTACAGTTTAAATAAACGGGTAAAATTGAAAATATTTCTCGAGTTACTTTGCAGTTAACCTGTAATAACTTAATATTATTTTGAATTACAAAGTTTACATGACTTAGGTACTTTGATTTCAGGTTAACACAACAAATTATTCCCCCCATTGCTCTACCAAAATTTCTGATTTTCTCTGCATAACTATAAACATCTACTTTAAAATTCTGTAAGATATGTTCAACCCAGATTTTGTCTGATTCTAAAATAAATGTTTCTATCATTATAATAATATCATAACTGTTAATTAAACTGAAAAATTCGCTTTCTTTTGCCCTAGACTTTAAACCACAGATATTATAAGATAATATTTTTAAACAACTAAGATAATTGTCTCTTACATTGGTTAGCTGAAGTTCAGCCGTTGCCTCTTCATGTCCTATGGGATTGGCGTCGTCTTCCTATCGAGTGGCTGTAGTCGTCTGTCCCGTTGATCCTCCTGGTGTCCCTCCAGAGCGCTGCGTCCTCCCGTCCCCGTCCTGCTGCAGTTGAGCTAAGAAGTTGGAGAAGTCCTTGCCCAGCATCTCCATCAGCTTCGCGGCTCCATCCTCCTGGCCTGCCATCAGCTTGTCCCCGGTCCAGGTGAACCTCGTGTCTCCGATGTCCAGGTGGTCGAACACCAGTGGCATGCGCTGGTGACCTGAGACTCTCTCCACCTCCCGTCTCACTGCTGACAGATAATACCGCTTCCTCCTGACGTCGTGAGAGAAGTCCCTGTGTACGATGTAGCTTGTCCCTTTCAGTCTCTTCACGTTCGACATGATAACACCGATGTCATCATCATCTGGGAAGTGAGCGATGATGGCCTTGTTGCCCGTGCCAAGAGGGTGCGCCCGGTTGACCCACACTTTGTCTGTACACTTTAGCACTTCCTTACAAAAGCCCCGTACCAGATCTTTGATATTTGTTTGACGGTTCCAAGAGAGTCCAATGAATATAAGGTTATTACGCCTAGACCTATTTTCTAAATCACTCAGCTTGTTAAGTACACGATGTTCCTGCTCTTTAATAAGGCTAAGTTCAGTTTTCAGCTGAATATTTTCCTCGGCTAGCCTCCTCACCTCGCTCGCCACCAACGACACATCTTCCTTTGTAGCCAATAAAGCTAACTTTACATCAAGCAATTTACTGAGTTCATTTATTAACTGTCCGTGAGTGATGTCCCCTATCTTTTCACCGGCCATACTCACAGCTTCACTAGGTAGCCTATCCTGAACACCACTGTCACTAGTGAACAACTCGGGCGAACTGTTGAATCTTTGACGTTTCTTCACTCTTGATCCTCTAGGTGTAAAAAAATCCGGAATTAAGCTGTTACCACTCATAGAAGCACTGTCTACAACACGGGACCGCACCAAACGCACTGAACAGACATTAGCGACGTTGCAACCGCACTAAACCACAGCACTCCATTCTATACTGATGGATAAACTGTTCAACATTGATATAAGGGGATTACCGTATTTACAGCCCCATATTTCTAACCGTGCACAATATATTCAAGTAGCAAACGTGAGATCACAAGATATGGCAATCAGCTATGGTGGGTGTCCCTCCGGGATCAGTAATAGACCCTGTTCTATTCTTAAAATACGTAAAAACGCCAAAATCTCCATTACAGATGTTCAAACGACACAACTCATTTTTCACTGCAGTATCTAAATATTTCTAACTAGTTGAAAGTTATCATTACGATTACATTACATTATTAGTTTTTAACGCAAACTACTTATCTTTTTCCAGGGACGGATAAATGTGTGTGATACAATCTTTGTTATGTATTGGATTTTATTGTTTTGCAACAAATTGTACGTAAAAACGCAAATAAAGTCAGTACTATGTAATAAGTTATGAGAAATCAGTGCACAAATATCAATGGCAGTGCTACAGATCAAGTGAGATTGTGTGCAACTTGCTGATACACTGTGGTTTCAAGACACGACTCTAGCAACATATTGTCCAAGTCTACAGGTACAGGTCTGCTGCCTGGGGCAAGTTCTGTTGTGTTGTTACCGAATCTTGTCAGTAGATACTGAGCTCAGCCTTCATTGTTTGCCAAGTTACCTCAGGCCAGTCTTTCACATTGAGACCACCACTGCGCGCTGCCACAGGCGGCATAGCGACACATTCATCAACAAGAAACACATCACATCATCATATCAAGTTGTGTGGCAAAACAGAAAACTATTTTTAGTTGATTAACATAGTATAAGTAGCCCAAACTTATATGCCTGCTTCGAACCCGTGAGCCTCCACACTGGAGGTCGATAGTAAAAGTGTGTCTTGTTTAACGAGGCGAAGTTAGGACTACAAAGTCCTCTCTACCACTAAACCTCGACCTTTACCTAGCGTTACCGTAAAGTCACGTTACAAATGTAAGTGGTTACTGCGGGTATCGACCCGCGCTAGCGGAGTGGTCAGCTCCGGAGTCGCGCACGATTCCAACCCGCCACGGGTCCGCTCGTGCGATACTTGCCCACTATGGAGGCGTCACGCGCAGGCAATGATATATTGTGTTTGATTTGTGTGTCCGAAATTTCCTACACCGTCTCTTGACTTTGATCGGTTGCGTTTTCATACAGGTATGGTGTTTAGAGAATTGGGAATTGTAGTTGTTGGGTTTTCTGTCTTCTTCTTACACTTTATGCTCCTCTAGTGTAGATCAAAATCCTTTACTGGAAGATAGTGAAGATAGTTTACGCCAGGGTAACCTACTGTATTTGAGTTATAACTATTAAATATGCATGTTTACTCTAGAAAGAAATGTCGATAGTGTTGACCTTCAAACACCTAAGTAAACAAATTCACACAAATCAAAATATCTACCAAAATAATTTAAAACTACATCAAAGAACATACTTCAGCCTCCGTCCTAACATCCGACACATGTTTTACACCAGTATATAAAGCCACAAAAGAATCCATGTCCACCTTAATAACCTATTCAACTGTAAAGCAATCTGTCAACAGTGCTATCAAAAGCAGTGGTGCTGCCTGGCGGCTCTAAATCACACCACACCGCCACTGTCTTGTCTCTGTCTAAATGTGAACTGTTGGCTAATAAGAATAGCGTGCGGATGAAAATAGCCTGTTCAGCCTCCAGTATTCAGCCTCCGTCCTAACAACTGACGACAGACAGGGACATGATACCCATTACCACCTCGCTCAGACACTGGTCCACAGACACTGGTCCACAGACACAGGTCCACAGACACAGACACTGGGTCACAGACACAGACACTGGTCCACAGACACAGGTCCACAGACACTGGTCCACAGACACAGGTCCACAGGCTCAGTCACTGGTACACAGACACAGACACTGGTCCACAGACACAGGTCCACAGGCTCAGACACTGGTCCACAGACACTGGTCCACAGACACTGGTCCACAGACACTGGTCCACAGACACAGACACTGGGCCACAGACATAGACACTGGGCCACAGACACAGACACTGGTCCACAGACACAGACACTGGGCCACAGACACTGGTCGACAGACACTGTGGTCCAGTACACTGTCGACAGACACTGGTCCACAGACTCTGGTCCACAGGCACAGGTCCACAGACACGGACACTGGTCCACAGACACTGGGCCACAGACACTGGTCCACAGACACTGGTCGACAGACACTGGTCCACAGACACTGGTCCCCAGACACTGGGCCACAGACACTGGTCCACAGACTCTGGTCCACAGGCACAGGTCCACAGACACGGACACTGGTCCACAGACACTGGGCCACAGACACTGGTCCACAGACACTGGTCCACAGACACCATCAGAAATGACATTCACTCGGTGCTCATCTGTCTCCTAGCATTGCTGTATATTCATAAGATTGAATTTAGCGTAAACACTTTTAAAATGTTTCTTATTTAAAACATTTTCCAAATATTTTACTTAAAGACTATATATTTTAAGCCAGTATAAAGCACTCACTATACCAGCTGATGATTTCTGTAATGTTGCGGCATGCAAATTATGTTTGTAATTTTCCTTAGCACCTCTTCGATTCAACACAAAGTCCAGCCAGCATAGTGTTTACCACAAAGCGCACTGTATTTACATACGCATATGCCATACACAAGTGAAAAGCATCAAATGAACAAAGAGTGACTCGTTTACAGCGGAGAGAGAGAGAGAGGGTGGAGAGAGAGAGAGAGAGAGGGGTAGAGGGATGGTTGTCAGACACTGAGTTAGAAACACAAACTGAGTTACACAAAGTGTGCTGTATTCACTCACGGGTTATATCCTGTATCCTGTAGCACATTATTCGTTAACCCTCAAGTAATTACGAACCCGTGTTCAATTTATAGTCAGACCTGTTGCTGGAGTTTCGCTGACGAATTTGTTACTGTTAATTAGTTTTGAGAACTCAATCGCCGCTTTTTAACATCAATTTAACTACGGATACGATCTGGTACCCGAGAAACTGTTGCGGTATGTCTACACATCGTGTTTTCACCAAATTCTTCACCTTAAATATAAAACTGACAGGAACGGGAAACTTGTACACAAATATTTTCGGCGAAGGTTAATTCCCAGATAGTTTTATAAAATAATGTAACGTCGATGCGATGAACAAACCCGGGACTTTGTGAAAACCACTCAGTTTATTTTGTAAAAATTAAATAAACTCTGTAGACTTTGCCTGAGCTGGCATTTTAAAGAGAACCGCATGTTCTAAGAACCTCCGAAACTTGTTTACCCCGAAACGACGGCCAAGCACTCAGATTCATATAAATTGATGCTTTAATTTCTTGGGGCGATAAGGTGCGGGAAGCAAAAGCTACAGGCCGCCTGATACCATCTATCTCCTGCGAAAGAACCGCTCCAACTGCCACAGAGGAGGCATCAGTTTGCAAGATGAAAGGTTTGGAAAAATCCGGCATCAACAAAACCGGAGGCTGCATGATGGCCTCCTTAAGAAGTTCAAAGGACGTCTGCTGATCTTGACCCCAAACAAAATTGGCCCCCTTTCTCCGCAGCTCATTCAAAGGAGCAGCCAATTCCGCAACATTAGGAATGAAACGACGATAAAAATTTATCATCCCAACAAAACGGGCAATGCCCTTCACATCCCTGGGAGGAGGAAAATCTCTGATACCTTGAGTCCGAGCCGGATCAATGCAGACGCCTCGAGAAGAAATTAGATGACCTAAAAAGGAAATTTCCGAACGAGCAAAACTGACTCTTCGGGTTAACGGTCAGACCCGAAGAACTCAAGCGCTTAAGCACTTCCTCTAAATGGACAAGATGATCTTCCCAAGTTTCTGAGTACACCAAGAGGTCATCCAGATAATTGAAGCAGTACTTGAATTTCAAATCATGAAAGATTGAGTCTAGAAGACGAGTGAGAGTTTGAGCTCCCACTGCCAAACCCATGGGTACTCTGGTGAACTGATAAAGGTTCCAAGGGACACAG
The DNA here is from genome assembly GCA_018831715.1 of Matsumurasca onukii. Taxonomy (NCBI): domain Eukaryota; kingdom Metazoa; phylum Arthropoda; class Insecta; order Hemiptera; family Cicadellidae; genus Matsumurasca; species Matsumurasca onukii. The sequence continues at coordinate 3,736,237 of CM032065.1, forward strand.
AAAGCAGTCAAATGACGACTTTCTTTCTTGAGTTTAATCTGATGATAAGCGGCATTCAGATCGAATACCGAGAAGTATTTGGCCTTGCCGAACCAATCAAAGGCGGAATGTAAATCAGGAAGAGGCACTGAATCAATTTCGATATTGGCATTCAACTTACGGTAGTCCAAGACCATACGAGATTTTCCATTAGGCTTAGGGACAAGAAAAGCTGGACTAGCGTAGCTTGAGCATGATGGCTCGATGACTCCCTGCTTTAGTAAATCATCAATCATGGTCCTAAGAATTTCCATTTTAGGAGGAGCCAGTTTGTACGGGTGGGAGCGCACAGGCCTGGTGTCAGTAAGACGGATCTCGTACTCGAGCAAGTGTGTTACTCCTAACTCGGGGGTTAACACTTCTGGGAAACACTTGCTCAAGTCCCTAATAGCTTGCGCTTGCGGCGCAGAAAGGTGAGCTAAAGGGTCAGTCGTCTCCTTGACGTCAACAACAGTAGTTTGATTGGTTTGCACTTCCCCGAAAGGTACTGACACCCGGCGTCGAAACTTGAAATAACAGACTCCCATTTGGAGATCTAGAACCATACCCGTTTTAGAAATAAAGTCTGCTCCTAAGATGACTGGAAAACTCAGGTCCCTAGCGACCAGGAAGCTCCACACCCACGAAAAATTGTCAATTTTAAATTTAAATGTTACTTTCTGACGAATTTCCATTGGGGATTGAGACGCTGTCCAGCAGACTAGGGAACTGTCCTCCACCTTTTTAAAAATAGACTTTTCAGATAAGAAATCAAATACTTCACCAGAAATCAGACTGCGGGCAGAACCCGAGTCGACCAGAGTCTTCAGAAATGACTGACCCACTAAGATTTTCAGTGTTGGGCAGGTAGAGGACACGCCACCTAACCCCAGGTTAGCCAAGTCAGGGCCGCGGCGCGACATGGGTCCCTCATCACCGAGGCAACCCCAACCCTCCAAGCCGGGAGGAGAACTCGGTGTTTCCCTCCCGGGCCTTACCCGTTTTTTGGAGGCGGTTCCGGATAGCTGGATTTGCCCCGGCGACAGAACCGCCGAATGTGTCCTGGCTCTCCACAGTTGAAGCAAACAGGGGGCCCACGCCTAACCGCTGACGCCTGGTTAGCAACCTGAAGAGAGTTGACCGTTCTAGTATGGGGCCTACTCAATCTCTCCTGATTTCTCTCTGCTGGTCTGAAAACTGAACATTTCTAGAGAGAATCGAAAGTCTATCTAGATCAGCAAACGATGTCACTGACCCAGCGAAGACAAGCCTAGAACGCTCTTGGACAGTGAGTCCCTGCAAAATAACTTGGACTACCTCAGCTTCGGGGAGGTTGAGCAAAAGTACCTGGCTGGCTCGACGAATACAACTGACAAAATTTGACAGGCTCTCATGATTCAGTTGGGGTCTCAGAAAGCGATCGATGCGAAAACGATCTTTGATCTGCCCTGGCAAGAAAAACTCTAAAGTTTCTCGATGAAAATCCAGGAAGCTTCCCTGCCTGGCTAGGCAAGTCATGAGTCGTTCACCAAGTGGACCATGACAATAGGCCACAATGAGCCTCAGGAGGTTCCCGTCACTTATGCCTGGATACTCACGAAGACGGTACAACTTCTCAAAGAAGCTGAACAACAAATTCTCATCCAACCCGTCCACGTGAGGAACATCCTGTAAAAGCGGAGCAATAGGATTGGGCAGTTTATTGAAAGAAGAGAAATCGGGTTGGAATGAAGGTGTTTCAACAAGGGCATTCCCTTTGGGTAGCTCAGTAGGCAGAGTGACAGTTACCTCCTCTGAAACCTTCTTTGATGACTCACCAGGGGGAGCACTGACAGATTTGGTCTTTGGTTCCTGATTGTTGAGAGAATCGAGGAGAATTTTAATAGATCTGATGGCAGAAGTGACCCAGTTCAGGTACCTAGTTTCCATGTCAGGATCAGAACTCAGAACAGTGAGACGCCTCGCTAGATGCAGTTTGCTGAGTGCGGCTTCTACTCAAACCCACAGGAGGTTCCTGCTGAAAAATTTCAGAGCAAGTTTCCCACTCCTCAAACTTAGCCTTGCACGACTTCAACTCTACGCTCTCGTCGAGCTTGTCAGACCAAACCTGGGGAATGTCAGCACTCTCACGCCACGCCTTGCGCATGGCGGCCACATCAGGGGGTGGGGTGATTCCCCGACTAACGAACTCGAAAGTGAGTTCCTCTTTCACCAAAAACTCTGGGACAATAGAGCCTGCCATATTGAAAACACACAGAAAACAAACTTGAAAAGTTAAATGGAGAACAACCAGCAAAGGGAGGCTACAATAACAACAAAAGACGAAACCACAACAGAAGAACACTACGCAGAGACGAACTCCTTCTTTACACTCACCAGCACAAAAGTGCAAAACATTAGAACCTGAACACCCTACATTAACTGGTTCCCTTTAAACCCGGAGTAACCACGCTCTGCTACCATTTGAGACCCAGCCGCCCTCGGGAAGCGTGAACGGCTGAAGTCCCAAAATTAGAACGGTGGACCCGGGCATAAAAAGAACCACACAAAACTAGAGAACAAAGTTTATTAAACATTATCATCAATAAACACAATCCATTGATCCAGACAAAGTCAAAAGCATTAGCATAAATCACAAAATAACAATTACCAAAATACAGCGTGCACATCATAATAAATCAGCAAGGGTACAGCTTCAACAAATTTAACAATGAGAATTATAAACTTTAAATGTTCAATATAAATTTAAAAGGACTAGTAAATTAGTTTTTTCAAGTTAAAATTTAATAGAAAATGTATATATATTTATGTCACACAAATTACTAAGAAAGCCCTCTAACAATAACGGTAACAATATTTCTTTAAAAGTTCACTTTAGAGTTGGGCAAAATTGACAAGTACATTTAGTACTCTAGCTCTCTTTAGTCCTATCATTATTTTTAAATACCTTAGAATTTGTTTAATGAATGCTTTTAAATAGTTTAGCATATAACTCTTACACAAGAACAATTTTACATAACACACATTTAACTTACATAACACAGAAACACAAAACGAGAAAATTTTGGCGTGACGTCAATTTGGAAAAAGTAAAAGAGTAACCAGAAATTAGAAATTTAATAATGGTAACGCTCTAGGACTGACCAGGTCCGGAGTTCCGAATTAGGAAAAAGTTCTCAACTAGATTAAAGCAAATTTACATATCAAAATACAAAAGCAACTGAGTTACGGGAGCTACGCGCAAGTCACTGGGTCACTAGGTCGCAGGGGACGAAGTAGAAATTCCTTGGTGAAACCTTTCTAGTCCAGAGCATATTCACTATGACACTTATCTGGCATATAAGTAGTAGTTCAGCGTAGTGAGCTGCGTGGGCTAGTCCGATACATTCAAGCGATGGTCGGTCAGTCTTTCTGCTAGCATCCAGCACTTCAGCATCTCTGCGTAGCTGTTGTCCAATTTAGTCCAAAGATCACATTAGGACTCGTACATGTGGTCTCGGCCTAAGCCGTGAGCCTCTGGAAAGCAGAACGAAACCCATTACAAACTGTAGTCTATGCCTTACAAGTGCGAAGTCAGAGTTGTGACAGCTTGAGAACCGAACACGCGTAAGGGTTTAAAACGAAAGAATAGCCTTCATAACTCAGCCGTTACAGAGAATCATATTTACATTTAAATTACACTCAGGCTAGGCTAGGCTTATGGCCTTATTCTTACACAACATTCTTTACTACCAGTTTTAGCCCAGAATGGCTTGACAAATTAACTTGGTGTTTACACAAAAAATTGCAGACACAGACATAATAACAAAAGGCAAATGAGCTCATGCTTTATAGGTTACAGTATTCAGTATGGACTAGGACTAACAGTCTAAGAGCTATCTAAGAGAGCAAACAAAGAAAAGGTGAAAATTACTAAACAGTACCCTTGTAAAATTACTTAGAAAACAATCGCACGAATTAATAATTAAGACTCGACACTGGATTGAGATTATAAGGACGCTAACCTACAATATAGCCTAGTCACCAACGTGGTTTGGCCATTTAGTAAAACACAAGGAAAACTTACCCCTTTGGCTGGTGAGTGTAAACTTAGTCCATATTACTTGAGAAAAAACAGTAGACAATAAATAAACTGACAAATATTAACATAGAAGACAGATTCAGACGGACACAAAAATTAATACGCCATCATGGCACAGTGACAGAAAAGATAGAACGAAGCAGTGACGTAGTCCACGGAATAACGCTACCAACCTCGCAGGCAGGTAGCACTAAAAACAGCAACACGAAAACACAGAGCCAAGTTCGGCACTATATTGGCTCAGTGTTCAGAACATCACAATAATATATTTTGATAGCGGATAAAGTCCTAAAATAACATAAATATCTAAGAACAAGCCGGATTAAACATTGAAATCATTCGCTTTTCATAGTAAGGTATACTTTGTTAACGCACTGCACATTTTCCGTCTTGGCAGCAAATACATTATCGTACAGTTCGTTATTTCTACCACTCTTTTTTCGTCATAATTGTCTGGCCATTTTTAAAAGTAATATTTAAAGCAGTAGCTAAATTCAAAGAAAAAGGTGAAGAAATTTAGCATAAATAAAACTAAACAACAGTTAGTATTCTCCAACAAACTTTTCACTTGTTATATTACCGGTACAGTATAACTTTCAGCCGGCAATGATGACGTGGGACGTAGGAGAGTAGGTTGTACTCGTAGCGCTACCGGTGGCCGAGGCACGAACTAACTTGAATGCAGCTGGAATATAGATTTGCCTCAACTCTATGTTTGTTTACCATTAAAACTTCCTTGCTCTTCTTTGCGCTAGAGTTGCCTTTGTATAATAGAATAGTTACACGCAATGCATCTTTTACAGCGCATTCGGGTCAATCTTCACGTCATGAACTATTGTTAACTATGCCAAGAACATAATTATGTATGACTTGGCTGATGCGTGTTAATTGTTGATCTGGCTTAATAAAGAGAGTTAGTTTGTAATGTATTCGAACTGTGTATCAATCATTACTCGTATTTAACTCCTGAACGAAGATGATATTGGTCTAAAGCGGCTCAGAGAGTCTCAGTGATCATCTGATAATACCCGCATCAACTCCCACCATCGTTTAGGCATATCAGACCATCACCTGCGTGGTTCGGAAGTCACGTTAAGCAGTTGGTCCTTGTATTTCCATTGGTCATTGGGCTATTAATTAATGACTTATTCTAAGGAAGAGTCGGCCTTAGTTTGTAACAAGACTACACCTCATAATTCATTACTACCACTCATCACACTCATCCCTCACCACAAATTTGCCTTAAAATACCCTCATGAGAGTGGTCGGCATCTCAAATAGTGATTTAGTGAACCAGATAAAGGCGAGGACGAGTTGAGGCAGCATTTCACAATGAAGAATTGACTACAAGGAACTTGCATTAGACGAGGCTTTGTTCCGTGAGCTCCATTACAAAGCGTTATCTTCTACAGATACAGATTATCTAAGACGATAAGAAGATGTTTATCTAATATAATAAAAAACAAATACAAACAACCATAAACATTCAGATTTGGTACTTCTAAAAATGTGAAGGCATAACTAGGTGGACGTGTAGTGGTCAGCATAATCGCTAGATGAGAGATCCAAGTTCAAACCCCGGTTCGGTCCTCACATTTTGTCTAACTTCTTTAATAATCAAATATAACTAGAGAACAACAAACAATTAAAACACTAAAAACGTAGTTTAAATCAATAATTTAAAAAATTGGAAGTATATTTTACCTGTGTTACTATGAACGCAGTTAAAGATTCTGACGTTTAAAACTCTTCATCGTACAGAGACGACGAGTCCAGAACAGTTTCAGGCAGTGAAATTGTTGAAATAACACATCAAAAGATCTTTTACTCTTTTCGTCCTCTTCTGAAAGAGTTAACTTGAGTCTGTATCACGTTATTTTCAAAGCGGACTGATCTATTCGTGTTTCAGAATACGTAGTTTCGCCGAGAGCCTATACACTATACTAGTTCACATGATTCTATTAAAATTGCTTTGTGTTATTGAAGTGTTGGTATTTCTGTGACCAATAACAAGATGAGGTTATCATAAATATGTCTTTCATTAATGTATATCCAGCGTTGTCAGCATTCTTATCATGTCTATGAAAATAGTAAAACAATTATATTTTATCTTGAAAATTGGGTCAACACAATCCCTCGTAGCATATTAAAAGGTCACAATGCATTTTGCTACAGAATTAATTGAAACATTTTAAACTAATAGTGTTTGTGTATCCCTGCATGTAGATGTGTGTACAAACACAAGGGCGCGTATCAGCTAGAGCGTCATTGGCATTTGAACATATGATCCAGTTCATTACTTTGTATCAATAAATTCATGCCTCTAACGGACTAACCAAGTTAATCGGAACCTGGTAAACCCACAGTCACTTGTTTCGTGAGGTTTTTAAGTCTAAAGAAATTTCCGTCGAAAAATTCAGTGTTGTTGGATAGTGTTAATTACTTCTAAACCACTGGCTCGGCTAACGTTGAAAGCAGTGCCGACTGAAAGCGCAGGTTTTGTTTAGCAAATAACAATAAAGAGTTTCGAGTGGGATTGTGTGCGCGCGCGTGTGTGTGCGTACAATACGGCGTAATGACTTTTATTTGTTCTTTATCCGCCTGATGCGGCCTGTTTGTTAAGCCTCGAACTCGACTCTATTGTATTTGGTATTTTTCGTTTAAAAGTTAGTAAACCTCTACTAGCTGTTGTAGAGTAGTTGAATAGGTCAGCAATACGCTGGAGGTATGCAAACCCAGTTTTAACACGTTAAAGTGTTTAGTGTTTAACAATTTGAGAACAAAAGTAAAAGTACGTCAAATATTTTTATGATTTGGAATTTTCTAAATAACGTTTGGGTTGATAACTCTCACCTGGTTCAACATAATTAGAAGGCCAATATATGGTATTCTTGTATGCACATTATGGACAAAATGTAAAGTAGAACTATTATCAATCAAACTCACTCATGGCAGCAATCGGTGAAAATTCAAGTAACCACGAATATGCGATTTCAAAGTTGTACTTAAAAACAGTTTATTTATATCATAAATACATCCTTGCAGCAAATCGTAAAATTCGATAAAGGGAATGATCACGAATGAAATTACACCAAATTTGTAGTGCGAATTACGTGTTCAATTTAGAAATCTTAACATACCTATAAGCCCCTAACCCTTAACATAATGAATTGATGATATACAGCAGACTAACTACCAAGTGAGTGTGTATTGTCCAAGTGTCAGTCAGTGTGGGCCAGCAGGATCAATATCAGGCTCAGGGTCTGTGCCAACTGCTGGACATTAACATAACAGCTGCACAACACAGTCTGTGCAGCATTGGCCACGTGTTGTGTATAGTTAGCCAGTATTGTATAGTGTGTATTGTCAGTGTCGGTCAGTGTGTGGGCCAGCAGGATAATATCAGGCTCAGGGTCTGTGCCAACTGCTGGACATTAACATTACACAGCTGCACAACACAGTCTGTCACAGCATTGGCCACGTGTTGTGTATAGTTATGTGTGTATAGTATGTATTGTCCAAGTAGTCAGTGTGTGGGCCAGCAGGATCAATATCAGACTCAGGGTCTGTGCCAGCTGCTGGACATTAACATGTCAGCTGCACAACACAGTCTGTCACAGCATTGACCACGTGTTGTGTGGTGTATGAATGAATGTATAGTGTGCATTGTATAGTGTGCTTGTGTATTGTGTATAGTTGTTAGTGTATAGCGTGGTAGTGTGTATAGTGCTAGTATATTGTGTATAGTTGTAGTGTGCGTGTAGTGTGTATAGTGTGCATTGTGTATAATGTGCTTGTGTGAGTTATGTATTGTGTATAGTGTGTGTTGTGTATAGTGTGCATTGTGTATAGTGTGCATTGGGTATAATGTGCATTGTGTGTAGTGTGTATAGTGTGTATTGTGTATAGCGTGTAGGGTGTATAGTGTGTATTGTGTATAGCGTGTAGGGTGTATAGTGTGTATAGTGTGAATTGTGTATAGTGTGCTTGTGTGAGTTGTGTATTGTGTATAGTGTGTGTTGTGTATAGTGTGCATTGTGTATAGTGTGCATTGTGTATAGTGTGCATTGTGTATAGTGTGCTTGTGTTAGTTGTGTATGTGGTATGTGTTGTGTATAGTGTCCATTGTTTGTATTGTGTACAGTACGTATTGTGTATAGTATATTGTGTATAGTGTGTTTTTGTGTAGTGTGTATTGTGTATAGTGTGCATTGTTTGTATTGTGTACAGATGCATTGTGTGTATAGTACATTGTGTATAGTGTGTTTTTTGGCAGTGTGTGTGAAAGTGTGCTTGTGTAAGTTGTGTATTGTGTATAGTGTGTATTGTGTAAGTTGTGTGTATTGTATAGTGTGTGTTGTGTATAGTGTGCATTGTTTGTATGTGTACAGTGCATTATTGTGTATAGTGTGTTTTTGTGTAGTGTGTATTGTGTAAAGTGTGCTTGTGTAAGTTGACATGTATTGTATAGTGTGTATTGTGTGTAAAGTTGTGTATTGTGTACAGTGTGTATTGTGTATTATCACAGCTGGTTATACGTAAATAGTTTACTTGAAAGGAGGTTTTTAATGTTGGACAATCAACGAGTTCGTAACAAATAATGGTGATATTGAGACCCAGCCGCCCTCGGGAAGCGTGAACGGCTGAAGTCCCAAAAATAGAACGGTGGACCCGGGCATAAAAAGAACCACACAAAACTAGAGAACAAAGTTTATTAACATAACCTCAATAATCACAATCCATTGAACAATAACCATAAATTCAGACAAAGTCAAAATACATTAGCAAAAATCACAAAATAACAATTACCAAAATACAGCGTGCACAACATAATAAATCAGCAAGGGTACAGCTTCAACAAAATTAACAATGAGAATTATAAACTTTAAATGTTCAATATAAATTTAAAAGGACTAGTAATTTAGTTTTTTCAAGTTAAAATTTAATAGAAAAAGTATATATATATTTATGTCACACAAATTACTAAGAAAGCCCTTTAACAAAAACGGTAACAATATTTCTTTAAAAGTTCACTTTAGAGTTAGGCAAAATTGACAAGTACATTTAGTACTCTAGCTCTCTTTAGTCCTATCATTATTTTTAAATACCTTAGAATTTGTTTAATGAATGCTTTTAAATAGTTTAGCATGAAACTCTTACACAAGAACAATTTTACATAACACACATTTAACTTACATGATACAGAAACACAAAACGAGAAAATTTTATGCGTCAATTTGGAAAAAGTAAAAGAGTAACCAGAAATTAGAAATTTAATAATGGTAACGCTCTAGGACTGACCAGGTCCGGAGTTCCGAATTAGGAAAAGTTCTCAACTAGATTTAAGCAAATTTACATATCAAAAATACAAAGCAACTGAGTTACGGGAGCTACGCGCAAGTCACTGGGTCACTAGGTCGCAGGGGACGGAGTAGAAAATCCTTGGTGAAACCTTTCTAGTCCAGAGCATATTCACTATGACACTTATCTGGCATATAAGTAGTAGTTCAGCGTAGTGAGCCAGTGGGCTAGTCCTCGATACATTCAAGCGATGGTCGGTCAGTCTTCCGCTAGTATCCAGCACTTCAGCATCTCTGCGTAGCTGTTGTCCAATTTAGTCCAAAGATCACATTAGGACTGTACATGGTCTCGCCTAAGCCGTGAGCCTCTGGAAAGCAGAAAACCCATTACAAACTGTGGTCTATGCCTTACAAGTGCGAAGTCAGAGTTGTGACAGCTTGAGAACCGAACACGCGTAAGGGTTTAAAACGAAAGAATAGCCTTCATAACTCAGCCGTTACAGAGAATCATATTTACATTTAAGTTACATTTAGGCTAGGCTTATGGCCTTATTCTTACACAACATCTTTACTACCAGTTTTAGCCCAGAATGGCTTGACAAATTAACTTGGTGTTTACACAAAAATTGCAGACACACATATAACAAAAAAGGCAAAATGAGCTCATGCTTTAATGGTTACAGTATTCAGTAGGGACTAGGACTAACAGTTTAAGAGCTATCTAAGAGAGCAAACAAAGAAAAGGTGAAAATTACTAAACAGTACCCTTGTAAAATTACTTAGAAAACAAACGCACGAAATAATAATTAAGACTCGACACTGGATTGAGAATATAAGGACGCTAAATAGCCTAGTCACCAACGTGGTTTGGCCATTTAGTAAAACACAAAGAAAACTTACCCTTTGGCTGGTGAGTGTAAACTTAGTCCATATTACTTGAGAAAAACAGTAGACAATATAAACTGACAAATATTAACATAGAAGACAGATTCAGACGGACACAAAATTAATACGCCATCATGGCACAGTGACAGAAAAGATAGAGACGGCGTAGTCACGGAATAACGCTACCAACCTCGCGCAGGTAGCACAAAAACAGCAACACGAAAACACAGAGCCAAGTTCGGCACAATATTGGCTCAACCTCCCCGAAACTCCGGCATATGCCGCCTAACAAGGAAAATTGTGCCTCTCCCTTAAGAAATAACTCTCCTCAGAGAGACAGACAGTGAGTAAGGTTAGCCTCCAAACCAAAGAACACAGAATTCTTTGAAGGTTGCTGGCTTGTGCGAAAGAAAAGAGACACTAACCAGAAACTAAGCTAAGAGAGGGTGATCAAGCCTCTAATTAGCAAATACCACTCAGATGACTCACCAGGAAAGAACTGACGGGTTTGGTCTTTGATTCCTGAATGTTGAGAGAATCAAGAAGAATTTTAATAGCCTTGATGGCAGAAGTGACCCAGTTCAGGTACCTAGCTTCCAATTCAGGATCAGAACTCAGAACAGTGAGGTCTCGCTAGATGCAGAAGTTTGCTGAGTGCTCGGCTTCTACTCAAACCCACAGGAGATTCCTGCTGAAAAATTTCAGAGCAAGTTTCCCACTCCTCAAACTTAGCCTTGCACGACTTCAACTCTACGCTCTCGTCGAGCTTGTCAGACCAAACCTGGGGAATGTCAGCACTCACGCCACGCCTTGCTATATGCCACATCAGGGTGATTCCCGACTAACGAACTCGAAAGTGAGTTCCTCTTTCACCAAAAACTCTGGGACAATAGAGCCTGCCATATTGAAAACACACAGAAAACAACTTGAAAAGTTAAATGGAGAACAACCAGCAAAGGGAGGCTACAATAACAACAAAAACGAATCCACAACAGAAGAACACTACCAGAGAAGAACTCCTTCTTTACACTCACCAGCACAAAAGTGCAAAACATTAGAACCTGAACACCCTACATTAACTGGTTCCCTTTAAACCCGGAGTAACCACGCTCTGCTACCATTTGAGACCCAGCCCCTGGAAGCGTGAACGGCTGAAGTCCCAAAATAGAACGTGGACCCGCATAAAAGAACCACACAAAACTAGAGAACAAAGTTTATTAACATAACCTCAATAATCACAATCCATTGAACAATAACCATAAATTCAGACAAAGTCAAAATACATTAGCAAAAATCACAAAATAACAATTACCAAAATACAGCGTGCACAACATAATAAATCAGCAAGGGTACAGCTTCAACAAAATTAACAATGAGAATTATAAACTTTAAATGTTCAATATAAATTTAAAAGGACTAGTAAATTAGTTTTTTCAAGTTAAAATTTAATAGAAAAAGTATATATATATTTATGTCACACAAATTACTAAGAAAGCCCTTTAACAAAAACGGTAACAATATTTCTTTAAAAGTTCACTTTAGAGTTAGGCAAAATTGACAAGTACATTTAGTACTCTAGCTCTCTTTAGTCCTATCATTATTTTTAAATACCTTAGAATTTGTTTAATGAATGCTTTTAAATAGTTTAGCATGAAACTCTTACACAAGAACAATTTTACATAACACACATTTAACTTACATGATACAGAAACACAAAACGAGAAAATTTTGGCGTGACGTCAATTTGGAAAAAGTAAAAGAGTAACCAGAAATTAGAAATTTAATAATGGTAACGCTCTAGGACTGACCAGGTCCGGAGTTCCGAATTAGGAAAAGTTCTCAACTAGATTTAAGCAAATTTACATATCAAAAAAATACAAAGCAACTGAGTTACGGGAGCTACGCGCAAGTCACTGGGTCACTAGGTCGCAGGGGACGGAGTAGAAAATCCTTGGTGAAACCTTTCTAGTCCAGAGCATATTCACTATGACACTTATCTGGCATATAAGTAGTAGTTCAGCGTAGTGAGCTGCGTGGGCTAGTCCTCGATACATTCAAGCGATGGTCGGTCAGTCTTTCCGCTAGTATCCAGCACTTCAGCATCTCTGCGTAGCTGTTGTCCAATTTAGTCCAAAGATCACATTAGGACTCGTACATGTGGTCTCGGCCTAAGCCGTGAGCCTCTGGAAAGCAGAACGAAACCCATTACAAACTGTGGTCTATGCCCAAGTGAAGTCAGAGTTGTGACAGCTTGAGAACCGAACACGCGTAAGGGTTTAAAACGAAAGAATAGCCTTCATAACTCAGCCGTTACAGAGAATCATATTTACATTTAAGTTACATTTAGGCTAGGCTTATGGCCTTATTCTTACACAACACTCTTTACTACCAGTTTTAGCCCAGAATGGCTTGACAAATTAACTTGGGTGTTTACACAAAAAATTGCAGACACAGACATAATAACAAAAAGGCAAAATGAGCTCATGCTTTAATGGTTACAGTATTCAGTAGGGACTAGGACTAACAGTTTAAGAGCTATCTAAGAGAGCAAACAAAGAAAAGGTGAAAATTACTAAACAGTACCCTTGTAAAATTACTTAGAAAACAAACGCACGAAATAATAATTAAGACTCGACACTGGATTGAGAATATAAGGACGCTAACCTACAAATAGCCTAGTCACCAACGTGGTTTGGCCATTTAGTAAAACACAAAGAAAACTTACCCCTTTGGCTGGTGAGTGTAAACTTAGTCCATATTACTTGAGAAAAACAGTAGACAATAAATAAACTGACAAATATTAACATAGAAGACAGATTCAGACGGACACAAAATTAATACGCCATCATGGCACAGTGACAGAAAAGATAGAGACGAAGAAGTCACGTAGTCACGGAATAACGCTACCAACCGCGCAGGTAGCACAAAACAGCAACACGAAAACACAGAGCCAAGTTCGGCACAATATTGGCTCAATATGTACTCATGTGTACGTTACTATTCGTGGCTCAATTTGTCCTACGCTAATAGAACACATTTTAAATGCATTATGAGAGATATTTACGGAAATAAAAGTCAACAAACCTAACGATAAAAATCCAAACAAAGAAAGAAACCTATTAAAATTTTAAACAGTTCATGGCGTTAAATAGTCACTACGAACAAATATATGTTAAAACAGGTCTACACAAGTAATGTGGCAGGGAAGTGAACAGCTGTTACACAATTATAAGGGATTGCGCCTAAAGCTCATTAGCCCTGGACAATAAACGGCAGCTATGAACGCAATCAGTCACGGCATTGCGGCTGACATCGCCACAAACACTCAGTCTCAAGTCCACACTGTTCCCTTTTAAGATACGCCTAGCATAAAACTAGGTATTGAAATTAAATTTGTACCAAATAGCTGGTATATGTATATTTTCTGTACCATTTCCACGCTTTATTTTAGACATGCCAGCTGACTTTGTGTATAGATCAGAGGGTGCCTACACCAAGTCTACCATTTTGGTACACGAGGAATCAGTGATTCAACTTCAAAAATAACTAATAAAGCCGCATTCGTTTGAAATTCATAAATTAAAATATTTCAGTATGTTTTAAATCAACAAACTAACTAATGATGATATTAAATTATTTTGAACGTATGGTAAATATTTTTACAGCTAAAATCTTTTAACTCAAAAACAGTGCAAACTAACTGCATTACACTTGACATTAGACAGTGTTTTGATGAGGATTATAACACAGTGAGACAGGATATCAATGCAGCTTACGCGGCTATTGTCAACTCAATATCATCAAAGCACTCTGTCACATTCAACTCTGTCAATTCTGCTGTTCATTATAGTATTTCTCATTACGCCATGGCATACCTTTCAGTCAGATAACCTTTTTAAATTGGATTATTTAATCACCTTATATTATACGTGTCATTGTAAAGATGATAAACAATATTTGTTTAGTAAATGTTGTTTGAAACTATTATCCATATGATAGTTACGATGGACTACAAATAGAGTAAAGATCAAAACGGTTAAAAGAAGGAACACTTGTTTTCTCAGGGGGAAAAATAAAATTATTGACTCGTCAAAGGTCATTAAAAGGTAAAAGATAAGGTTTATCATGACTAATTTAAAACTTCATATAGCCAATATTACTTTAATTCAGTTAACAAGATCTTTCGAAATGTTTGGATTAATATCAAAACATAATCATGTTCTTTTCAAAGTTTTAGTGTTATAGTTTGTAATAAAACATGTCCAAACTAGCTTCTGCTCTTCTTATTATTTTAAAGAAAGCTTAAAACACTAAAGGAAGGCTCTCTTTTTTGTGGTGAGACCTGAAATAAAATGAAAAGTGCTTTATTTTCTTTGAATTTTTACATTCTTTAAAAAAACACTTGATAGCATAACCGTCGGCTGAATGGCAACTTTTTCAAAAATATAAAATTAATACTTCAATATTTTTTAAATACAATAAACAATTTTTTAAAAATTACCAATACTATTATGTTTTAAACATTAAACAATCAGCATAACTATACATTAAATGGATCAATTTCTTTTATTAATACATATACGTTTTATACATTACGTAAAACTGTCCATAATTTTGAAACATGTTAAAAATTGAACTCCTGTATCAATGCCCACCTATAATTGTGGTGAGACTTGACGAGGTGAGACCGAATTAAAGTAGTATTGGCTATATGAAGTTTTTAAATTTATTATATTCGTTCCGACATTGTATACCTCATAAACCTTCGTGTTTAACGAGGCGAAGTTAAGACTACGAAGTACTGTCTACCACGAAGTATGGTAAGTATTCAAAGCAAGCATGGTTCAAAGCAAATCCAGGAGATGCACACAGAGGTTTACATGATGCCTGTAGAAGTTGCAACTCATGCAGTCACTAGTTCTTTCAGTATTTTATTACTGTTACCCTGCTTTTGGCAATAGTATTTCGAAGGAGGATGCTATGAGAATACAAAGAGTTCAAAATGCGGCAGTTCGATTTGTGTTCTCGCTAGGTCGTTTCGATCATGTGTCCTCTTATCGAAGTGACGCCAGATTGCTTCCAATGGAAACTATATGCAGGGTGTTGACTATCTGCATGACGCACAAGGCCCTTACACTCGGGGAGCCGCAATACTTGTGCGAGCGACTTATGTCTAGGGACATGATCTCCCAGCGCAGCACACGCCACGACAGTCTGCTGCATTTTCGCAGAGTAAGACTGGAGCTAGCTAGGTAGGAGAAGTTTCTCTTACTTTGGCCCCAGGTTGTACAACGACCTTCCCGAGTACCTAAAATTTTCTAGTCAAGAAACTTTTAAAAATAAATTAAAACATAATTTTAAAATATGTAGTCTAACTTAATTTTTTGCTAGTCTGTATAACTTCTTGTTTCTTTATTTATTCATGTAATATTTGTGTTATTTATTACTTGTAACTTTTAAATTAAATTATGTTGTACACTGTAATTATAGTTTTTAAATGTAGTAATGTTAAATTAAGTTGACACGAGTTGTTCTGAAAACCAGTTGTAACTGAGAAACGCTCTAATAAAAGGCACTTTTATTTATTTATTTATTTAGAAGCACCTACCACTTACTGTTCACAGCTGAGACTCCGCTCTCTCTAAGGGCTAAACTCATCAGACAAAGCCCTATTTAACTTTTATAAGTATATTCAATGGTTAGGCGCCGCTACTTTTAGTCAATAGTAAAATCCCGACAAGTTGGTCTGGATTCGGCTGAAAATATCTATTAAAGTGTTGTTCTGATTAAGAAACACGGCTAGGTTAGGTTCACACTAGTCAGCCTCTGTGGATCCAACCATTTACAGTTAAGATTTATACCATTTAAGTTCTACTTAACGGTTTGTTTTGTTTTAAGTTGCAAAAAATACAAGTGTGTTGGCTTATCACTCGATAAACATTACAAAAACCCGTTTCAGTGCAATTGAAGATGTATTTGCATTAATCGTCTACTGTATTACAAATATTCTTATAAAATAGGATATGTTTAATGTTTAATATAATATTAACACAGTGTAACAGCAGCGTGTTTGTCGTGAAGAAGGGATCGTGCGTGTATCTGAGGTCGATGTCATTTCTTTTGTTATTTTGCCTATCCTCAAGGCTCGTGCGTTTGGGATGTGTTTTTTAGACGAATATTGGAAGGATTTGAGAACGGCAGGACTGGAAAATGACTTATCTTAAAAAAAGTCGTTCTTCGCGGATTAGCAGTGATGTTGGCAAAGAAAACGTAATCTTTTTCCATTCATATATACGTATAATATTCAACATTAACATCATTTTATTTGGTAGCATCCAAAGCAATCTTTTTACTACTGAATATTTAAGGAAAGCGAACCGTTTTCATAGGATCGTCAAAACGTACAAGTTAAAATAATATTTGATAAACGACATATTGACGATTTTACAATCCGACGACATAAATCATGACTAATGACCATTTGAACCTAACCTGTGAATTCTGTCATTTGGATTGCTAAATACCGGTAGTTTTAGAAAACCAAACAAATAACAGAGAGAGAGAGAGGGAGAGTAATGATTGTTTGCAGTCTGGATTTCATGAAACTCTGGGTTTGTCATCTGTGATTGTTCAACAATGAAATCTGCCACAATTGTGAACGAAACAAACACAAACAGTTCAATGAATAAACGCGCTTCGGCACTTCTCTGACTAATGATTTTATCAATTTACAGAACATTTTGTCCGTAATTGGGTTTGTTTCCGAACGCTTGTTGTGTATCGATTAAATGTTTTAAGCGAGGAATAATTTTAACTCTTTATTATCTGTAACTATAACGAAATCATGACATCTTGCCTATTTGTACCAAAGGTAGTGGATTGAAGTCACGAGATATACTCGGTCAATCATTATAAAGCTATGTGACGCGCGCATCAAGTATCAGATGAAGCGCAGGAAGCTCTTTATTAGCGAGATCAATAACGTAAAGAATCAAGTAAAGTTGGTTGACAGGTCACGCTATGTTAGACGAGGAGAACTTCTTAGCGTTACAGAAACGTCTCAGCGTTACACCACGCTACATAATCTACTTGGCGTTACACCACACTACATAAGCCACTGGGCGTTACATGATTAAGGTTGCCTAGCGTTTAACAAAGGCATCACACAAACCACTAGGCGTAACCAATAATAAAAAAAAAGTTTGCTACTTTTGAATTACGATTTCTACACAACAATATTCAATGTGAAACCACTTCACATATTGCTGTGTGATTATAAAAAAGTCTAAATATATTTGTGTTACTTACTTATTTATTACTCAAATTGTCATCACTAAATCACTAAATCCCTATTTGAGATGCCGACCACTCTCATGAGGGTATTTTAAGGCAAATATGTGGTGGAGGATGAGTGTGATGAGTGGTAGTAATGAGTTATGAGGTGTAGTCTTGTTACAAACTAAGGCCGACTCTTCCTTAGAATGGGTCATTAATTAATAGCCCAATGACCAATAGAAATACAAGGACCAACGGCTTAACGTGACTTCCAAATCACGCAGGTGATGGTCTGATATGTCTAAACATCGGTTTGTTGTAAAGTGATTTTCGACAGTCCTGAGATATTCTTAGCACTGAATTGCAAATTAAAGCAGGATGTCAGGCGAGAAGAATGTGTGATTTACTCGCTTTGCAGAATACTCTCATTTCCTAGAGCGTTTGCGTAATTGAATATCTTATTTATGAGATTCTTTAATGAAATCTGCCTCACACGCGGTACTGTGATGAGATGCATGACGTGCGTGAAGTTCCCGCTATATTCCACTGTTTCCGCAACCGTACAGTTCAAATATTACGAAAGAAGTAGTGAAACGATGTTGTTCATGATTATATACAGAATGTTTTGTTTTATTTTCTAAAGGTCTTGCTTATTTAAGTTTTAAATATATGCGTTGTTCAAATGTATCCTTCTACAGGGTGTTTCTTCAAGAGTTCCCGCTCCTCCACCATACATCAGGAACGACTGGACATTATTAAACGCGCTGTGGTATGAGGGCATATTAAAGTACTTTTTAACTCAAACTTCCCCGAACCAAAAACCCCATTGGCTGAGCAGCTCCCCATTGGCTGAGCAGCTCCACATTGGCTGAGCAGCTCCCAATTGACTGAGCAGTTCCCAATTGACTGAGCAGCTCCCCATTGGCTGAGCAGCTCCCATTGACTGAGCAGCTCCCAATTGACTGAGCAGCTCCCCATTGGCTGAGCAGCTCCACATTGGCTGAGCAGCTCCCACTGACTGAGCAGTTCCCACTGACTGAGCAGCTCCCCATTGGCTGAGCAGCTCTCATTGACTGAGCAGTTCCCAATTGACTGAGCAGCCCCATTGGCTGAGCAGCTCTCAATTGACTGAGCAGTTCCCACTGACTGAGCAGCTCCCCATTGGCTGAGCAGCTCCACATTGGCTGAGCAGCTCCCACTGACTGAGCAGTTCCCACTGACTGAGCAGCTCGCCATTGGCTGAGCAGCTCTCAATTGACTGAGCAGGTCCCATGACTGAGCAGCTCCCCATTGGCTGAGCAGCTCCCATTGACTGAGCAGTTCCCACTGACTGAGCAGCTCCCCATTGGCTGAGCAGCTCCCCATTGGCTGAGCAGCTCTCATTGACTGAGCAGTTCCCATTGACTGAGCAGTTCCCACTGACTGAGCAGCTCTCAATTGACTGAGCAGTTCCCAATTGACTGAGCAGTTCCCAATTGACTGAGCAGTTCCCATTGACTGAGCAGTTCCCACTGACTGAGCAGTTCCCATTGACTGAGCAGTTCCCCCATGAGGCTGAGCAGCTCCACATTGGCTGAGCAGCTCCCAATTGACTGAGCAGTTCCCACTGACTGAGCAGCTCCCCATTGGCTGAGCAGCTCCACATTGGCTGAGCAGCTCCCAATTGACTGAGCAGTTCCCACTGACTGAGCAGCTCCCCATTGGCTGAGCAGCTCAATTGACTGAGCAGTTCCCACTGACTGAGCATCCCCATTGGCTGAGCAGCTCATTGACTGAGCAGTTCCCACTGACTGAGCAGCTCCCCATTGGCTGAGCAGCTCCCCATTGGCTGAGCAGCTCTCAATTGACTGAGCAGTTCCCAATTGACTGAGCAGCTCCCCATTGGCTGAGCAGCTCTCAATTGACTGAGCAGTTCCCAATTGACTGAGCAGCTCCCCATTGGCTGAGCAGCTCTCAATTGACTGAGCAGCTCCCCATTGTCTTAGCAGCTCCCCATTGGCTGAGCAGCTACCTGACCAGTCACGGTTACTGAATTATATTCTTTACGTATCCGAAACCAATCAACATGCAATCGTTTTTGTTATCCTTTCAAACACAACCGTGGGCAGCCGTTTGTCTGTGCTAAAGGTCGTACATGTTTTAGGCTGATACTCGAGAACGAAGTCGGATATCGTTTCAGGATAGGTAAGGGCTTTTCAAAATAAAACGGTTACAAGATAAGACTTCTGGTGAAACACTTCGGCTTTACTTTTGAAACTCCTCATTCTTGGGTGCCTCAATTCTCGATAACGTCAAAAAGTACTTCAACGTGTACAAAGACGGGAGTGGTTAAAATGTCACTTGCTATTTCTACAGTACAAAGACGTTTCAGAACAGCGGCAAACGCTCGACTCAAAATATCCATTGTAATGGATGATGAATGCAATACTTTATGTAAATTATTACACGGAATTCCACCTTTACAAGAGCGTTTATTGTCTTGAGTTGTGCGCATTAAACTCTTACAATCGGGAACAAAGTATTGTGTACAATTTATGATGCGACACATAGCACCTACTAACAATAACAATAGCTAACACACATTAACACTTCTCATCTGCTATTGTTGTGCAAATCTACCTGTAGCTTGATACAAAACGTTGCCACAACGTTTGCGTTAGTACTTTTTCTGTACAAAAAATGACAACATTGTTACTTAGAACACAATATGACTCCAAGTAAAATTCTTAAACATTTTCGAACCATCATTTGGAAAAGCGTATAGAATATTGTTATAAAGCAGTAGGATTTACTGTAAAAATTCTTGTTAGACTGCCAGCAAGTGCTTTCTTTCCCACTTCCTTTCAAGAAGATGAAACTGTGAGGCTTTTAAATCTCTACTTGAACAAATGAAAAATGGATGAGGCATTTTCATGCGACGGTAAAAACATTTTCCGGCAACATCTTTAGATGATTTTATTAATACAGCTTTCTTGAGTTTAGAGACAACCTTAGCCTAGAAGAGTGATTTTTCAGTTCAGCCTTAAATCTGTTTTAGCAAGGGCAATTTGATAACCTTCAAATTTGGAATAGTAAAAACTATGTAATGATACATTTTAGGCGTTACTCAGTCAACAGAGTGCATCTAGCAGAGTATCGGCACAGAGAGGAAAAAGCTCTGAAAGAAGACGTTTTAAAACCCCTATACAATATAAGGCCGTGGCTTTCACTTTTAAAATATTTGCCTTAATGTGCTGGATAATACATTATTTTAAGTTGATTTCAGTCCACTTCATACAGGATAACAAAAAATACACTTGAAAGAAAACAACCAATATTTACATCACACGTTTGCCCGAACATATATGAAAAAATACCAGAATAAATATAGTCTAATTATAAAATTCTATTAAGAATAAACAAAAGTTTGGACATCGTCGAAAACGCAAAAATGAAGTTATGAAGGGCCGTGGAGAGGAGAGGAGAGGAAGTTTGCGACGACGTTAGCCAATTAACAAATCCACCCCTCTTATAACAAGATCCACGCTACTTTAATGAGCTATCCCGCGCCTGCTTAACTAGTTAAACACGACTCCCACTTTACCAACTTGCCAACTTGCCGTAGCTACTTGACATTTGTCGCACCGGAGTTCACTGGCTTGTGCTCCATTTATGCAAAATCAACCATTGGTCTACGAAACGATCGTGCAAACGCAAGTAAAGTTACAGTGGGCCAGTCTAGGGTCAGTATCTACATATACAACACTACATAATGTTCATCACACATAGTATCAATTGTCGATTGAGGGGCCGGAAAGGTCCGAGATGTTGTTACCTGATCTAAGCCACTTTAGATCTAACTAAGAGGTTTTAATTCAAACTTACTAAATACAGGAATGTTACCTTGAATGTCAGCATACCTGGAACACAAAACGCCAAATATTGTTAAACATGTTTTAGGGGAGGGGAAACACCAATCACGTCAAAAAATACTTTAGCACACCTTAAAAACAGGTGCCAGAGCGGATATGGGGAATGGGTTAAAGAGTTGAAGGAAGGGAGGTACAGAGAGAGTATGAAACATGCGCGTATCATTGCGGTAGAGCGGGTAAAGGGTGTTGCCGTGTTTGTAATATGCTAATGGCTGAATCCTGCAAGTCTGGGTGAATCACATTAGTGTTGTGTCTCTCAACAAATGTGTATTGTAAATGCGTCTTGTTCTTGTAACCGTAACAACATTGTGTCTGAGCCTAAATGCCAGAAAAGCGTGTAAAACAAGTATTACAAAAAATTACCATCGAATACCTTTAGAAGAAATTGTTCATCGACCGTGTTGATTTAAGCGGATCCGTGGCGGATTGGTATCGCGCGCAACTCCGTAGCTCAACACTCCTGTAGCATGGGTTCGATCCCCGCGGTCACCACTAACAATGTGTAAAGAGACTATAGAGTAACGCTAGGTAAAGGCCGAGGTTGGGATATAGAGAGGACTAGTCCTTACTTCACCTTGTCAAACAAGACAACTTTTACTTTTTATGGTTTACTTTCAGTTTAATCTGAAGAGGGAATCAAGATAACATGAAAAATAAATAGAACTGAACAAAATGTATTGCTATCGTTATTACAAACAGGTTTTTCTTTTTAATTGACATAATAATAAATTAAAAATACAACAATAGCACTGACGTTATATACAAGCTGCATTGAATACCTAGATACACAAACATAAAACAATTTGCATTAAAACTTCTTCAATATCCACGATTTCTCTTAAATGTTTAAGATAGCCATGTCTGAGACCCATGAAATACATTTTAAAGAAGAAACAAATGCATTGTGTATTTTTCGTTATGTCTCTCTCTCTCACTCTCTCACTCTCTCTCTCTCTCTCTCTCTCTCTCTCCGATAAGTTGTTTCTATTATTTTATATAAACCATGTTCAGGTAAACTAAACCGTTATTTCTCTTTGCACTAAATGAAAAGTTATAACATTTTCATCCCGGTGGTATCACACAAAAATAACTTACTACTTACGAACAAATTGTTGATTGTTAGACAAGAAGTTATAACTTAAACTTGTATATGAATGAAATGTTGTGTAAGTGTAGCTAATAACGGCGCGGGGAACTGGAGCAAGAAACCTCTCACGAAGATGTATTCATCATAAGAATATTCCACTTCCACAAGGACGAGGACGAGGATGAGGATAAACTGCAGCAGTATCGTAAACTATGACTGCAGAGACTTCTTAGTTTCCATTGTATTGCCACTCGTTCTATAAGATTTTCTTTATTCTAGGGTAACGTCGAATTTAAGTGTTGTATACGACTTTACAACAGGTTGTCTTGTATATCGCCGAATGTGACATTTCTTTCCGAGTTCTCTTTACTTTGTTATCATGATTAAGTTGGTTTTGAAAATGATGAAACCATCTGTTTGGATTTTTTCTAAAAACAACCATTTACCTTTTATCTTTATTCATTGAGACAAACCCCTGAAGTGTAATGAAATTCCCTAATAATGAAGAGCTATATTTAAGTACGCGTAAGTGTTGTAGAAACGCATTACCTGCTAATAACAGCGGATCCGTGGCAGATTGGTATCGCGCGCGACTCGGGAGCTCATCACTCTGGTGGCGCGGGTTCGATCCCCGCAGCCACCAATTACAATTTGTAAAGTAACTATACAGTGACGCTAGGTAAAGGTCGAGGTTGAGTGGTAGAGAGGACTTTGTAGTCCTAACCTCGCCTCGTTAAACAAGACAAACTTTACCTTTTTATAACAGACCGAGGATAAAGGTCGGTTACATCCAAATATTGGCGGATAAGGAAGGCTCAATCGATTGGTTTAAGTTAAGCTAACAAACAACTTTGTTTATGAACTTGCTGACCTTCTCCCTTCTGCCCGAAAAACACCGGGTTTAATCAAAACCACTCTTTAAACATGATAAATGCAATTATAATTCTACGTAAGTATGATTTCAAAACTCATGTGCATTTCTGTCATGCTGTACAAATGCATTTACAAACGAACTTGTAGTGTTCAGTGGTCTCTGAAGAAGGGTTCATGTTTAGAAACGCTTGCTCAGAAAGAGGTCCAAGGTAGAGTTAAGTACCGAGATTTGTCATTTAGGCAATTACGCCGGGAAGTATTTAATACTAGGAAGGCTCATTAGTAGGGCACGGGGAGAGGAGTTGTGGGGAGAGGAAGGGAAGACAACGTTAATTGGGAAGCTCTACCTAAACCTGCGCCTAACACTTTGTGGAAATGTGAAATTGAAATTGTTATATTGTTTGAAAGAAAAGAAAACACGCGCAAAAGAAAAGCACTACTTAAGGAATAAACTTAACAATTAGTGGAAAGAAGATTTGTGGTTGATAACGGTTGTTAAGAAGTCAAACGAAAAGCTCTGATCACAACTAACATTTAAATACTTGAAGTCAGTAGCACACGCGCAGTGTAGCATAGAAATCAACTTTGTATTTCCTCAGTAAGTTATTAAACACCGTAGAGAGCAGATAATGTAAAGTAAAACATTTAATAACTTGGCATTTTTGGTGTAGAAAATATTGTTCCAAGTCAAATGCAGTTTATGATCGTTGCTTCGAGAAGAGATGTTATTAATATTTCACGTGCGAACCGTGAGGAATTTTATTAAAGGCTAACATAAATATCTTGTTCAATTAACCTAAAAGCCTGAGAGAGGAAAACAGTCTTATAAATATGCTAATCTAAAATCCTTTCCCGCTTGAGAGAGTATCGCTCTTTCGTAAAAAAGAGTTAAGAATGATTATACACATCGAGTTTACTATTTTGTAACGTATTACGCGTATCTGTATGTAAGTGATAGTATCTAGTGAAACATTAATTTTAAATGTTATTAAACTCTTTTATTTACATCGTCATGTGTGTACCTTGGGTTCTCTATTTTCAAACACATAATAAAACACGAAATTTGTTTCATGTGTTTCAAAATGGTGAATCCAAAATATTACACGAAATTAAGGTCACAACTGCGAGTTACGTATGATATTAAACAATGAAACAGTATTAACAATGTAAATCCGTTTAAAATTAACATGTTTGGATGAATGTTGTCATCAGGTGTTGGTGTTGGTGTTACGAGTGGAATGTAGAGATAACGCTGTAATCAGAGCTAATAACGCAATATAACCATCGCTTGATGAGGCAAAAGCAATTAAACATTGATAAACTCAAATGATTACATGAGTTTGATATATACATGTGTAATACTAAAACTGTTACTGATGGCAATGCGTTATATATAATAGTTTTATATTATAAAAAGACTCGCGTAGGGTTGCTAGAATTGTATAATAATATAAAGTTATTATAATATATAAAGTTTTTCAAACCAAGGTGCTAAGTTGACTTATTTGTTATACTATAATAATTTATGCATTTTACAGGTCCGATCTTAGTGTTAGTGTAATTTAGTTAGCTATCGCAACCTTTTGTAAAAATATGTTTTCTTCACTATTATAAGTAGTGTTGTTAAATTAACGAACAAACGTGACATCATTAAAAATCAACAGACTTATGTTTTCAGCTTTAGAGTTCATGATATATTAGTTTAAACTTATTTGGTATACACATAACTATGTACATTTATAGGTACATAGGTACATATAGGTATTTATAGGTACTATGTACATTTTATAGGTTAAGTGTAATAGAGGACCTTTTAGTCCTAACCTTTTAGTTATACAACATTTGAAACTGAAAAGCTCTTATGGATTTGATGAAATTCCTGCAAAACTTTTGAAGTTCTGCATACATGAAATAGTTCATCCTTCGCCTAATAAAGCCATTTTTTCATTTTACATTACAAAAGCCCCATAAGAAGACAGTTAACTAATTTGAGATACGTTTGTGCCAAAACGTTTCTAAATAGTTGTTTTAAAATAGCTTTTATAGCTTAGAGGACTTTATGGATGGTTCCTGAAAATTATTACTGGTAACTCCTTTTTGTAAGTTTAAAATTGTGTTAATTTCAAAT
Organism: Matsumurasca onukii; assembly: GCA_018831715.1. Taxonomy (NCBI): domain Eukaryota; kingdom Metazoa; phylum Arthropoda; class Insecta; order Hemiptera; family Cicadellidae; genus Matsumurasca; species Matsumurasca onukii. The sequence goes on from CM032065.1 coordinate 3,761,795, forward strand.
AAAATACAGTACATTAATAGTTATTTCCAACGTTTGGAGTTTTTATCTTATAACTGAACCAATTTATATTTTTAATGACTAATAAATAGAACAATAAAAAACAGTTAAGGTTTTAGAACTTTATCTTAGCTAAATAAAATGTTGGATTTTATTACTCCCAGCCTAGTATTGAAACGTTACGTTTTGCTTCAAACTTCTACAAACAATATAAACTCTAGAAGAGTGAGTGAGTGAAACGGGGTCAAACTGTACAAGTAAGAATGGTGCAATAAAAATATATGACGCCAGCTCGAGTAATTCTTTATGCATCAAGATAACTTCAAGACTGTGGCGAATAAAAGAAACTATAAAACATCTGCAGTGATGAATGCAGTACAGTACAGTAATTGTTATTCATAGAGGCGATACGTTTCAGTGATACCGAGGTGCCCGGCTTCTTCAGCGAATGGAACACGAGTTTTGTCAAGAGAGCTATGTCATAACGTGTGCAAAGTGTTTCAGATCACCAGGAACCTGAGCATAATCACCAAGTCAATTGTATTCTAAAATATATATTATAGATCACTATAAACCTAGTAAAATGGCTCTTCACTACGACAAACAAAAACTGTTAAACCTAGAAACTTTAGTAAGTTATTTTATGCGAACGCTATAAGGTCGTAAATTGTACCATTGGTTTGTTCACTTCAATATCTATCAGATGGTATGTATTTTGCAGTAATTTAGTGGTTTTGATGTGCTAATTTGATGTTATTGTAAAATAAACGCAATCACGGTTTTTAGCAAAGATCAAACAGTGCGTATTGTAGAAGAACTCTTAAGAATAAGATAATTTCTTTTTGTCAAGAGGAATTTGGGGTCAAGTTTACAGATGTGAATATTCCAAACAAATCTAAAAATCACAGATTTGGAAAAAGTTTAACAAAATAGGTTATGTAGGGAACGGAAAACATAACAGAGGGCGGGCTGTACTGAATGAAGAGATGACGGAAAATGTTAGGGTTGGATTAGAAAATTCTCCTAAAAATCTTTTAAAATTTTGAAACAACAAAAGCAGACAGCCTACTAACACCTGGATACTTGATCTTAAACGTATCTTGACAAAATGTATCTTTCTCTTAAGTGTTCTTCAACAATGAGCACTCTTTGGTCTTTGCTAAAAGCCATGATTGCGTTTATTTGACAATAACATAAAATTAGCGAATGTAAACTTCTATATTACTGCAACAATTCATACCATCTGCTAGATATTAAAGTAAACAAACCAATGACACAAATTACGACCTTATAGCGCTCATAAAGAATCACTTACTCAAGTTTGAAAGTTGGGTTGCGTTACACCCTGTATAAACAATCAAAGTCATCATGAAAGCCAAATGAACGCAGTATAACCTCCTCGGACCCCACGTCACCTACAAGTTTCATTACCTTGCCTGTGTATATTGAGCCTGGGACTGAAGAGGATAAGCGATGTCAAATCTAGGCGTGATACTTGGTAAACAAATCTTTGTAATTTGAATTCTTTTCAGTTTTAAGAGACACATCCAACACAGCTTCTAGCTATGAACCCCCCTTCCCACCACCCACGGCAATCACAACGTCATATTCGGTGTTGGCAATCACAACGTCATATTCGGTGTTGGCAAGGGAGAAGGGGTTCAATCAGTGGTAAAGCAAGATAGACAAAGTTGTTACACTAAAGTTGTTACTTGTTACAGGCCCATCAACCGGTCAACTTGTGGAGCACAACTTTACTGCTCTAACAAAGTAACACTTGCCCATGTAACAATGTGATGTTGTTACAATGTAGCGTTCCCAACCTGTAAACTGACAATGCTACATCGCCAGATGACTTGGCCTTGTTTAAATACTAACCGTCAACATAAAGTTTAAAACGCAATTTACTTTATCCCATTAAACTATAGCAAAGACAATATTATGATAGGTAGATTGCACATAGATGACGAGAGGGTGAGGCAGGAAAATCAACATAGTTGCGGCAGCCCAAGCATAGATAGCGCTGCGAGGGACTTAAGTACTGAGTCTTAAGTACTGACGCACGTGCAAGTTCTCGGAAATCGGACGATTAGGTCACAATAATCATCTAATCGAGCATGTGGAGCCGAAGCGGGAGCCACTATCTGTGCTTGGGCTGCCGAACTATGTTGATTTTGCTGCCTCAACCATGTGGCATCAATGCACATCTACTTATCATAAAATGTTTCACTATAGTAGTAGAAAATATATTGTCCATTAATTTACCGCTTGATTTATTTTTACGAACTTTGAATACATTTAATGACTTGATGACCAATTCACTAGCATTTTCCTCGAATGCTAAATGAACTGAGAAAAGTAAATGAATGTTTGATTGTGATTCGCTTCATTAAGTCGGTTTAAATTGCGTTGTTGAATGCGATTCTGCAGGCTGTTATCTTGCTGTCGCCTCGCAATAATTAATTTAAATTACAACAGCGTCAGTTTCATTATGTTAATTTGTTTCTAAGCTCGTTAATGATATTAATGTTTCAATAGCAGTTTCACTGGTTTATTTATTTTCAAACATTTTTAAAAGTGTAGTTTGAAATTCTACAAAAGCCTACATTATTTTTTAAATAATATTTTTATTTAATGAAACTAGAACGCAATGTAAGTAAATAAACCTTGTCCTACAGAATGGTCGAGAAAATCTCCAAGACTTTGATAAACTAGCGTAACTGGAACAATACAACGCCTAATGCAACTTCCATGTCTCTCTTCTTTGTGAGTAAAGACTGACAAACGCCGGGTCTCGGCCGTTAACTTTACTTTAGAATCACGTCAGTCGATTTGTTCTCTAATCAAATCTAAAATTAATAAAAACATTACTACAGGAAATCTAATAGTGTACAAAATCAAACCTTATCTGTCGAACGCCAACAACCATAACCATACCTACAGAAAAATGTTCAACCTGTTAAAGTAATGATCAACCTGTCAACAGAAAACTCAAAAGTCATCTATTAACTGTAACTTTTCCCTACATTTTTTGACCTACCCTTGACCCTTGACTGTCTGCAACGTTGAGCCCGTCTAGGTAAAGAGTTGACAATGTTCCTGGTCAGTGGTCATGTATTGATTAGTTCTTCATGAGTAGAGGTTGGCAAACTTGATCAGACCTGTCAACAAGCACTCTGATCTGATTGATTAGCTCTTCTCCCTACACTTGTTGACCTGCCCTTGACTTTCTGCAACGTTGAGTCCATGTAGGTAAAGAGTTGACAATGTTCCTGGTCAGTGGTCATGTATTGATTAGTTCTTCAGTAGAGGTTGGCAAACTTGATCAGACCTGTCAACAAGCACTCTGATCTGATTGATTAGCTCTTCTCCGTACACTTGTTGTCCTGCCCTTGACTGTCTGCAACGTTGAACCCATGTAGGTAAAGAGTTGACAATGTTCCTGGTCAGTGGTCATGTATTGATTAGTTCTTCATGAGTAGAGGTTGGCAAACTTGATCAGACCTGTCAACAAGCACTCTGATCTGATTGATTAGCTCTTCTCCCTGCACTTGTTGACCTACCCTTGACTGTCTGCAACGTTGAGCCCATGTAGGTAAAGAGTTGACAATGTTCCTGGTCAGTGGTCATGTATTGATTAGTTCTTCATGAGTAGGTTGGCAAACTTGATCAGGCCTGTCAACAAGCACTCTGATCTTATTGATTAACTCTTCTCCCTACACTTGTTGACCTACCCTTGACTGTCTGCAACGTTGAGCCCATGTAGGTAAAGAGTTGACAATGTTCCTGGTCAGTGGTTCGTATTGATTAGAGGTTAGAACTTGATCAGACCTGTCAACAAGCACTCTGATCTGATTGATTAGCTCTTCTCCTACACTTGTTGACCTGCCCTTGACTGTCTGCAACGTTGAGCCCATGTAGGTAAAGAGTTGACAATATTCCTGGTCAGTGGTCATGTATTGATTAGTTCTTCATGAGTAGAGGTTGGCAAACATGATCAGACCTGTCAACAAGCACTCTGATCTGATTGATTAGCTCTTCTCCCTACACTTGTTGACCTGCCCTTGACTGTCTGCAACGTTGAGCCCATCTAGGTAAAAGAGTTGACAATTTTCCTGGTCAGAGGTCAAAGAAATAAAAGGTACACCGCGGGTACTTATAGGTACGTATTGCTTTCAACAAGCTATTGATATATTTAGGATTAACACAGTCTAGCTTTGTTTGTAAAAGTATTAAATTTAATTTCCTTACGTACTACGTTTTGAATGTACTAGGTAATTCCGACGATATAAACATTTAAGTTATGTTACTCATTTGTGTATGCTACTGTAAAACTCATGGTTAAATATTCTATGAGTCATGTATATCTATGAAATGAGATTTGAAACACACGGCTCTTACATAAGGCTTCACATTGAGTACTCGGATAACTTGGGAAAATAGCATCTAATAATCGTTAAACTCAATTTCTCCAGTCGAACAAACCATGTTGTCGGTTTTTCAGCACTTATGTAATTCAATTATATTAATTTAAATTGAATTGGTTTAGTTCAAATCAATGAAAGGGTAGTGTGTACTATTCCCATTATATTATCAGTAACTCTGAATGGATTCTTTTTGTATATATTTTACTATTACTTACTTTAATGCCTGAAATAACAGTCTTAAAAGTATTTTAAATTTACGAGTGTAACGACGAGACATCTCACGACGAGACATCTAACGACCAGATCTCGGTACATAATATGCAAATGTTGAGTTCAATAAATCGAATCACTGAAACAATCCCCTGTCATTTATTCAGATTACGAGACGATGATCGCTGGCGGCATTAAGCCAAAGTAATTGATCTAATAAAGGGTTGGACGTAACTTCCATGTCATTACTCACTCAATAAATGGAGTTATATCCGTCCTTTTCAGACGTTGTTTATTCTTCTTTCTCAGAACAGGCTCGGAACATAATTGTAGTTTAAAACTCGAAAGATTGAATCTGGGTTATTTGAACCACAGTCATAAAACGGAAAAGAGCTTAAAATAGATAAACTTTGAAAAGTATGGTTTACATAACGACCTCCAAACAAAGATCAAAAGTACAATCTTTACTGGGAAAAATCATACAGTTAGTTTACTGCTTTGCATTGTGATGGGCTGTTCAGCCGGTTGCGAGTATTGAAGCGCTTCAATGAGAACGTACTTTGAAGGTCACCTTGAATGAATATTTTCAACACAACTATTGGTGGTTTTTGGGACAAGGAAAATTCTGTTTGATAAATGGTATTAAACATGTATGAAAAATCTTACAACCTGTATAATTAAAGGTAAACTAATCCAATTATTGGCGGATAAGGAAGGCTCAATCGATTGGTTTAAGTTAAGCTAACAAACAACTTTGTTTATGAACTTGCTGACCTTCTCCCTTCTGCCCGAAAAACACCGGGTTTAATCAAAACCACTCTTTAAACATGATAAATGCAATTATAATTCTACGTAAGTATGATTTCAAAACTCATGTGCATTTCTGTCACGCTGTACAAATGCATTTACAAACGAACTTGTAGTGTTCAGTGGTCTCTGAAGAAGGGGTTCATGTTTAGAAACGCTTGCTCAGAAAGAGGTCCAAGGTAGAGTTAAGTACCGAGATTTGTCATTTAGGCAATTACGCCGGGAAGTATTTAATACGCTAGGAAGGCTCATTAGTAGGGCACGTGGGAGGGAGAGGAGTTGTGGGGGGAGAGGAAGGGAAGACAACGTTAATTGGGAAGCTCTACCTAAACCTGCGCCTAACACTTTTGTGGAAATGTGAAATTGAAATTGTTATATTGTTTGAAAGAAAAGAAAACACGCGCAAAAGAAAAGCACTACTTAAGGAATAAACTTAACAATTAGTGGAAAGAAGATTTGTGGTTGATAACGGTTGTTAAGAAGTCAAACGAAAAGCTCTGATCACAACTAACATTTAAATACTTGAAGTCAGTAGCACACGCGCAGTGTAGCATAGAAATCAACTTTGTATTTCCTCAGTAAGTTATTAAACACCGTAGAGAGCAGATAATGTAAAGTAAAACATTTAATAACTTGGCATTTTTGGTGTAGAAAATATTGTTCCAAGTCAAATGCAGTTTATGATCGTTGCTTCGAGAAGAGATCTTATTAATATTTCACGTGCGAACCGTGAGGAATTTTATTAAAGGCTAACATAAATATCTTGTTCAATTAACCTAAAAGCCTGAGAGAGGAAAACAGTCTTATAAATATGCTAATCTAAAATCCTTTCCCGCTTGAGAGAGTATCGCTCTTTCGTAAAAAAGAGTTGAGAATGATTATACACATCGAGTTTACTATTTTGTAACGTATTACGCGTACCTGTATGTAAGTGATAGTATCTAGTGAAACATTAATTTTTAAATGTTATTTAACTCTTTAATTTACATCGTCATGTGTGTACCTTGGGTTCTCTATTTTCAAAACACACGAAATTTGTTTCATGTGTTTCAAAATGGTGAACCCAAAATATTACACGAAATTAAGGTCACAACTGCGAGTTACGTATGATATTAAACAATGAAACAGTATTAACAATGTAAATCCGTTTAAAATTAACATGTTTGGATGAATGTTGTCATCAGGTGTTGGTGTTGGTGTTACGAGTGGAATGTAGAGATAACGCTGTAATCAGAGCTAATAACGCAATATAACCATCGCTTGATGAGGCAAAAGCAATTAAACATTGATAAACTCAAATGATTACATGAGTTTGATATATACATGTGTAATACTAAAACTGTTACTGATGGCAGTGCGTTATATATAATAGTTTATTATTATAAAAAGACTCGCGTAGGGTTGCTAGAATTGTATAATAATATAAAGTTATTATAATATATAAAGTTTTTCAAACCAAGGTGCTAAGTTGACTTATTTGTTATACTATAATAATTTATGCATTTTACAGGTCCGATCTTAGTGTTAGTGTAATTTAGTTAGCTATCGCAACCTTTTGTAAAAATATGTTTTCTTCACTATTATAAGTAGTGTTGTTAAATTAACGAACAAACGTGACATCATTAAAATCAACAGACTTATGTTTTCAGCTTTAGAGTTCATGATATATTAGTTTAAACTTATTTGGTATACACATAACTATGTACATTTTATAGGTACATAGGTACATATAGGTATTTAGGTACTATGTACATTTTATAGGTTAAGTGTAATAGAGGACCTTTAGTCCTAACCTTTAGTTATACAACATTTGAAACTGAAAAGCTCTTATGGATTTGATGAAATTCCTGCAAAACTTTTGAAGTTCTGCATACATGAAATAGTTCATCCTTCGCCTAATAAAGCCATTTTTTCATTTTACATTACAAAAGCATAAATAAGAAGACAGTTAACTAATTTGAGATACGTTTGTGCCAAAACGTTTCTAAATAGTTGTTTTAAAATAGCTTTTTATAGCTTAGAGGACTTTATGGATGGTTCCTGGAAAATTATTACTGGTAACTCCTTTTGTATGTTTAAAATTGTGTTAATTTCAAATAAAATGCAGTACATTAATAGTTATTTCCAACGTTTGGAGTTTTTATCTTATAACTGAACCAATTTATATTTTTAATGACTAATAAATAGAACAATAAAAAAACAGTTAAGGTTTTAGAACTTTATCTTAGCTAAATAAAATGTTGGATTTTATTACTCCCAGCCTAGTATTGAAACGTTACGTTTTGCTTCAAACTTCTACAAACAATATAAACTCTAGAAGAGTGAGTGAGTGAAACGGGGTCAAACTGTACAAGTAAGAATGGTGCAATAAAAATATATGACGCCAGCTCGAGTAATTCTTTATGCATCAAGATAACTTCAAGACTGTGGCGAATAAAAGAAACTATAAAACATCTGCAGTGATGAATGCAGTACAGTACAGTAATTGTTATTCATAGAGGCGATACGTTTCAGTGATACCGCGGTGCCCGGCTTCTTCAGCGAATGGAACACGAGTTTTGTCAAGAGAGCTATGTCATAACGTGTGCAAAGTGTTTCAGATCACCAGGAACCTGAGCATAATCACCAAGTCAATTGTATTCTAAAATATATATTATAGATCACTATAAACCTAGTAAAATGGCTCTTCACTACGACAAACAAAAACTGTTAAAAAAGAAAACTAGAGAACTTTTATTGTTTTATACGAACGCTATAAGGTCGTAAATTGTACCATTGGTTTGTTCACTTCAATATCTATCAGATGGTATGTATTTTGCAGTAATTTAGTGGTTTTGATGTGCTAATTTGATGTTATTGTAAAATAAACGCAATCACGGTTTTAGCAAAGATCAAACAGTGCGTATTGTAGAAGAACTCTTAAGAATAAGATAATTTCTTTTTGTCAAGAGGAATTTGGGGTCAAGTTTACAGATGTGAATATTCCAAACAAATCTAAAAATCACAGATTTGGAAAAAAGTTTAACAAAATAGGTTATGTAGGGAACGGAAAACATAACAGAGGGCGGGCTGTACTGAATGAAGAGATGACGGAAAATGTTAGGGTTGGATTAGAAAATTCTCCTAAAAAATCTTTTAAAATTTTGAAACAACAAAAGCAGACAGCCTACTAACACCTGGATACTTGATCTTAAACGTATCTTGACAAAAATGTATCTTTCTCTTAAGTGTTCTTCAACAATGAGCACTCTTTGGTCTTTGCTAAAAGCCATGATTGCGTTTATTTGACAATAACATAAAATTAGCGAATGTAAACTTCTATATTACTGCAACAATTCATACCATCTGCTAGATATTAAAGTAAACAAACCAATGACACAAATTACGACCTTATAGCGCTCATAAAGAATCACTTACTCAAGTTTGAAAGTTGGGTTGCGTTACACCCTGTATAAAACAAAGTCATCATGAAAGCCAAATGAACGCAGTATAACCTCCTCGGACCCCACGTCACCTACAAGTTTCATTACCTTGCCTGTGTATATTGAGCCTGGGACTGAAGAGGATAAGCGATGTCAAATCTAGGCGTGATACTTGGTAAACAAATCTTTGTAATTTGAATTCTTTTCAGTTTTAAGAGACACACCAAACAGCTTCTAGCTATGAACCCCCTTCCCCAACCACGGCAATCACAACGTCAACGTCATATTCGGGGTGTTGGCAAGGAGAAGGGTTCAATCAGTGGTAAAGCAAGATAGACAAAGTTGTTACACTAAAGTTGTTACTTGTTACAGGCCCATCAACCGGTCAACTTGTGGAGCACAACTTTACTGCTCTAACAAAGTAACACTTGCCCATGTAACAATGTGATGTTGTTACAATGTAGCGTTCCCAACCTGTAAACTGACAATGCTACATCGCCTTGTTTAAATACTAACCGTCAACATAAAGTTTAAAACGCAATTTACTTTATCCCATTAAACTATAGCAAAGACAATATTATGATAGGTAGATTGCACATAGATGACGAGAGGGTGAGGCAGGAAAATCAACATAGTTGCGGCAGCCCAAGCATAGATAGCGCTGCGAGGGACTTTTTCCAAGAGTCTTAAGTACTGACGCACGTGCAAGTTGTTTCGTTCTCGGAAATCGCACGATTAGGTCACAATAATCATCTACTCGAGCATGTGGAGCCGAAGCGGGAGCCACTATCTGTGCTTGGGCTGCCGAACTATGTTGATTTTGCTGCCTCAACCATGTGGCATCAATGCACATCTACTTATCATAAAATGTTTCACTATAGTAATAGAAAATATATTGTCCATTAATTTACCGCTTGATTTATTTTTACGAACTTTGAATACATTTAATGAACTTGATGACCAATTCACTAGCATTTTCCTCGAATGCTAAATGAACTGAGAGAAAAGTAAATGAATGTTTGATTGTGATTCGCTTCATTAAGTCGGTTTAAATTGCGTTGTTGAATGCGATTCTGCAGGCTGTTATCTTGCTGTCGCCTCGCAATAATTAATTTAAATTACAACAGCGTCAGTTTCATTATGTTAATTTGTTTCTAAGCTCGTTAATGATATTAATGTTTCAATAGCAGTTTCACTGGTTTATTTATTTTCAAACATTTTTAAAAGTGTAGTTTGAAATTCTACAAAAGCCTACATTATTTTTTTTTAATATTTTTATTTAATGAAACTAGAACGCAATGTAAGTAAATAAACCTTGTCCTACAGAATGGTCGAGAAAATCTCCAAGACTTTGATAAACTAGCGTAACTGGAACAATACAACGCCTAATGCAACTTCCATGTCTCTCTTCTTTGTGAGTAAAGACTGACAAACGCCGGGTCTCGGCCGTTAACTTTACTTTAGAATCACGTCAGTCGATTTGTTCTCTAACAAATCTAAAATTAATAAAAACATTACTACAGGAAATCTAACAGTGTACAAAATCAAACCTTATCTGTCGAACGCCAACAACCATAACCATACCTACAGAAAAATGTTCAACCTGTTAAAGTAATGATCAACCTGTCAACAGAAAATTAAACTACAACAGTAACATACTTACCTACTACTTAACTGTTACATGTAGATAAAGAGTTCAATGTTCCCTATCATGAGTTTGCATCAACCTGTCAACAGCACTCTGATCTGATTGAGCTCTTCTCCCTACACTGAACCTATGACTAACCCATGTAGGTAAAGAGTTGACAATGTTCCTGGTCAGTGGTCATGTATTGATTAGTTCTTCATGAGTAGAGGTTGGCAAACTTGATCAGGCCTGTCAACAAGCACTCTGATCTTATTGATTAACTCTTCTCCCTACACTTGTTGACCTACCCTTGACTGTCTGCAACGTTGAGCCCATGTAGGTAAAGAGTTGACAATGTTCCTGGTCAGTGGTCATGTATTGATTAGTTCTTCATGAGTAGAGGTTGGCAAACTTGATCAGACCTGTCAACAAGCACTCTGATCTGATTGATTAGCTCTTCTCCCTACACTTGTTGACCTGCCCTTGACTGTCTGCAACGTTGAGCCCATGTAGGTAAAGAGTTGACAATGTTCCTGGTCAGTGGTCATGTATTGATTAGTTCTTCATGAGTAGAGGTTGGCAAACATGATCAGACCTGTCAACAAGCACTCTGATCTGATTGATTAGCTCTTCTCCCTACACTTGTTGACCTGCCCTTGACTGTCTGCAACGTTGAGCCCATCTAGGTAAAAGAGTTGACAATTTTCCTGGTCAGAGGTCAAAGAAATAAAAGGTACACCGCGGGTACTTATAGGTACGTATTGCTTTCAACAAGCTATTGATATATTTAGGATTAACACAGTCTAGCTTTGTTTGTAAAAGTATTAAATTTACGTATTTCCTTACGTACTACGTTTTGAATGTACTAGGTAATTCCGACGATATAAACATTTAAGTTATGTTACTCATTTGTGTATGCTACTGTAAAACTCATGGTTAAATATTCTATGAGTCATGTATATCTATGAAATGAGATTTGAAACACACGGCTCTTACATAAGGCTTCACATTGAGTACTCGGATAACTTGGGAAAATAGCATCTAATAATCGTTAAACTCAATTTCTCCAGTCGAACAAACCATGTTGTCGGTTTTTTCAGCACTTATGTAATTCAATTATATTAATTTAAATTGAATTGGTTTAGTTCAAATCAATGAAAGGGTAGTGTGTACTATTCCCATTATATTATCAGTAACTCTGAATGGATTCTTTATTGTATATATTTTACTATTACTTACTTTAATGCCTGAAATAACAGTCTTAAAAGTATTTTAAATTTACGAGTGTAACGACGAGACATCTCACGACGAGACATCTAACGACCAGATCTCGGTACATAATATGCAAATGTTGAGTTCAATAAATCGAATCACTGAAACAATCCCCTGTCATTTATTCAGATTACGAGACGATGATCGCTGGCGGCATTAAGCCAAAGTAATTGATCTAATAAAGGGTTGGACGTAACTTCCATGTCATTACTCACTCAATAAATGGAGTTATATCCGTCCTTTTCAGACGTTGTTTATTCTTCTTTCTCAGAACAGGCTCGGAACATAATTGTAGTTTAAAACTCGAAAGATTGAATCTGGGTTATTTGAACCACAGTCATAAAACGGAAAAGAGCTTAAAATAGATAAACTTTGAAAAGTATGGTTTACATAACGACCTCCAAACAAAGATCAAAAGTACAATCTTTACTGGGAAAAATCATAAAGTTAGTTTACTGCTTTGCATTGTGATGGGCTGTTCAGCCGGTTGCGAGTATTGAAGCGCTTCAATGAGAACGTACTTTGAAGGTCACCTTGAATGAATATTTTCAACACAACTATTGGTGGTTTTTGGGACAAGGAAAATTCTGTTTGATAAATGGTATTAAACATGTATGAAAAATCTTACAACCTGTATAATTAAAGGTAAACTAATCCAATTATGGTTCTATTTCAAAATCAAATTGTTCCATGTGTTACGAGTACAAAGAACAACAAATTATATACAATAATAACTTTTCTCTTTTTACAACAGTTTCAAAAACACCTCCGACCTAGTAATTTAGAAATTACTTCATATTATCTAATAAAGTGTTTTATTGATCTGAGGCCTTTCAAATTCAAAGTATTTATCTTCGGAGAGGCACCCAAACTGAAGGAAACAATTTAAATTTAAAAATATTGTATAAAACATACAACAAATAGCTTAAAGAAAAATAAAGTTATAAACATAAAATAAAATATTGTACCGTTAGTTGTTGGGTTAAGTAATTATGCCGGTATTTCTGACCAAAGCCTTAAAAAGTGTGAGGATAATCTAAGAAAATTCAAAGACAAAATGTAACGGTATGTTTTTAACTCAAACGTGGACTATTAAAGTTGTAACAGTTGCCAGAGACCCATGTTTGAAGCAACAACCGTCACAAAAGCGATGGTCAAGAAATGAAATAACGTTGTATTTTAGTGATCCCATAAAAATGCTTAGTATCCATTTCCATTAAACCGCTATACAAACTTGGTGAATACTTAGAAATAAATAATGTCTTTTTTCTTTATTTGAATGCTTCTATAAACAAAATATTGCCTACAGTGTTCACGGTTCTTCAGTCGAAGAAAACTTGTCAAACGTTAAATTGTTAATCCAATACGAATTGAAAAGTCGAACCGAGTTATACTTATAATCTGTCTACAGACAGAGCTTCACAGCAACCTGACAACTGAGCATGCAACAAACAACTGAATTCTGTTGAAATAAAGAATGAGAATGTCTCTTGTCGTGTCGGGTTGAATATTTAGAGAGCATGGATCGAAACCATCACAACGTCACCATCGCACCGTCACAACGTCACCATCACAACCGTGTCACCGTCACAGCCTAACCGTCAAACCTCACCACTACAACATCACCATCAAAACGTCAACATCACAAAGTCACCACCACAAAGTCACCTTCACAACGTCACCATCTCAACGTCACCCTCACAACGTCACCATCAAAGCGTTACCCTCACAACGTTACCATCTCAGCGTCACCGTCACAAAGTAACCATCACAACGTAACCATCACAACGTCACCACTACAACGTCACCATCTCAGCGTCACAATCACAACGTCACCACCACAACGTCATCATCACAAAGTCACCATCACAAAGTCACCATCACAACGGCACCGCCACAGCGTCACCATCACAAAGTCACCATCACAACGTCACCACTACAGCGTCACCATCACAGCGTCACCATCACAACGTCACCACCACAGCGTCACCATCACAAAGTCACCATCACAACGGCACCACCACAGCGTCACCATCACAAAGTCACCATCGCAACGTCACCATCACCATCAAAATGTAACGTAACGGTAAAGATAAATATTTGCACATGACAATTAAAACAGACTGGTAGCATGTGCATAGTACGACGAAGAGATGAAGAGTTGGGTAACGTACAGATATGGTGATATAATAAATAGTATAATTATAAACAATTACAACGACAGAGTAAAGTAGCACGTTAACAGCCTCCGCTTAACAATTAGCAGTGCCAATAGATAAATTGAAAAAAAAACTACTTTTATGAGGCGTAAAATTTGGAATGAAATTGAAACAAAGAACCAAATACGTACTGTATACAATAAAATCCCTCGCATCTTCACTCAATGTTGTGAAACGTTGATAACAAAAGTGTTGGCCGTAGCTTTTGCTGCTGAAATCACATTTTAGGCCACCTTTTATACCCTTCGGAAACTCTTTCCAAACGCATTATTATTAAATGTATTATATATTTATATTACATTTTCTGCTAATGCCCTTAAAAAATAATCTAATAAATAACGTTTAAATTTACCCCTCGCGTTCAGTATACAAGTTTGATATACTAAACTTGAAACATAAAATACAATTTCCACACAAAACCAACTGATTCACGATAAAGCAAATGTTAGATAATTTACACAGAACCCACTGACTGTGAACATACTTGGTTACAACCAGTTGCATGACTCGGTAAGAATAGGAACAGAAGCTCGGGGAAGTACACTTACATTTAACACAAGGTGAATTGCAACAATGTTTCTCTCTACAGCTAAGTTGATATTTCCTGCCTTTTACTCGACTTTTCTTAAACCTCTTAAATGTTCTCATATATCCCTGATAAGACAAGAAGTCGGTTGTTTAGGTCGTAAAGTTAGGTCTTTCAAAGTTATTTATTAAAGTAAAAACAACAAAGTCATCAACAATTAGTCATCAATGGAAAAAATCTTACGAAAAGTGTAGTTAATTATTTGTTAGTGAAAGCTGATTCATTCATGAAAACTCTAAAGAATTTCCCGTCCATTGGCTGTGCATAAAAAGATATCTTTGTGTTCTCTGTTACAGTATGTCTGATTCGGATAGGGTGCAACTGCGCCGGTGGTGGAGGGATTTTTCAAAGGGAAAAATCCCGGCGCTCCAGCCCCGTACCCCTAGCGGTCAATTATGTACGGCTGACTGCGCGCACGCAGGTAGTCGGGCCTTTCACCAAGGGCTTTCTCGGTAAACTGATTTGTTTAAATAGACGCATTCAAGGGTTTACTCGGCCGACAGTTGTTACTCATTACTGTTGTTGCTTGTGTACATATAGTACGTATCTGGGATGTTAAGGGTTCAATCGGTTGATGTATTAATATTCGATTTCTATAATTATAACACATTGGCTCACTAAGGATTACTAGAATTGTATAGTGCATGAAATAAATAATAATAGAACATAGCACCCTGGATTAAAGATTTTTGCTTTTTTGTGACCGGTTTCAACTGTTAAGCCCATCTTCCTGGCGATGACAACAAACACAAGATCAGGACGCTATGTTCTATTATTTCATACACTATATCGATTATAAACCATAGATTTTGCCAATATCACTATCGAATTTCTTTTGGAAAAATGAGATATTAATGTCGTTAACATGGTAAGATCCAGGCCCGGGTCCACGAAATGAGCCGCCCTCCCGGCACGGACCGGAACCGCCCTTTGGGGAGGGACTTTTCGCCAAAAAGGGGTTTTAATGGTCTAAATACAGTAAATTTCTTGTTATTGAAATACATATGCATTTTAGACCTCGTATTATACATCAATATACCAAAAATGATGGAAATCCATCAATACACTTCAAAATGACGGCCAATTAGGTAATTTTCCTCTACAACAGCGGAATGAGTAGTCTGATTTGATTGGAATTTAACATGTGTTGTCCTTTCGTGATATGTAATATAACTTTCAGTAAAACAAGCTGTAAGTCTGAGGCCGAAGGACATAAACATAGGGCTATTTTCGAGACACTCTGAATATTAAAGAACGGAAAAATGACAGTCTTATTCAATTACAGTCTTGTGTGAAAATGACAGTTGTGTAAAAATTTAAACAATGCAGATTGTAAATAACTTAATCTCCAACTCAATTAGTTAATCTCCACCTATGCTTAGAATTGAAAAAAAAACAGCCCGTTGACTATAAAACGTGTGTCAAAATCCTTTTTGCGGCCAGAAACTACATTTGTATTTGAGCGTAGTCGCATCAAATATTTGGCGTTCATTAGTTTGTAATTTCTAGTTTAAATCTTCATATAATAAAATCGACCAATTTCAATAAGTTCAAAAGGACATAATGAAGGGGTACTGTTTCCGGTTTTACTTAGTTTCTAGATTAGCTTGAGCAAACCTACTGAGAACAAAGCGGTGGTCCTAAACCTGCCCTGAACAAAGAAGCGCGTTAGGCATCACCCTCGTGAGAGCTCGGCCGAGCACCAGCGCAACTATGTAGTCCCTTTTGTGTCCCTACTGCCTGTCCAGCGGCGCAGTTCGACAACACCCTCTGATTCAAGGTTGTGATTGGTAGGCCACCGCTCCGAGTCAGCCATGGACGTGCTTGAGTCC
Organism: Matsumurasca onukii; assembly: GCA_018831715.1. Lineage (NCBI taxonomy): Eukaryota > Metazoa > Arthropoda > Insecta > Hemiptera > Cicadellidae > Matsumurasca > Matsumurasca onukii. Next base: position 3,778,194 of record CM032065.1, read on the forward strand.
TACATATATTTTTTTGTATCTTAAAGTTTTGTACATGATGTATTGTGTTCTAGGCTAGCTAAATAAAATTACCAAGTTTAAGGAAAAAGAATAAGGTTAGTCGGTGGTGGGTGACTGGTCAGCTTGCGCTGATTGCTTTAAGGCTCATTTCCAAATGTTTTAGATTGCTTTTCACCTGAAGACGGGGTCAGACTCCAGATCCCGAAACGTCGTGTACTTTTTTCCACTCAAAAACTAGGGAAAACGTCCGTAATAATACTTTAACGTGTATGAAATTTGAAGTTAAGCCCCAACAAATGAACATTTGTAAAATTTAGATTTAAGGAAGAATTAATTTCTAAACTATAAATATTTGTAAAGAAAACATCCAACGTGCTTGGTATCCCACTATTGATGCCACGAGCAACTGTGCCAAGTGAAACTGTTTAAAAGGGTAAAGGTAAAGTTGTTTAACGAGGCGTAGTTAGGACTACAAAGTCGTCTCTACACTCAACCTCGCAAGTTTAGATACACTTTGAAGGTAACTGTTTAAATCAGCTACATACATACATAAACAAGGCAGCACTAGGCGTATCAGTGGTGGGCCAGTGAGGCCGGTTTACACGAGCCAAAACCAACATCCGACTGTCTACCAGTGGTCTATATGTACAGTGTATATACTGTGTATTATACACCGGACCCCGTCACTCAGACATACAACTGCGAGTAAATATGTATTCAAGTATGCATTTCTTTGTCTTGCGAATCGGATAAGTTTTGAAGTAGCGTACGCATTTTTCGAAACGAACAATGGTTTAAAACACATGTATACATAAGACGTATATAAAACAAGCATTGTTTTACGGGAATGAAACACATATTACGCATTTAATTATAATCAAAACTATTATACGAAAGAGTTGTAAATTTAGCGAAAGAAATGTTAAAAAGGTAAGAAATAATATATATAAACATTATACATTAGTATAAAATATTACCAATACATTTTCAGATATTGCTTTTTTTACATTTTGATTGTGTTCTAATTGTTCTGCGATTTGAAGATTATATATTTTATATGAACAGTACGTAAACAGCATTTATTTTATTTATGAGCAAATACACAAAAATAGAAAATACCAACAAGATAAGTTACACAAAATATGAAGGTTTAAAAAGTAAACATAAAAGTTTGAATACTTCAGATACAGTCTGTGGACCTGATTAAGGTTAAGTCTTAACTAAGAAAGGAACGTAGCAAAATACTAAAAAAACTTTACTTTTATGAAGTGTTTATTCCATTCGATCTATAAACCATTGCAAAATAATTCTATAATAACATTAAATTTATATGCTTATGTTTGCTTCAAATTTATAAGAATGCTATTTGAAAAACAAAATTTATTGTTTAACAGACATCGAAAGTTGATAAAGTAATAACAATTGGATACGACAGAAAAATATATTTTGTACATCCAAAGCTAGTTACCATTATATTTGATTTAAATGAAAGTAGCCCATCCTAAGTTCTACTGCACCTTAAGATCGGCCAGAACACTAACTTAAGCTACTTAACCGCTGCTTTGTAGCTTTGTCCAGACTCAAGTGTGGCCAAGGATATTAGAGCAAGTTTATACGACAACATTATTCCCATAACTTCACTTCATAGCTGACAAAGTCCTTGTGGCAAACATCCAGCCACCAAACTTCATCCAGCCTCCAACAAAGCTCGATCCAAGCAGAATAGTTCGCAACTTATCATCTAATTACACATTGTTTATGGTTAGCTGAGATTGAGATTTGTAGAAGGGCTTCTAAACACGAGTTTACAGTTAGAGTTCATAAATGAAAGAAACCACGTGCAGGAGAGTGCCGACAGCTCTTCGTCAGTTTACATTGAATACAAAAACTACGGGGCTGAAAACCACTGAAAAAGGGAAACAATTCCGAAAAAATACTTTTTTATAAGGAAAAAGACAGATGTTTTTAAAAGGCGAACCTGTTTACTATTATATAATATAGTATTTCTAACTGACTTATTTTGCAGCATATGTTCACGCTATCTTCGTTTATACTATTATTGATACATTTCAGCGTTGTGCTTGTTATTAAACAACAGTTCAACCTCTCTAAATATTCTAAACTTCGATTTAAATGTCTTAATAATAAAAGAATATTCAGAAACACATTGCAAAAACTGGATAATGACGCACGTTAGACATGTAATAAATACGATTTCTTTATCTCAAGTTTGCTGTTGACGAGGTTTAGAGTTTGAAAAGTTATTGCGGACATTTTCTTATCGTGCCGGAAGACAGAATTATATAATTAATGATAAAGCTCCGTATTGTTGTTCACTTACGATGAAAAATGTTCACCATAATATTTCAAATACAATTTCTTTAGAAGTATCGACTGTACAGTTGGCCTTTATCAAAAAGTCTTCTCCAAGTTGCTGCACCTTCCCCCGGACTAATTTAAAGTTAGGCAATAGATTCTAGAGAGCCGCCTGCTTAGTGCTTGGCCCACTTCAAAGCTCCCACCCTCCCATCATCACTCTATACCTAACCGCCACAACCCCCTCCCGATACACACCCTACCACGTGAGCCTGAGTATTGTATTCTGTTTCATCCAACGGCTGGAGTTTACATTATGCAAGAATTGTAGCTATGAGCGAATACAGCGTAACTTAAAGGTATTAATTAGATTCATACAATAGATAGAAAACGATTTCTTAGTTTAAATGAAAAGTTGTATCACAAATCTTTCTACAAAAAAATTTAGGATTCCCGAATTTTTTGGATTTCTGAATTTTAAGATTGTTACAACGTGTATAAGCTCTTGTTAGAAAATGCAAAAACTGGTTTCAAACAAAGCCAATCCCTTCTACAACGAGATAAAATATTCAACGGATAAAAACACAGTCGCAAATCCTCGCCAATCAAAGAGAATTGAAGCGGATTTGCGACGAATTACGGAATCACAGTTGTGCAATCCGATATTGTTTTACGTAGTTTCAATTATAAAGGGTTCAGCAGGCTCGCATATACATATACCGCTTGATGCTATTGTATGCAATACTGTTCAATCCTATACAGTGAAAGCCATATATACACCACATGAGTATTCCAAGATCTAAACAGAGCACTTGGTATGGTTTCTTATGAGTATAGTTGACTTTAGTATGTTATACAGGGTGTCCAGTATACTCGAGATAAACCTCACCAGGTGATTTGTCTAGCCGAAATACACAAATAATGTCCCGTAACACAATTTTGTAACCCTATCTCGCTTAGTTTCCCGTCTGTCTGTAATTTTCTATAAATTTTTTTTCTGAGTCAATTAACCTGTGAACGTGAAAACCCTCTGGTGTAATTAAGAGTAAAATTTCAACAATATTTGAATAATTTTCATTTAAAGTGGCGGCCGCATTAAATTGTTTAAGGTTAGTAACTCAAAATCTTTAAATTGTATATGAAATTCACAAAAATACCAAAACGTGGCCAAATGTTACAATGAACAAGACCAATATTGTTGTGTTACAATAAGTAATAACGGAGAACAGTTTTCCTGGTCACAATCCTCTATTCCGTACATTTTAGAAACATCTGCAAATAAAGGTTTCACATGTATGTTCCTGCTATATTGTGCTATACTGTTTATTTCCGTAGATACTGACACTTTATGTACGTGGATGTATGTTGATGTACAGAGGAAAGTGGATTAGAGTTACATATGTAGTACTGTATTTAGCTGAATTACCCCGGAGCAACATGAGCGACGTCACACAAAGCACTTCATCTAATTCACACACAATTAACATCACACAGTCAGGCGACATTCTAAATGTTACATTTTGTAACAAATATTAGCATTTACCCCATCACAAGTTGTAAATGCTGAACAGTGTTCTTGTAACTGGAAATAATAAAATTTTGTTTTTAGTAGCTACTTTCAGTTTGATTGTAGATAAACAATGCATTTGTTTAACCGTGATACTTGATGTATAAGATATTCATAAAGATACACACCGGCACGATCATGTGTTACAAACTTATTTTCTAAAACTGACGGAAAAGGGCACTGTCAGTTTAGTGTAAACTTTTGTATCATTCGAGCAAACAATCAAGAAATTACAATGTAAATAACAAATTTTATTTGGACGCGGTTAGAAACAAAAGTTAGATTCGGCGGAATTTGAAAGGCGTTTGAAATAGTCTGAACAGTCTGATACTGAAAGTTATGGTTTGCGTTTCATTACTTTGGTCGTCAAAAGATGACAACTTGATAGTTCATTAAATAGATCAAAGCCTCCATTCCGCTTTCATTCATTAAAGGTCTTTACATTGAACCTTTTTGAAGGACTTTATTAAAGTTTCTCTTCTGACCTGAGCAGCTAGTTAGTCTTTCAACTACCATTTCCTTAGAATGATTAAACGAAAATAAATGTTAAAATCCTTAAGATGTAAATTGTTAATCACCGGGATGTAAAACAGCTTCCAATTCCGTAAGTGATCTTTAGAGAAGTATTTTAAAATTAAAAAACATATTAATTAGACTTTGAAAATTAAAAAAAAGCAACTAATTTACATTTTAGTTTTACATCCTCCCCCCTTAAATATAGCATTTGCCAGTTTACTGGTATAACGATATTTATTGATGGGTCATAAGGAATTAACTTCGTAAAATGAGTATTAACTATCTAAACGTTTTACATTAGTTTGTCAACAAACTAACAGGTTACGATAACATCAGTGTAATAGTTTAATGTCGAAATGTTGCTTAAACATTCTTGCAACGACTAAATTAGAGAGTAATAGAATATATTTCAATACACTTACAAACTCCATGTCTTGAACAGTAATATATACCTGAAACAAAACAATTATCTTACCAAGGGGTCAGCTTACATTAATTTTTTTTAGCAGAGAAAGGTTAATTCTTAGTGTTACATTGTACTAAGAGTGTAACTTAAACCTCTAAGGTAAGTTGCGGTACACCGTCGATTTAGTGATTAAAACCAAATGAATGTATATGCATCAACAAGAAAACTAGCAAATATTAGATGAATTAATTGCCAACGTGTTTAGATTGATAAAATTATTAAATTAATCAACATCAAGGTCATTTAGTTGTTGTTTCGCAACGCTGAAAACTGTTAGGATTTAAGTACTGTACCTCAGTCTCACTCTCGCCTCGTACATTCGTCACTGCACTCAATAAACTGCACTCGCCTTCACTTCACTTCATAAACGTCAAGAATCGCCATAAATACTGCACATACGAGATATTTTACAGCTTGTTATCTCGTCGGAGAACAAGACTTACTGTATTGTAAACTTGGGCTATACTTCACCACAGTAACAATAGACGAGCATGCACCATCACTCTCTCGCGTAACCCCATCACTCGTCCCCATCACTCTCTCGCGTAACCCATCACTCTCTCGCGTAACCTCATCACTCGTCCCCATCACTCTCTCGCGTAACCCATCACTCTCTCGCGTAACCCATCACTCGTCCCATCACTCTCGCGTAACCCATCCTCTCTCGTAACCTCATCACTCGTCCCATCACTCTCTCTCTTGTAACCCCATCTTCTCTTCATCCCCATCACTTGTAAAATCATCTCGTAACCTCATCCTCGTTCCCCATCATCTCGCGTGACCCATCACTCTCTCGTAACCTCACTCGTCCCCATCACTCTTCAACCCCATCACTTCTCGCGTAATGACCTCATCATCGTCCCCATCATCTCGCGTAACCCATCACTCGTTACGTCATCTGACCTCATCACTCTCTCGTATTTAAAACTATCAATTCTTTAATCATCTCGCGTCCATCCCTCTCTAATACTTCATCCTCAGTCCTGATCTTCTCATCTATAACCCCATCACTCTCGTGACCTCATCACTCGTTAAATCTCACTCTTCATTGACCTCATCAACCCATTACTTCATTCCATCTGGCATCATCACTCATTTACATGCTCATCTCACATTGACCCCATCACTCGTCCCGTCACTTATCTAACTTTTGTATCTCTTAAATCGTATTCGTCACTCATCCCATTCTCTCGCGTAACCCATACACTCGTCCCCATCACTCTCGGCATACTCTCTCGCGTAACCCGTAATCCGTTCATCACTCTCTTCGCGTAACCATCACTTCTCGCGTAACCCTTCACTCGTTCCCCGTCATATCTCAGCGTAACTCGTTCACCGTCGCTCCTCCATCTCTGTCCCCATCATCTCTCGTAACCTCATCACTCGTCTCCATCACTCTCGCGCTACTCATCACTCGTCCCCATCACTCTCTCGCGTAACCTCATCACTCGTCCCATCACTCTCTCGTAACCTCATCACTCGTCCCCATCACTCTCGGCGTAACCCCATCATCTCGCGTCACATAAATCTACTCGTTCGTGTATATAATCATTGTGCCTTCAGCCTCGTCGAAATGGATCCGAATTTCCACTTTCAGCGTGACCTCATTCAATATTCTGCGAATCATTCGGTTGTGCTTTCTTCGTAGTCCCCGCCTATAGACTTACTCGTCATGGTCCATTATTACCCACAATCCTTTGGCACACGGCATAAAGCGCACTTCGTGGTGAAAGCGCATTTCCCGTTATTCAAAGGACCAAAGCACGTTGTCTGGCCTCACCGGCTGGAAACCTCAAACGTTAACTTCAGGACCTAGCGATGAAATATATTATTACTAGCTGCCCTACCCGTGCTTCGCTACGGGGCAAGAACTAGGTATAGTGAAAAAACAATTTAATTTTAAAAATCTGAAACCAAATTCTGCCCGAGTATTCACACAACTTTATTGCAAAGAAAATCTGGAACTTCGGGACTTGCACAAATCTAATAAACATAATGTCCTCTTCATAACTAATCTGGAACTAATTGTCGCTAAGACCTTTTCCCTATGTATTTCATGTGGGTATTTCTTCGTACTTGTATTCCCCCGTAATTTAAACACCCCTGAAAATTAAAATTGTTTCTTAGTGCGCGTCTAGAGCCTAAAAAGATCGTGTGTCCAAATGTTCAAGACAATCCGCCAAGTAGTTTGGGCTGAGGGCTGATGAGTGGTATTTGGCTTTTATTTATATAAATTAACAAACTTGTTCAATTTCGGACGTCATACAAAAATTCAAATTTAATAAATGAAAAAGTGATAGCTCATAAATGTTGAAAGGTTAATGTTGGTGAAAATATTATAGAACGCATCAAAGGTTGATGGATTCACTTATGTAGGAGTATGTGGTGGAGCTGGAAGCGCCGGGAGAAGTGATGAATTACAAGCAAATAACCTGCTGATATGATTCATATACTCACAAAATTACGAAGCAGGTTAAAGATGCTTTGCGCGACATATTTGACGTATTTGAGAGCAGGTAAATGTATATGAAACTGCATAAGACGTGAAATACCATAAAAACAGACGTAAAAGAACGATCTACAGATCTACACCTTACAGCCAGCAGTACTCGCGGTGTGCTATTCCGCCCCCTAAGCAACCCAACTCACCTTGTCGTATAACACGAAAATTAATGTAATACATGGAACATTGTTTCATTCACCCCGATAAAGCTTTACTCTCTGAATTCCAACGAAAACTATATTATTCGTACATATTAAATATGTGTTCCTATCTTCCATTGATCTAAACATAGGCGACAAACATCATTCATAGTTTTTAGCTGTACAATTGTAAATCTCTCAGGATAGCGAGGGAGTTGCATGAAACGAAGCATTGAGTCGAGGTCCATTAGTAGGAACTAAAATACAAACAGCGCCGCAGTTCATCGAAACAACACTTGCAGTTGTCTGTTGATGAATATTTAAATCAAATCCATACCGACACAAACCTGTTGTAACAATGGTTTGGTTTGTCAGTTAAAACAACTTTCCAAACCTGTGCTGGTTACGGGTTATATATATTCAAAGTATGTTGTTGCATAAGTCTTCTGCTTATCATTGGGGTTTGTGGGGAAACTAAAAGGAAGCTAGTTTAAAGTAATGGTTCAACAAACATATTTAATGTTTCCGTAAGTGAAACGCCTGAAAATAAAATTCTTCAAAATAGAATCATTAGACTAAATCAGTATCTTTGATGACTGAGAGATATGATTCTTTTTTAACTTAAAGGCAACGAAAAAAGGTCACGTGTCGATGAAACTAAATGTATCATCTAAAAGATACAAACTGTAACGAAACCAATTGATTTTAAATGTCATTTTAAATGAATTTTTGATTATTTCTATGGTTTCTCTAATTTTCTTTGGATAATAGTACGAAACTTTTGCCAAGACTTTGGTTTTTTCAAAATCAGTTCCATACATGAAGACAACTTTAACAAAGAAGACAGGATAAACTTATAAAAAACTTGGCAGCCAGTTCTTCAGAAGTCCTATTGAAGCCAGCCAATCCAGTTCGACAACGAGCAACAGGCTCCGCTCACTCCGACCAATCAGGTGACAGGACCCCCACCCATTGGGTATGTAAGAAGACGCCACGGCCGGCCAATCCAGTCTCAGCCAGTCAACAAGCTACTGAGGATGACTCTTTACAGCGAGGTCGAAACGTTAAGCAGTAATTATGTTTCAACTGTGACGCGGTGTAAACCGGAAGCCTTTGATCTTAGTGATGACACCGGCCGCGAAAGCCTAAGAGTTAAGATTACGATACGAAAGACAGGAGAGTGTACATTGTATTAGCCTAAAAGCGTGCATTTGCTTTATATTATCAACAAGAAGCCAGGCAGTGCTGAGTAGGTGATCTTTCCTTCATACCATATTAATTTTTAAGTTTAAAACAAATAGTCTAAACGAAGTCTCATTTAAAGAATGAATTATAGTCATCCTCATATTTGTTAAGAGCTGCTCAGGAGCAGCTAACCCAGTTTTCAACTCCTAATGTATCATCACTTGGCGACACAAACTAAGTCTGATCACCACTACACACAAGTGTTACAAAGGACTTGGCTTGCTTCCGGTCCAAGTGATGCTGTCACCTCAGCAGATTCAATCCAAAGTTAGGCAGTACACTTTGCCTCTACAACTGAACTCACTGTTTGTCCCACTTCCTAACTGCGACACAGACTAAGTCTGATCACCACTACACACAAGTGTTACAAAGGACTTGGCTTGCTTCCGGTCCAAGTGATGCTGTCACCTCAGCAGATTCAATCCAAAGTTAGGCAGTTCACTTTGCCTCTACAACTGAACTCACGGTTTGTCCCACTTCCTAACTGCGACACAAACTAAGTCTGATCACCACTACACACAAGTGTTACAAAGGACTTGGCTTGCTTCCGGTCCAAGTGATGCTGTCACCTCAGCAGATTCAATCCAAAGTTAGGCAGTTCACTTTGCCTCTACAACTGAACTCACGGTTTGTCCCACTTCCTAACTGCGACACAACTAAGTCTGATCACCACTACACACAAGTGTTACAAACAAAGAACTTGGCTTGCGTCGTCATCACTTAATTCTGTACTTCTGAACTAAAAACTGAATTTTTCCATAAGAACATATCACTAGAATTCAGTTATTAAAATTCCATTTTATAAGCAAACTCATTCTTTTTCTGTTTTAAATGCAGTAGCACTATAACTCTATGCTTCCAGAGAAAATCTTTCCACGTTTTAGTTCATTAACCTACGTAAAACACAGTTTGCACATTTTCGTATGTTAAGTTCCCTATCCCATTTGAACGCCGTACGGGCTCTATCCGGCCCCCTGTAGAGCAAACTTGAACATACAAAAACGTATCATGATTTAAACAAATAATGAATTAAACGTATGATGTTGTGATGCAGAACTGGAGAACTGATGCGGGTGTTTGTTGTGGGTATCAGTGGCTGATGCAGAACTGGAGAACTGATGCAGGTGTTTGTTGTGGGTATCAGTGGCTGATGCAGAACTGGAGAACTAATGCAGAACTGGAGAACTGATGAAGAACTGGAGAACTGTTGCAGAACTGGAGAACTGATGCAGAACTGGAGAACTGATGCAGAACTGGAGAACTGATGCAGGTGTGTTTGTTGTGGGTATCAGTGGCTGATGCAGAACTGGAGAACTGATGCAGGTGTGTTTGTTGTGGGAATCAGTGGCTGGTGCAGAACTGGAGAACTGATGCAGGTGTGTTTGTTGTGGGTATCAGTGGCTGATGCAGAACTGGAGAACTGATGCAGGTGTGTTTGTTGTGGGTATCAGTGGCTGATGCAGAACTGGAGAACTGATGCAGGTGTGTTTGTTGTGGGTATCAGTGGCTGGTTGTGTACAAGCTCAACACACGAGCAGCCAAAACCAACATCTGTTCATCTGACTGACAAACAAATATACAGATACTCTACTCTAACTAGAAATCATAATAACTGCCTGTACACTGTTCCGATATTTCTGCTTAATATTTGTGAAAATATTGAATAAAAGTTAGCCCTAATTGGTATTTGGATTTTTAGCTATTGTCAGGTTTGTATTGTAGGTCTACGGCAATAAACGAGCGATGTTTAAACGTTTGCAAATTGAATTGTACGGCACATCATTAGAGGCTTCCCCCTCCCTTTCCCCCAATAAGTAACACTACTTTTGAATCCACTTACATCACGAGCCAAAGCATACATCAAATCGCAGCCTTTCTTAAGTTGAAATAGAATATGAATAGTTATGGAAGGCCCAGTAAACTTTATATTGAAACATCGTGAATTATAAGTTGTATGGTATTGCCCTCTACACTATAAGTTATTTAACACTAAAACATATGTTTTTTCACAAATTAAACCAGAATTGGTAAGTCACAATTGATGAGAACATCTTCAACATTTACGACGCTGCATTAAAGACGGTTATCACTATAAGATTACCAGTAACACATTGCTTCATGTGAAATATGGTTCAGGCTGTCAGCCGTATATTGCTTTATGATACTGCTGTATACCTTTACATGCGAACCAAGTATTGTGAGACTTATACAGATAAAATGTGTTCCACAACAGCTGTTACGCAGATATGTTTGAGTCGAAAGATATTTAAAGACATTCTATTCGTTAAGAACTGCACGATTCGACTTTCGTATGAAGTCCCACCGAAGTCAACACCAACTTTTTCAGAATCAGAAAGACATGTATTATTGCAAAATGACCTTTAACATTACGTAAGTTACATGTGCACGAAGGCACGCTCGGTTTAAAAATAGTAATTTAACAATAGTTATCAAAATATAACTAGCAGTCATGCTTCACTAAATAATTACAAAACTCAACATATTACTAATAACGCGTCGTATTGTAAATATAAATTTAGGTTTGAACAATACCAATATTCCAGTAATTAACCTAAAGTAAACTTGACTTTTTTTCTTGTAACTAGACAATTTCTTTTTTAAATTAATATAAAATTTGTTAAACATACTGGTACATTTAAAACAACATTGGTTTCTACTTGTGTTTTTTATATAAATGAAACCCTAACATTTTATCGTTTGCTTGCCTTGTATTTATAGTTATTTTTAAATTATTCCTTTAAAAAATATTAAAGTAAAAAAGTGAAAGAAAAACTGCTTTCGGTGTTTTTTTTTCATATCCTTAAACTACTCATAGTAATTTGTATAAGATATGTATAAAATTGAATGGAACTAAAACACAGAAAAACATTGACCCGGAACTGTTACCAGATGCAGATATTAAGCTTTTGGGGTTTTACCTGAACTCCAAGTTAAATAGGGACTGCCATATAAGCTATGTTAGTAAGAAATTAAGCAGAGTAACGCGAACCTTTTAACTAAACTAAAAAATGAAGTCACTCAGCCTTATCTTCTGAATGTTTACTATTCATTGTTCCATAGTCATGTCCTGTATAGCCTTATACTCTGGGGTCACTCTAGCTCTTGATATGCAATGTGCTTATAATGCAAAACCGAGCTGTAAGAATTATAACATCTTCTGGCCGTTTGGAACACTGTAGGCCTCTTTTTCTTCAGCTTGGAGTTAGAAGAAGAAGAAGAAGAAGAAGAAGAATGCTTTATTTCCATATTAGAATATTTGACACAACAAAACCAAATTAATTAATTTTTCACAAGAAAAGTAAAAACATTATTTGTTCTGTTTTTCACCTGTCAGGGCTGCCTTTAGAAAGAAGGAAAATTAACTTATATTAACAATATATAGCCCCTATTTTGACATGGAAATTTAGGGCCTCCAAGGAATCCCTGTTTGGAGGTTCCTTAAACACTGATTCAATTTATTCATGCAGCGTTCAGAAAGTAAAAAATTAATTTAAAGAAACGGTTTATGTTTTTTGCCCAATTTGTCAAAATAGATCACTATTGCATAAAGTGTACCTATGTTTCTTATGCACTATATTTACAGTCATTTACTCACTCATTCACACAACAAAAACTAAGGCTTGTACTCCCAAGCCGCGTACAACACCAGACCATCAGGCGGCTCTGGCCATGTAAAAAAAAGTAAAAATAATAGGCCGTCATTACACTCGGCATAAGCATATGCATAGTCCCTGAATGGCCCAGCTAGCATGTACGCCAAGAAATCAAGTACTCTACGATCATTCATGAACTAAAAATAAATTATCTACTAGTTATGACTGTATATGGACAGTATGTCTACATTATCTGACGTACATAAAGGAAAACCTTCAGGACTTTGACACCAGTAATTCAGTACACCCCATCGACAAGAGGAGCAAACAATTTAAATGTAACAAGATGCAGGCTTAGCCGATCAAAATCATGTTTGCCAATACCAGCAAAAAAATGTACAATAACCTACCGGACAGCATAAACATTATAGTATCACACAGTTCATCTACTCGGAAAAACAAGCAGACCCATCTACAGCCTGAAGAAAATCTTTGGTGTGCCACTGTTTTGAGTAAAATAAACACATTTGACGCAATCAATCGGCGAGATCCCGTCACAGATGAAGACATCAAGTATAAAGACCTATTCCAAAATCAATCAGTAACAAGTTTAGCTTGAAACAAAGTATCTTCTCATCTCCTGTTGTCGAACTCAATAAGTTAACGGTAATGCATTGGAATGCTCAAGGGATTTTGGGTAAACTAGACGATCTCAAGATAGTGTGTGATAAGTATGATGTAGGCCTGATTGGCATATGCGAACATTGGTTAAGCCGTGATAATCTCTCAAATATTGAACTTATCGGCTATAAGCTGGCTAGTGCTTATAATAGACCTTCCGGAAAAAGAGGCGGAACTGGTATTTTTATTAAATCTGACCTTGAATATGAAGAACTAACATATATTGTTATCTCTACTCAAGCCTGACAAATTTAATGAATGTTTTATTGAAAATGTTAAATGTACTGTAAACTGTGTACCTTTGTCTGTTAATAATGTGAGTTTCTATTTGAATAAATTAAATTTAAATGTTTTACCCTCTTCATTTGCATTTAAAAATGTTACTGTTGAGCAAGTGTATCATGAGATTTGTATGTTAAGCAATAGTCCTAGTCTAGATGTCTATAATCTTAATTCTCAAATTTTAAAATTGTCTGCGCCTTATATTGTTGAAGTTTTAACTTACCTTTTAATTTGTGTATTGACAACTCTGTTTTTCCTGACTGTTTCAAATTTGCAAAGGTTGTACCGTTATTTAAAAAGGTGACAAATCTGATTATAGTAACTATCGTCCAGTTTCTATTCTGCCAATTCTATCTAAAGTGTTGGAAAAGTTAATAAATAAACAGATAATTGAATATTTTGAAAATAATGTATTATTCTCAACAGATCAGTATGGTTTCAGGTCTAAAAGAGGTACATGTTCTGCTATTGTTGAATTTATGAAAGATTGTTTTTAACTTAGACTCTAAAAATAAGATAGTTGGCAACTTTTATGATATGTCGAAAGCCTTTGACACCATTTCACAGAATATTTTATTAGATAAGTTCAAGTATTATGGTTTTGATCAGAGTTCATTAACATTATTAAGTTCATATCTCTCAAATAGATCACAAGCCGTTTGCTGTAATGGTAGTATGTCTTCATATTTACCAGTTTTAACAGGTGTTCCACAGGGGTCCATCTTAGGCCCAACAATGTTTATAGTTTATGTAAACGACCTACCTGCTACTGTTAAAGATACTGGTTCTCTGTGTTATATGTATGCTGATGACTTGGCGGTTCAAATTAGTTGTAAAGATTTTAATTTAGTTTATAATTTAATTTTAAGTTGTAATTCTGTCATTGATGATTGGTCTGCAGCCAACATTTTATGTTTAAATAAGGATAAAACACAAAGTATTAATTTCAGTCACAAACTTACTAGTAATATTGATAAGGTAAAATTTCTTGGTGTTTACTTGCAGTCTAATGTTAAATGGAATTGTCACATAGACCTAGTGTGTAAAAGTTTCACAAGCCATATTTTTGCTTAGAAAGCTTAAATACCTTGTAACTGTAGATGTTCTTATATCTGTTTATTATGCTCATGTTCAAAGTCATTTGCTTTATGGTATCTTTGTTTGGGGGAATAGTGGGCACGTAAAAAAAGCATTAATTTTGCAAAAAAGAGCGATAAGAATAATTGCTGGTTAAAGCTAGGGAACATTGTAAACCTCTGTTTAAAAAATTTAATGTCCTTACTGTTACTTCTCTATTTATTTTAGAATGCCTTATGTATGTAAAATCAAATTTGAATATAATACCTACAAATAGTTTAGTTCACTGTCACAATACAAGATATAATAGCCACCTCAGAATTAACCAATGTAATTATAAATCTACAATTAATAGCTCATTTGAACTTGGTTTAAAACTGTATAATAATCTACCACAATACCTAAAAACATGAATTTAGTAGATTTTAAAAAAACTTAAAAGTATTTTGATTAAGCTAAGTGTTTATTCTGTAAATGAATTTATTGATAGTTGTAATGCTTGATTGTATCTTATTGACGTTGTCATACATGTAAATGTGTTGCGACAATAAACGATTTGATTTGATTTGATTCCCACGAGGCTGGTTCACAAGCGCTGACGGTCAGCGCTCATAAAGTCAAAGTCAAAAAAGGTTTATTCAAAAAAAAAACTTAATTTTTTAATTTTACAAGTGCCAAGTGCACGCAGGCACGCAGGCAAAATACATTATATAGTTATTATGTAGCCAGCTCAAAAAAACCAGCTCAACGTACCAGCATGGAAATCCTTCCACGTAGCTTGTAAACTAGAGCTGACAGTCAGTCTGTATACTTCGTAGGTTGCAGTTGTGTTCACGTTTTACGTAATGTTCAGGCCTATAATGTTGAAAAATGTCATCTGTGGGGATTAGTCCACAAACTTTGCGAGCTATTTTGAGGATGGGAGTGCAGGAATTGTGTGAGAAAATGTTGAAGAAGAAGAAAAGATCGATTTGGGTAAGAAAATGGGGTGGTAGGAGGGAAGGGCTTGGTGTATCCTCTAGACTGTTGATGGAGCTGTGTGTGGAAGACCCTCATGTATATTTCAAATTTATGAGAATGTCGGAGTTAAAATTTGAGGAACTTTTGGAACTAGTAACTCCTGTTACGACAACTATTCTCACGTGGCTGATTTGGGGCTGATTTACTAGCGCTGACGATCAGCGCTTATAAACCAGCCTCGTGGGAATAGGCCTTAAAGAACTTGAACAGTACGGTTAGTTGCATAAACAGTTAACTAGTGACGCGTTTAATGTTTAGAATGTAATTTACCCGGCATCTGAGCAATCTCACAGTCTCTAAGAAGTTTGGAATCCGGCTGAGAGAGGAATGTGTTTGTCTCGGACTCTGACAACATCAAGGACAATGAGGACATATTCACACATTTGTAGGTTTACACAAGTAAAATACTCACGAATCTTTGCGTTTAAGCACACATATCACATTTCAGCTATAAGAGAAATAAAAATCTGGGTTTCTATGTCGTATCCGACTAGATAGATTGCCCGCAATAACAGTCAGTACGGTGTAATACAACATATGGAATATCCAGGTAATGCATTTTTTCTGATACTGTACAAGTTACTTACATACTGATGATGCGTAAATTGGTCAAACTGCAATATCTTCAAATGTCCACAACAGATACTTATTTGTTATTTACTATAAAAATAAAAAAATGAGATACAACAACAACGGCAAACTTAACCAGGCACCTGTGTATATGGAATAAAAGTAGTAAAACTCCTTAACGGAATTCCAGTAGGAGAAGTACTGTTAAATTGTACTGTCCTGTATGCTATATTAGTAATGTGATCATATTTGTATGGCCAAAAACTATTATTTTGTCGAGTTTTCTTTGGAAAAATTAAATATTCGTGCCGTCAGCATGTTTAAGCCTAGGCCTGGCCATGAAATAAGAACTGATGCTGACCCCAGATCACTTTTTGAGCATTTTTACAAAACGTTATCTGCCTATGTATATATGTGTGAACTCTAAGACGGTCACATGTTCGTCCGATTTTTCTAGAAATTTGATACAAATGTTCCTTTTGTAAATATTTTGGTCAAGTTCGTTTGCCAGATAAATCAGACCACCACAAGTCCCCTTTTCATTCGATTTTAATAAAATTTGGAATATGTATATGTATTTTAGGAGTAAATCCATCAACATACTAAAAGTTAGAAAAATCATTTATTCATATTAAAAGGCGACGAAAAAAGTTATTTTGTGCTAAAACAGCTGAATATAAGTAGTTCTATTTCAATTAAATTTGAAATGTGTTACCGCTTCAAGATATGTATTAAACTTGCAATAAAAGAACACGTAAGTCTGAGTCCGAAGGCCGAAGTGAGGCTGTGAGAGTAGCAAATTAGGGTAACGATTTGCAAAGGAAATGCGATTCACTCATTCCAGCAGCACTTAGGCGCTTAGCTGCGTGTCGACCAAACAACCATGTTTTACATAAGCCGGTGAATCCTTATTCAAACTTAGATTTTCTTAGGGCTATTTCAAATCGACTAACAGCACAGTCTTTAGACAACTACTCGACGTAATAACTAATAACATTATCTAAGCCGGGTCGTTGTAGAACTGGAAAGGTTTACACTGACAACTGCCGCAATCATTGTCAATCATGATTAGCTTAAGCACATAGTAACTGGTATATCAGCCGGTACTCCTAAAACTTAAAAAACATTTCTAAGTTTATTTTTTGTTTTAAAATAAAAAAATGCGACTTCCTGCCACTACAACTGAAGAACTAAAGAAGAGAAGAAATGATGAGGCTGATGGGAATTGATGGCACTCGCTGTCCGGTGAAGCGTCTGACTTTGTCATGCCGTGAGAAATGAACTTCTCCGCGTGCAAAGTATCGTATTAGCCGCAACAAACTGAGAGAATCTCCAGTCTCTCTCTTTTAAACACAATTTCTCTCAATTTATACTAAGGAAAAGCCCATTTGCGCTTGTTTCCACACAAAACACTTAATAAGAAAAATATCCAAGTACACTGTGACAGAACTAATTCTTAATGGTATTTTTTACCAATGGATACAGAACACAAAGTGCTTAAATCCTATATAACTAGGCTAGGGGTAGTTGCTTTGAATGTATTATTGTATTTTTTGCAAAATATGGTATGCCTGTCCAAGCTTTTTGATGGTGTGCTTTACTACTCAAAAGATTTAATGTAAATGAAAAAATAAGACATTAAAACTGTCTATACAATTTCTCTTTTTACCCATCTACTAGTCTGTACATGGAAATGAATCCATCGGTTGTTGGTTTATATACTTTACAAAGACCGAAACTGGCATCAAAAAATTACTGTCTGTCTGTAACGTTTTTTAAGGAATATTGGACCACTTATAACTCAAACTTGGCTTTAGCTCTGGCGGTGAAACTTCGTTTAAGAGTTTAGCCTTTTACACACACAGAGCATAGATATTCTAATGCTCTGTGATTACACAGTTTGCCTTTACTTATGTTTTGTATCAATACAACATCCAAAAAATAAATGGCAAGGACCCAAAGTAGGCAAGAAACGCGTTTTTCGGGCGTTTTGGACCGCTTATAAATCAAAATTGGCTGAAACTATAGGTTTGTTTAAGGGTTAAGCTATATTTCATATCCATACAACATCTATTAAATAAGTGGCAAGAAACCAAAATGCTCTCTAAAAATGTTTTTGAGCATTTTGGACCGCTTATAAGTCGCGCTCAGCTAGTTACACCTTTGAGGCAAGTACATAATACGAGTACAATACGTAAATGACACTCGTACTATTAGAGTGTCATTGAACAGTACTCAATACTTATCCGATGAACAGAACCAGATTGTAATTAACAAGAAATTAGTTCGTTAAACGTAACGACGTTGCATGTTCAGATGTAATGATGTCAGATTTCAATGCATTTGTTCGTTCATGTTGACGGCTATACTTCAATGGAACTACCAAACAAAACAAAAAATACGATTGCCTTCCACCACTAAACACAATATTGTATAAATGAAAAGGTATTTTGCACTTACGAACATAACGGATGTATCTGAGTCTTTACCTAAAACAGAAATAAACAATAATTAATATTCTTACGACACCAATAAAGTGTTTTGGTACAATACAGAAAAACCACTCTAAAACCTGAAAGCCTTTTTATCCAATCTTCCAAAAGAAACCCATGCTACTTAATAGAAACCGAACCATAGATTATTTGAAATAGCTTTTCCAAGTTCCAAAATACTCATTTACCCAACATTTCACTATATCTATTGAAATAACCTAAATCCATCATCAAAACTACCTTATCTAAACAGAACTAATGACTAGTAAGCCAATGGTTGCCATTTACTCCAACACAATTATTGTAATCATTACTTAATAGGAACTTAATTCACGATCAGGTACAGTATAAACCATAAATTAATTATTGCATGGAAACATTCGTGTACCATTTTCTGCAATGATTCATAAAAACCCAACTGAAGAACTCTGATCCTGCTTTGAACACATAGAAGTAGCATGATTAAATGACATATGTGACATTCTATTGAGTGAATAGTAACTACAGCCACATAGAATCAAGTACAGAGAAGTTACATTACACAGTAAATAGGATTCTATGAAGTGTATTCAGGGCGAATGTATTCACAGGTGGAGTCTATGGACAAATGAAAAGCTAACGTCGCTTTCAATGTTGTAATCGTACACTACAGACTGTGTCTTGCAACACTGCACCAGTTTCAAACAAGGCTTTAATTGTAAACAAGTTTTAGAAACTTAAGTTTAGACCTCAGCCCCAAAGCTGTATTGAATACCTGATAATTACCTCCTTCTTCATCTTTGACCAGCTCTGCTGGATTGATTTCGGCACTAGTTAGTTACTAGATAATTTCATAGATGGTGGCTGTTTTGGCTTACAGATTGGAAGAACTCCTCTATGGAATAAGGTAGTCTGAAGAGGAGCCAGAGTCCATTTTGCGTTTGGGCTCTAAGGTCTTCCAATCATCAGGCAAGGCATTGTATATTTTTATTGCCAGTACAGGGAAGTTGTTTTTCTTCATGCTTAGCCTAAAATACGCCCTTGCCTCGAACATTGTAGCTGTGAAGGTTCTCTCGTTTCTCAAATGTGGGCAAGATACTCCTGACGAACTGGAGACTTTGGTAAATATACTGTCCATAAACAGTTAGTATCCTCAGCTATTTGAAGAGAGGCTTACACTGTTCCAGAAAGCCTTCCGAATTTCATCGATGATATGATTCTTATAACATTTTTTGAAGAACTAGAATTTCCCTACATCAAGCAGCATGCCTCCAGAGTAGTATACTTAGGTGACTATAGAATAATCCTAAATAGACTGTAACCAGAAGGTTTTCTGTCAAGAGAAGTTTCAGCCTTCTGATAAGATAGGTCACTCGAGCTAATTTAAGGCAGTAATTGTTAAATTCTGATACTAAACTGATAGTTTCACACATAGGGATGCAAGGTTGGTCTGTACGGAGTGTACAGTAACGAGGGTTGCAGCACATCTGTAGTTAATGAGTAGTTTCACACAGTAGGGTGGTGGTATCACTCCCCCTCTCAGTCTCTCTCTCTCACTCTACCACTTAGTACTTAGTTCCTTGATAGTCGGTGTTAACATCCACCACTTCTATGCCACTTCTAGACACATTTCCTTACTTAAGTACTCTGCCAAGAAAAATGTACTATTGGTGTACTGAGAGTGTTCTATAGGTCTAACTCAATTGGAGAAACACAGCGAGTCGTAATCTCGGGATTTATGTTCAAATAGTTTTTCGATCACTTCGGCACAATTTATAATTTTAACTAAAAATAATAACTATTTTTTATTCACTTATAGCCCAATCGGAAACTCTTGGAAAGTTTACTTTTCTTTGTGCCCGGAATTGCTTCATCCTTTTGGGATAAACTCTTTTTCTTGCAACTGTCCAGTGCCCAGGCTATTTCTCGCCTTTAGGTAACTTTCCTCTGATTAACTTTTCAATCGAACAGTTTTTGTGAAAACACATTTATTTGCGTCATATGTCTGTCATACCCTTCTTCAACTGCCGCTTCTTCAACTGCCACGGCCGCGGTCCACTTTAGCCTTACTCCGAGTTTCATGAAGTCCTGAAATGTGTTTGGTTAATCTAGAAAGCTACCCTATTTTCATAATTATTTCAATAGATTTTCACCCATGTTTTGTAATGCCTGAATACATAAATAGAGTAAACAATAAACATTGCATCTCGCTGAGGATGCTCAATTGTTGCCAGCGAAGAGAGATCTTCTTGAATATGACATTAATAATAAGTTCGAAACTTTTCACAACATTTTCTCTTTTTTTTAACAAACAATACTTATTCCTAGACTGTTCATGTTGCAAAGGTTTTCGACAAAATAAATAAAGTTTTACTATAGAACTTGATCAAAAACTACCATCACACTTTAAAATTTAGAATATCCACAAAACTACTATTGAGAAATGTCCTATTGGAACCCCAGTCTTACTTTAGTTTAATATGACAACCCCATTGTCAGCACTTAGATCCACTGAAGGATTAAACCCCGTGACTGAGACGAACTCTCCAGGCTTACTACGAGTATACAGGGTGCGAGGGAAGAAGAGGATCCGCATTTGCATGTGTAACATCGGGACAACCGTTGTTGTTTGTTGTTGAATATTTAAAGGCTGTTCAGTGTTCAATCCAAATCCATCACATCACAGCGGAGGCCCGGAGACTTGTCATTGTTTGTGTTGGCAACATTGATCACCTTTATAAATACGCGCTCTCTATATAAATGTGTTTTATTCGGTGACAAATACATACATAGTCTGAAGCGATGTGTTTGTTTGTTTCATTCAACGCTAGTGTATTCTCTTTCTAACTTCCTACGCTTTCTAGGGGTATGGGTGAATCATATTTTTAAGAGGGCGGTTTGAATTTAAGATGTTTTTTCTTGAATGGGTTTTTTATTTACCCTAAATACCCTTTTAGTTTTGAAAATAACAAATTATAGTCAAGGAAACATTACACCATTTAGACGTTAACAACAATGATTTTTACCAATCCCTCAAATGATGACTTAAAATAGTTTTATATCTATGAATTATATTTTTTTATTTTAAAATTTATATTTTTAAATATATGTAGGCCTATACAAACTAGATATAGGCTACAATACAAAATTATACTAAACATTAAAATTCAAAACAAACAAACATTAATAATAATAATTGGTTATTGCGCTTTCATATTGGTATTAATATTTGAACAACTTGAGAGTCTACCTTTTTTTAAAGTGTGACACTATTTTGAGTGAGTTTTGCTATGGTTTGAAATTGTAATATGGTAACTTATTGCGTACAAACACAAACACAATTTCCACCAAAACAAAAACCATCAGATTATCAAATGCATAACCACAGGTATGCGTGAATTAAGTTAAAAGCCAATCGACATGGCATTGAACCTGTAAAACACAATCCTGATTGATAGAGGATTACTGTTTGTTACGAGAATGATGTGTAGAATAGTGGTTAGTTGAACAGTTGTGATGTATTGTTATTATTCACTAAAGCATCGTTGTGGCACACCACCGCCCTATCTGGCTTTATGCTTTATGCGCACTTGTTCACCAGTTAAGCATATTGTTGAGTGTGAACATTATGTTGCCAAGCATTGCTTTTCATGATTCAGCTATTCAAGTTTTGTAACACCCTCGACGTCAGAAGCTTGCTATTGAAAGCGCAATTAAAAGATTGTTCCTATGTTAATCTGCCTATTATTATTAAATGTCCTACATTAGGTTAAGGTCAATATGTTGAGAAACTCTTGTTGGAACTAAAGTAGCACCTATGTTGATTCTGAGGTATATGACGACCCTTTCATCGATTCGACGTTATGAGCAGCATTGCAAGTTGTTGAACGCACAATTTCGCACTAA
This sequence comes from Matsumurasca onukii, assembly GCA_018831715.1. Taxonomy (NCBI): domain Eukaryota; kingdom Metazoa; phylum Arthropoda; class Insecta; order Hemiptera; family Cicadellidae; genus Matsumurasca; species Matsumurasca onukii. Next base: position 3,800,568 of record CM032065.1, read on the forward strand.
AACATTTTTTCAGTTGATATGTAACTTAATGTTTTGCTTTACCAGTGACTAACTTGATTTATATACTGACCATGCTAAAGTTAATCAAGTTTGTAGTTTAAGATTTCAAAATAAAATTGGTTTTGTGCTAAAGACATATAATATAACTAGCTGCGCAAAAAGAAAAAAAAAATATAACATGGGGAATCGGGGACCTCAAAAACCCCATAAAAAAAGATCTATATAACTTTATTCGTTTCCCCCACCCCCCACACACTAAGGACCATTTCTATTTAAAAAAATGAATTACCCCAGCCAGATTCCGAGATCTCAACACTCCGGACAACCCTAACCGAAATACTAATAGTATAGAAAAGGACGTCCACGATATTAATTGGAAAAGCATCGACATCATTGTTATCTGTGCTCAGCCGTTGATGTTTGGAACTATATGCATATTAGTTGTTTCTATCATGTGCAGTACAACTATTGAAAGATATGATTAAGGTTCGACCAATTATTCTGTAAACGCTCTCTTGTAGCTTTAATGCAAAAGTCAATCACATAGGCTGTCATATTTCATTATAAATTAAGGACCATGAATAACGGCTGTGTATTACTAAAATCATATTTAACTTCACGATTATTTAACATCGTGGAAGAACCCCCTCAAGTGAAAGAAACTACCAGATCTAGAACCTGTTGAATACAGTGTGTAATGTATATACTGTCCTGTACTGTGCTCTGCTGCAGAGGGTTCTATTTGCATAGAGAGCCAATGTTGATCAAGGACATTAGTTGTGCCTCGCCTCTCTGTGTATTGTACTCCAACACTGAATACGTACCTTCATCTTTCATATGTAAGTTTGTATTTCAATGTTTGATTTTAAATCAGTTCAACAATTAAATATAATTTAAGGGTGGTTTAAAACTGTGTGATCACTTATTGCGCAAAAACTGATATCCTTAGATTGTCGTGGTCAAACTAATTCCCCATAACATCTATACGCTTCGTAGACTAAATAATTGAATTTTTATTTTGAGAATTATTTTCTAACTCAATACATAGCTTATACTTCATGGGCAATATAAACCACCAACGCAATCAAAAATCTTAAAATACCGTGGAAATTGTATACAATAACGGCTATATTGAACCAAGGTTGTAACACAATGATTCATTTCTTCAGTACCATAACCGTAATTCACTGCAACTTACGGTTAGAAACAAACATACAAAATGTACGGCTTCCTTAAAAAAATTATATTTTTAAATCCCGAATCACTACACATAGAAGTGTTGTAATAATGTACGGATATTATCAAGCTAAGAAATTAACGTAACGTAAGTTTATTTAAAAATGAGTTCTCGGTCTTTGTTTTTGTGTACAAAAAGAAATAACTCATATGTATAGATTTATGTATGTCAGTTAAACTCAGTATTGAAAACACTATTAAGGTGCACGGTAAACAACAATGCAATACACAGTTAGATGCTCAAAACCGTTGAAACCTCTGACCAACTAATCATGATTGATTGTAAATTAGTTATTTCAACAAAATTGGAAGCGGAAAGCTGTCAGATAATCCCTCCAGGGGTGAGGAGTGGGGAGAGGGGGTAATGAATGGCCTGTAATAGCGGCACTAGTGGGTGATTTGTTTACGCGCTAAAAGTGTAAACAAACCCGGCCTCCTGACTGACAGCATAAACAGATCAGGCCCCAACACCGAGCCTTGAGGCACACCACTACTCCACTACTCAGGCACTGCGCTAGAACAAGACTTTTAGCCAAACTACTTTCAAGAAATAGTTGTGGTAGTGTTTTAAGCGTGATTTAAGTTGTTAGGCTATTAATTAATGCCACAATTTGGGAAACAGCTGGCCTTAGTCTGTAACACGACTACACCATACATCAAAACACTCGCCATTCAATATATCTCCTATTCACCTAAAATGACCTCTAAAAGTGGTCGGTGACTCAGGTCAAGTATCATATAATCACGTTAAACATTTAACTTGACTACGTAAGTTCTATTTGGTAAAGATCTCGTCACATTACGAAATAATGAACCGATTATGACTTTTTACTTATTTCTACTACAACTATGAACAATTACATCGACTTTTATATTCGAAAACAACATACGCGGCGGATCTGCGAATCGTTTCGTTTTTGATGAATAAAGCTTGTAATTAAAACACTAAAGTGAAATGAGAAGGCGCTTGACCTCAAACTTTGACGAGGGCTTGTAGGGGAAGAGGTACATTTTAGATTCCAGTCACGCCGCAAGAATAAACCCTAACTGCTTATGGCGCGCTCTGTGTGTCTATGTAAAAAACTGTTTGCTCACCATTGCCGCAGCCAATGCACATTACTGTTATCTTTAACGATAACGAGATATTGAAGCTTCATTGGACACTGGATTCGTTATAATAGAATCCAATCGGTTGTTGGCAGACTTGTACATTGTCACGTGGCCGTGTCTTGACTGAATGTGTTTGTAAGCAATCAATCTGGTGAGAACAATACAGCGATTGTGAATTGTTATAGGGACATTATTATATACTACTGTTTGCATTCTGAGTCAGGTTTCAAATGCATGAAATTATGAAAGTAATAACAGTATCATTAGGTTGGCTTCAACGTGCAAATGCATTGTGGGGAAATTGACTGCATTAAACAAAACTGTACTAATTTATTGAGTTTTTGGTATAACAACAGTGAAACTAAAATTGTCATTAAATAAATGTATGTGAAAAACAAGGTTTTTAATGTCACAGGTAAAATATGCGATTTGGCTAAGAATGGGTATCCTCAGTCTATGATAAATAAGGGAAATCAACGTAGAACAGAGTCAGAAAACCAGTTAGATGAAAATCCCGCGTTTATGTCAATCCCTTATGTGCCGGGATTATCGGAAAAACTCAGAAGGATAGGTAGAAAGTTTGAAGTTAGAACCGCGTTCAAAACACAGAATACACTTAGGCAAAGTCTCTCAGGCAAAAATGGCACTCAGGAATCTAAAAACTGTATTTACAGTATTAAATGTAGTTGTGATAGGGAGTACATAGGTGAGACAGAAAAACGATTAAATGTAAGAGTTAAAGAACACAAAGACAACACGCGAAAGGGTTTAACAGAAACGTCCAAAATTGCTCAACATTGTTGGTCTGAAAATCACGCAATGAACTGGAATTAAACTAGTATAATACATCGGGAACCTCACTTCTTTAAAAGAAAAATAATCGAGGCCTCATACATAAAATTAGCTGACCGTCCAATCAGTCAAGCTTCAGTTCAAACAAGGCCCCTCTGGCTACCGCTCATTAAAAATGAACTTAAGCGTAGGGACAAACATAGTATTCAAGTAAATTTTCAACAAGAAACAACTCAAAAAACTCATAGCAAAACAGGCCACAGAGAACTTAACTCACGTAAGCCGCCCCCTTCTCCCATTGGCTGTGCATAAATAGGGATTTTTGTGTTTCTTTGTTACAGTTGGCTAGCCTGCTGCTAGTGTGTGATTGGCCTGTCACCGGCCAACCAGTTAGTCTAGGGTTAGCTCGTTCAGTTAGTGGACGTGTTTTGTGATTCGTTTTGAATTTACTCCGGTGACTTGTTTACTTGCATAGTGTGGCTTGTGTTTGTAATATTGTAGTTTTGTTTTCTAGTCTATTCCTAAATTCTAAGATTTAATTTGTTGTTTGACTTAACAACTACATGTTGTTTGGTAGAGTTTAACTGGTCAGCTACGCTGTCTACTTTAGGCTAGCTCATTTTCTAACGTTCTGTGTTATGTTTTATGTTATTTTCACCTGAAGACGGGATCAGATTGCAGATCCCGAAACGTCGTGATCCTTTTTGTTCACTAACAATGGAGAATGTCCGCAAAAATAGTTCAACTTCTGAGGTAAAATATGTATTTCACGGTGTTCAAATAAGATATAAAAAACTCGTAAATATTGTTAATTTTTTATAGCGCATGACAAAATTAAAAAACACTTGTGTTTTTTGTGTTGCGTTGTATTTGATCCGGTGGCCAAACTAATTCTGCAAAACTTGAAAAATTTCATTAAGCAAACATATGTTGATTTGTTGAGTTTGGCAGCGAGTGCCAGAGAAGAAGTCACCTGCAGTAAGTTGGAAGAACGAGTCTCTGTTGTGTATAAATAGACAGTGTTCTGTGTGCAGGTGGAGTCTGCGAGTAGTGTGCGATCGTGCCAACAATCGGCCAAATATCTCACAAGAAAATCCGTCCAGGTCTACTGTTCCAAGGAAGTGTACATGCAGAAGTCATATTCATGTTTGTTTGAAATATTCAACCTATATTGAACAGCCGGAGTAGTTGAATTTAAATGTCGAAATCTCTTTCGAACATACATTTTTTTCATTCACACAACATTTACTCGAATTATTCTCATCTAATCCCCTTTCACGTGCATCGGTGGGTTCAGGTTCTCCCAGTCATGTGCCATAAACTCGTCTAGAAAGTAAAAGGTTTCTGCGAGCGATCAAAATGTTTTTGGGACGAGTTTCAAATTCCTTGGGATCAGTGCATTCTTGATCGAATTTAGAAGTCTGTTGACAAACTGAACTCCTGCCTGAGAAGGACCACCGTTCTGTGTCTCCCAGTTCGCTAGCTCTCCCTGCCTCTAGTTTCATAAGAGTGAATGTCCTTTCCTTTAATGAAATCACTTTTTCCCTTAAAAAAACATGTTTTCAAAATATAGAGGCAAGGTAGCGTTTACAGTTTTAGACTGTTCAAAGCTAGTCTGCACGACTTTCCTCTACGCGGCCATGCACCGATTTCTTTTGGAAAAAGCACTGTTCATCGACTTAAATGCATCGTTGATAAAATATTCTGGACTCGCGTAAAACTAATGCACTGTCTAACTATAATGGAGGTATGAGAATATATATCTTTGAGTTTTGCCATAAAATGTGTAACCACTTAAAAATGATATTCAGAAATGTTAAAATAGCTATGTATTATTCAAGTTTGACACATATTTCAACGTTTCAGAATGTAGGGCGGATCACAATTTTCAAATAGAAACCTATTTGCATAAACTCGAAGCAGTCACTTATCAACATATATCGTGTCTTAGAACAAAATACAATTTAAAATCTGTTTGATAACTACTCCGTCAGTTTCGAAGTGAAATATTTTATTTGTGCTTATTCTTTACAACAACTAAGGACTTTGCAAGTGAATGAACCAAATGATAACACAAGTTTATACGTTAATAAAAAAAAACTAATATTAAAATATCGAAAATCAATATTGTAAATTTCCAGCTAGACGAGGTCTTTCAAAGGTTTTGCCTTTAAAGTAAGTAATATGTAAGTAGTTAATAATATAGCAAATAAGGCATTTCGTAACAGCCAAATACGAAAATTGAAACGTTTAATGAACCCAGACACAGTCTCAAAGTGTGGGTAAACAACCTAAGTTGCTGTAACGAGCTAGGCGCAAGCTTCACATCAGCTGAGTTAAGTTAAACTAAAGCCGGTGAAGCAGGAAGATCAAACACCAAGGTATAAAGTTCGAGTTGCAAAGTTTTGCCGCTCGGTTTGGCACTAATTTGACGTAAATCGGCTTTAAGTAAGTTCCACGGAAAGCAAATTAAGTCGAGAGTTAATCTCTGGATCAAATATTGACCTGGAGTTGGGTAAGACAGAAGACGGGGCTTAGCGACTTGCAGGTATTACACAACTTCTAACTACATGGCCACCACTTGCGTCGTCAACTTAACCAATGAATCGCAATCTTAAATGGATCCTGTAATATTAGGCTATCTATTTTAGGTTTATTTTGTACGAGGATACATTTTTAATATACTGTATGTATTTCTTTAAGACAGTTTTTAGTGGGAACTTTCAAGCCAGGTTTTGGGCGATTTTGAAAAAATAAATGTGAACAAATTTTATATTGTGAAAATAGTGATCTGAGTTCTGTGTATCGTCCGAACGCTGGTCTCAGCAGCTACGTACGTAGCAAGTGTTTATATTTCAGTCGACAATCAAAAGCCTTGAATGAGTACAACTCGCCACAACGACAGAGCATGAGCTAGGGACTGGCACGTCGTAAGAGTTATTTGGAATTTCAAACACGAGACCGTTAAAATACCTGCTCATTCACTCAATCACTTTTAACTGCCGAGCCTTTCTTCCTGAAGGTTAAAACATACATTAAATTCTTCTGCACTCAAGAAATGTGTAGTATTCCTTGCGGACAAATTCAGCAACACCAAACGTCAAACCAAAAACGTAACTATGCCCGGGAGGCGTTTTCCCAGTCACCGACACCTCATGGAGCGAACGTCCTGGAAGATTCTAAAAGAACTTTCCCTCCATTTGCTATGCCTAAATAAGTACTTTTGTGTTATCTGTTACAGTTTGTAACGTCCAGTGCTAAGTCACGGATGTGGTTGGTCGTCCGCTGCTCCGAGCTAGCCAATACGGATGGCCGAGAACGTGCTTGATTGCTCAATTCGATGTTTTAATTTCGTAAAGTCGTATGTATTATCTGTTACAGTTTGTAACGTCCAGTGCTAAGTCACGGATGTGGTTGGTCGTCCGCTGCTCCGAGCTAGCCAATACGGATGGCCGAGGACGTGCTTGATTGTTCAATTCGATGTTTTAATTTGGTAAAGTCGTATGTAGCCGACAAATTAAGATTTTTTTAGTGAATGACTGGTCAGCTTGCGCTGATAACATTTAGGCTACCTCATTTCCTAATGTTTTGTGTTGTGTTTAAGGTTACTTTCACCTGAAGACGAGGTCAGATGTCACATCACAAAACTTCGTGTACCTTGTAATCACGCGAAAACGATGGAACACGTCCCTGAAAATATTTCAACCTCACTCACAGAAGATATTTTACAAAGGGGTGTTTTGTTAGGAACTAAAACCAGTTTAACAGTCGTTACTTTGAAGGTTTCGTCGCGGGCCGCTGAGCTACGCGTATCACTTCACTTATTCGTTCCGTGCGACAGTTTCTTCAAACTAGAAAAGCAGCAGCCGCAGAAACTGACGTTCAATTCCACCAGCGCACATTCATCCAGTGCTACCAACTGCTAACAGCCACAAGTAAACTAACGTGACGAGTATAAACTGGTTAATAAATCAGTCATATTAATCCCGACCCGTCACCGCACGTCCAGTTAAAAGTGACGAATCACTGCGGGGTAATTTTTAATATTTTTTTACGAAAGGGAAATGAGATGGCGGAGGTTGGCACGAGGCACGACGGGCCGAGCCAAACCTAGCGTGTATATATACAGGGTGTATATATAGGGTGTATATACTCCTCTGTTTTGGCTCTAGGCCCCTATTGTCCACGGCTACTGTGAATTATGTCCGCACAGATTCTCCTAGGAATAGACCACTGCTCTATTGTCTGGTCACATTGCAATGCGTGTTTATGTGTTTTGTATACAGGGTTGTATGTAATGAGCTCGTAAGGTGTGGCGCTTAACGATGCGCTTGTTGGCTTAGTATATCCTAGCACCTCATATAACTTTGATATTATTATGGAAGTATTCAAAGAGATGTAATACATGACAGCTAGACTTACCAAATTATAGATGGAATCTCTCTGTGAAATTTATATTTGAACTTACTAGATTACTACATCAATTTTCCCCTAATATAAACATTAGCCTTATTTAGGTATATTATTCAGGGGCAAGAATGACTCTGATGGTTGCAAACCATTTTAAACAATTGATCAAAACTTCAATTGCAATTTTGCTGTTTTCGTTTGATTTAATATTAGTTTTTTGTGGACAGTTTATTTGGCTTTTGGCTTACAGCGACACTTCTGTAAGCATATCAAATGGCTTTTAAGTTGTGTAAAATGTTTCAAATTTCAAATCATTATATTGATGTTTCTTATTTCAACATACGAGTATTTACGAATCGTGCAGGGTTTATTTTATTCCAGTTTAAACCAGTATAATTTCATACATATTTAACTATATAATCTAGTTCTTCCGGTTTACACCGCGTCAAAACATCATTATAATTAGCTTATAATATTTCTGCCTCATAGTGAAGTACCATCTTTAGTCACTGCTTGGCTGAAACTGAAATACTTCCTGTCTGCTAATTTATTGGTCACAGTACTGCCAACCGTCCATTGGAGCAGGAATGCCAACTGTCGATGTTCTCATTGGCATTTGGCTGTGACACTATCGAAGGTACAACCTAAATCGCAACATAAAAGAGTTGTCCAAATCGACACAATAACACATAAACTTGCAGAAAGCTTCAATGTTTACGAAAGCGAGTTATTCCATTGCACGAAATTACAGTTGTTTCACGAAATAAGACTGTTTGAAATAAACAAAACAGTTTTATCGCCGGGGTTTAACTAACAATGGTCACGCCAGGTTACGCCCTGCCGCTGTTTCATCTACGACAACACTGCCGCTGTTTCATCTACGACAACACTGCCGCTGTTCATCTACGACAACACTGCCGCTGTTTCATCTACGACAACACTGCCGCTGTTTCATCTACGGCAACACTGCCGTTGTTTCGTCTACGACAACACTGCCGCTGTTTCATCTACGACAACACTGCCGTTGTTTCATCTACGACAACACTGCCGTTGTTTCATCTACGACAACACTGCCGCTGTTTCATCTACGACAACACTGCCGTTGTTTCATCTACGACAACACTGCCGCTGTTTCATCTACGACAACACTGCCGCTGTTTCATCTACGACAACACTGCCGCTGTTTCATCTACGACAACACTGCCGCTGTTTCATCTACGACAACACTGCCGTTGTTTCATCTACAAACACTGCCGTGTTTCATCTTACGACAACCTGCCGCGTTGTTTCGACCACTGCCGTTGTTTCATCTACGACTTCCACCGCTGTTTCCTCTACGACCTGCCATTCCATCTTTCAACGCCGCTGTTCAATCTACGACAACACTGCCGCTGTTCCATCTACGACAACACTGCCGCTGTTTCATCTACGACAACACTGCCGCTGTTTATCTTCGGCAACGCTGACGCAATTTCATCTGACAACACTGCCGCTGTTCCATCTACGACAACATTGCCGCTGTTCATCTACGACAACACTGCCGCTGTTCCATCTACGACAACATTGCCGCTGTTTAATCTACGACAACACTACCGCTGTTCCATCTACGACAACACTGCCGCTGTTTCATCTACGACAACACTGCCGCTGTTTTATCTTCGGCAACGCTGACGCAATTTCATCTACGACAACACTGCCGCTGTTCCATCTACGACAACACCGCCGCTGTTTCATCTACGACACCACTGCCGCTGTTTCATCTACAACAACCCTGCCGCAGTTCCATGTACGAAAACACTGCCGCTGTTTCATCTACGACAACACTGCCGCTGTTTCATCTACGACAACACTGCCGCTGTTACATCTACGACAACACTGCCGCTGTTTCATCTACGACAACACTGCCGCTGTTTTAGCTACGATAACACTGCCGCTGTTTCATCTACGACAACACTGCCGCGGTTTTATTTACGATAACACTGCCGCTGTTTCATCTACGACAACACTGCCGCTGTTTCATCTACGACAACACTGCCGCTGTTTCATCTGGACAACACTGACGCTATTTCATCTATGACAACACTTAGTCCGCCTCAGCTGACTAAAAAAGCCTGTTGTTTAGCCACGTTTCCGTACGCGGTGTCGTGTGTTCTTTCGGCGGACGAATTCAGCATTTCTCTGAAGTGACCGGTGAGGCAGACTCTTAAAAACGATTTTTGAAACATACGGATTTAAAATTGTTTTGGAAGTTACTGCTGACCCTCAAATAAGTGGTTTGGTCAGGAATGTAAACATTTCAAAATACGTAAACCCTGCCATGTGACCAATTCATTTTTTTCAGATGTTTAAAATTATGCGCCTTTTTTTCCTACGGTAAAAGAACGGGCGATTTCTAGAAATTAGCGAAATAGTTATTTAAGTTAGGAAGCACGTCAGTTCAAAGCTCTGTGCCTGCTAAAAACTAAAAATATATAGAAAATATATTTCATTTTTAAATATTTTCACTTTAGATATCTTTAAAGGTATTTAAAGGTATTTACCTTTAAAATATTTTAAAGGTACGATTATTTAAATATTACTTGTAAATATACTTTCAAATATCATAGCGTAAACGTTCACGAACACGGGACGGGACTCGTGGAGGGTTGGTATCGCGCACGACTGCGGTGGCGCGGGTTCGATTCCTGCAGTCATGTCGCACTATATTCTGAGTCACTCCTTAGGTTCGTTGATTCGTATGAATCTTACACGTTTCTATAATTGAACCGCTACAGTACATTGACAATCAAGACGCTCCATACAAATGCAAATCCACCGTCACTGGATATACCGGTAACACATTAGCATACATTATACAAGGTAAACAAACAACCGTTCAGTGCGGCTACTGAAGCTTTCCTTGCAACTGTACGGACCCAATGTCTGTATACCCGTATACCATAATATTGTAAAGCATCTCACATTTGATACGAGTAGTGTTTGAAAAGGAACAATCAGTCGTATTTATGGACGATTTACGCTTCTTTTTTTAATTTGCCTCTTCGTTCATTATGTTTATATTATTCCAAGGCTGGACTCATCGGAGTGCCAAGAATTCAAAGGTAACAGATATAGATTCTGATTAGTTTGTAACATTGTACCAGACACAAGTTCTATTCGAATTTGCTTGCAACAAACTGTTTATATGTATATGTTTTAGCCTTTCCTAAATTATTCCTTCTTCAAGCTCAATATGTTTTAATAACCATTGTATAAACTATAAAAGCTAGGATACTGCAACGTGAACAAAATAAAAGAGGAACAGTGAATGCAAGCAACAATCGCGACATGTTCCGCGTAACATGTTAACGCAGTAAGGAGCTTGTGCTTGTCAGTCAGTCATGATCGTGTGTTATTGTTTACTTCGTCAAGCAGCTGATCTCGGATATTCACCTGATTTCGTACGTCTGTTAGGAATAAATAGACAGAGTAAAAGTCTATTGGCGTACCAACAACGTCTCGGTTAGCAGAAAAGTCACGGTTTACAATAGAAAAGGGTTTAAAAGGAAGTAGATATGTTTTTTGTCTTTTAATAGCGTAAAATTTAAAGCTTACACCTCAAATAGTTTCAAATCTTATTTTAAAAGTATTTCTGTATAAAGAAGAAGAGGTTAGTCCGTATAATTGTTAGAGTTTTTGCAAAAACACTCTTTAGGTTAGTTAAAATATAACTTTCTTTACACTAAACTTAAACTAGGAAATCCTTGTCTTTTTCAGGTAGGAAAATGTGTTTCATTAGGACTCGACCCGTGACACGTATCCTGTTTTCAAGACTAAGGAACGATTTCCCATTGTACCATGATACTTCAAGCCCAGCTATGCGATTCGGCTCAAAATTACTTTATTTATCTTGGGACTGAGAGTACTTGCGCTTCGCCTCGGGGCTTCTTTAATATATATGTGCTTATATTTTAAGAAAACTGCAAATTTAAAGTAAATACAAAAAATTTCCTATATATCCTTAGAAACCCATTAAGTTTGTCTGTTCGTTCTCGTCTTCTCCTTATAAGGGATGCTGGCTACCTTGTGAAAGTCATAGTTCCACCCACGTTTAGAGCCCTCTTTGGTGTTTGGAATTTGTTTTGAGTATGTTATAGGGACATAAAATGTAGCTCAAGACACACTGCGTGATTAGATTAACTCTCAAACAAAGTTTCATTGCCATAGTCTCAGCTGATTTCGCGGTCCAAAACGCCTAAAAACGTGTTCAGAGCCCACTTTGGTCCCTTGTAATTTATTTTGTGGATGTTATATTAATAAAAAATATAGGTTAAGTCACACCGTGTAATGGTCTAGACACTTAAACGAAGTTTCTCCGCCATAGCTTAAGCCGAATTTGAGTTATAAGCGGTTCAACATGCCGCCGGATATTATTTGACGCCAGCTTCGAAATTTGCAGAGTATATAATCACGTAATAACCAAAATTCTATGGATTCATTGAAATGTACAGACACAAGTCTCATTTCATTCATACATATTATAATAAAACGTCTTTATTTGGTTTAGCAAAAAGGCGAAGTTAAGGCTTAAAAGCCCTTTATACCACTTAACCTCAAATAAATTTATTTTGGCATAACAGAAAATTTAATGATCCTGCTAGTGATTATTTGTGGTACTAGTATTTCAAATACTTCCTAAAATCAGCATGATTCAAGTAAATAACATTTTCAACTTGTAAATTGTAATAAATGTACGGGACTTATTTGAATTACATGTTTGTATAGTTTTTTGGTGCCGAGGAAAACAGCAGTTTGATTGGTCGGAATATTGTGTAATCTTGATAAGCTCTAAGTAAATACAGTAAGGAAAGTGACCCTGCATTACTCTGGAGTGTTTGTTCTGGACCCGTATGTGTATCTCTGCTCATCTCTGTAAAAGGATTTAAATATTTTCTCCTTTCATTTTCATCTTATACTTTCCGCTTGTTTCCGAATAATTAATTACCTAGTTCTGCTGGATCACTTAGTGGGTTTAACTCCTAATTAGCGATGTTTTCTCTATAAACAGTAATGACTTTTATTGGTCTTTTATTCTTGACTTATTTACTGTCGTTACAACTTATAAACGCACTACTTTTTAGTTTGGAATACAATATCAGTTCCCCGTATTGGTTATTAACTTTCAAGCGGGGTTATACATTTTGATATAAACGATCATTATTGTTATTAAAACGTCAATATAGCATTTTGATTAACTATAAAAATGTATGTATGTTTGACTGTTTGTGTCTTTCTCTAATAGTTGATTTATTTATAATTACAAATTTGTTATATACAGTATAATAATCTGTGTGTAAGGAAAGATTTTTAAATGACTTTTCAACAGAATATTTCTTTACTGTGAGGCAACATTACAAAGTTGCATACAAACGTCAATATCTTATTGTAACATATACAATATATATTTTGTCGTAGAACATTTATTGTTATATCATTCAGTCGTTCACTTATCATTATTATTGCAATATCACATGTACTACTAAAAGATCTTGTTATTGCACTATCGTAACTTTCTTAATTATTGTATCTATAAAATTAATTGAAAAGTATAAATTTATTGTAACTATTATTATTATAAATGAAATGGATTTCCGTCATTTAAATACTCGAAGGTTTCTCCTACTAACTTAAATTTGAAATCAAATATTTTACTGAACTACATTTAATAATCAATTTTTATTTCGGTCTGTTATGTGATTCCTTACACTATAATACTGAATAATGGTTTCAGGGTAAATGTATGAATTTGCACTGATAACGGACTTGCCTACCTTTCTGAGCCTATGGTGGGGCAGCTGGACGAAGGTGCGCAGAGTGGCCAGAGGGGCAGGAGCCGGTGCCAACCCCAACACTGACGGATGTGGCAGTAGATGATGGTGTGTAGGGTGCGGGTGCAGAGGCACTACCAAGGGAGGCTTGTGTAGGGGGAGACCCCAGGGCAACAGCCAAGGGGCTGCCGGGTGCTGCATTCCATACACTCTCACTCACGTACTTGTACTGCACATGACACGCGACGTGTCTGTGTGTTAGAGGCAACGGCTCGCGACACACTGACGGACTCTGACTGTGTGACGGGATAACACCTCTCAGTCGCGCCGCCGCCGCAGGTGACCGCCTCCCCACCCACCACACCATCCTAGTAAACATACCGCCGTTATCTTCATATTTCTCTCCCGATATTAAATACGAAAGTTATTCTCAAATTATGTACCGTTCATAAGGTAAGGAGACACGTTTTCTAAAACACTTTTTCTAAAAAAAGATTTTCTATTTTTCTATTTTCTAAGTCAAATTAATACTAGAAAGCATTTTCTAAAATAATTGATTTATGATGGGAACTTGTTTTTAATTAATATGTTATTTGATTACATTGTTATATAGTGTGATAAAGTACGTAATGTAAGTAAATATATCAGCATTTTCAAAGTAGCCTACTCTTTGCAATTTGGTATTACCTGAAAAATTCTTTCTTCTGCTTGCTTTTTCTTGTTGTCAGTTTTCGATTTTATTCTGTGACCCAACCCCAGTTGTTCTAACATTATAATATTCGTTTGGTATATTAATTAGATCTTCTAGTCTTTGTGGATTACAATGTATATTCTTCAATCTCTCTCAGGTTATTTATTTTCTGAGATTTGTTCTGTCAGGCAAGTGAGACATTGTACCAGAATCAACTCCATGTACTTGTAATTCAGATCTCAATATTTGAGCAGGCGGAGCTTCCGGATGCTCTCGTGCAGATCTCTTAAGTATATAAAGTACTTTTTGAGAGTTCACTTCTTCTAGGTTAGGCGCATGCCCAAAATGTTGTGAAGCTTTTGGTCCTTCGTAAACAATGACATTTTCTCTTGCAGTAGGCGTAATAGCTCTAGCCGTGCAGTTTACTTGGTTTCTGCACTTCAGTACGGTTTGTTGCCCTTTTCTCTTATTAAATAGTAAATGTATCCATTAATATCTAACAAATCCGTTTGCGTACGTAATAAAATACATTAATTTCTTAAGGAAAATATAAGTCTTTGAAAAAAAAATTTAGATAGAACACTTTAGAAAAACAACATTTTACAATATGTTTGGCTAACCAAGTGTTTTAGAAAAAATGTTTTAAGACGAGTTATTTTTTAAAGTTAGTAGGCGTTGTCATAAATGTGACAAAACAAAATTTTAAGCATGGATTCAAAATTTGTCAGGCTTTCTAATAAAATGTAATTTACACATATGTGATTAGCATTGATAGATCTAGCAACACAACAACGGAAGTTGATTTCTGTACAACCCTCGTCCTAGGTGGAAACCAGTGAAGAAAAGCCGCAAGTTAAAAGTGCAGAGTGCTAATCTTTATTTATTAGAAAATTTAATTATTTATACTTAAGATTAAGCAACACAAGAAATTTGCGCTGTATCAATATTTCGGATATCTTATGGAGAATACTGGGGAAATCACAATAATTTATCTTTATCTAGATGTAAAAAGGGTAAGTTTTGAGAAATTTTACCAACAACCTTCAGTTTTAACAATTATATCTCCCAAACCTTGTCACGTCAAAAAACCCAAACCCCCAGGATTCAAAGAACCGGAAGTAGAAATTAAAAATCGTAAAAACTGATTTGAATGCTTTGGAGAAAATTTTTCATGTTGACATGTCAACCAGTTAAAGTGTACCCGACAACCTTAAACACCTCAATATTCATAAAGTTCGTCTTTTTCTGATACTTAATCAACTTGCCATCTGCTAAAAAACAACCAAATGCAAGGAAATCCAATCAAGACTTCAAACAAAACTAAAATCTTAACCGTCCAACTTCAAACTAACGGCACAAAAAGCAGCAACTAAAAAAGTACAACTAAGGAAAGAAGGGCGCAATTTGTGTAATGAGCGAGGTGGGGGGTTGAAGACGTATCCTCCGAGTTTTATCTACATCTTGGCGCGTAATTAGCCCTTACTCGGATAAGTTCACCCCGGAGACTAACCTCTACTCAACTTACTGCAGCAACTTTACAGTTTCCTGTGTGGCCATGTAACTACTGTACTCAGGTTTATGTTGAAGCGAACTGGGGGTGGTGAGGGGTATCAAAGATTATGTTTTGACAGATAGATAGTGCACGGATGCCGAATGGCTGAGGCAGGAAAATCAACATAGTCGCGGCAACCCGAGCACAGGTAGCGCTGCAGAGTGACTGACGCAAGCGCAAGTTTTCATTCTCGAAAATCGCACGATTTTGCCACATCTAAGTCATTGACATCGGACAAACTTGAGCATATGGAGCCGAGGGGGGAGAAAGACAGCGGGAGATGGCAGCGCTATCTGTGCTCGGGCTGCCGCAACATGTTGATTTTCCTGCCTCAGCCAAGTGGCTATACCCAAACTGCCTAACATAAGATAATCTTTGGTGGAACTGAACAAGTCGTTAGTGGCCCAACAACTTACGCCAAAATACAGGAAGCCTACATATTGTCAGAATGTTAATAGCTGTTCTACAATTATTTAAAATATTCTCGAAGCCCACATACAGTAAAGCTGAGAGACTATTGTTGTTTTCATTCAGTTAGTCTGAAGCAGGAGAAGGGCACAAGCTACACAGCACAGGCAGGTACAGGCAATACATCCAGGCACAGCACAGGTACAGGCAACAGGTGCGTTATATGAGCAAGGAACAGGCACAGGCATAACACATACACATGAAGGCACATATATAGCAAGCACAGGCTACAGGCATTATACAGCACAGCACAGGCCATCATAAGCACGCTAACAGGCCATCATAAGCACAGGCACAGGCACAGGCACACAGGCACAGGCAATATGGGCAATATACACAGGTACATAATATAGGTGAAGGGCAAATACAATGCGGCACAGGAACGGTGCCACAGGCGCTGCGCGCAGCGCGCGAACAGGCACAGGCAACAGGCACAGGCACAGGCACATACAGTACGCGCCAGGCTATCAGGCACAGGCACAGGTACATCAGTATTGACAGGCGCACAGCACAGGCACTATGAACAGGTGCAGGCACAAAGAACAGGCTACAGGCACAGGTACGGGCCGAGGTGCTGCGCATACAGGCGCAGGCACAAGATACAGGCATACACTCGTGTGTTTCCAGAGAGGCAACAAACACCAAATCAATCGCTGAGCTAGCCCCGTGTATCACACACAACACGCTACATAACAGGTACAGACACAGGTACAGGCACAGGTACAGGCACAGGCACAGGTACAGGTATACACTCGTGTGTTGGGTTCAGAAGGCAACAAACACTAAATCACCGCTGACAGCTCCCCCGTGTATCACACATACACGCTACATAACTGTGAGAACTTGTACATTCTCAGCAAGTAAGTTAGCAGGGAGGAATGCATTGTGAGTATTGGAAGTCACCTATAACATAACTACAGTAGATGACTGTCAGGTGTCAGGTGTTGTCTCTACGTGTCACATTGTCATACATTTGCCGGAGACAGACTTGTAAATAAGCTCACTCCTACACAACTGCCTCGCCTCTGTTCTGTTCTCTGAGTTGTTGTTGTTGTAAATTTGAGTAAATGTAAAGTTCATGATTCTGTTGTGTAACTTTGACTCATGTACTTACTCGACCGATTATTTCAAACTACTGTACAATGTTTGAAACTTAGTAGACGCAATAGAAAATGACGCAGTAGCAATGGCGGATCCAGCGAGGGCGGAAGGATCGTCGCCCCCACCCCCCCGACAGCCGAAAAGAAATTAGAAATTTACAATGTATCGAGCTTACATGTAGAAAAACTGTTTGTTTAGTCCTTCACTTATTTTTTCTAAATGTAGCCTACAACAGACAATGTATGTTTGTGGTAATAACAGATAGGATGTACTGTGGTAATCTAATAGCTACTAAACGTAGTAATTATTAACCGGATCGAGTGTCACATCGATAGGAGGATCGAATAGAATATCTAGTCATCTAGTTGACTGTCAGTAAGCCGTTAGGAGAAAGACAGAGTTGATGCAATAACATAGTTAGTGGGTTACTCAATAAGTTGTAATAACGGGTGTTTCATATGTAACGCCGAATTTAAATATGGCTGTATTTTCCATAGCGACGGTTGGCAGTCATGAAATTATGATTTTCGTCAGCTGTTGTTATTCCGATTACACATTGTTGACAGTATTTTTGTGAAGCGTTGTTTGTTTTTATCTGATTCATGATGGAGCGAATGTCTACTGATCAACGTATTCTTGTGGTAAAACTTATTATAAACAAAATGAAAGTCCCACAGCAACAGTTCGCGTATTACGTATTCTGGGACGAAATGCTACTCCAAATGAGTCATCAGATTGATTAGTAAGTTTGAGACTACCGGCTCCGTGATCAACATCAAAAAGACAGGATGCAGACGCTTAGTTAGGACTGATGAGAACATCGCTATTGTGAATGACAGCGTAACCGTTAGCCCCACTAGATCGATTCGCCGTCGATCTCAACAGCTTAATTTGTCCTCTAATTCTCTGCAACGGATCCTTTCGAAAGATCTCCATATGCAGGCCTACAAAGTTCAACTTACTCAAGAGGTTAAGCCTATTGACCACGGCAGGAGACGGCAATTTGGGATTGGATCTTGGCCCGGCAAGCTGGCGATATGAACTTTGTGAACAGAATCATTTTCAGACGAAGCACACTTCCACCTCAATGGGTATGTGAATAAACAAAACTGCCGGGTATGGGGTACAGAAAATCCTCGAGTGTTTGTTGAAAAGAAAATGTATCCTTACGCACGGCTGTGTGGTGTGCTCTCTGGGCTGGAGGAGTGATCGGTCCTTTTCTTTGAAGATGATGAGGGTGCTACTGTCACTGTAAACGGAGATCGATACCGTAGTATGATCTCAGAATGGCTTTGGCCTATTTTGGAAAATATGGACATTTACAGTTTTGGTTCCAACAAGATGGTGTGACTCGTCACAGTGCCCTTGAAACAGTTGCTTTATTGCGACAAATTCCTAACCGTGTCATCTCACGACACGGTGACCGAATGGCCAGCCAGATCATGTGATCTAACCCCATGTGACTTCTTTTTATGGGGTTTTGTTAAATCTAAAGTGTATGAGAACAATCCTCAAACGATTCCTGAGTTAAAGGAAAATATCCAAGCAGTGATCAACAACATCCGGCCAGACGTTTGTGAACGGGTCATGGAAAACTTCAAAGACCGCATTATGAAGTGCCGTGCTGCCATGGGAGGCCATATGCCAGATGTTATTTTTCATACTTAAATCGGAGATGTTACTGAATAAAGTTTTTATAATTCCACACAAGTTGTATGGTTTATTGCATTTTTAAATTCGGCGTTACATATGAAACACCCGGTATTACTATGACCATCATCTGCATTATTGTGAGGTGATGGATAAGTTAGTTGTCATACCTAAAAAAGCAAGAATGACTAAGAAAATGAAGAACCGGGAGAATCATGACGTTGGGAGTACTGAAGATTACTTTCGTGTATCAATTTATAACGCAACTTTGGACGAGATTCTACAAGATTTGTCATCAAGATTTGATGAATCAGCTCTCGGAGTTTTTGACTTTGGAATTTTCATACCTAAAGAAAGTGCTGCTACTGAAGATAAAGATCTTAAGGTGCTTCAAAACTTGTCGGAAAGGTTTGGTTTGTTTGATGATATTGATGAGCAATCTTTCAAGAATGCTCTTCGAGGTGAGTTCAAGGTTTGGCAAGAGCATTGGAAACAATCACCAAACAAACCATCAAACGTCTTAGATTGTTTGCAGAGCTGTGACCTTGAAATATATCCAAAAATACACAAACTACTCCAACTGCAAGCTTCGTTTCCAGCCAGCGTGGTGTCTGCAAAACGCAGTTTTTCAACTTTGAAAAGGCTCAAAACCTGGCTTCGAACAAGCATGTCTGAAGAAAGGCTGACAGGACTAGCCTTGATCCATGTTCATAGAGACATTCATATAAATGTCAATTGCGTCATCAACAGATTCGGCATACAAAATACAACATTTTCCTTTGGGGTGGTCCCAGACCCCTCTTTTCCCCCTCCGTCAAGAGATCCTGGATCCGCCCTTGCGCAGTAGTCCTGGTTGTTATCAGTTAAACTGGGATATTCTCAGATCACGTCACAAATCGAACATTACCACCACGTAAATACCCATAAATAGTCTAACAATGAATCATAACTCGACTCAGTGTTGATGACGTCATGTGACAAAGCAATCAGTTCTATCAGTAGCCCGGGACTATCTTTATACTTCGTGACATTACACCTGAACTGTAAACTTGTACTTGTCGTTAATAATGTGGTGTCACATCCACTCGTAGAATACGAGTTAAACACATTACATTTGTGCAACATTTCATGACAATCGGACAACCAATGCTACCTGTAGAGATGACATACATATGTATACAGTTTTGAAAAAATGCTCAAAACGTGTTCTGGGGGTCAGGATCGGTGCTAACTTCGTGGTGCCAGGTCTGGGACTCTGGGTCTTACCACGCTGATGGCATGAATATCTCATTTTTCCAAAAGAAATTCGATATGAAGAGTATCTTCAAGGATTCGTTTAGATCCTGATATATGTTTATCTGTTATCATACTTCCTGTGCCTGTCGTTATCTAACCTAACCATTTAGTGTTTAGAAGCAAGGTCCTGACAGTGTCTACCGACAATGTGTAGTGGAGGGTCATTGGTTGGTAAACATTTTCATTTCCTAATCTCTACTTGTCTACCGACCATCGGACAGTTCACCGTGACCATTGCTTCGAGGACGGGCCAAAGATTTTGTTGGAATTTTTCAACCATCAAACCACGTTACTACCCATTGATAGCGAGTAGTCCTACACTTTACGAAAGTAGGTTGGTTTAAAAGCTATTGAAAAGTGTATTTTGTATTCTACTCAAGTTGTATAATGTAAACATGTTCATATTGTTTCACTACTTTTGAAACTTATTACCAAAACCCAAAATTGAAAACAATCATATATTTAATTGAGAGACAACATTAACAAAAAAAGGTTGAGGTTTGAAATCATCACGTCCGGACCATTTTTGTAATTATCCACTTAACGCGCATATTCGGTTAAATAGGTTCAATTTCGACATTTAGTAACAATCAGATGTGGAGCCGTTTGTTTGAATTGCTGATCGTAATACGTTAAATCATACAAGTAAGCATAACTGTATGTTTTAATTTCAGTTAAGCAAAGTGCAAAAAGTTCACATCGGGAACCGCACTTATTAACAGAAAAATTATTAAGGCCTCTTATATATAATTAGTAGGCCGTCCAAACGTTTAGTTGAAAGAGTAATACCCCTCTGGCTACCTCTCATCATAAATTAACTTGAATAATCATAACATTCACCATAACTTTCAGCAAGAAATAGCTCCAAAAAGCTGTGAATAGTATTAGGGTCCACGAAAAAATACATGTTTAAATACCGTTCAGTCAACTGTGAATCTCATTAATATAAACAAAGGCTAGAGATAACATTATTACACACAGTTTCATACTTTAATAAACAAGGAAACAAAACCTGAATAGCAACTTTGTAGTTTGAGAATTGATGCAGCTTTGACGGTTTGTGGCGCAGAAATTGTGACTCATCTCGGGATTCAGTGTCGGTATATAAAACTATGCCTCAACGTTTGAAAGAAAAATCAATTTCTAAGAACTTGGCAAATAGAAGTTAGGTTCGGCAAAGTATTTATATTATTTCCCTGTCTGACAACTACTTTTGTTTACACAAGGTGAGTTTTAAATACCCCTTCCGACCTATACTTTTGTAAAAGGAAAAGTTTTGGAAAATCCTTTGAGAAATGTTTTATAGGGTCGATACATCAAATAAATATATAAACTCTACAAGTTGTAGCAAAGAAATAGGCTAAACAGTTATTGCATCAGCTCTGGGCGTATCGGTTTAGTCAACCAGCCCAATCGATACAAGTCAAACTTTAGGTTAGGTTATGTTTTCAAAAGACTGCATAACATATTGTTATTAATTACAGAACAGTAAAAGCCGTTAAGATTTCTCGACAAAATATAAACTTAGGTAATGTTCAGTCAACTACGTGTCTCATGAATATAGATTAGACACTAGGCACTTTAAGACCTAGGCTAGATACCAAGACATTATTCTATTAAAAGCTTCAAACACATTATAACACTTACCCAATATCAGAATAAGATAATAGAGTAGTCTCTTTCCACCACACATGACACAAAACACTCGAATACGCACGCACATTTGACTACTGAATGTAAACATTGAGAAACAGGTAACAACATGAATGATTATTGATCGATCAGCTGGTTTCAGTTCCGTCGCAGAGTAGTGGCTAGAGACAGTCCGGGAGGAGCCACAGAGTATGAGAACCTTTTTGTGCTGTATTATACGACGTCTGAATTAACCGTTTGATAGCAAACATAATGGTTAACTGCGTTTTAATTGTTTTAAATCATGGCGGTCATTTTAAAATTTTATTTAAACTGAGGATTTAGACCTAAGAACAAATTTTATTTATTCAAAATCGAAATGTATTTAGCTTCCATTTATGTGTTAACATAATTATTATTTGTCACCATTTGTTTTCCGATAACTTACCTTTTGAATGTCATAAATAAAACATGGCCGACCTGTCACAAGCAGTACCGTGAATCCTAGGGAATTTCCACACTGTCTTAAGCATATTAAACGTATAAGTACGACTAAACACGATGTAACGGTAAATTTATTAAATAAAGAGCATTATAGTTTACATGAACTTTTCAATGGTGAACTGTAAATAGATTATGTTGTGACGTTTGTCAATGTAGTTGTGTTTTATGACAGTAAATGATTTGACTTTGACTCCTAAAACGGGGTAAGAATTATACGGGACGTGCCCTTTTTGAACGTTTTTTGGACCCTTATGACGATCTACAGGACGCATTCTTTGTGCGATTATTAACAGGGTTCGAATTGCCGACATGACGGACCGCCGACAAATTGATAAATTTAAACTGTGAGGATCAAAGAACCAACAAGACGTTGGCACAACGAACCCTTATTCATATTAACAGGGTTCGAAGTGCCGACATGATGAACCGCCGACAACTACGTCACAGAGGCTAGCAGCTAATACTCTGCATCTTGCGTTTGGTTGAAAGTTGAAATTTTAAATTAATGGCGCAGGCCGCAGACGGCAGTGGCTTGCGATGCTTTCAAAGACTGACTATTGCAATTTAGTAAATAATACACTTATTTCAGGCACATAATTACAATGTTGAAACAAGTTTTGTGAGGTATTATAAGCCAATATTTGTTAACAAGGTTTAAAGTGTGTACGATCATTAAAGCTTTTTCTCGAATTTTCCTGGGATATAGCGATTTTGCTTTCAACTCGCTTTAATTATTAAGACAGGGTTAGGATCTAAGAACTTTACTACGTTTTTGGTCAGAAGTGGTTTTTGTGCAAAACCGCTACATCGTGGTTATTTATCGACGGATTTTCATTATTTTTGTACCATTATTTTTGGCTCGTCGAGTCGGTTCGTCTGGTATATAATAGGTTGATATTAAGGGGGTTTAACGATGAAAAAATTGCAACAACGCTTTAACTAAAATTATCCACTACGGCCTTTGTGTATGACCAAATTTATCATTTTTTTTAAATGTAAAAATAAATAAACCCTATAGGTACTCGAATACAATTTTAAAAACTGCCTCTCACCCCTAACTGCCCAGGAAAATCCGAGAAAACTTTTAATGATCGTACGTATTTAAAACCTATTTGCATTCCATGCAGCTTGACGAGCTGTTTCCAAAAATATATATTATGTTATGTTTATCGTTCGTTGGGGCCATGAACAGTAGATTAATGGTTCTAAAAAAAGCTTTTCTCTATGCACGTGTGAAATACGTGGCTTATTACGTCTGTCGATCTCTGTTGTATTCTTACACCATGGTCTGCATCTGATGTTAAGCATAAGCTGGCAGATGAGACAGTATTTACCTCAGAGATTAACACACAAGATTAACGAGCCGACATTTGCCCGCTGAACGCTTGCACAAATGCTTAATGTCGGATGTGTAGAAGAAACATCAGAGGTGGCTGTTGGTCTGCATCTGATGTTAAGCATAAGCTGGCAGATGAGACAGTATTTACCTCAGAGTTTCCTACACAAGATTAACCAGCCGACATTTGCCCGCTAAACGCTTGCACAAATGCTTAATGTCGGATGTGTAGAAGAAACATCAGAGGTGGCTGTTGGTCTGCATCTGATGTTAAGCATAAGCTGGCAGATGAGACAGTATTTACCTCAAAGTTTCCTACACAAGATTAACGAGCCGACATTTGCCTACTAAACGCTTGCACAAATGCTTAATGTCGGATGTGTAGAAGAAACATCAGAGGTGGCTGTTGGTCTGATCTGATGTTAAGCATAAGCTGGCACATGAGACAATATTTACCTCAGAGTTTCCTACACACGATTAACGAGCCGACATTTGCCCGCTAAACGCTTGCACAAATGCTTAATGTCGGATGTGTAGAAGAAACATCAGAGGTGGCTGTTGGTCTGGATCTGATGTTAAGCATAAGCTGGCAGATGAGACAGTATTACCTCAGAGTTTCCTACACAAGATTAACGAGCCGACATTTGCCCGCTGAACGCTTGCACAAATGCTTAATGTCGGATGTAGAAGAAACATCAGAGGTGGCTGTTGGTCTGCATCTGATGTTAAGCATAAGCTGGCAGATGAGACAGTATTTACCTCAGAGTTTCCTACACAAGATTAACGAGCCGACATTTGCCCGCTGAACTCTTGCACAAATGCTTAATGTCGGATGTGTAGAAGAAACATCAGAGGTGGCTGCTGGTCTGCATCTGATGTTGCATAAGCTGGCAGATGAGACAGTATTTACCCAGAGTTTCCTACACAAGATTAACGAGCCGACATTTGCCCGCTGAACTCTTGCACAAATGCTTAATGTCGGATGTGTAGAAGAAACATCAGAGGTGGCTGTTGGTCTGCATCTGATGTTAAGCATAAGCTGACAGATGAGACAGTATTTACCTCAGAGTTTCCTACACAAGATTAACGAGCCGACATTTGCCCGCTAAACGCTTGCACTAATGCTTAATGTCGGATGTGTAGAAGAAACATCAGAGGTGGCTGTTGGTCTGCATCTTATGTTAAGCATAAGCTGGCAGATGAGACAGTATTTACCTCAAAGTTTCCTGCACAAGATTAACGAGCCGACATTTGCCCGCTAAACGCTTGCACAAATGCTTAATGTCGGATGTGTAGAAGAAACATCAGAGGTGGCTGTTGGTCTGATCTGATGTTAAGCATAAGCTGGCAGATGAGACAGTATTTACCTCAGAGTTTCCTACACAAGATTAACGAGCCGACATTTGCCCGCTGAACGCTTGCACAAATGCTTAATGTCGGATGTGAAGAAACATCAGAGGTGGCTGTTGGTCTGCATTTGATGTTAAGCATAAGCTGGCAGATGAGACAGT
Source organism: Matsumurasca onukii (assembly GCA_018831715.1). NCBI lineage: Eukaryota > Metazoa > Arthropoda > Insecta > Hemiptera > Cicadellidae > Matsumurasca > Matsumurasca onukii. The sequence continues at coordinate 3,825,664 of CM032065.1, forward strand.
ATTTACCTCATAGTTTCCTACACAAGATTAACGAGCCGACATTTGACCGCTAAACGCTTGCACAAATGCTTAATGTCGGATGTGTAGAAGAAACTTCAGAGGTGGCTGTTGGTCTGCATTTGATGTTAAGCATAAGCTGGCAGATGAGACAGTATTTACCTCATAGTTTCGGTCGATGTTTTGCTTTACTGTAATTCATCCTACTTGCTATCATATTTTCTTTGGAAAAATAAGATATTGATGCCTTAAACTATTATTACGGATATTTTCCATGCATGCCGTCAGCATGTTAGGACCCAGACCCGGAACCGTGAAAAGAGCACGGATCCTGACCCCCAGAACACGTTTAAGCATTGTTTCAATACTTTATATGCGGAGGGAGTTTTTTAACGTTTTTTTTAATATCACGTTTTTCAACGTGGTATTAATCCATAAAGTACATCCAATTTTTATTTAGTCTTAAATAAATATTTATTTTGATAGTATCCATCAATCACGAAACTGATAACGGTTCGTCTGGCACGTGTTTTTGTTTAGCTAAATCTAAAAAAAACGCCCAAAAGTAATTTCGCCAACATTTACTCTCAACATAATGTACGCATTCTTAGAGGAAAGATATTGCAAACGCAATATCGGTTTCAAAACACTTAAAACATTCTTATCGTATGAGCTCAGTCAAGCAGTTTCAGCTAAGGCATACCGCATTTTTATAAAGCGTCAACACAAATTGAAACTTACATTGTTTGTATCGCGTTTTCCTTCTGGGTTGTTTGAGGCGCTTGATTTCACTATTTGTTTTTAATTTCGTAAAGTTGTTGTATTGTATACTTGGCTAGCTGTTATCATAAAACAAACCAGTTTAAGGGAAAAGTAGAATTATTTTGTAATGATCGACTGTCAGTTTGCGCTAGTTACTTTAATGCTAGCTCTGTTCCTAATGTTTTGTGTTATGTTTTAGGCTACTTTTCACCTGAAGACGGGGTCAGATTCCAGATTCCGAAACTTCGTAAACGTTTTGTTCACTTAAAACAATAGAAAACGTCCGTAGTAATATTTAAACCTCTAGAGTCTTCGTTTGATTCGTTTTCAACTAAAAATCAAAATGAAAGTCTTATCTATACTATTAGTATTTCGGTTAGGGTTGTCCGGAGTGTTGAGATCTCGGAATCTGGCTGGGGTAATTCGGAATTTTTTGAATAGAAATGGTCCTTAGTGTGTGGAGGGTGGGGAAACGATTTTTTATTTTTTATGGGGTTTCTAAGGTCCCCAATTCCCCTTATTATATATATTTTTTTTAGTAAATATTTATTAGTAAATATCAACGGATTTGTTTGAAACTCCACACATAGTTGTATACCATTAACCCAAAGACCCCTACTGATTTTGGGGTTCGGGGACAAAATATATGGATTTTGGGGGAGGGGGGGGTTAAATGGGGGGCAAGAAATAAAAAAATCATAAAAATCGATGTGGGGTTTAAAAAAGGGAATATTATGCTGATTTCAAAAATATATTGGTTGTCTACCAAATTGTTTGGGGGGAGGAAAGGGGGTTAAAAAGTTGGGGTAAAACATTAAAAAATCCATGAGATAGGCCGGCGGGATGGCCGAGTTTTACGAAGCCCCCAGCTGGTGCAGCTAGTCTTATATTAAACTAGATGAACTATTGCACCAGCAACCTTAAGCTACTTGGATTAATCAAATATGAACGATTTAGTGAGCATAAGTCAACCATTTCCCGTGTAATATTCACGACAGCGCATGATTAGAACGTTACAACATTACCTACACAGTGAACAATGCATAATGAGCAATGAATCTGTACACATTCATGTAGACGCAGTCATAAAAGCAATTACTCGGAGAGCTGTGCCGCAATCATAAAAACACTTAACCACTGTTAATTAATTGTTCTCGGTTAAACAAGTTCAACTGCAACTTACTGCAACTCTTATTCAACCGAGATAATGCTATGTAAGTAGATTGCGCATTGATGCCGAGTGGCTGAGGCAGGAGTGGAGTTGCGGCAGCCCAAGCACAGATAGCGCTAATTTTTTTTCAGTCTCTAGTACAGCAACGGAAGAACCCAAAAGTTCGGTATTTCTCTAAAATCGTTCGATTTGGTCACATTTAAGTCATCGACATAGAATAAACTCGATCTTGAGGAGCCGAGGGGAAGAAAACTGCGAGAAACGACAGCGCTCGCAGCGCTATCTGTGCTTGAGCTGCCGAACTATGTTGATTTTGCTGCTTTAACACCAGAGAATTACAATTACTAACTTCACTTATGTGGCATCTATGTGCTATCTACCTACCATAACATTATCTTTGTTAGTTCTGATTTAGGGACTTAGAGGCCGCTTGGACACGCGAAACTCATAGGGTGTATACTGGGTACGTTATAGAAGTCCAAGTGAGTTCACTAAATCACTATTTGAGATGCCGACTACTCTCATGAGGGTATTATATATTATATATATATATATTATAAGGCAAATATGTGGTGAAGGATGAGTGTGATGAGTGGTAGTAATGAGTTATGAGGTGTAGTCTTGTTACTAACTAAGGCCGACTCTTCCTTAAAATGGCTTCCTTAGAATAGTTCTAAAACTAGTTTGCATTAGGAGACAGCTTCTTATTGAAATCCAATTCCAATTGGATTGGATATATCAAACTAGAATTTATAATTGGCATTGTTTTTTTCAAAATTGCTTTTTTTATTATATAAATTAAGTCCTCTTTTTATTTATTCAAGCTATTACTGAGGAAGACGTGTGACAAAAAATTGCCCTCCCAAGCAGGAGCTAAACTGTTAAATTACGTGCCTCCCCAGATTGCCACTATCACCTCCCCAGAGCTGTTTAAGCGTCGTTTTAAACAATATCTAATTAATTTAAGCTATTACTCTGTGGATGAGTTTAAGGATGGGGAAGAAATTTAAAGTTTTTTTTTCAAAATTCTTTATTGATTTGGCCGCAAGGCTATATCATCTTTACATGCATGTATTACAAATAACGTCTTACAATTAAAGTAAAATTCAATTAATAATTAAATCATTTTGTATAATAGCTAACAACTGTCAACTTTTTTTACAAATAGTTTACAGAATAAAATAAATAAATAATTGACAGATAAATATGCAGTAATTATAGATAAATAACGTCGTAATGTCGTAATTGGCAACCTTAATTTTATGTATAAATCTAATAACAACTGTCACGCAACTTCTAATCAAACAAAACAATTAACAAATCTATTTAAGTAATTAGATATAAAGAAAAAGTACATAGTACCCTGGTAATATTGTATTTTAGCATGGACCGGTTTCAACCTTTAGGTCATCTTCCGCATGAAAGTACATTGTATATTAATAACTATTGTAAGATAGGGGTTCTTAACCCCCAGGATGGGGGTGGGAAATTTAAAGTTGTGAACTCTGGTGTTTTTGGAGGATAGGAACATATGAAACGTGTTTCTTAAAAGAGTAAAGGGTTTTTCAGGATAATATTGTAACTGTATGAATGTCGTAATGTGTGTGAATGTTTTTCTTTTCTTATCTTGCCTTTTGCAATATATTGTAAACACTTTCTTGCAATAAACATTATTCTATTCTATTTGAACATTTGGAACAAATATATACCTCTTTCAATAATATATATCTGGAGTCACGCCTGATGAACTAGTTAGTAGTAAGTAAGTTTCGTAGTAAGTATCCAGGAAGTTAGTATGTAACGGGGTTGGGGTGAGCATACAGAATAATGCAATAGTTTAACTTGTATTGTTAAATCTCGATGTTACAAGTTAAATTGAATCAACTGCATCTCGACTGCAACCCGCCGCGCACGCTCCTCTGCGCACTCTTCTGAGTACTTTCAAAGTGTGTAGTTTAGACACAATTCATGAACATACGGGCACTTTAGAGAATATATTCATGTTCAACTACTTCTACAGAGTACAGAACTAGCGTTGTGGAGAATGAATACGTGATTCCAACTTTATTCTTTGAAACGCGGCAAACATTTCCCCGCCTGCATTTGTTGAAAGTTAAGTCGCTCAAGTGCTGGTTCCAGGATGCAAAATCCTATGCACACGCGAAAAGAAAAACCCATATAATTTCGATAAATAAAAATATTTTATTGCTTGCAGAAATTTACAATAAATGTATCGCGATCCTCAATCTTTGTGTATCTACAATTTTCCTTTCATTCTTACATCTAAATCCCATTCAAACATACAGTTTTTACACTCACTCTCTCCCATACATTCGAATGTAACCACTCTAGCCCCTAATGAGTTAGCTGATCATACGGTCTCCAAATTGAATTCCATAAACTCGTCTGTATCATAAAATTCTTGTGAAATAAGAATTGTTTTAAGACGAGCTTTGAACGCCTTAGGCTCAGGGGCATGTTTGAACGAATTTGGTAGTCTGTTGACGATAATTTGGCACATTACGTTGAAGGTAAAGGAGCTTAACTCCCCTTGTGACAATTTATGAAACCTAAGCTAACCTGATAATTACGGACATTAAAGTGGCAATCATACGATGTCGTATACCCCCTTAAAATAAATTATCTTTCAGCTGCGAAACTTCAACTATTACCTAAAGCTGTAGCTTCCAGGTCACCTTGGCTGATGTACGTTCACATTGTCTTCAGAGAACTGAACGTGATAAATTATAAAGAATGAAATCAAAGATAGGTAGATAGATTGCGTATATATGTCACATGGCTGAGGCAGGAAAATCAACATAGTTCGGTAGCCCAAGCATAGATAGCGCTGCCAGGAAAATATTTTTAGAGTCTCAAGTAAAGCTAATAATAGAGCTAGAGGGAATAATTCGAATGAATGGGAGAGAGTGAATAGACAAAATGTAGGTTTGAATGAGACTTCGATGGCAGAATGCGTGGAACATTTTAGATTTAAAAAAATGACGATTGCATAACATGTTAATATGTTTCCGCAATAAACTATTTATTTATTTATTAGCTACTGACGCACGCGCAAGTACGTTTGTTCTCGAAACTCCCACAATTTGGACACACTTAAGTCATCGACATCGGACAAACTCGAGCCTGTCGAGGCAACGGTAAGAGATGCAAGCGCTCGCAAATTAAAACGTGTAATATTGTTGTAAGAATAGTTTGCTAATCGTAACATATTTCAAAGGGAGCGTTTGCAATTAAACGTGATAGGATTTGAGGAATATTACCTTGAGTAGTCTATTTTTCGCGACATCTTTTCTAGCTTTGATTTAGACGAATTCTGAACAAAAACTAGTATAATTCATGCGGTTTGTCAATGTCTCGATGACATGTCAACTTGACGATTGGCATCAATGTACTCAAAGTGTATTTACAGTAAACAATGAGCCAGGTGCAGCGTAACAGCCTGTATACTGTATAATGTCACGGTGTGCATAAAGATAGTCTGGGTAATGTCTGGTGTCTGATGGCTTTGTAACTCGGCTTATCAGCTGTTATCTACGTCACAACTGTATGACGTCATCAACACGCAGAATCATCACGGGGTAACTACGAGTATTGATGAAAAGAGATCAAGATTCAGATTTGTTAGGCATTATGTTAATGTGTGCAGAATATACTCCGAGTAGATGCGAACTTCCTGCTTACCAACGAACAATGGAAATATCCGCAATAATATTCCAATGCCATTTTCATGAAGGCGTTGTATTCTGTCTTTAGGTATCAAAAGAGTCGCCGTAAAATAATATATACCAGCTAGCTTAAGTATTTAAAACTAAATATGTAAAAGATTTGTAATTTTTATAAATGAGTGTAATGTTTACTAATAATAAGATTATTTCTCTCTCTTCTTTCGAAAAATATTCTGTTTATGGAGATTCTTTTGGTGTGCCTTTTTTCTCTATCCTTTTCTGAGTTTAATATTTGTTGATTTATTAATCAAATCAAATCATCTTTATTAACATATACATAGAGTACAGTTATGCGTCAAAAATAAATCAATTACAGTAAGTTTTAGTTTCTTCATGTTTGGTTTCTACAATTCAGGAATTCTTGCAGGGTGTAGATGGATCTTTCCAGGAGCCAATTTGTCAGGGATGTCTTCAAGGATTTTTCTGGTAGCTTCTTCAAATACTCAGGCAGGCAGTTGTAGAAAATGGCACCTCTATAGGAAGGTTTCTTTTTCGTAGAGACTAAGGTGGTGTATGTCAAGCATGAAGTGGTGACCGTGTCTTGTATTGTAGTGATGCTGGCCTCCTAGTCTAGATTGACCTGACTACACGGTGTAGAGAATTGTTTCAAGAATGTAAAGTGAAATCATTATGCGTGTGTGCAACTTTTCCGCATTTTTTAGTATTAAACGAGAATTACAACTGACAGAACAGAGGCGAGGCAGTTGTCGTGTCAGATTGAGCTTATTTACAAGTCTGTCTCCGGCAAATGTATGACAATATCCTCACGCGACACACCTCACTGTTGTACTATTCTGCACACAACTGTGTAATTTCGTTTATCAATTTTGAAATTCCTCTAGAAAAACGAGATATTCAAGCCGTCAGCAAGGTAAGAACCAGGCCCGAGACCGTGAAATTAGCACCGATCCTGACCCCAGAAAATGTTTGAGCATCTTTTCAAAACTGTATGTGTGATTGTATATATCGAGTGTCCCACGAAGTCATTTAAACGGTTACTTTTATGTTACGTGCCCATTCATGTACCGAACCTTTTTAAACTTTACACAGTTTACAAAGTAGGCTCTAAAAATATTGTGGAAAAATTTCAGCTTCCTAACCTTTGTAGAAACAAAATTGCGGTATATTGAAAAACGATACTTTAAAAACATAAAAAGATTGTTTTTGGTTTTATAAAATATTTTTATTGTTACATTCTAGGGCAATGTTACTTTTAAATAGAAACGCTAGAACACAGCCTAATGAAAACCTTAAAGTCCAAAATTATTTAAACTGCAACCCATCCACAGCAAGACACTGATAACAGCGCTTAAGAAATGATTCGTAAGCTCATACAAAGAAACTCCGCGGTATCCGGAGACGTTCCTCTTCTAAATAAATAAATAAATATGTTTTATTGCATGAACATTTACAATAAATGCAAAGCCATCGTCAGATTTATAGCTAAAATTGTCCACTCATTCTTACATCGAAAACACATTCAAACATACAGATTTGTTACAATCACTCTCTCCCATTCATCCGAATCATACCACTCTAGACCCTAGTTAATGCAGTGTCTCCCAATTAAATGCCAAGAACTCGTCTGTGTTATAGAATGCTTGAGAGATCAAAATAGCTTTCAAACGAGCTTTGAATGCCTTGGGCATATTCTATTGATCGTTTTAGTTCCTCATCATTATTGAAGCTATGGGTATAAACTTGTTCCTTCAAGTAACCCCATAAAAAGAAGTCACATACAGTTAAATCTGGTGATCGGGATGGCCAATCTAAAAAATTACTTCTACGACCAATCCAACAGCCTATGAAGTAATGCCATTTAGTAATTGCTTGACATGATTTGCGAAATGAGGTGGATCATCATCTTGTTGGAAAAGTGTGTTTTGGATAATCGCGTTCCTTTTATAAAAAATTTGTAGTTTGTTTCTAAAGCTCCACTTTAGGACCTAGCGATGAAAAAATATTATGATATTCTTCCTGTCTGGATAATTACTTTCAGACAAAACATGTTCATATTTGTCGAATTGCCTATGTACTGTTGGGACGTGTGTTGCAGTAGCGTGTATATCTGAGACACTGGGGAGCTGTCACAGTCAGCAATGATTTACTGAACCACCCTATACACTTACACTACACGTACACAACACGGACAGTATAACCTTTTCTTGCTGTAAAGTACTAACCTGAAACACTAGGCAGCTGAAAATAAATGCCTATGACCATATGTAAACTCATTCGAACACTTTTTAACTCGCTTTATTTTTATGGCTTTGAGAATATTGTATATTCTGGCGTTGAAATATTTCAGCTCTTCAATATAAGCAATGCCTCAACAAAAATGCAATATGCTTGTGGAGGATACACGATTTATGCCTCGGCGAAACGACCTGACTGAGCTCATATGATAAGAATGTTGAAGAGGTATTTTGTTACTGGCATTAACATTTACTCGAAGATACTTCATTTATTTTTGCTAGTATTTATGATTTTTTCAGTGTTTTACAATAAGGTAATTATTAAAAACATGAAAAATTGAGTGTTGTGCTAGAAACTGAAATACCAGCTACCCAAAAGGTACCCCTTCCATTTAACATTTGAATAAATGACGATTTTTTAACGTTCTTTGGCTTATGTGGCCAACTGAAAGACCTTTGGGCATATTTTGTGTGTTTGCCCTCCGCTAAAAATAGAGGAGTGGGGTTGACTATTTGAAACATTTAGTTTACCCTATCATGTCATGTGTGTGTGTGTGTGTGTGTAGTATGAAATGGTAAAACATTAATTCATTGATACTTGTGACACAATTTGACGATGCCCCTGTTCAAATTGGTGGCCCAAAACGTGATTAATTGTTTAATCAGATAAATGGACGCGGGCGTTATCGTTTTCAAAGCTTTCGAAAAAGAAACTACTGAATCATTTTTTGATTGATTAAAGCTTTAAAATTATAAGCTACAAGAAAAACTTTGAACACTTTAAAAAATTGGCAATTCTTTATTGAAAATGAGGGGCTACCCCCTGTCAAATGAGGGGCTACCTCCTCCCTCTGATCCTCCTTTTAGGTGGGGCAAACACCCAAAATATGCCAAATACTTCAGCTGAACCTTATAATACGTATGCCAAAGCTTTCATTTATTCAACAGTTATGGAGGGGGCTCGCCTGGTAGCCTATACATGAGTGCGAACCTCGTGTTGAAATGCGCAATGTTGCCTGACTGAACCAAACATTTTAAGGCTAATGGTTTGTTGACGCACAAACAAAGGGATTGTGTAACTTCCAGTATCACTACATAGAGCTGAGAGGAGAATGGGCTTGTTGATGTTCTCTTAGCTTACTTGTTCAGTGAGTCTTTGTTCTTCCATGTGAGGGTTTTATCTGATAAGTAAAATGCTGTTTATCTCAACGATTCAGTCCATAGGATTCAAAATGAACAAGACATGTTTTGAAAGAAGGGACCTATTATTCTTCCTCTCTTCTAATTCACCTAAGAATGCTAGTAGAAGTGAACACTTTGCATAAAATAAGATTTAAACAGAATGAGTTCCAATTAAAAATATACTGTGAACATATTGTTTATAGTTATTGCGTCTTGGGCCAAAGGAAATTAATCTGGATGAACGCTGGAGCATGTTTAAGAATACTAATGCAATGTACTTCTAAACTAAAACCGTGGTTGTAGATTTACCTACATTTTCTTTACTTGCGTTACAGACTCTAATTCGATTAAAACCTTTCACGGGCACCGAACATGAATATTATGTGAACTAAACCATCGTCCAAAACTTTGATTGGCTCGTTTCGCGAAATTTCTAAATTTTTTCACATGCGGTTTTTATAAATATCTCACTCATTGTTTGGCATAATACTGCTAACTGGCGTTTGTAATACAATTTATAAAAATTGCTTTTTTTCAAATAAAAAATTTTTAATCTAGACAAAATGCGTTCTTTTTGGAAGGTTAAGCTGTTGAAAATTTACTTTTACTATTGAACTGTATTGGAACAGTGTGATGTAATCATATATATGACCAAAATAATGTTTAAACAGTGTTCAAAATTATGTTTCACAAAATAATAATGCACAGAAATACTAACAATAGTCGTACCACAATTCAAAATTCATTTGTGTAACATATATTTATTTAATCAACCTGAAACACGGACATATTTATTGTATATTTAAACGGAATAAACTAGTCCGGCCACTAAAAATGGAATATCCCTGACAAGAGTCGATCGGCTCAAAGATAATAAACATAGGCTTACTCTTATTATTAAAATCCTTTAATTCTATGTCCTAAATTTTAACCAAGGCCACACTGGATATTATATTCCTTCAAACAATAACCCCAAAAGGTGAACCAGTCTGCCTTGTTGCGCCAGATATGACTCACTATTAGCGACAAAGACGAGGCAGAACGTAGAATCTGTCAGCTTGACTCAGAGGGGCGCCACTCACACAATAGAAGAGAAGAAACTCAGTCTGACGTGCTGAGAGAATAATGATAAGTATTTATTTGAAGAAAGTACACCTGAGACTCTTCCCGGATATGTGTTTTCACACCTCGGAGATGAAGACGAGGACAGTTTCAATCCCAAGCAACATAAAAAAAAAATATAATTTCACTGAAAGCGGAGCCACGTACAGTACTGTAGAAATAACAGCAACATTTCAACACTAATGGAACGATACGACAGTAATGAATATTTACAAATGCCTAAATAAATTCACCGATAAAAGGAAACCAACAAGACGTTTTCATTAGTGAGTAACGTTGAGACGAGAGCGTCTTCTTTCATAAATATTGCAAATCAAACTGGCAATAAACTTGTAATTCCTCTTGTCACTGAGAGATGTGATGCTTCCACTGTACATATTTCCAATTTTTAAAACACTTTGTTATTCAAATCACTTTCAATGTCCTGCTATTTAAATACTTGCATTAAAACCAATGGTTGGATCGAACTAATTATGTTTCCCAAACTAATCTATGTCTCATATTAGATTATCTCGAGTCAAAAATCATTGAACTCGCGGAGATAGAAACTCTTTTCAATGTCAAAAGTGGCGAGTATCAATCATGATAAGTAATTAAGCCTAAGAGTTCATTGGTTGAAAGCTGGAAAGCTGATGACTGGAATCGTTATGGGTAAAGTGTGTTTGTATGTGTATGTCCTGAGAGTTCAAACACCCCGGATGTGAGATCTACATTTATAATCTAGGGAGTGTAACATTCAAAGCAGCGTCTTGGCACCTCCAGAGACAACTAGAAGCTACTTTCTCAAAGAGAATTGTAAAATAAAACGTTGAGCCACCAGTGATTATTCCGCTACTAAAACAATTTCAAAGTTTTTTTGTGAAAATGACGAACAACTTGTGAGAAATCGGACTCCTTACACGTTGCAGAAGATTCTTCTAGTTTTCAAATATATCTTGTTAATCTATGTAAAAACTATATTGAAAGGTGAAAAGATTGCCACTATAAACCTCTGCAAGCGCATGGTCTGACAGATAGGCCGCATCAATTGAAAGAAGACCCGTTGTTTAGCCAGTTGTTACGTGCGCGGTGTCTTGTGTTCCTTGGACGGACAAATTCAGGCTTATTCTGAGATGAAAACTGTGGCGGACTCACTGAAAGACGCAGATTTCACTCAGAATCAAATTCAATATTAATATCGGGAACGGATTTACATTGAGGGAAACATTAAACCTGCATAACGAGTCTTGTTCTTGAAACTGACTGATGTCGGCAATCTGTTTCTCTTGATGTACTTTTGATTGCTGTTTACTCATATTTCTCCCATAATTCCTCAGATGAAACGAAACTTACAGACAAGTTACTGCTTGTTTCAAACCGTGTAAATAAATTATATCTGGCAAGCAGTCATGTAAACACTAATGTAATCTGCTAATACACGAATACAGACATTTGTAATTTCAATAAAGGTATAAACTTTTTGAATTGTGAATTCGGTAATGAGTCCATCGTGAGGATTATAGATGGATGTGTGATTGCATCTTTACGAGTGAGGTGAAGCCGAACTACGGAATCACAATTCACTACAAGTCCAGGTTATAAGGCTTTGTTTCAAGAGAATCAAAATGCACATTTCAAACTATCATTGAACTATAAAACTTAGAATTCATGCGTCGAACGGATAGCGGCCTACTATTACAACAACATGTGTGTTTTTTTTTGATACAACGAAACATACAAATATGGTAAGGGTCATTTAAATTTCTTTTGTCGATACGGTACGAGGCTACACTGGACGAAGGTAGCAGTTTGATTCACTATTTATAAAAGGTTTGGCCAGAACAAACTCGCGGCAATTCAAGTTTAAGCACTTTGAGCTATTAACCAAGGGTATGTCTTGTGGTGTTGCACTGTACTTAGTAACATCTGTCACTTGATACCAACACAGCCTCTTCCAGGTCCTCGTGTGTCTCATAACAAAACCTAGGTTGTGTTTTGTATCATATCAAAGAACCTAGGTTGTGTCTTGTGTCATATCAAAGAACCTAGGTTGTGTTTTGTATCATATCAAAGAACCTAGGTTGTGTTTTGTATCATATCAAAGAACCTAGGTTGTGTTTTGTATCATATCAAAGAACCTAGGTTGTGTTTTGTATCATATCAAAGAACCTAGGTTGTGTTTTTGTATCATATCAAAGAACCTAAGTTGTGTTTTGTATCATATCAAAGAACCTAAGTTGTGTTTTGTATCATATCAAAGAACCTAGGTTGTGTTTTGTATCATATCAAAGAACCTAGGTTGTGTCTTGTGTCATATCAAAGAACCTAGGTTGTGTTTTGTATCATATCAAAGAACCTAGGTTGTGTTTTGTATCATATCAGAACCTTTGTGTTTTGTATGTATATCAAAGAACCTAAGTTGTGTTTTGTATCATATCAAAGAACCTAGGTTGTGTTTTGTATCATATCAAAGAACCTAGGTTGTGTTTTGTATCATATCAAAGAACCTAGGTTGTGTTTTGTATCATATCAAAGAACCTAGGTTGTGTTTTGTATCATATCAAAGAACCTAGGTTGTGTTTTGTATCATATCAAAGAACCTAGGTTGTGTTTTGTATCATATCAAAGAACCTAGGTTGTGTTTTGTATTATATCAAAGAACCTAGGTTGTGTTTTGTATCATATCAAAGAACCTAAGTTGTGTTTTGTATCATATCAAAGAACCTAGGTTGTGTTTTGTATCATATCAAAGAACCTAGGTTGTTTTGTTTCATATCAAAGAACCTAGGTTGTGTTTTGTTTCATATCAAAGAACCTAGGTTGTGTTTTTGTATCATAACAAAAACCTAGGTTGTGATTTGTATCGTATAAAAAGAACCTAGGTTGTGTTTTGTATCATATCAAAGAACCTAGGTTGTGTTTTGTATCATATCAAAGAACCTAGGTTGTGTTTTTGTATCATCAAAGAACCTAGGTTGTGTTTTGTATCATATCAAAGAACCTAGGTTAAAGTGTTTTGTATCATATCAAAGAACCTAGGTTGTGTTTTTGTATCATAAAAGAACCTAGGTTGTGTTTTGTATCATATCAAAGAACCTAGGTTGTGTTTTCTATCATATCAAAGAACCTAGGTTGTGTTTTGTATCATATCAAAGAACCTAGGTTGTGTTTTGTATCATATCAAAGAACCTAAGTGTTTTGTATCATATCAAAAACCTAGGTTGTGATTTGTATGTTATCAAAAGAACCTAGGTTGTGTTTTTGTATCATATCAAAGAACCTAGGTTGTGTTTTGTATCATATCAAAGAACCTAGGTTGTGTTTTGTATCATATCAAAGAACCTAGGTTGTGTTTTGTATCATATCAAAGAACCTAGGTTGTGTTTTGTATCATATCAAAGAACCTAGGTTGTGTTTTGTATCATATCAAAGAACCTAGGTTGTGTTTTGTATATCAACAAAGAACCTAGGTTGTGTTTTTGTATCATATCAAAGAACCTAGGTTGTGTTTTATATCATATCAAAGAACCTAGGTTGTGTTTTGTATCATATCAAAGAACCTAGGTGTTGTATCATATCAAAGAACCTAGGTTGTGTGTTGTATCATATCAAAGAACCTAGGTTGTGTTTTGTATCATAACAAAGAACCTAGGTTTGTTTTGTATCATAACAAAGAACCTAGGTTGTGTGTTGTATCATATCAAAGAACATAGGTTGTGTTTTGTATCATATCAAAGAACCTAGGTTGTGTTTTGTATCATATCAAAGAACCTAGGTTGTGTTTTGTATCATATCAAAGAACCTAGGTTGTGTTTTGTATCATATCAAAGAACCTAGGTTGTGTTTTGTATCATATCAAAGAACCTAGGTTGTGTTTTGTATCATATCAAAGAACCTAGGTTGTGTTTTGTATCATATCAAAGAACCTAGGTTGTGTTTTGCATCATGTCAAAGGCCTCGTTAGTAGAAGCAAAGAAAATACATACACGTGTATGTATTGTCTTTGGTAGAAGACAATCCCACAAATTTCATCTCAATTTATTGACCTAAAGTAGTCTTATAGTTCTAATTTGTTTTTATAAACCCCATGTTCTTTGAATGTCTTCACATAATATTTTAAAGAAACTTATTGTGTAAAATCTTGACGAAATAACCATGTTCACATTAGTCTGCAGGATGGTAAAAGAGTATCTAAAGCTTTCATTGTGTTCTGCCTATAGGCTTCAGAGACAACATTATCATGTGTGTCTGTGAGACCACACATTTTAGAGCAAATGGTTTGTTTACGTATTATCAAAGCGGCTCTCAATTCGAATACAAAAACGTTTACTGACAATTATCTACAATATTACATTGCTTCTATGCCAAAAAAATTAACAAAAACAACAAATTGTTTAAAACCTACGGCCACTGGTAAGACTTAATACGGGAAGATATAGTTTTAATAACAGTAAGTTTCAGCTACCCGCTATAAAAGGGCATGAACGCTATAAAAGGGCTGTTGAATTAAATATGTTTCAGATTACTTTTTAATGTACCTACGCCACAGTTTCAGCCAGCTTCATAAATATGGTGTTTATGATTTGGCCTAATTAAAAATAATGTATTGAGATGATAAGGGTAAAAGTGATGAAATTTTGGATGATTTCTTGCAGGAATCTCGATAATTAAGACGAGATAATATTGACGTTGCTGTCTGTTGCAATACAAAAACCCTTCGAGGTTTTGTTTCAGGCCAAGTACAAAGAGCTGAGCTAGGTACATAGAGTGCTGACATCCTTTGCCGGTCCGGAACCAGCGGTAGGAATCAGTCCTTCTCTTGTCAAAACTATGCTAGCCGATAGGGCAAAATGCGCGACACACTGAGCGATGGAAACAGCTACCATGCCAGGAACCTGAAAACTTTTAGTCAAGAATCCATCAAGGATACTTACCAAACATCTGACCAGTCTTAGTCGCCAGAACATCAGACTGGTAACATCGTATATCACAGGTCATGGGCATTTCAGAAATCACCTATCAAAAATGGGTCTCTACACAGGAGATACCAGTAGTAGGCTATGTGAGCGTACTCCTGAGTCCGCAAAACCCATTCTTATTGAATGCGAGTCCCTCGAGGTCAGGAGAAGGGGTCTTCTGGGGTCTCGTGAGTGGCAGGAGTTACACCCATCAGAATTGGGTAGCGCGATCCTCGAGCTTTGTAAGCAAACGGGGGTGGGGCTGCCTAATTAGGAGAACAGGGAGCCAGCACAATAAAACGCATGGTCTTAAACCACAAATTTTCCCCATCTAATCTAATCTAGGTACATAGAAATTAGTCTTGCCGATGTTCCGCGATCAGTTTTGTTCCATCATAATATGGGAAATAAAAAAAACCATATATAGAAACATTAAAAATCAAAACAAAAATGGTATAACCAACATTACGTTCAGATTCAAGGCACTCATTTCAACTAAAAATTACCGTACTTCGAAACTACAGGAGGCTAATTGACCGATACTAGGATTAACACGATTTCAAACTCTGACACGAGTTTAAACTGAATGTTTTGAAAGGTTAAATAAGCTTGTGCATTAATTAGCGTCTCTGAGGAAGCATAAAGTAGACAACGGAAATATGAGGGAAAGAAAAGGTTATATTAGTTTTCATAAATTACATGACGTAAAAGAGGTAATTATGAAGTTCAGAGCGCTTTGATTAAACAAAGGAAAAACTTGGTAATGGACAAAGTGGCTCTTTCATCAGTTTTTGCGATATTCTCATTTAAAATATTTTCTCAAATACGTTTTACAATCGAGTAACAGAATACTTTCCGGAGTAAAACAGATTTTGCTACCTTCGAAATAGACAATATCATTAACTAGTTTTTACTGGTTCATTTCATTTAATAGGCCCGATTTGTGAACAGTATACCCTTCGATTTAATCTTAACGCAAGTTGCTGCCAAGTTTTAAAATGTTACGTAGAGTGAGACTCTCTTGCTTTATAAATCAACACTCACGCCCATTTTGTATGTTTTAAAGTTGGAAATTTTATACTGGAAGAACTATAAGAGAAGTAAGGATATTAGAGAAGAATAGTTTCTATTTCAAACATTACACACATTATACGTGCATTACCAAAACATAATAATCTCTATAGCGTTTTAATTGCACTCCTAAATTAATTTAATACCAACCGAGCATGTGACTGGAATACTCCATGAACCGTTAACTGGGATCAATTTGCCTTTTGAGACCAAAAAAGCAGAAACTCGAATATAAACTGTGATCAAAAGTGCATCAAGGGAATTGAATGCGTCCGTCCGACTTGTTCAAGAACAAACTCGAACCTAAACTCTTAGAACACAGAGAACTTCTTATCTGCTTCGTTAAAGACGCGCCCGTTCAATCAATCATTACAAACTCTAGCTATTATAAATCCAGATGAAAGAAATACAAATAACACCGAGATGCTGTTGACTTTATTTTCTACACTTCATAGAAGTTTCTTTTTCGTCAGTAAAACCATATTCATTTCAACAATAGAAAACATATTATCTAAGTGTTTGCCATCTGTACGTTATTTAAAGTCACTGTTTATCATATATGATAGTGAAAAATTAAACTCTGTCAAAAATGCATAAGAAATTTCCTATCAGAGCCTATAGTTTCTTTAAACACGGCCAGACAAAGTAACACTTTTACAAGGTGTCATGGATATGGTGGTTTGTATGTGTAAATAGTACTTTGTTTGAAGTTTGTTGTTCAACTTCTGTAAATAGTACTTTTTGTACAATGAAACATTTGTTTGCTCAAATTAGCAAACTCGGAGTATATTATTTAGAAATAACTTCACATTATCTAGTAATACTTTGTTATTGCTCAAAGGAGAAGCATTACTGTCGCGCCATATTCAAAATATATAAAAAAATCTTTTAGAAACGCACTGACCTAAATTTACCTTTTAAATACAAAAATCAACTAAAATAACTCTTTGGAAATCCTAAAGACAAAATTATTAATGAAGAAAAGGCAGGAATTGTTGAAGTACCGCGTAAAAGGTGTGACAAAAAATACTTTGAAATACAAAGAGAAAACTCAAAACAATCAAGAAAAAAATCGGCAATCGCAAAACATTGTTTACAATCCGGGCACCATTTTAATAAAATTACAGAAGTTACAAGAAGTATAAAATCCCACATATTATCTTGATGCAGCAGAACCCCGGCGTGCACACAAAAATCTACATTTTCTAGTCTTCTTTCCTCAAATTATTTAACTAACTCTTTATGGTACCGATACAATCTTTTTTAATATTCATGTTTATTTTTTTATTTAAAAATTGATTGTTGTTTTTTTACTATTTGAACTTGTACTTTGCCACATTCTTTTATAAAATACTTTGAATTTAAATTATTTTTTTCTTTCGTCAGTTAGTGTGCCTCTCTGAATATAAATACATTGTATTTAAAACCTCACAGGGCACAATACAAAAGTGTTATTAGATAATGTGAATTATATAAATCTAACGAGAAGAGCTTCATCTATCTATCAGAGTACTCTCTGTTCTGTGGCAAGAGTCCCTGATGACGCCGTGTGTGTTGTAGCCGCTCGTTCAGAGTTCAAAAGGATTGTGTTTCAATTCAGATGGCAACGTCTTAACAACCCACTTTGAAGAATGCTGTTTTCATTGCCTGGATCACTTTTAAGACGAAATAAAAGTTTCTTTTCATGTTTTTGCCAGGAATAAACACACAAAACCCTTGCCAAATAAGAACTATTACACGCATGTCGTAAATGAACAGAACGTGCTCGTCATAGGATTTACAACATAATATTGTGTGACAGTAAATAAAATAATTAAAAATAAATATAGCAAAATAAGTATTGTATGTGGGCTTATAAAGTAGTTTGAGGGCATAGAAAAGCTGTAACGCGATCATGCAAGTATCACTAATCACTATTTGAGATGCCGACAACTCTCATGAGAGTATTTCAAGGCAAATATGTGGTGATGGGTGAGTGTGATGAGTGGTAGTAATGAGTTATAAGGTGTAGTCTTGTTACAAATTAAGGTCGACTTTTCCTTAGAATGGGTCATTAATTAATAGCCCAATGACCAATGGAAATACAGGCACCCAAGGACCAACGGCTTAACGTGACTTCCGAACCACGCAGGTGATGGTCTGATATGTCTAAACGATGGTGGGAGTTAATGCGGGTATCATCAGATGATCACTGAGACTATCTGAGCAGCTTTATACATATATCATCCTCAAAACCTGACCTCCATGAAGCTGGATTACAGGACCACGCCACGAGTCCCACTCAAAAGATCGCCTACTTGTGGACCTTAATGTAAGTTTCAAAGAAATGATTATTATAACTTTAAAAACTGTAAGTTTTGGTTTGATCCACGCCTTGGTCGCTTGTACATCCAATGGACATTGTTGTTGTTAGACTCTCGTCGTCTCTCTCTCTAACTGTGCTGGTTATGTTTCCATACCCTCTTTAAATATCAGGAGTTGACAGTATGAAATTTCTTAATGCAGAGGCAATGACTAACCAGCATTCCATGCAGTGGAGTCAACATTTAACAACCCAATAAACTACAACAGTACTATTGAACAATGCAGACACTAATCCACGTGTAATGGTATATACTCCTAATCTACACTTGAGTATCGACGAAGAGCTTTATAATCAGGAATCCATTACTTTCAACCTGAGTGGGAGAAGAACTAACGAGAGATTGATGACGTATTGTACAAAGTGTTAAATGTCAAACATGGCTTCAGATAAACTCTGTGGTAAACAGTGAATGTGGCTGTCAATAGGTTTAATACAGCCTAACTAATGACAGTTCAAAAAGTTAAAAGACATATTGTATTATTAATTAAAAGTGTGTACTCTCTTTTAAACGATCGCTAAAAAGAAAAGTATATAAAACTTACAACTCATCACTAACTCGGCTCGTACAATCATTGCGCAAACTAAAATTAGTTGGAATTACATCTACATCAGCTCAACTGAGATAAAAAGCCCGCATGTGTATTTGAAAGATGTCAAGCGTGTAATTTAAGCGTAGCCAAAAGGTTCGTCAAAACAATGATATCTTTGTTGTATTTAATTCACATTCATCCTTATGTCATGTTACTTCATTCTAATTTCTCGTTTAACACAATTTTTATTTTAGAAACGACTCAGCGTTGTTTATTTAGAAAAATATGGTACTTTTTTAATTTCATTTGAAAACCAAACGTTGTAAGGCAAAAATATGGGCACGGTTAATGTTGAAGAGTGTGTTATTTTAAATATACTGAAATTAAAGTGTCGAAATATCAAAATTAAGGTTATAGGCCTAGTATTATTTATAATATTAAACACCCGTAAAGCTCGGTTCCCACTTTGCTGTAATGAAAGTTCCCAAAACCAGTAATGAATTTGTAGAGTAGAGCCTTAATATTAAATTTAGTTAAAAAAATTCCAAAATTCAAAACCAATCAACTTTTTTATAAATTTTAGGCGGACGAGGCCTTGCAATTTCATATTGAAAATAATATCTTGGATATTAAAAGGCCTTGTGTACCTAAAATGTGTTAAATATTGCGTTTCAAATTTGTAGTTAATTTATTTTCACGTAGATAAAGCGCGCGAGACGGAACTACTTTGTACGGATCTTGGATCCAATTCCATATTGAATGTTGCCAAGTTGGATATCAGACCGGGAACCAACAGGTGGAGGCAAACTTTCACGTATTGCTACTTTCCAACTTTTAACTGTGCCAATACAAGTTTTCCTTCTTAGAACTGTCACAACTTTTAGTCTGCATCAGCTGCATGATTAGCATTCGGTACATCAATGAAGTTATGATTCCCTGAGATTGAGCAACCGTTCTACCGACTATACCGGCTCTTCCGCTCTACCGCTCTACCGGCTCAACCGGTTCTACCGGTTTAACCGCTCTACCGTTCTACCGGATCAACCGCTCTACCATATCTACCGTTCTACGGGCTCTACCGTTCTACCGGCTCTACCGTTCTACCGGCTCTACCGTTCTACCGGCTCAACCGCTCTACCGGCTCAACCGCTCTACCGGCTCAACCGCTCTACCGTTGCGTATTTATCAAGCGAACAGAGCAAACTTACATTACGAAATAATGGAAACAAAACTTTAATCCGTATATAGTTACCGTGTAGATTCCAATATATCGAGAAGCACTCAGTAGAGAATAGGGTACCTTGCAAGGGTGTGTTACTCGTTACACACAACATTGAGGGTTATCTTAATGTTCGCGTATGAAAGAGTGCGGAGCGGAGCTTCCTTTATGTTGAAAGCGGCGCGCTTACCGGAATAAAGGCGACTGAGAACATCCGGCACCAGTGAAAGCGTACTTTAGAAATGTTATAGTGTGTTTCTACACCAGAACCCGGCTTACAATGTTGCACTCTGAGCTAGATACTGTACAATAGTATCGGGTTCCAGCTTGCAGCATGCTATAGTGCCGTGTACATGCTCACAAAGACTTGAGTGCAAGGTTTTAAGGTTTTGTACGTAAGTGGAATAATATACCTGGCCTTTTATAACTACGGGAAAAGGTTATCAGAATATAAGTGGCCTTTATGGGATTACGATAATTATAACAAAAGGGCTCGGAACATGAACGAATACAAATACGCTTTTTATTAATTTTCATTTTGTTTTGATTAGTTATTGTTATATTCTAAATAAATTATAAAATTATTTGTTTTAATCAAATATTAACCTAGTGTGGTGCCCATGTTTGGTCACTCTCTTTTTGCTCTTTTACTGCTGGTATGCTTATTGCAATATTTATATTGTCTAATAATTGTTTTTTTTTTATTTCTAGCTTTTTTTTTACCTATAACCGAAACATGAAACATAAGCTAAGAAAGCTCAAATAATAGTTACGTAAACCAATCGAGTAATAATAGTCTACTTTTAAACGATAAATGCGTTAATTGTGCAATTGTGTTTATTAACGTATGTGTACTGACTTTAATTTATCTTAATCATCTGTTCATCTGTTTGTTGCATTATTTTTATAGTTCAGTTCGTTGTCATTCTCCAGTCAATAAACATCATTTAATTTTTTCTATTTTATTAATATTTTAAATTAACGTATGTGTTTATTTACAGTTTCCTTACCTTTTGAGCACAACAGGTGGTTACAGTATTTAGCCACTTTACCTACTCCCTTACTGTCCATCAGCAGTTATTTGTTATAAACCACCACGACAAGTCATGTGAATTGTCTACACTATCACTACAACAACAAAGAGTAAGTCTAACAGTAATAACACTGAAATGTTTAGTACTTTACGTCTACTAGAACAACATACTGTAAGTTAACGCAACCGCTCACAGTGCTGTAGCACAATGCAAATGTGAACTGGAAACACAGTTAATGTCGAGTACTTTTGTACAAATTGAGTCTCACCTCGTTATACAGGGTGCACACGAAACATTCATCCCATAGCTTCTAGCTTCTAGCCAACACTAAAACTGTACGAGTTAAATAGTAAACAATGGTCGATGTTGAGTTTCTTTCAAAAAATATCGATGTTACATAATTGGCTTCGTTTATGTTCCGCTATTTCAATCTTAATGCAACTAAAGTTTTGTTTATAATAATTATTATTATCTTGTAGTACGGTAGGCTGTTGTTATAGTGGTTTATATATTCTCCTTAAAATACGTTTAGTAATAAATGTTGGTGGAATAAAATATTTTTGAAACTTTGAATTTTTTTAAACATTTACATATATAATAAATTTAAGATTGGCTAAAGTTGCTCGTTAACCCGTAACCGACCCGAGAGACGCTGCAATGCAGGTATTTTGATTTATTAACTTAGCTCTTTAAATTTAAGTAAAAGTCAAACAAAGGAAATTTTGTACTAGAAAATTCAATAAAAATCGGACTAATAACGCCGTTTGTAGAATAGTCACACATGTATTTTTAAAGTTTTGCCTTTGACTCTGAATGTGTTGGAAGCTCATTGCTGCAAACCGCACTGCCCAACAACGTGTCGTTCTCGTTGCCGAGAGAAATTATTTATTACTGTTTTGTACAGTTTTAAGTCTTTTAAAACGTTTTTGTTTAAATGAATTTAAGAGACATCTGCAAATATTCCAATAATGTTAATAATTATAATTTCCAATAAGAAAGAGCTTCCTATACCAAGGTTTTTGTTTAATTATCGGGACTACATACAATATCCTTTACATGCGGTTTGGTGTAAAGAGATTTGCACCAGTTTGTGTTTAACTGCACTTCAAAATTTAAATAAAAAGGTAACTAGATACACAGTGCTTAAATCTAAGGTTTGAATTGGATTTAGTCTCTAAATTAGGTAACTCTTGTGTATAAAAAGAATTGTTTTTTTTACTTGGCTAATGCAAATGTATGTTTGTTAATTTTGCCTAATAAACTACTTTAACAATCTGTTTCTGCCAAGACTCGGTAAAATTGTGAACTCTCCCGGCGATATTTTTTATAATATTTTCAAAATAAGTAACACTTCACAGTAAGTTACGTGGGAATTCAAAATTTAAAAAAAATAACGCGAAAGTGATTGTTTGTTTGACAATATTGTCAAGCTACGTTAAGAGAAAAGTATTACGAAGCAAAAGTGGATTATTTTCCGGTTAAACTGCCATCACTCTTTAGTTGGATTTGGCCTTGTCAGGTTAATCTTTCGTGATGTCTCCCAAGACAGATCTCTTACGTACTGGTACTCAGTTTCTTGCTTAATGACTTTCCTTTAGAAAGAATTTTGTTGTTAAAGAATGTTCAGTAGTAAGGTCTAGTTTGATGACCAATAACACTTTAAGTTTCCTGTGAACAGGTTAAATTTACGTTTTCCCTAATGTTAAAATTCACAACTGTAACATTACAAAATGGTGGCCCATTTATGAGAGTCATCAACTTATACGAGTTGAGTTTTAAATGTTTCTCCACCCCACTTTAACTTATGAAAAAGAACAAGTTTTTTAAGTCCTTTGGGAATGTTTTTATATAATTCTAAAGTTGGTTTTGACGTACTTTGCGTCAGTTACCCCCACCCAAAACCAGGGGAATCACCCTTGTGGTATTTCTAAGAAAGGGAATGTAAGAAAGCTAGAAACCAGTGGTTGCGAAGGAAAATATTCTACATCAGACTGAGTCTCCATAAATGATGGATAAGACACAACTACTTGTTTAAACCAGTTAGCGCGTTAGTTGTATGAAAAGGTTCACTTTTTGACCAGTGATAAACAAACCTATTTACTCCCTAGGGCACGCAACAAGACAGTTTCATGCTCACAGAAATAACTCAACATTACATTTATTTATTTCTCTCTTAGAAAAGTAAGATGTTCAAAGCAGTAACGTCAGCCAATGCCCCAAGGACTTCGTCTTATTCGTAGAACCCTTCAAGTTTAACCCTTTGCGGTCTCATTTTATTTTAAAATTTTCGTAAAAGCCTCCGTATGGGTTTCTTTGTTGTTTTTTATTTAACCTACTAGAAGAAAATTTATTTTCGCATTAAGTATGGTTTATGTCTGTTTTATACCTTAAAAATTATGTTTTAAACATAAATAAACATTTTATAAAGTGTTTGTACTTGTATTGTTTTCTCGGCTAGCTGTTATGATATTAATCAGTTGAAGGAAAAAGGTTATTTGATGGTGGGTGACTGGTTACTCGCGCTGATTAATTTGGGGCTAGCTCTTTTGTAATCTTTCGTGTTATGTTTTAGATTACTTTTCACCTGAAGACGGGGTCAGAAAATATATCCCGAAACGTCGTGTACTTTTTGATCACTCAAAAAAGATGGAAAACGTCCGTAATAATAATATTTTAACCTTATGACACAAGCAATAATACAAACGATATAATTCTTTAACACAGTCCAAACAAAGACACATTCACACTTTACTGAGGAGATAAGAGTGAGAATGTGTGAAGATTCAGCGTCATGTGGGTCCCGAGATTACAATAACATTTTATACAGAGCTTTATCCTGGCCGGCGCACGTAACGCGGAATGGTGAGCCATAACGTCTAGTGCACACAGCTTGTATCCGTCGGGTCCATTCTTTTAGGTACGAATAAAAAGTAAATTCGTTAAAGTGAGCTTGAAGCCTGCGTGATTGAAAATTCAAAAACTAATAACTGTCGTTTTCAAATACAAAGAGGGATTTCAATCTAAACCCTTTGAGTTTCTTATTGTTAATAGATTCGGTAATTATATTTAAAAAATATTAACTATTCCGTCAGTTTTAAATAGTTGTGCTTAAAAGACAACTCTTTTGAAAACTACCATTTGCGACAATTTTGTTAAATATCATTAACTTGTCATGAAGTAGGCCTGTGTTCAAAGGTAAAATAAGTGGTTTGTGCGTCATCAACTGAATTGCAAACTCGTTTGCATTCTATATAATAAATCTTGATAGTGCTATGGTAAGAAGATTGCGCATGGATGCCGAATAGCAGAGGCAGGGAAATCAACATAGTGGCGGCAGCCCAAGCACAGATAGCGCTGCGAGGGAATCAAATAAATAATAATAAAATAATTTCGTTAAAGAGTCTGAAGTAGAGCCACTGTTAGTTCGTCCTCAAAAACCGTACGATTTGGCCACATTTAAGTAATTGGCAGACAAACTCGAGCATGCGGAGCCGAGGGGGGGAGAAAGACGGCGAGAGACGGCAGCGCCTATTTGTGCTTGGGCTACCGTAGCTGTGTTGATTTGTTGCTTCGACCATGTTTATTATCTTTGATTGAATGCCTCAACCAGATGTAACGGAAGGAAATTGTATCGCTGTCTCGTTTGAACGTATAGAGCTGCAGTACGGACGACTGAGTGAGTCATGGTTTGTCAGTATTGACTGTGAGACTGGTTGGCGTACGTCAAGGCCGTCACTGCACGAGCATACTCATCAGGTCTCACTAACGTGGGGAACGGTTTATTTTATCGCAAATAATTACAATGTTTAAGTTAAATTCTATTTAGTATTAACGTAAAAGTATGCGAACCTTTGAAAAATAATTTATTTAACGTGCGGGATAATGGCGAGTCTAGAATCGAATTCTCGAAAGGAGACGAAAAGGACCCCTTTCCCAAATACAACTGTCATTGTAGATTTGCCCTTGTCTATAAAATTAGAAAAGATAGCAGCATGCCAAATATATGAAGAATTTAAATCTTCCAACGAACGGAGAGAGGAACAATTATGCCACAATAATAAGGAAGCAAAAAAAAATATATTTCACTCACCTTCCCATCTATAGATCAAGTCAACTGATAAGGCTCAAGGACCATAGAGTGAACAGTACCTAAAACACACATCAACACAAACAATATAATAACTGACGCAATGATGGATAAAGCCATTCCAGCTCAAATACGTACACAGAGTAAGAATAGCTGTCAAAGGAACCACTTAATCACACCCGAGGTCACACCATTAATATCATGACGTACCATGAAAGTGTTGAAGGTCGCTCGTGAGCGCTTGATAAGTCCAAGGAGACTTGACAGAAGACAAAGCCCGGCCAAGTTGCTCAATGAATGTGTGGTGTGAATGTGTTCCTCTCACTTGAGTCAAAGAAGCTTCAGTGTATCTGAGAGAGAATCATGTAGTGAGCAAGGTCAGGAGAGGCGCTATCAACTGAGTCAATGTAATCAAAGATTATGTTATGGTAGATAGATAGTGCATGGATGCCGAATGGCTGAAGCAGGAGGCAACCCACGCACAGATTGCGCTGCGAGAAAATTCTTTTAAGAGTCTCAAGTTGAGCAACTGACTCACGCGCAAGTTGGTTCGTTTTCGAAAATCGCACGATTTGGTCACATTTGAGTCATCAACGTTGAATAAACTCGAGCATGTGGAGCTGATGAGAGAGAAAGATGGCGAGAAACGGTAGCGCTCACAGCGCATTCTATGTTGATTTTTCCGGCCTCACCGTTGTGGCGTCTATGCACTATCTACCTGTGACAAAATTATCTTTGATTAAACGAACCATCACACAGATGTTTATATAAATAGCCATGATCCATTTATAACGATAGGTAGAAATTTCACAGTTATGATATTTCATGTCGAGACATCGAGGACGACTTCCCTACTGGGATCTACATGTCGAATATATTGATTGTACATTTTCATTGTAGTTTAGTTTTAGAGCATAATATAGTAGATACAATTTCGCTTTAGGAGTCTTATATTCCGACGATATGAGGTCATCGTCATGGGCGAAGTAAGAGAGATATATCGATACTTAGAAGTTTTATGGTTTCATTATTTAAAAAGTTAGAAAAGAATCTCTGTCACCTTTCCTTGATTACTAACACATTAATTCTGATAACACTATTGTCACTTTGTTTTGCTGTCTGCTTCCTTGTAATCAAAAGCAATGTTGGCCACATTTTATTGATAGTCAAGGTTACCCTGCGTGTGGGGGTCTCCATTCCCGGTGCTGCTCCTGGGGAGGAAGGTCTCGACTTTAGTTCCAACGTTAGTGTTTATTTTCTTTTAATTTTATTTAAAGCTTTTTAATTTTATTCAGCTCTCGCAGTTCTAGTTGTTTTATATTAGTTTAGAGACAACCGATTTATTTTCTTGTGTAGGTTGGCTTGTGATTTCACGAATTGTTTTTGTTAGTTGCTTTAAAACTCATTTGACACACTTCTAAATATAGTTTGTATGTCTCAACAAATATAGCGACAACGAACTAAATCTGTCTTTATGGAAATGTACACTCTGGAAAATAAAAGATCGTCTAGTAAAAATCCTCTTTAATTCTAAGCCAGCTACTTTACTTAGAATCTTGAATCCGGACTCCTTCCTTAGGTTAAATATTCTTTCACAATAAAACAGACTGAAATTGTTTTCAATGCAGAACTTGGTTTCTATGTTTTGAACAGCAAGTTGAATGTGCACTCGCCTACAGAAACGTGTGCGCCGGTTCACTTAAAACTTTGTGAGTGGCAATCCATATAACTTTATCTGCAGCCATCACCTGTCTGTTCCCAATGTAAATACAACTTTGTTGTATGGAATATACAGCCCAACCCACAGTGAACTGACGCTACTTTTCATCTCAGCGATTAGTAAGTGTAGTAATCCATGTACTGTTTTCTAGGCTAGCTTTTAAAATCAACAAGTTTAAAGGGAAAAATTAAGATTAAATTTGGTGGGGGGGGGAGGGTGGACTGGTCAGCGGTTAAACGTTGTGGAAAGTTCGCTGTGGAACTTTAAGCTAGCTGTTTTACGAATGTTTTCTGTTTTTTGTGTTGTGTTGTTGTGTTACTTTTGACCTGAAAACGGAGTCAGATTTCAGATCCCGAAACGTCGTGAACTTTTTGCTTATTCAAAATCTATGGAAGACGTCCGTAATAATATATTATCTTCATGTCTAATATAAGTTAATAAGAACTAAAACCAGCCGCTGACACAGTTTCATATGCACGTGGAGGCTAACTACACAACACAAATGCCATTGTGTGCTCTACGCTGTATTTCAGGTAACAAAGTGACACAGTGTCCAATATCAGTGATATTGCGTTGTTCAATCCTTCTGTCACTCAATTCTTGTCACTAGATAAGGAACTTTCATTGGTGAGTAATGAGTCTTGGACTAAAGTGGCGTACTTGCAAGTAGTAGCTTTCCTACGAGCTTATTTAATCAAACAAAGGATAACTGAAATCCAAC
Organism: Matsumurasca onukii; assembly: GCA_018831715.1. NCBI lineage: Eukaryota > Metazoa > Arthropoda > Insecta > Hemiptera > Cicadellidae > Matsumurasca > Matsumurasca onukii. Next base: position 3,853,523 of record CM032065.1, read on the forward strand.
TTGAGTATATTACTGAAAAAATACCCAAAAGCAATGATTTCTTTCGCTTTAGGTTTCAGGATATTGCTGCGCTCCCATTGGGTCCCCTAGTTGGAATCATACTAGCTATTTCATTGTTTGCCTGTGCAGAGAACCTAATGCGCAATTTACAATTTAATTTAGCAATAAAAAGCGGATGATTTCTAACAAATTACCGGGTAATTTCTCAGCTACGTAAACCCTCACAATCTTTCGCTATGGAAGACAGGTGACGCTAAAAGAGTGTACTGTTTTTTCACGGGTCACAAATAATAAGACGTCAGCCTTTGTTAATTAACTATATATTTACAGTCTAATTATAGTTACACTTATGTTTAAAACATTAAAACATTTTATTGTCACAGTACAACATTATTTGCGTTGACAAAAATATTAACAAAAACAACAACAACAACTAATTTACTGTAGTACAGCCAATGTTAACAAATGAGGGCCTAATTGTTACTGTTAAAATTAGTTAAAAGCGCCAGAAGAATTTAAGAAGTCGTCTATATTATAGTACGCCTGTTTAACTAGAAACTCTTTAAATTTGAATTAGATTTTTTTAGCTTTAAATAATTGTCAGGAAGACTGTTAAACAACTTTATTCCTATGTACCGCGGAAGATTTTCAAAAATTTTGTGTCTGTGATATTCATTTATAAACAAAATAAAATGGTTTCATAAATATAAACACTAGGAAGTGTCATAATTTTTAAATTTTTGAATATATCTTGGCAGGACTCACGAAATTTTGCTTTGGCTACTATTCTAATGGCTTTCTTTTGCAAAATGAAGAGCCGCATTAATCTAAACTCAGAGCAAGCTCCACAAAGTGCAATAGCATATGACAAATGACATTGAATTAAGCTATAATACGCTATTTTTAGTACATCAGTACTACAATAGATTGATAAGTGTCTGATAAACACTGTTAATGACACGGTGTGTTTAACACAGTTAATGATTCTTTATGGACAGTTTCCTACTTCACTAGTCCCGTTCTCTCAAGTGCCCTCCTCGTAGCACACTTGGGTCGGGAATCCAACGATGTGTGACGATGCCTCGACGACTACACTGTTCACGCACTAGGGATGTGACCCTGTATGTTCACACAGCACTTACACAGGCCCTGGGGTGTACGAGTATATAGGGGCTGACGGAAATGTCTTGAGGCCATAAGAAGGCAACCCATGGAAGCTCAACAACCTTGTACATTTGTCACCACAATAGCTAAGGGTTTTCGCTTATCGTGGCCGAGAAAAGTAAAGCATCCGTTAACATAATACACATCCTAATTAATTTCCAAACAGAACTTACAATATGTGCCAGTGTTTAATTAATGGCAGAGGAAAAATATGCCTAATATTATTGGTACATATGTTATACTGTTGGATCGTCTCGTAGCATTGTTGCAGCAGGAACAAGAAGCTGTGTAACACGTGATAATCTGTCATTCCACAGCTCCAGGCACAGCTTTCAATGTTTCACACACTGTCAGACTGTGTCTGTTCCACATCAAACAACACCACAAACCACGTGATACAGTGCTGCTAACGTGAGTCAAGCGAACTTCCTTTGTTTTCGTGTTCCATTATCATCATATTCGTATGTATTTGTATATATGGTTTTGAAGAAATAATCAAACGAATTCTGGGAGACATGATCTGGGTCTTACCATGCTAACGGCATAAATATCGCTATTTTTCAAATAAAAATTGCTGAGAATGAAATATGTTTGATAATAGTGAACTCAAGGTAATTAGGTCACGTTACTTATGTTTCTTACAACATACAAAACCACTCTCTGGGTTACTTAGATTAGGTGTCCATTTGTTTACATGTAAAAGAAACCACTTTGAAAGCGGAAAACAAAAACTCATTCCATACGTCCAAAGAATAAACAGCAATAATCTCGTATATACTGTAATGTGTGTGTTTAATAAAAGGCACGCACTGCTTTTCCTCGACAAAAGCATTTCCATTGGTTTGGATCGTGACCTTATTTGCTCGAGTTATTTCTGATTGGATGTTTCCTAGGCTTTGTTTCTCAGATAAAGAGTGCCTGCAGTCCTGCACATGATTGTTTTCAACGTATACAGTCGTACGTAGCAAGTTATGTCAATTGTAGGCCTACTTCTCAAATACCTCACCCAAAACCCAAAAACCACCCAAGAACCAAGGGGAGGGCCCCCAAAATGTTTAGATTGCAACCCCCCTTTGTGGCACTTAAAAAGAAACGAATTTTAAGAAGTGAATTTTAATACAAATTCAACGAAGCAAAAAAAATGTTTTATCTCTAGTAGTTTTATTGTAATACCTTTTTCAATATTGCATGAAGTCAGTTTTACAATGTCAACATTTCACATACAATATCTACAGCGTTGTATTCATCGACCTTTTGAATGGGATTTAATGAAACTGGGCACACTTATGCTATTTCTCTAAAAACTATTTCTTTTTGGTTGTCATGGCACCACTTTAAATTTACAGAAATGAACAAATTCTAGTTGATAAATCACTACCTATTTTCACCATTACAAAATGCCACGCTTGTCACTGCACTTCAATAAAGTCCAAACACGTTACAGTTTCTTCCAATGTTCTGGCACTCGTGACCAACTGTTCTTATCATCACCTACTGTAGTTCTTTTTATATCTTTAGCGCATACATTTTTCGAGATAATGTGCTGATACTAAGTTTGAAATATTTAATTGGTGTGCAAATACCATCTGAATCATAATGGTTGAAGTTATAATAATTGCAAGTCTATAAAGGACACGCTATACAGTAATATAGAAACATGACTGACACATTCATCAAACATGTGGTCCACTTTGATGATGCCAAATACTCGTATGCATGTCTAGCGCGAGCTGCTGAATCTATTGACACAGTTATACAAAATATGGAACAGTCACAATTGAACTATTCCACATTTTGTCACGTGTTTATGCGTGTCTTTCCAAGAAATAAATCGGTTCTATGGTTCGGTAGTCTATGGAGTATACAGAGTGTCACCAAGTCTATTGGTTTTCCATGTTAACTTTCAAACGAATTCCTTAGGACTGACTTAGACTTTTAAAATTGGGTACATTAGTAATAATTTGTATTCTTGTGTAAAATAGGAAGTCTGTTTAGAAGCCAATCAGCTGCTTTGTCGATGCCCGAAACGTCATGTACCTTTTATCACTTAACAACGGCTGAAATAATGTTTTAACCTATCAGAGTAAAACCCTGACTCGATGTAACCCACCTGACCAACCAACAGAAATCGATAACTCTCGGCGCATTCTAGCGGAAAGCTCTGGCATTAACGGGGGCCGCACACCCTTAACTGTCCCTATAGACAATAGATCCGTGTTGAAAGCTAAAGATGAGACAAAAGCCAAGGTGTTGATTACAGCTTGGAGGGGGTAGATTTCCCGCGAGGAATAATGGAGTGATTATCATGGCGGTGGAGGGGATGAATGAGGAGGGGTGTCGTCTGCTAATTGTCACGTTGTCTACTCAACCTGACATTGTTTACACTCTTTGACACTCGATACTTGAGTCAAGACAAAGGAGACATTATCATCTTATGTAACAGTACAACAACTATCTACTACTAAAAATGTGGAAACTTTTGAAATAGAAAAAAAAATTTAAAAACCCTTTATTGGATGGTTTTATAGGATTCTGAAGTTAGTTTTGACGTACTTTGCGTCAACCACCCCCAACCAAAATAGGAGGGAGGCCCCCACACATTTTTTAATTGCAACACCCCCTTTGTGGCACCTCAAAAGAAAGGGATTTTTAATACAAATTCAACTACGCTAAATGTATGCGCTAAAGATATAAAAAGAACTACAGTAGGTGATGATAAGAACAGTTGGTCACGAGTGCCAGAACATTGGAAGAAACTGTAGGATAACGTGTTTGGACTTTATTGAAGTACAGTGACAAGCGTGGCATTTTGTAATGGTCAAAATAGGTAGTGATTTATCAACTAGAATTTGTACATTTCTGTATATTTAAAGTGGTGCCATGACAACCAAAAAGAAATAGTTTTTAGAGAAATAGCAAAAGTGTGCCCAGTTTCATTAAGTCCCATTGAAAAGGTCGATGAATACAACGCTGTAGAAAGCTAATGAGATGAGTTGCGCAATTGCTGCACAAAGCAATATCACTTATACAAGGCCGATATTGAAGCCCTTGTCACTTCATTGCCTGAAATAGAACACACAATAGATATTGCATTCAGCGATACAAGTGTGAACTTGACAATGATTGGTTAAGTGTTTCATATGAAATCACCTTATTGTCATAAGGGAGGCGGGGGAGGGCATTCTAAAATCATATACAAAGCAGGAAAAGTGTTTTAGATTAATTAAAGGACGTTTTTATTAAATTTGTAGAAATCCCTTACCATACGTGGAGAATAAGTTCCTTAATCTTAACAAGAGGTTGAAAGTGTCTTCAGTTTACCATAGTTCGGAAAATGGGTTGGGCTGTATATTCCATACAACAAAGTTGTATTTACATTGGGAACAGACAGGTGATGGCTGCAGATAAAGTTATATGGATTGCCACTCACAAAGTTTTAAGTGAACCGGCGCACACGTTTCTGCAGACACTCTCGACATATACGACTACAGTTTACTAAACAAATGTTATACAGAATAATATTTCGGACATCACAGTGATCGAGTAAATTAAGTTATTTGCAGGTTGTCGATTTCACTAAGAACGATTCCAAATTGGCAATTCCACATAATAATGCATCCCAAAAATGCAAACCCCAAAGATTACGTATATTACGATCAGAAAACATGTTACCGTCTTCATTGTTAAGCAAAACTTAGCTCGGAATTGATTGAACTTCATCTTCTAACCATTACTTTTAACCTTTGAGTCTCATTGTCAGCTGACCTTGTGTTAAATCTTTGCTGTGTTTCACAAGTCCAAGCGTCTTCCACGTAAATGAAAAAGATTAGACCGCCTCGAAGAAATTGAAATTTACCACGGACACAAGAACCAAAAACTAGGATACAGGGGACACCCGCTGTATGATAAACCTCAAGTAATACGTACTCGCAACAATAAGGTATCCAGTACTCGACAAGACAGATTGGAACTTACATGTGTCCAGCGATGCATCCGAAGTAGTTTATTTGCCGACGCGTTTCGAAAATTTTCTTATCTTTGTGGGCGTTTAAAACAATCTTCATCACCATGGTGACACGTCACACTAAAGTACATTTAACACATAGTTCACAGTACACACACACACGGGACGGATAAAGAACATTTAAATAAATTAAGACGCACATTGCAACATATACATTGAAGACCGAGTGCTGCATGCAAACTGACGATTTGAATGACGCTTAAAGGTGCATTGTCACTGGTGCGGCTGGAACGTCTAACGTTCAACGTCAGTCGTTGGACGTCAGACGTAGAGCGCCTGCTTTGTATTGTTTCTTATGGCGCCATTGTCACTCCCTCGGCCGCCGCTAGAGTCGTTGGCGCCATAAGAAACAATACTAAAATGCGCTCTACGTCTGACGTCCAACGACTGACGTTGAACGTTAGACGTTCCAGCCGCACCAGTGACAATGCACCTTAATATGGCAAAATGTATCTTAACCTCAAAAGAATTTTTGCGCTTTTAGAGGTTAACTTTTCAGTATTTATTCTAATTCAGTATCTATTTATTCTAACTTTTTCATGGTGGACCCCGCCGACAAGTCCTGCGTGACTTGGTGGGGCCAAGTCTATGTAATATTCAACAATAAATAAATTGAATTGAATTGAATAAATTGAACTTTTCAGTAATACTTAATCTGAAATTGGACGTGAATTGAAAAGCAGTTCAAAATATTTTTACATCTAACCATACATAGTGGTTATCCCACGGCGGGAGTTGTTGTCTCAATAATCAACCACCAAATGTGTTCTTCCCGACACAAACAAATAGTGTACGTGAACTAGAATCCATGATCAATTGATTTCTAGTGGATTTGCTGTTTTGTCACACAATGCAATATCGCAGATATGAGCTTGTAATTGCGATCTACACTCAGTCTACTTCATTACGTTCACAGGCACACAATGGATATTGTGCCGGACACAATGGCAATCTAGCTCTGGTGTCTGTAATACAGTATACGTATACGCCTCAACCGTAAGGTTAGTTTTACACTGGGGGAGATTTGAAATCAAAATTTGTGGACCGAACCGGAACTCGAACCCGGATCCGTCACTTACCGGGCAATGTATAACCATTACACTACCCAACCCGTCTGTTCTGCTATCAAACTTTAGTTGTATTCAATTTGATTGTTTTTCTTAAACTGGTTCTGCATAGCGCGCTACACTTTTTTGTGACACCCTGTATATTTATTGTATTTATCGTTTCAAATTCAGAAGTTTATATTATTGTTATATATTAATATTTTAGCACTATGTTATTACGTATACTATGTTATCATCTACTAATACATGTCAATTAACCAATGTATCATCTCAAACTAAGAATTGTATTTAGCCCAACCTCATTAAATCATTTTGTATAAACGAAATCTATATAAATATACACTAGTAACAATAAATAAATAAAAAGTCACTCTTATCAATTTATGACAAGACCTTGATTACAGGATTGACATCTGTCGTATCCTAAAGGATCCCCGTATCAAAAACCTTTAGTTCTGAGTACTTGTGCTGAAACATTGTGAACTTTTCTTAACACTTTACCATTTTATTTATTTGTAAAACAAATAAATCTACATTAGACATATCGGTACGCTTGAAATCCATTTTTTAATAACCCTGTATAAAGGATGGGAGCCCCAACAAGCCCAATGCACGTAAACTAGTAAACGTGTCACTGTATCGACATTCAATACTGTACAAAATCAAAGCATACGTACTAACAGTACATAGGGTCTAGACAACAAACACTAACTTGTTCCACTTTGATGACGTCAAATATGCATGGCCACCGCGAGTAGTCGATATCGATTCAAAGAATCACACTAATGGAATGTTACAACATTTATAGTCGATGAAACTACATTTAAAACCTCAATCGACATTACTGTTCACAGAACGCGGTGTGTTTGTTTGATTTCAGTCGCATTTCAGTATTCATCACAACACACGGCTTTTGTGAATATTCAATACAGTATCACGTATAACAGGAGTAATAAACCCACACTTATCTTACGCATTGACGCGGTGGGGCAGTTGCACAAATACAAAAATCTTTCCAAAACTTTCGTTCTTCAAAAACATGCAGTTCGAATAATCGCAAAGTTACGTAAATGGGACTCATGTAAGCATGCATTCAAAGACCTGAAACTGTTGACCCTATCCTGACTCTACATTTTGGAGACGTGTATCTTTTTTCAATTCAAAAAGCGATACCGTAAGAGGTAGTCACATACACTCTTATGATACTAGAGGCAGGGAAAACTACCGAACTGGGAGACACAGAACGGTAGTTCATGAACTTGTGAGTTCATTTCGTCAACAGATTGCCAAATTCGATAAAAACGCCGTAGTGCCCAAGACATTCAAAACTCGTCTGAAAACAGTTCTCATCGCTCAATCGTTCTGTAACACAGACGAGTTCATGGCGTACGATTTGGACCGTATAAATTGCCCCACATTTCATGTAAAAAATGTTCACGCAATAAAATATGTACTTATTTATTTAAGGGAAACCCCCAAGTTTCACTGTGAATGACGTTGACAGCGAATGACCTTGGAAGCTGCTCTTGTTACCGACTGATGGGCCAATCATCCTATCACACCAATGGTCCTCAGTATATCCTGCTATAGTGACCCGCGCATTCTGCTCTAACACACGCTCGGCCAGGACAAACATGAGCGATTGTCTTCAAGAATGTACCGGAGGTTGTTCAACTCTACCAAATAAATGATCAGCTATAAATGATTAGTCAACCTCTGACAACATACAATGTGATGTCTCTTCAACCGGACTCCCCACACAGATTATAATCAACACGCTAATAACTGTACCAACACAATGGCAGGGCTGTTGTAATGGCATTTAAAACCATAGTCGGCACAACAACTGAAACATTCACTGTCAACCTTAGAGTACGAATGCATTGTAAGTTTCAATACCTTCATTGTAACATTAAAATGTAAAGAGATATTAAAAGTCAATTATCGATAATTTGAATTAATATAAATTAACCTCATTGCGTCAGAAACCAACAAATGATAAATAAACTACACGGTTAGTCTTTTCCACTTCGGTGTCTTTCCAATCCAAGCCTAGCTACTGTTTGAGTTTCCTATTTCCTTGAAACAAACACCAAAACTTTATCAACAAAAAAATTGTCAGAACTTAAATAGCACTACAGGGTCATCGAAAAAGAATTCCGGGATTTTATAAACACGTTGTTGGATGGAGTTTGTGTTTCCTCAGATTGATGAAATTGAACAACAAACTGGAAAACGTGTAATTTTTATGCAAGATGGAGCTCCCCCTCACTATCATCTAGAGGTTCGCAACACCCTCAATGCCAGATTTCCTAATGGTTGGATTGACAGAGATGCGCCTACTCCTTGGCCCCCCTACAAGTCCAGACATTACTCCTTTGGATTTCTTTTTCTGGGGGTACATAAAGAACGTAGTTTATTCTGAAAAATTTCATGATTTAGTTCATCTGCACGAGCGCATCTCTGCCGCCATCGCTACTGTAACCCCAGACATGATTCAACGAACTTAATTGGCCAGAAATTGACTACAGATTTGATGTCTGCCGGGCAACAAATGGAGCCCAGATTGAAACTTTCTGAGGTACCAAGAAAAACCTCATTTTCCCCTGTACATGCTTATCACAAAATGAATAAAATATCTTTAATAGTTTTCTTTTGGTATTTAATTGAAATCCCGGCATTCTTTTTCAATGACCCTGTATTTTAACAATCGCATGGACTTCAGTGATTGGTGACCTATTAAGTTGCAATTTCTGTTGAAATCTTCTTTTTTGCGGCTATAACTAAAGGTTTGACGTGACCTTAGTGCAAGTCGTTAAATCGACTAATTTGTAATTGCTATACCGGGAAATCGAACCCAAGGCTTCTGCACATTAGGCGCATAACGCTGCTGACACTAGGGTCCGCCTCAGCGGTCACCTCAGAACACGCGACTGCTGAGGCTGGTATATTGCAAGTTCATTGGTCGGATACGTTGTGTAGAGAGTCTGTGTGCTTGCGTGCTGGGACTGTGGATTTGTACACAATGTAGCTCAGAGACGTTGATTTCTCCAGAGACAAAGTAAGAGATATTGCTCTCTGTTGCACTTATTTATAGTTGAGTAACCTCCTCAGTGCAACAGCACTTGCCCACCAAACCAACTTGGATACAATCACACACTAGGCTGAGATACAGTCCAATTACACACGATGTTCATAAAAACCCCTACTTTTTTATTAACTTATATTCATTGTATCGATTTTTGAAAAGGATTCTTTTGGAAAATGTCTTGTTAACGTCTTCTTCAGGAGAGCTCAAGAAATTTACAGTAAATTTTATGAATGTATTTGGAGACATTTGTTCTGGTCCACGTATCGACGGTATACAATCCACATACCAGGGAGTTAAATCATCTGAGCGTACCTAGCAGGAGCAGCCAATTCGCTTCCGTATGACCATCCTTTAAATGGTTTTCACAGATTGAATTAGAATTATACATCTTGTAACTCCTTAAAATCGAATAATCTATCTGTTTAAATTAAAGGTAAAAACGTAACATATAATCTAACAAACTGACAAGCTATTCAGCAGCAACCCGACGCATATCATGACGTCATATAACCTGTGTTAATAACATCACATTAAAAAAAAAATATATTACTCAACAATTCTCAAGTTGGAAAGGTCGCGGCCGGTGTCATCACTAAGATCTAAGGCTTCCGGTTTACACCGCGTCACAGTTGAAATACAATTACTGCTAGACGTTTCGACCTCGCTGTGGAGAGTCATCCTCAGTAGCTTGTTGACTGGCTGAGACTGGATTGGCTGGCCGTGGCGTCTTCCTTATATACCCCAGTGGGGTCCTGTCACCTGATTGGCCGAAGTGGGCGGAGCCTGTTGCTCGTTGTCGAACTGGATTGGCTGGCTTCAATAGGACTTCTGAAGAACTGGCTGCCAAGTTTTTGATAATTTGATGCTGTCTTCTTTGTTAAAGTTGTCTTCATGCTTAATTATTTCTATGGTTTCTCTAATTTTCCTGGGATAATAGTGTGAAATTTTTGCCAAGACTTTGGTTTTGTCAATATCAATTCCATGCTTTGTCTTGTAGCTGTGTTCTGCTATTGCCGACTTTTCTATGTCTTCTTGTTTCGTGTGCCGTATGTGCTCTTGAAGTCGTGTAGAGATTAGCCGTTTCGTTTCACCAATATAGACTGAGCCGCAACTGCACGGTATCTCATAAACTCCAGGTGTACAAAGATGAATATTGTCTTTCACGGGTCGTAAACAGTTCCTGACTTTGTTGGCCGGCTTGAATATGGTTTGGATGTTATGTTTCTCTAGAATTCTCCCAACCTTAAAAGACTAAGTCAAAACTACAGGAAAAGTTATAAATTATGGAAGTAATGGAAATAAATATAAAAATAAAAGATATTTATAAACTGCATTCTGAATCACTGTATCCACTTAACAAACGCTGCGCTCAAATCCACCAACTTCAAACACTTTCCAGACATGCATTACATTAGACAAACCAGCAAAACATGTCATCAAGGGTTCGAAGACATCTACCAAAATATATCAAAAGAGTTTTTACAAAATATGCTGTTATTTCTATTAGCGCAGCTTTGTTCAAAGTCGTCCTAAATCTTCAATGCACTAGAATCACTGACTTTAATTGACTGTACCACACCACACACTTGATCTGGAAACATGTAAACATTGAAAACGCAACATTCAAATGTATTCAAAACAATGAGGTTATCAATTAGATCAGCTGTTTTGTATGAAATGCCTCTCTGGGGTGTCAAGTCTGTCTGACACATTACAATTTTACAGATAGTCGAAACTGAACAAATCTTCAATGAAAACCCTGTATAATTACTTAAAATATGCTAATCGCCTAGACAGTTTTAGAAAAATCAACAATAAAATTACAATTTTAGAACCAACAAACAATTTAAAACTATTGAATCATTGTGAAAATCTGGAAATTCATTAATCTTATACAAACAAAACCTTATGAACGAAAAAGTATTTTAAAAAGGACGATCAAATATTTAATACAGTACAACAAATTCAAAAGCGCAATAAATTATATTGGCCTTAGTTTTTAAGTTATCTCATATTGACCTAGTAGATTTTTATTGTTATTGTTTACAAACAATATTTGATATTTTGATACATATTGAGTACTTCATATTGATTACTATATCTCATATTTTATTTTATATGGGAAAAGGTAAGGCTAGTTGATTGTGTTGGTTGTGATTTCTCCTGAGACGGTTGTCACGTGACAATGACGTCACAACAGTTCATCAGCTGAGGTGTCATCGTATTAACTCTAAACTCTACTGTAGGTATGTGTGCAGTGTGGCACAGTATATCTGTCGACCATAAGCTTCAAAATGTTTGCTAATATATCAAAGTCTGTGCTTAGCTATTTGTTCAAACGAAACATTATTTTTTGTAAGTTTTTTTTAGAAATACTAACTAGTCCATGATTTTAATAATACAATGATAAAATAAAAATCTTAAATTTCGGTATTCAATTTTATACTTATAATTATTAGTCACAATTCGAGGAAACTCTCAAATTCGTTAAAACTGAGAATCCGGTCGGTTTAAGCTTTTGAACAGTTATAATTAAAAAACAGCGTACTTTACTAAGAGGTATTCTAAAGGAACATAACTAATTTAATTCACCATTATTATTTATTAGAAATTTACTTTGCAACTCGTCTGCTAAATTATAACTCAATTTTCAAAGAACAGAACTTATTATATTTCGAGCATTTTCAATACTCTTCATAACAACTGTATTGATACTGTTCTAATGAAGAGTATTGAAAATGCTCGAAATATAATAAGTTCTGCTCTTTGAAAATTGAGTTATAATTTAGCAGACGAGTTGCAAAGTAAATTTCTAATAATAAATCCATCTGCGCCATCTTATCGCCAAATTCTGAGATCATTATTTATATGCACTTATTTTGAGAAATGCCACGATGGATTCGTAACTTGATTAACTAAATAATAAAAATTCATTATGCAAATATCATTTATTCGACCGCAGAAAAACTGCGTTCACCAGTAAAATGTTTAATAGTATTCATTCCAAAAATACTATCTGATTATTTTTAAAATTTGCCCAAAAACTTAAAGTTAAATACTAGACGTTTTGTTACAAAATAAATCAGAATGGCGGCTGTGCATGTACCTAAGAACACCCTGTATAACATGAACGTGTGTCAGTTGTAATTACACATAACCCGTGAGGCTGGCCAGCCCTAGGAACACCCTGTATAACATGAACGTGTGTCAGTTGTAATTACACATGTATGAACGATGCTTTGAACTCGTCGGTTCGCCACAAAGAGTTGCTTTAACATCTCCCTCTCTCTCAGACTAACGAAACAAGCAGTCGTATGGTTACACGTTTGTTGCTGATGTTTCGTGTGAAAGCAGTTTTCAAGTAATTACAACAACGTTTAATCGTTATATTAAAACCAGGCCGACACGCAGCTGAGCGCTAAAGCGCCACTGGCATGAGTGGAGCGAATTTCTTTGTTAACATATAAGTAACGAGGCTTTGCTTGCTATTAGACCAAGAGCATTACGTACACGTTGGAATATAGGATACTGATGGTTACTATTAAAATACAGTTCATATTTATTTCAAATTGCATCAAAATTGAATGAAATTTATTGTTTTTATATACCGGTGGTTAAAACCACTACTTAAATAAAACTCCCCACCCACCCAGAAGGGGGGCTTGGGTAATCCGATTTTGCTGGCTAACAAACTCGACCAAAATATTTACAAAAGGAAAATTTGTATTACATTTTGTGAAAATCGGTACAAAATGCGACTTATAGAAAGTACACACATATAAAGGGTTGATAAAATGCTCAAAACGTGTTCTGGGGGTCAGGATCGGTGCTCATGTTATGGTCCCGGGCCTGGGTCTTACCATGCTGACGGCATGAATATCTCATTATTTCAAAGTCAATTCGTTAAAGAACCGTCTTAACGTTTGTCAAGACCACTTGTTATTGCTGTGATACATTTTTTTATGAAATCTCTGAATTTTAAATCGTTAAAAGTAGAATTTGATTACCAATTTAGCGTCCTTTATGCAAACTATACTTCAAACTAATCAAACTCAATTTTTTTGTAAATGTATTTTGTAAACACTTTTGGAATCTGGTTTTAACTCAAATTATGTCCACGACAAAACCTTTCAGCCTAGCTGAGTAGTTGTCCAACTTAGCAGATCTGTGGCGGTGTAGGGTATCAAGAGACGCTAGGTAAATGTCGAGGTTGACTGTGTAGTCCTAACTTCGTTTCGTTAAACAAGACGAACTTCACCTTTATACTCGATACATTCTTTACAGTTTGTCCACCAGTAACTGCTTGAACACTTTTTAAGACAGTGTGTATCTGAAACTGTCACACTAAACACTCTCATCGCCCGAAATTCTTGAAGAAGTACGTTAATGCTCCTCGGTATGGAGATATTGAAAACATGCTGCCACTAAATACAGTATGTACATGTTGCAAACAAGTATTATTTAGTTTGAATGATGTACCGTGAGAAATGCTCTACAAAGCTGTTGCACGTGGAGAGAGAGGAAGAGGGATTACTGAGGTTCAATCAGACACACTTTGACGTTCTGTACTACAGTATACAGTACTGTTATACTCATCTGTATAGTGTTAGGCGTACTTCACATATTACATCATGGCGCTTGAACATCAGTGGGGGGGGGGTTCCGGGTTATGACTCTGATAATAGCCCCAAAATTATTGTCGTAGAATACAGTATAATGTTTCCGGTAGAATTGATTTTGTGAAAATGTCATTCAACAGTACTTCAGATTTCAGTACCAAATCACAAAAATGTACTTTTAATATTATTTAGAAATGATAAGCGGGGATGTAACTGGAGGCTCTTGTAAGGTATCCCCGATCAGTCAGAGTCTATGATCTTGGCTACGCTACTCATCATAGAGGGCAACATTTGGTTGGTTCAATATGAACTTAACCAGTTTGTGCATTTGAAAGTTGGCGGCTTTATACAAACTAGTAATTAGTTCGAGAGGCCCTATAACTTTTCTAAATAGAGTCAGATGCTAAGAAATTACATTTTTGTTTTAAGTAGATTTGATTAACTATCCTGTCAACATTCTATTGCATATTAGTATGTATCATAACAATGTATGATTGTGGCAAAAAATTAAGAATAAATTATTATCGAATTTATTTTGGAAAAATAAGTTATTCATGCCGTCAGCGTGGTTAGACCCAGGCCCGAGACCATGAAATGAGCACCGATCCTGACCCACCAGATCACGTTTTGAGCATTGTTCAATGTTGTATACATATTTATGAGTGTGCGTATCATCAGTAAAGATCGCATATTTGTGCAACCATCAGTTGTCCGAAAACCTTATTTTAAGATGAAAAATATTACAAATCTTCACTCTATTATTCAAGTACTTTAAACACATTTTATTTTGTTCTTCCAACGGTCAAACAACCAATACATCCATCGAAGAACAAAGTAGTGTTAGATAGGAAAACAATGCAATTGAGTTTAACATGTTTCGAAGATGGCTTTTCTAGGGGTGGGACACCAATTAATACTTATGTGTAGGTGACTGAACGAACAATAAATAAATAATAATAAGTGAACAAATTAAGCTATTAGTTGATAGCTTTTGAACAATAACGAGGTTACAAATTGAACAATTAACAATAAATAAATATACAACGAACAAAAAATATGCGTAGATAGATTTATGTTAACGTTTGCAAAATATTTATGGTTGATAAACATGACCGGAGTACTGCACTTGTCTACGGCGCATCGGTTTTGCGCACCTTGGATTAAATGCGCGCGCAAAGAATCACTCCGGGCCGTAAGCTCCAGAGTCAAGGTTAATTACCAATACTATTTTTACAAGAACATTAGTAGAAACCCCCTTTTTCTCTCAACATGATCCACTAAACCTCTGTGTGGATATTACTCAAATATACTTTCTAATCATGTTTGAAACTGAACCAAACGGAATCCGGAACTGTGGAACATGAACCAAGGTTAGGTTTTAGAGCCTAGACCAGAAACATGATAAATAAATAAATAAATATAAATAAATAATTTATTGCATAATTACATTATACATGTATCGCAATCGTCAGTTATTAGTAGCTAAAATTTTCCACTCACACACATCTAGATCTCTTTCAGACATACAGAATTTCCAATCACACGATTCATTCATTCGAATTTTCCCCACTTTAGCCCCGTGGTTGAATTAGTCGTTTTCTAATGTGTTCTCCCAGTCGTACCATAAACTCGTCGGTGCTGTAAAATGCGTTTGCGATCAAAACTTTTGAGACGAGCTTTAAATGCCTTAGGCATTGAGGCACTTTAATCGAATTTGGCAACTTGTTGACGAGTTGAACTCCTGCCTGAGAAGGCAACGTTCATGAACTACCGTTCTGTGTCTCCCAGTTCGGTAGTCCTCCTCCGGCCTCTAGTTTCGTAAGAGTGTATATCTATACCTCTTACGAGATCGCATTTACTTTGAAAAAAACATGTTTCCAAAATGTAGAGGCAGGGTAGTGTCAACATTTTTAAGTTTTTGAATGCTGGTCTGCACGACTCTCTCCACTGTAGCTTTGCAATTGTTCGAACTGCTTGTTTTTGTAGAATGAACAGCCTAGAAAAGTTTACATTTGTGCAACCCCCCCACAACGCCAGTCCGTAGGACAAGTGTGGGTAGATTAGTCCATAATATGCCGTCATAAGTACCTGAGTCGGGCAATATTTGGCTAGTTGTCTCAAAACATAAATGCCTGAGGCTAATTTTGAACAGACATTGTCTACGTGACAATCCCACGTCAACCCTCTGTCTAGGTGTATTCCGAGGAATTTTGTCGAGTAGACTTCTTCAATCTCAGTCTCATCCAACATAACTATTGGACTACAATCTGAGACTGTCTGACGAAGGCAAAAATGAATGAAAGATGATTTTTTTGGATTGGTTTTGAGGTTGAGCTCACTGAAATGTTGAATTGAACTGTTGAGCTCAGTGAAAACAGTTGTTTCTAGTTCCTTGATTGATTTTGAATTGAAACAGAGAGTCGTGTCATCTGCGTACTGAACGAGTCGTCCGTGTTGTACCGATGAGCCAACGTCGTTGACGTAGATCAAAAGAGTAAAGGACTAAGTATGGAACCCTGGGGTACTCCATAGCTCAACCCCTCTCAGTTGATCTGACGTCTGAAATTCCTACAAATTGTTTCCTATTACTAAGATATGATTCAAGCCAGTTGTGTGGCACCTCTTATCCCGTAATACTCCAGTTTGCGAAGCAGGGTGCCGTGATCCACACAGTCGAAAGCTTTTGATAAATCGAGAAAACACAGTGTTTGTCTTCGACTCTCAATACCTTCTACTATCATCTCGACTAGACGGACGACTGCGTCCACTGTCGATTTTCCGCTTCGGAATCCGAATTGGTTTGATGATAATAGGTTTTGCATTTCCAAAATTTTGCGAGCCGAATGAGAAAGACCTTCTCAAAAACTTTGCTGAAAGCCGGTAAAATTGAAATTGGGCGGTAGTTTTGGGCTGACAAAGGGTCTCCCTTTTTGAAGATTGGCGTGACTTTTGCTGTTTTGAGGGAGGAGGAACAGTCCCTGAGCAAAAGAGGGAATCAAATGCTTCAACGGTCTCAATAAGTGCTTGGAGCATTGCTTAAGGAGCCACGTCGAAACATGGTTTGTGTCGTTTGACTTTTGGTTGAGAAATCTCTTATTACTCTGGCAATTTCCTCCTCCGTTACCGGGGCCAGAGCCATTGAGGCCGTGGGACTCGGTGTGGAGATCAAAGAGAGCTGACTTTGAGGCTGACGTAGACCTTGGTCAGCTCCCACTGAAGCAAAAAATTTGTTAAATTCGTCAGCAACCCTGAGGGGATCTTTGACTTGTTCATCGGCAATTTGAAGTTCTATTTGTTTGTCTGTTCGTGGGTTTTTATTGTTAATAATGGCCCATGCTGTTTTTGAAATATTTTTTGACGTGAGCAGTGCATTAGTGACATCGTAAGCTTTTGCAGCCTTGATGACCTTTCTATAGATTCTTTTGTAATTTTGAAAGAACAATTTAAAATCTTCATTTAACGTGTGCTTTTTTATTTCGGAGTAAAATAACAATTTTTCTCTCGAAACTAGAATATCTTTGGTAATCCATTTGCACTTTTGAGGCTTCAGGTTTTGTTGAATTTTTTTGAGGGGACAGCTCACGTTTAAGTGAAAGTTAAAGGTCTCTTGGAACTTTTGAAACTGCTGTTCAACGGGATCACCAAAATTTAGAAAACTCCACGTTTCTCTCGAGGAGATAGTTGAGAAGTTGAATGTTTGTGGGCCTCGTGTCTCTGATTGTTTTTTGCTTGTTGGATCCCGTTTTGGCTCATGACCACCTATGGTGACCTGCTGGCCGTAGTGGTCTGCGATAGCTGTGTTGATCACGGCTACCTGTATGCCCGTCATGTTTGTGACAACGTTGTCAATGGCTGTTGCGGAATGACCGGTCACCCTGGTTGGTGTGTTGATTGACCATTCCAGGCCAAAAGACTTAAGTAAGTCTCAAAACGTTTTGTCATGGGGTTCTTGACATCTAAAACATCGATATTGAAATCCCCATGATCACAAAGTTCTGGCATTTTTTGTCAAGTCTGACAACAGTTGTTCAAATTTTGATAAAGAAGATTCTAGGTTCGCGCTGGGAGATCTGTACAATCCGATGATTGTCAGCTGCGATAATTTTGTTTGAACTTTTACTCCTGCCCATTCGAGAATTTTGTCTGTTGGGTCCGTCAATTTGTAAGGTAAAAGGAGCAGGAGTTTTTTAGAGGTCGGCCACACCTCCCCCTTTGGTGGAGGTGCGGCAGTGGAAATTAGCCAATTGATAATTTAGAATTTTGAAGCTATTAATGTTATATTCGTTGAACCCGTGTTCGGTAACCACGAGTAAATCGGGATTGAGTTCCTCACACAAAAGAGTTAGCTCATCCCCCTTATTTGTTGCCATTTGTGCATTTTGGTGCACTAATGACATTTGATTAAAAAAATGTGGATTTGAAGTTGAATTTTGATTTCGAGGTTGGGGACCTATCATTGGTGTTTGGGTGCTAAAAGTGGGGTCCCTAAAAAAGTTGTAAAGGTTTTCGTCTGCTGAGCTCCCACTGCCTCCGCAAAGGTTTTCTCTCCAGGGGTGATGGTCACGGTATTGTCCATTTTCTCAGATGTAGGTGCCAACGGCTCACTGGTCACTCTTAACACAGGCGGAGAAGTCATCTTGCGGAGCGCCTCCATGAGTAGAGAGGCCAGCAGACGTTTGCCCCCCATTCGCAGGTGCATCCCATGGGAAGTAAAGAAGCGGCGTGTGATGGTGTTTATGTTGAGGAACACAACGTTGTCAAGACGACTGCAGAGCTCTTCTATGTAGTGGTTGGCGGCTGCTACGTCCTCATTGACGGGGCTCTTCAACCTGAATGATTGTTTCATAGCAGTATTTTGCAGAACAATGTACATTAGCAAACACAAATACTGTTACAAATAAGTCCTACTTGTGTTAAAGAACATATTTTAATTGCCATTCATGTTTAAAAGTATCGAAAACATTATACATAAACTGATAGCCGGCATCGTAGGCAATTGACGAAGCCTACTTACTTGTAACTGCAATGTTAATTATTAAGAAAATGTGTACTTTAAGTTACCTTGTAATAGAATTTCCTTGTAGTAGAAGTATTGTGAAGATTAATCCCAAACACATGACACACACAAATCACTAAAACACAAATTAATTCACTTTTCGAAAACGAACAATCGAACGCCAAACGGTGAAACTGACCGAGCCGTACGTAACTGAAGGAGGACAGAAACTGACTACGGAGCTCAAAACAGCTGTTCGGTTATCAAGATAAAAACTATAAATAACTCGCACGCCGGCGATTTTCGGAAACCATTATCTGTGGAATTGTAGTAGGGGGATATTATCGAGACTGATTTTATCTATACTATTTTTAAATTCAGTGAGATGTTTTATTTTAGTTTAACAATTTTTTCGTATTTAAAGTTTTTAAAACGTTTAGGCTGTTTATCTGGTTTGCGATTTTATTCTGAGTGTCCCTATAAAAAAAAAATTGTTATCGACATTCTA
Organism: Matsumurasca onukii; assembly: GCA_018831715.1. Classification (NCBI taxonomy): domain Eukaryota; kingdom Metazoa; phylum Arthropoda; class Insecta; order Hemiptera; family Cicadellidae; genus Matsumurasca; species Matsumurasca onukii. The sequence continues at coordinate 3,872,992 of CM032065.1, forward strand.
ATAACTTGACAAATTAGTGTTGAAGTTCGCCAAATTTGAACAAATATTTTAATATTATTCCCGAGGTAGAAAGTTTTTTCGACAGTATTGCCATTTTCATTGGTACGTTGAGAAGGCCTGACGCAAAGTTATAGCGGATGTAGTGTACGGCCAGAGTGAACCTGCCTCATAGTCTTCTGTTGGATGGGTGTAGAACTTTACTTGCTACAAGTATCAAGGTGAATTGTATACTAACAAGCTAAGCACTATAGCGAGGTACAGTACATGAATGTTGGAGTACTGCAACTAATGCAAGTAATGACTCTGGTAGACCTGTTCATGTTTAAGACTCCTCTAAGTGCTGCAGTTAGTCTCTTGAGACGAGATGGAAGGTTAACTTGATTGCGGGAAAGGTTGTGTTTCTTTACACTTGGTTTGCGCTTGGATTTAATCATTAATGGGAACTTCTTCACTAAAAAAAAACTCGAAGTAATCTATTTGAAACGTAATGTAAGTCACGCAGGAGTATTCATAACACTTTTCTTTGTTCCGTATTTAAAAACAAGAGGTTTAAACGTATAGAAAATGTAACGAAGTCATGTATAACGAGAAAGGGAGCAAGAATACGTAAACTTAATCATGTATAACGGAACTTTAGCTGCACTAAACATTAGCAGAATAGGGACTGCACTTTTAATTATTCTTAGGTAAAATAACAAATTGCCTAATGTTTTAATAGCAGATAGTTTGTTGCTTGCATTCTTTCAGATTATGTTTGAAGTACACATATCTTTAAGAGCCATCTTATTAGATTCTTTATAATTTTAAAATAAAAATAATAATTTTATAATTAATAACTTTTTTTTTTTTACTTTATTAGATTGTTTGATATTTTAAAATTATATGTTTGAAGTATTTAAATGGGGATCTTCTTTTTCTTTTATCAGACTTATCATGTGTTTATTGCACATTTGTTGTACTTAACACGTTTTATTTATTTGATGAACAGTGCCATTTAAGGTGTTGAAGTAAGAGGGAATCGTCTCTCCCGGAGTAAAGTGATTCTCCTTCTCACAAATGAACTCAAGCTTGGACTTGTGTACTCAATCCCAAAAGTACTCAATCACAAGTACTCAATCCCAAGTATGGCTACGCGACATGTTTACTGCGTTCATTCGTTATTAAAAACCCCCTAACGGTCAATTTTTAGAATAAATTGTTTATTATATATCAAGTACAACTTTAGCTTTAAAACTAGATTACCTATTATGACGGATAATCCATGGTTTCACTACGTATCGATTATGCTAAATTGGGGTACGGATGACGCGGTGAAGTCGCCTCTGGTGAAGTAATTACTCGTGAAGTTGAAGTAGTTTCCTCCCGGCTTCTAATTACATTAACACTATCTCCAATCTCTTCCCCAGTCCTCGGCTTCTGGCCGTGTAATTACTTACTGTATTTCCACTCGTCCACTGCTACTTTCTAGGTTATACAGTACAGTAGTACAATCGAATATTATATATTATCATAGAATTTCCTTTTTTTTTAATAATTTGAAATATTCATGCCGTCACCATGGTTAGACCCAGACCGGGACCATGAACACGTTTAAAATATATGTATTTAAGTGAAGTAGGAGAAAACTAAGTACCTTTGTATTTAATTTGTCACTATCGGTTTCAGAGGTGTTTGTGTGTGTGTGTGTACATTATATGCAACCGGAAATACCCTTTGATGAGGAGTGTTTATCGAAAATATTGTTTTAATAATCTAAAAACAGTAAATTTCATCCGATTTTGTTGAAATTTGACATAAACATTGTATTTGGTGGTATCCATTAATGTACCCAGAGGTTTTCAAATCCATACAGTCGTTTCAAAATGGCGGCCAAAAATGTAATTGTTTGATATAACAAGGGAATAAGTAGTCTTAATAGTCTTATTTCAATGAAATTTGGAATGTGTTGATATGTAATAAAACTTGCTGTAGAAGAACACGTAAGTATGAGGCCGAAGCGAGGCAGTGATTACTGCTATTTCATTATTTGTTCATTTAGGGATTAAATGCACTAAAATAAAACTAATTTATTTTCAATACGGAACCAATGTTAATGTACAGGCTTCAGAAAGAGGTTTGGTCAGGAACAATATTCTCCTAGCATCATTTCTCCTAGCAAAGCGAATCGATGTTAACTTTAAACACGGATATTTAACTTGACTGGGACTCGTGGCGTGGTCCTGTAATCCAGCTTCATGGAGGCTCAGATAGTCTCAGTGATCATCTGATGATACCCGCATCAACTCCCACCATCGTTTAGACATATCAGACCATCACCTACGTGGTTTGGAAGTCACGTTAAGCCGTTGGTCCTTGTATTCCCATTGGTCATTGGGCTATTAATTAATGACCCATTAGAAGGTAGAGTCGGCCTTAGTTTGTAACAAGACTACATCTCATAACTCATTACTACCACTCATCACACTCATCCTTCACCACATATTTGCCTTTAAAACATGAGAGTGGTCGGCAAGTTAAATAGTGATTTAGGTTGTGCATTTAAACAATGATTTGAGACTATCTAAAGATAACAGGCTTAGCTAATTAACTTACGACTGAATGCAAGTTTGCACCACCAACTGCTGACCTGGAACAAACAGAATACATTGAGGATTCAAAGATAAACACTACACCTCAAGACTTGAAGACGGAGTCAGATTCTATAGAACCCGAAACGTCTTGTACTTTCCTCTCACTCAATATCGATGGAAAACGTCCTTAAAAATGTTTTAGTCTCATTTACACCTCAAAACTTCTTGACAATTAGATTACAAACAATTATGGTATAAATTCCCGCATGAGTAGTGAAACAGTTTATTTTGGGCAAAGTTGAGAGGTTCAATCTATTGTCCCGGTCTCTATTTAGACAGCACAAACACACATCCTTTATTCAGCAGATGTTTGTCTGTTTGGTGGTTTCCTCTCATTTATTCACGGTTTCATCAGGTTAAGCGGCATTACGTTGATTGCTTCATTTGCGTGTCGGGTTAAGTGGCCTTTTCAAACCAACCCAGTTCACCTTTGCACTACACTACAGCTACAAGTGCAGTTCTGATCAGGGTTTCTCTGTCTCATTGCAAACAGAGGCGGATTGTAACATGGTTGACAATGAATAGCGTAAAGTTGAACACTGACCTCCCAACCTCGCACCTTGTCTGTCCGGTGTGGTCTGTGAACGTGTGTTAAAATTAAGTGATGTAATGTTTCTTTTGTGTTGGTGAAATTTCTAGTTTTAATCATCGTACATTGTTAGTAATTATTTATTTATTTATTTGCAGTGAAATGTTTTTGTAAAAATGTTTTTCATAATTAAATTGAAATGTTTGATTCAATATTCAGAGACCTGATTTGGACACTTGCTTACTAAATAATTTCTTAAATAATGTCTTTTTTAGCCTCGCGTGCCTGCGTGCACTTGGCATTTGTAAAATTTACAATTAAAGTGTTTTGATTAAACCTTTGTTGACTTTGACTTTGTTGTGGACAGCGCTACGCGTGGTACGGTAGACTCCTGCATTCTAGCGGCAATTTGTTTAACTAGTTGGCTTGTCCTCTAAATAGAGAACACTATTATGAAATTACAATGTTAGTAATCCATCGTACTTGTCACCTGTTAGGAAATAGTTAAGCGTTTGTCTGTTGAGTGAAGTACTGAACATAGACGGTGCTGCGAGATAGTGAAATATACCATTATATTTATTAATATGATTTTGAAGATACTGTAATAGTTCAAGTGGCAGTGTATTAGGAGTGATGAGTGAACAGTCAAATAATGACGACGACAATGACCTTTAATGTATTATAAATAATTGATACAGTAAACTATACTTATTACTTATACTTACTTTTTTTAAGTAAATACTTAGTTGTAGGTGAAAAAAGTACCAGTAAATACTAAGCTTAAAGTTTTTACTTTTCTTTAAAGTAATTACTTAAAACCACAAGCAACTACTTATTTATGATTTAGTGTAAAAAAACACATGGTCAACTTTTCTTTATAAGTAAATACTGCTCCATTTTTAAGGTATCTAAACCTTAAAATAAACTTGTATCAAATTTCCTTTGGAAAAATAAAATATTCATGCTGTCAGCGTGGTAAGATCCAGCCCCGGGACCATGAAATGAGCACCGATCCCATATTGGACATTTTTTCAAAACTTCATATACATTTATGTATACAGGGTGTTCGTAAAAGGTTGTCACAAACTTTAGAATTAGGTTTATTCGATCAAAATAAAGAAAAAATCAAGAGTAACTTCTTTTTTAAATACGGTAATGCTTTGTTTACAAAATATCTGCAATGTTGTTTTTTTTTTACTAATTATTGTCTATTTCCAACACCACTTATTGGATTTGGTATAAAAATAATAATACCCAAAATTGGAAATCAGCCATTGTAAAACAATCAGTACAATTCAACCATAGTTTCTAAACATAAAATTATTAAAAGCAGTTCAAAATTCACAAAATTTAGATGCATATTAAACATTTTCTATTGAAAAAATTAACCATTTTTATACATATAACTTTAGATTTAACCGGGCTGGTTTATTTCTTAACACAATAAAATAAGACAGCTGACGTAACATACAAGTATTTACTTATATATAAGTAAATGAAATACTTGAACTGAAAGTTAACCGCACGAATTTACTGAACGCTTTTAGTAATACCTTAACAAAAAAGTAAAAGATTATTCACCTATTAATAAGTATTTACTAAACTTATTAAGTAATTACTTTACTTATTAAGTATTTACTTATAAGTTATAAGTATAGTTTATTCACACCACTGAGTATCTAATGTGATATGTTTAAACGTACGTTAACTGAACAGAATACCCGAGACGCAAACGTTTAACACCTCGGCGTCCTATCCATCGCCGATACAACTATGAAAATTACTTGTCAAAGACTTGTCTCGCCTACATTTCCAAACTCGTTTCACGTAAAGTTCAAACTGTTCACAGCGACTGCAGAGAGGTGCTAAACTCTGGGTTTCCGGGTTCAGTGTTTACCGACCATTCACTGCTTCCTTAACTGTTCACCTTAGCGTAGTCACGTACATGAAGACACATCTCATCCAAGTCACCTTTCATATAAATAATCGGTTATAAATAATCAGAAGTTAATATTATAACGGATATTTTCCATGGTTGACGAAGTTCACGGCGTTTCAGAATCTGCTATATAAAACCCCGTCTTCAGGGGCTAAGCGACCTTGATTTAAACAAATATATCCATAAATAAGCTATCCTAAGGTATCGGCATTGGCAAAACGTATCACGCGCAGAAAATCAAAATATAGCTGTTAAATATAATATAATCAAACATAAAAATCAAAGATATGTATTAAGGAGTAAAGTATTTTTTCCTCATGTTGCAAAATAAGCTTGGAAATAAATTCGTGAGATAAGTTGATTTAGGCTTTAACATCGATTAGCAAGAACTACGTAAACTAAAGTATTGACTTCACATAAAGTCCATTGTACACTGGCAACGTTAAACACATTGTTAGATACAAGTTTGCCATACTTGGTCAAGTCCGTCTAGTTTAGTGAAACTAACTTTGTACCCAAGCATTGTTGTAATACCACTTCGCTGTCAGTTGTAACAGCGCGTATGGGTGCCACATTGCTGAGGCAGCAAAATCAACATAGTTGCGGCAGCCCAAGCACAGATAGCGCTGCCGTCTTTCTCTCCCTCGGCTCGACATGCTCGAGTTTGTCCGATGTCAATAACTGGAATGTTAACAAATTGTGCAATTTTCAAGAACAAACGAACTTGCACGTGCGTCAGTGGCTCTACTTGAGGCTCTTCCAAAAATTCCCTCGCAGCTCTATCTGTGCTTGGGCTGCCGCAACTATGTTGATTTTCCTGCCTCAGCCATTCGGCAACTATGCGCAGTCTACCTACCATAAAATAACCCGTCTATCACTTACACCGTGTTGACAATTGGCAGGAATGTGTTCAATACGTAATATGGTCACGCATATGTATAACTATTATAAACCATACGAAATATGGCCGGCAAGTAGCCCCTAGCTCTACCGTGAATCCCAGCGAATTTCCAATAACAGGAAGACACTGGGTTTTATGCAGTTCTCGACTACTGCACGAACTGAACAGTTACTAGAGAGTGGTTATCTTGAAGTCGTGTTCAACTGTTACTGTATAAAGCAGCCATATCACAACTGATAACGGAGCGGTAATTATGGCGGGAAACTGCAACCTCAAACCTGACAACAGCTGTGCACGCAATCTTGCCTACCCATTCGCTATGTGCGGTCAATACCGTAGACGTGTTTCAAGTACTGCAGTATAACAGAAAATACAATATAAGAACAAGTTGTTTATTTTCCAGTACATGCCCAGTAACATAATTATTTCAAAAGAGACTGGACCGCCCGTGTTGATCATATAAACCGGAAGTGTATGAACTTCTCCACGCTCAAGTCAACAGTTTGAGTCAAATTGAAAGTAACAAGAAACTATTATTGCGGACATTTTCCATCGTTAATGAACAAAAAGGAACACGACGTTTCGGGATCTGCAATCTGATCCCGTCTTCAGGTGAAATAACCTAAAACATAACACAGAACGTTAGAAAATGAGCTAGCCTAAAGTAGTCAGCGTAGCTGACCAGTCAAACTCTACCAAACAACATGTAGTTGTTAAGTCAAACAACAAATTAAATCTTAGAATTTAGGAATAGCCTAGAGAAAACAAAACTACAATACAGTATTACAAACACAAGCCACACTATGAAAGTAAACAAGTCACCGGAGTAAATTCCAAACTAATCACAAAACACGTCCACTAACTGAACGAGCTCACTCTAGACTAACTGGTTGGCCGGTGACAGGCCAATCACACATACTAGCAGCAGGCTAGTCAACTGTAACAAAGAAACACAAAAATCCCTATTTATGCACAGCCAATGGGAGAAGAGGGCGGCTTACGCGAGTTAAGTTCTCTGTGGCCTGTTTTGCGTCCTTAATACCATGCTTTGAGTTTTTTGAGTTGTTTCTTGTTTTAAATGTACTTGAATATTATGGTTATTGGTTACGCTTAAGTTCATTTTTAATGAGTGATAGCCAGAGGGGCCTTATTTCAACTGAAGCTTGACTGATTGGACAGTCTGCTAATTTTATGTATGAGGCCTCGGCGCGTTTATGTCAATTCCGTATGTGCCGGGATTATCGGAAAGACTCAGAAGGATATGTAAAAAATTTAAGTAAATTTAAGTAAATTTTCAACAAGAAACAACTCAAAAAACTCATAGCATGGTATTAAGGACGCAAAACAGGCCACAGAGAACTTAACTCGCGTAAGCCGCCCCCTTCTCCCATTGGCTGTGCATAAATAGGGATTTTTGTGTTTCTTTGTTACAGTTGGCTAGCCTGCTGCTAGTGTGTGTGTGTGTGTGATTGGACTGCCAGTTAGTCTAGGGTTAGCTCGTTCGTTAGTGGACGTGTTTTGTGATTCGTTTTGAATTTACTCCGGTGACTTGTTTACTTTCATAGTGTGTGTGGCTTGTGTTTGTAATATTGTAGTTTTGTTTTCTAGGCTATTCCTAAATTCTAAGACTTAATTTGTTGTTTGGTAGAGTTTGACTGGTCAGCTACGCTAACTACTTTAGGCTAGCTCATTTTGTAATGTTCTGTGGTATGTTTTAGGTTACTTTCACCTGAAGACGGGGTCAGATTGCAGATCCCGAAACGTCGTGTTCTTTTTTGTTCACTAACGATGGAAAATGTCCGCAATAATAGTTCAACTTCCGAAATCCTCCCATCGTCAACAACAAACTTCAAACAAAGAAGTAACAAGAAACATTTGCGTTTTTAATCAACGTGTTCGTTTGACAGTTTTTTAATTATTCCCTTTCTTTCCAAACACGTACCCAACTTCCGCCTTTTAGAAAAAAATTAAATTATCATTTTATCCATACGTTTATTTACTTTCACCAAATATCAGTTTAGATAAGGTTTTTGCAAATATCAGTTGCATCGGCGTTTTTAACCCTGAAACTTGTCATTATATATGCGTACTGTGTAGCTAGATATCCAGTGTACCTCCTCACTCCCAGGCTCAATATACACAGACAAGGTAATGTACCCTGTAGGTGACGTGGTGACTGAGGAGGTTAACAAATACCTTCCAAACAAATAGAATAAATACTAAAATGTACAGTAAATTCGTCAACAAGTAAAAAGACACATACATTATATTATTTATGTGGGTCGCGCTTATTCGCAATATTTCATAATATTGGTCTGAATGTAGAAAGCAGCTGATCTGCGAGTTCAGGACTCAAGATTCACCGTAAAGCGGAAACTGAGTTCAAGTTTTAATGATGGCGACTCGTAACGCTAACTGTGTATTGGCTAAAGACACGATTAAGCAAACGACACTGGGCTTCCGTTTAATCAGAGTTCCTTATTCCGAGTTTCACTCCTTTGAATTTTGCTGGTACAGAACTACAGTGTATTATCGTAATTATTATGATGTTACAGCCTTGAACCCGGGTCTCTCGACTGCCGGGCGATTATGAAGATAAAGGTTGTGGGGCTAGTGTAGCCAGATGGTAGAGTAAAAGCACTCGCAAACCAAATTAAAACTAATGTTTATTTAACATCTCACAAACTAAGAATGCAAATATATTAGTCAAGAATAAATTGTAACCCCAGTGAACATGAAGGGTCATCGTCACTGGACTCTAAGTTATGATGTGTTCATACTAGTAACTTCAAGATTTTGGAATATTAAATATTAAGAGCTGAATCTAGTCATGTAAAATAATTCCATTTAAAAGGTAAGCTAAAATAAAAGTATTGTAAAATGAAACTACAGTATATAAATGTGAGACAACTAGAACTGCAAGAGCTGAGCAAATAAGTTTCGGAAATAAGTTAATATTAAAAGAACATAAGAACTGACTTTGGGACCTAAGTTAGGAGTTAGGACCTAGGTTAGGAGTTAGGACCTACCTCCCCAGGGGCAGCATCGTGAAGGGAGACCCCCACACGCAGGGATTCTCCTTGGCAACTGAACCCAGAGGAGCTAAGCCAAACACATTTTATTACTTGCTCAGCATAACCTTGACTATCAAAACAATCTGGCCAACATTGCTTTGATAACAAGGAAGCAGTTCTGCAGGTTGTCAGCACAACATTGCGACACTATGTTATTGGAAAGAATGTGTTAGTATTCAAAACTGAAGGTAAAAGAGATTCTTTTCTAACTTAAAAACAATATTAAAATAATGAATATTCTAACCATCGTTATACTGACCACTACACAGTCCGGCCCAACTATTTATGCCTTCAAATTTGGAGAAGTACTTAAATCTGAATGTTTATCCGAAACATGTGACTGTCAATAGCGAATTTAAATCAACAAGCTGGATGTATTACAGACATAATTCAAATACTACGTCAAATGACTCGGGCAAGAGAGAGACCCAGGTTCAAGTCCCGGTTCGGTCCAAACATATTCAAATTTCTATAGTAGTGAATTAGCTGTTAAGCGTTTATTCAAATTACGTGTTCTAGGAGTCAGGATCGGTCATTTCATGGTACCGGGCTTCAGTCTTACCACGGCACGACTTCTTATTTTCCCGAAAAATTCGATAAAACCATTTAAAATAACGTGTTAACTTGTAAATAGTGGGTTGTTACTATATCTCGTGCTTTTGTGTACACGTGGTTTCTTCTTGCTCATCTCCGAATTGAGAATTATAGTTCCAGGAATTATCTAATTTGAATCTAGGAAAAGTCGAATCTCAAATTAAAATTTGATTTCGCACTGTAGGAACAAAATTGCTTTAAATAAGAACGAAGTGATGAAACATAGCCAAGGTATGAGACGGACTTTCATATGGCAACTCCAGATCAAACGTTCTTTACTTCTTTCACTGTGTGGTGTTTATTCAAGAGCTGTTAGATGAACACGGGACACAATATTGCTCACTTTGACTCCACTCTGTCGGGATATTACAGTTTCATGTACACCCTGTATAATATACATACAGTAGTACTGTATACACTTGTAGCTGCATCGTCAGTATGATACTGTTTGCGTTTAAACTTACAACTTTATTATTGTGCTTTTTTCAGACGTTTAAATTAAGTAAGTAGCTTGAATTAGAATGTTAACTCTTTGCCTTTATGTAGGACTAGTTGTGTGACGCTTGTGTCAAGCAAACGCTTCTGTAGTTTGGGCGTGCGGTTATTTTGAAAAGGTTATTTCAAAGTTTTGTAGTGTAGAGCTAATAAACTAGAAGTTAGCGAAGCGGCCACCAGAGCGCAGTTATACCGGTCTGTATAAAATATTCACAGTTTTGTGATGAACTCACTTAATGATACTCTCTAACCCTCAATGCAAGTTTAAACTGTTCTTGTTCGAAAAGTTGCCTCACTCTTATAGCGTCAGAAACTATCTAAACTGTATCATGGCTATCTAAACTGCGTCATGGCTATCTAAACTGCATCATGGCTATCTAAACTGCATCATGGCTATCTAAACTGCATCATGGCTATCTAAACTGCATCATGGCTATCTAAACTGCATCATGGCTATCTAAACTGCATCATGACTATCTAAACTGCATCATGGCTATCTAAACTGCATCATGGCTATCTAAACTGCATCATGGCTATCTAAACTGCATCATGGCTATCTAAACTGCATCATGACTATCTAAACTGCACCATGGCTATCTAAACTGCACCATGACTATCTAAACTGCACCATGGCTATCTAAACTGCATCATGACTATCTAAACTGCATCATGGCTATCTAAACTGCATCATGGCTATCTAAACTGCATCATGGCTATCTAAACTGCATCATGGCTATCTAAACTGCATCATGGCTATCTAAACTGCATCATGGCTATCTAAACTGCATCATGACTATCTAAACTGCACCATGGCTATCTAAACTGCACCATGACTATCTAAACTGCACCATGGCTATCTAAACTGCATCATGACTATCTAAACTGCATCATGGCTATCTAAACTGCATTTTGGCTATCTAAACTGCATCATGACTATCTAAACTGCATCATGGCTATCTAAACTGCATTATGGCTATCTAAACTGCACCATAGCTATCTAAACTGCACCATATATCTAAACTGCATCATGGCTATCAAAACTGCATCATGGCTATCTAAACTGCACCATTGCTATCTAAACTACACCATGACTATCTAAACTGCATCATGGCTATCTAAACTGCATCATGACTATCTAAACTGCATCATGGCTATCTAAATTGCATCATGGCTATCTAAACTGCATCATGGCTATGTAAACTGCATCATGACTATCTAAACTGCATCATGGCTATCTAAACTGCATCATGGCTATCTAAACTGCATCATGGCTATCTAAACTGTATCATGGCTATCTAAACTGCATCATGGCTATCTAAACTGCATCATGGCTATCTAAACTGCATCATGGCTATCTAAACTGCATCATGGCTATCTAAACTGCATCATGGCTATCTAAACTGCATCATGACTATCTAAACTGCATCATGGCTATCTAAACTGCATCATGGCTATCTAAACTGCATCATGGTTATCTAAACTGCATCATGGCTATCTAAACTGCATCATGACTATCTAAACTGCACCATGGCTATCTAAACTGCACCATGACTATCTAAACTGCACCATGGCTATCTAAACTGCATCATGACTATCTAAACTGCATCATGGCTATCTAAACTGCATCATGGCTATCTAAACTGCATCATGACTATCTAAACTGCATCATGGCTAAAACTGCATCATGGCTATCTAAACTGCATCATGGCTATCTAAACTGCATCATGGCTATCTAAACTGCATCATGACTATCTAAACTGCACCATGGCTATCTAAACTGCACCATGACTATCTAAACTGCACCATGGCTATCTAAACTGCATCATGACTATCTAAACTGCATCATGGCTATCTAAACTGCATTTTGGCTATCTAAACTGCATCATGACTATCTAAACTGCATCATGGCTATCTAAACTGTGCATTATATCTAAACTGCACCATATATCTAAACTGCACCATAGCTATCTAAACTGCATCATGGCTATCAAAACTGCATCATGGCTATAGCTGCTGCACCATTGCTATCTAAACTACACCATGACTATCTAAACTGCATCATGGCTATCTAAACTGCATCATGACTATCTAAACTGCATCATGGCTATCTAAATTGCATCATGGCTATCTAAACTGCATCATGGCTATGTAAACTGCATCATGACTATCTAAACTGCATCATGGCTATCTAAACTGCATCATGGCTATCTAACCTGCATCATGGCTATCTAAACTGTATCATGGCTATCCAAACCTGCATCATGGCTATCTAAACTACGTCATGGCTATCTAAACTGCATCATGGCTATCTAAACTGCATCATGACTGTCTAAACTGCATCATGGCTATCTAAACTGCATCATGGCTATCTAAACTGCATCATGGCTATCTAAACTGCATCATGGCTATCTAAACTGCATCATGGCTATCACTATTACGGTAACTGTAACCAAATGTACCAATGTACCATCTACAGAAACAGTTCCGGACCAGTTTATATCTTGTGAACGGTGAATAGTGAATAGTGAACTACAGACGCCACGAGGAGGCGGACGAAAATCTTCAATCGAATCAATTCTATGTGACATATTAGATTGTGATGTAATCTAAACTGCATCATGGCTATCTAAACTGCATCATGGCTATCTAAACTGCATCATGACTATCTAAACTGCATCATGGCTATCTAAACTGCATCATGGCTATCTAAACTGCATCATGGCTATCTAAACTGCATCATGGCTATCTAAACTGCATGATGACTATCTAAACTGCACCATGGCTATCTAAACTGCACCATGACTATCTAAACTGCACCATGGCTATCTAAACTGCATCATGACTATCTAAACTGCATCATGGCTATCTAAACTGCATCATGGCTATCTAAACTGCATCATGACTATCTAAACTGCATCATGGCTATCTAAACTGCATTATCTAAACTGCATCATGGCTATCTCAAACTGCATCGCTATCTAAACTGCATCATGACTATCTAAACTGCACCATGGCTATCTAAACTGCACCATGACTATCTGGGCACCGGCTATCTAAACTGCATCATGACTATCTAAACTGCATCATGGCTATCTAAACTGCATTTTGGCTATCTAAACTGCGCATGACTATCTAAACTGCATCATGGCTATCTAAACTGCATTATGGCTATCTAAACTGCACCATAGCTATCTAAACTGCACCATAGCTATCTAAACTGCATCATGGCTATCAAAACTGCATCATGGCTATCTAAACTGCAACCATGCATCAAACTACACCATGACTATCTAAACTGCATCATGGCTATCTAAACTGCATCATGACTATCTAAACTGCATCATCTAAAATTGCATCATGGCTATCAAAACTGCATCGGCAACTGCATCATGACTATCTAAACTGCATCATGGCTATCTAAACTGCATCATGGCTATCTAAACTGCATCATGGCTATCTAAACTGTATCATGGCTATCCAAACTGCATCATGGCTATCTAAACTACGTCATGGCTATCTAAACTGCATCATGGCTATCTAAACTGCATCATGACTGTCTAAACTGCATCATGGCTATCTAAACTGCATCATGGCTATCTAAACTGCATCATGGCTATCTAAACTGCATCATGGCTATCTAAACTGCATCATGGCTATCACTATTACGGTAACTGTAACCAAATGTACCAATGTACCATCTACAGAAACAGTTCCGGACCAGTTTATATCTTGTGAACGGTGAATAGTGAATAGTGAACTACAGACGTCACCACGAGGAGGCGGACGAAAATCTTCAATCGAATCAATGTCTATGTGACATATTAGATTGTGACTGTAATCTAAACTGCATCATGGCTATCTAAACTGCATCATGGCTATCTAAACTGCATCATGACTATCTAAACTGCATCATGGCTATCTAAACTGCATCATGGCTATCTAAACTGCATCATGGCTATCTAAACTGCATCATGGCTATCTAAACTGCATCATGACTATCTAAACTGCACCATGGCTATCTAAAAACTGCACCATGACTATCTAAACTGCACCATGGCTATCTAAACTGCATCATGACTATCTAAACTGCATCATGGCTATCTAAACTGCATTTTGGCTATCTAAACTGCATCATGACTATCTAAACTGCATCATGGCTATCTAAACTGCATTATGGCTATCTAAACTGCACCATAGCTATCTAAACTGCACCATAGCTATCTAAACTGCATCGGCTATCAAAACTGCATCATGGCTATCTAAACTGCACCATTGCTATCTAAACTACACCATGACTATCTAAACTGCATCATGGCTATCTAAACTGCATCATGACTATCTAAACTGCATCATGGCTATCTAAATTGCATCATGGCTATCTAAACTGCATCATGGCTATGTAAACTGCATCATGACTATCTAAACTGCATCATGGCTATCTAAACTGCATCATGGCTATCTAAACTGCATCATGGCTATCTAAACTGTATCATGGCTATCCAAACTGCATCATGGCTATCTAAACTACGTCATGGCTATCTAAACTGCATCATGGCTATCTAAACTGCATCATGACTGTCTAAACTGCATCATGGCTATCTAAACTGCATCATGGCTATCTAAACTGCATCATGGCTATCTAAACTGCATCATGGCTATCTAAACTGCATCATGGCTATCACTATTACGGTAACTGTAACCAAATGTACCAATGTACCATCTACAGAAACAGTTCCGGACCAGTTTATATCTTGTGAACGGTGAATAGTGAATAGTGAACTACAGACGTCACCACGAGGAGGCGGACGAAAATCTTCAATCGAATCAATGTCTATGTGACATATTAGATTGTGACTGTAATTATTACAAGGACAGTTATTACAAGTTGCTGCAGGGTCCTCTCCAAGTTCCGGCTCGTCATGTTTCATGTTTGATGTGTTCGATGTCAGAGGTTAAAGGTTCTTCTCAGTGTAAAGTTATTACAAACAATTAATCTCTCTTATCATCACAACGCTTCCTTTCATTTACAACGAAACTTACTCGAGCGCGGCCAACTCTCTTTATCACTCTGTTATCAGCACTCAGAATCATAATGTAGTGACGTTTTGCGCTATTTATCTTTCTTCGTATTGGCTAGTTTTGTCGTTAACTACATACCTCTTGAAATGTTAACTTCTTAATTTAAAATATATGCTCATCAATGTTCATGCTTAGGATTGAGCGGGCCTAAGCCTTAACATTGGTCTCGGTTGTGTAGTAGCTGAAGACGCCCATTCACGGTCTCGGCTGTGTAGTAGCTGAAGACTCCCATTCACGGTCCTTGCTAGCTGAAGACGCCCATTCACGGTCTCGGCTGTGTAGTAGCTGAGGACGCCCATTCACGGTCTCGGTTGTGTAGTAGCTGAGGACGCCCATTCACGGTCTCGGCTGTAGTAGCTGAGGACGCCCATTCACGGTCTCGGCTGTGTAGTGATGACGCCCATTCACGGTCTCAGTTGTGTAGCTGAGGACGCCCATGCACGGTCTCGGCTGTGTAGTCGCTGAGGACGCCCATTCACGGTCTCGGCTGTGTAGTCGCTGAGGACGCCCATTCACAGTCTCGGCTGTAGTCGCTGAGGACGCCGATTCACAGTCTCGGCTGTGCAGTCGCTGAGGACGCCCATCACGGTCTCGGCTGTGTAGTCGCTGAGGATGCCCATTCACGGTCTCGGCTGTGTAGTCGCTGAGGACGCCCATTCACTGTCTCGGTTGAGGATGCCACATCGTACAGAAGGGCGAAACGTGACGCGGAAGCTTATAATATAGAAAGCTAACCGATCATTTTAGTTAGCAGTTAGTAACGTTATTTTAAAATATTGGCTTTATAATAATAATGGTTGCGGGTGGAATAAGTTCAATTGCACTTGGGGAACAGATCGCAGGCCTGCAACGGCGTGAACTGACGAACATGCGTTACAAATAGTATGTTAAATCCGTACACAGGGTGCTCATAAAGAGGTCTCCAAACTTTACGGTTATGTGCATCTCACCGTTTATTGCTAGTTGAGAAGTAACGGCAAATGCCCTGAAAATACAATAAAACGGCCACTGTTTCAAAATGGTAAGTTATATCATGCTAATAATTTTGTCCATAGATGGTCTTAAACTCGTAGACCTGAGCCAAATCCTATAAGCAGTGTGAGGAGATAACGAATAATTAGCGAAAAACAAAATAGTGGATATCTGGTAAACGAAACGTGAACGCCTAACCATAAAGTGTATGACACCCTGTATAAGTTTGGCACACGAGGTTCACAGCAGATGAATACACAGAGCTTCTCTAGTGTGTGACACCCTGTATAGGTTTGGCACACGAGGTTCACAGAGCTTCTCTCCCAAGACTAGAAAGTTAGTGTCGGTTCAGATATGAAAGGTCGGAAGTCGTTATAAATGCCAGCTGTTTGATAACACCAGCCAATACCCTTCCTTTGCTACCTGTACATTCTACTGTACCTGTTAGTGCTCTTTACCTTTTAAAATATAAATTTTACTGTAAGTTATTTCCTTTTGAACGCTTGGATGTGTAGTATAGGAGACGGTTGAAACAGTCTCCGATATGCGAGGACTACGCAACACTAACGGCGCCTAGCAGAGAAGAGCGAAACTACCACTCCCTCCCCCCTCCTCGGCAACTCAAGTGTGACTGACAGCCCACGACAAACAGCCCGGTGGTTTAGTGGTTATAGTGACGGACAGCTGGCCCCTGTCTGTCACAGCGTGGGTTTGAATCCCACCCGGGTGCGCTCTGGTACGGAGCAATGCTAGTTGTTGGATCATGCCGGGTGCGGGGCCACAATGACCCGCTGAGGATCACTGAAGAGAAAATGGCTCATCAAATCCAGTGAGGCGGAGAGTGGCACTTTATGAGCTTAGGGAGGCGCTAAATCCCCGCGCTTAGAGGAGTGGTTCAATGACTGGTAATGTACCGTACCAGAGAGGGGTTTTGCTGAAATTTTGCTTATAGGGGACTGGGGAAACCCATACGGGAGGCTTTTTACGAAAATTTAAAAATAAAATGAGACCGCAAAGGATTAATCAATAACATTTGGTGATGAGGAAATAACAATCGTTTCGTCTCGTAAATAAGTAGAGTAAAATAATTAAAATTAATAACAAAGCGAGGAAACGATTGTTATTTCCTCCTCTCCAAGTGTTAAACTTATTCTTTAATTAAAAGAGAATGTTTACGCCGGAGTCAAGAAGTTTGAGTTTGTCTAATTGAAATTAAAAGTGCTGTCGTGATGAAGTTCGTCTTTCGACTCAGTTTTAATTATCAGCCCTTGTTCAACCGACATTTAAATCTTGCAATGAATAATAAACACTGAATAATAAACAAAGTTACACTTTTTAACTGTTCTGTCAATTTGGTTTTCACCTTGGCTCGGTAATTCACATTTATAGCTATGAGACGGGGTTGTCAGGTTTAAGAGTGATGCTATCATTAATGACCGTTTGCGTACTACCAACAAAACCGACACCACTAAGCGAACAGACCAGCCACTATTTAGCGTGTGAAGGATCAGATGTGCTGTGAAGAGAAGAGATCAATTTGTTTGTTCTCATAAACTTCTAATATATTTCAGACTAGCTGAGACTACCCACGCTTCGCATCGGGGCTTTTTTAACATAGCTGTGTGTATATTTTAAGAGGATTACAAATTTAAAGTAATCAAAAATATGTTCCTATATATTGTTAGAAAAACCATTGTGTTTGCCTGTTACTTCACCGTCTACTTTGTGAGAGTCATAGTTACTCCCGCTGTTCCGTGTTGGTGTTTTTAGCTTGGCCTTCAGACAAAGTGTCATTGCCATACGTTCAGCTGATTTTGACTTATAAGCGGTCGAAAATGTCTAAAAAAATGTAAAGCAATTTTGATTTCTTGTCTCTTGTTTTATGGATGTTGTATGTATATGAAATATAGCTAAAGACACGTTGCTTAACCCTCAATCAAAGTTTCACCGCCAAAGTTTCAGCTAATTCTGAGTTATAAGGGGTCCAAAACTGATAAAAAAGTGTTCAGAGCCCACTTTGGTCCCTCGCCATTTATTTTGTGGATGTTTTATTGATACGAAACATAGGTAAATATACACTGTGTAATGGTCTTAGCCTATAAACGAAGTTTCACCGCCATAGCTTCAGCTAATTCTGAGTTATAAGCGGTCCAAGATGTCTTGAAAACTTTACAGACAGGATTTTTTTTGACACCAGTTTCGGTCTATGCAACGTTTAGGCAAAAGTGTTATCAATACAGATTTTCATGGTCAAGTGTTTATGATAGTGTCTACAGTATTGAACTGACTACGTAGGAAACCAGCAGCTGCTCAATGTATTGTTGTCTGCAAGTTCACCATACTTGGTCAAGTTTCTTGCAGATTGTCTAGTTTAGCGAGATGTAACTTGTTCCCAGAATTCCTGCAAGTCTGCATAACTTGGCTTAATCAATAATCTGCCTCGTTCTCTCAAGCACGCGTAAGTCCAAGAATTCAGTAATTTTGATTTATAATAATTGCAAACTCAGGTTTGCCGTTATCCTAAAATGCGTTAAGAGTATTATATCTTACTCTGAGAAGCAAAAGAAGTAAGAGCAGAATGAGATTATGATTATCCACCAGCCACCATGTACGAGTATACGAGTAATGTCTTCCTGTGCTTCAGGATTTACACACTTTATTTGTCTAGATATCATTCAATAACTCTTACAAAAGTAACGATCTTGTTCGTTATGCCACAGCGTCATCATTTAGTGTACCCAATGATTTAGAGTGAACTTCAAATCAAATCGTTTATTGCCAAAAGATACATATGTACATAGCATAAGTCAGTATATACAAAGTTGGTAATATTCTTATAAACGTAACAACATCTCTTTGCTCTAACTTACCAATTATAATTTATAAAATCATTTAGCCTACTTTGTAAAAAGCATGGTTTAATAAAATGATTTTATTTGCCTTTTAAACGAGTTGAGGTTGGATTCAAGTTTGAGAGTGAGAGGAACAGAATTGAAGAGTCGTACCTACAGTGCAAAAGGTGGTTTTCAGAGAAGGAATTGCGGTGTTTTGGAATAGGTAGATTTGTCTATTGCGCAAATTGAAGCTGGTATTAACGGAGGATATTGGAAAGAGATTGGGATTTTTCTTGACAAAACATAAACTTTCCAGAATATAAAGTGACGGAAGTGTGAGAATGTTATGCCTTTGAACACCCTTTACAGTAATCACGACTCTTCAGATGAAATATTGTCCTTAAAGCTCTTTTGGAGAATGAAAAGATGTTCAGCAGTTGATGAACTGAACCCCAAAGGGAATAGCGTATACCAGAAGAGGGTAAACAATACCGTAATATACTAGGAGAAGGTTTTCACATTAAGTTCAGATAATCTTCGTAGGACAAAAATGCCTGAGCTAACAGATCTAGCTACTTTGTCAACGTGGTTGCCGAATCTAAGGTTCTTGTCGATGACTAGCCCAAGATATCGTCAGAGTGGACCTCAGATTCCCCAGAAGACTGGACAAACCACTGTCATTCCCTCTGTTGTTAATGGAAAAGACGACCAGGCTGGTCTTTTCTGTGTTAACCTTTAGTTCGTTTGAAGAGAACCATTGTAGTAGACCATTAATCTCAGAAAAGATACGCTGCTCAAGTAAGGGTTTGAAGACTTACAGAACGTCACTGCTGTGTCATCAGCGAAGAGACTAACGTTTCCGTTTCGGATCCCAGTATTGATATCGTTGATGAACACCAAACAAGCAAAGGACCCATGACCGAGACCTGTGGAACCCCAACTGACATGTGTTTTGAGCTGGAACGACTTGTCTAGTACTGAATCATTACTGATGAAAGGAATTTCAACTTGTTGTCGTCTTTGAGACAAGTAAGATTGTACCCATTGAGCGGGAATTCAACGGCCCTTAACCTGATTTAGCTTCCTTAGTAGGAGTTGATTGTTGACCAGGTCAAAAGCTTTACTAAGGTCAAGAAACACGCTAGCTGATGATTGGCTTCTATCCAAAGCTGAGACAAGCTGATTGATCAGATGAAACATTGCGTGAGTAGTAGATTTGTTTTTTAGGAAACCATATTGATGTTCGAAAATTACTTTAAATGCTGCAAAAAAATTTAGTAATCTCACCGCAAATGCTTTTTCTAAGACCTTTGAAAAAGTGGAGATCAAAGAAATTGGTCTGAAATTGTCCAAATTTTCCACAGAGCCTTTCTTGTGTAAGGGCTTTACGATTGATGTTTTTAGAAGACTTGGGAAGCAGCCTGTTTCAAATGATTTATTAGTGATGGCAGTTAAAGACTTCACTAAGAATTGACTACAGTCTTTGAGCAGTTTAGAAGAAAATCCATCAACTCCAGCTGATAGTTTAGTTTTTAAAGACTGAATGATGAGACTGACTTCTACCTCGGACACCGGGGATAGAGCAAATGAATTTGCCAATGATTGAACACCAGGCAATGCCGAAAATTTGGAATTATCAGAAGGCGGCAAAACTCGTTCTGCAACACTAGTGAAGAAATCATTGAAGAGGTTTCTTCCATTATATTTGACAAATAAACTATTTACACAGAAATACGCTTGTCTATAGTTCGACCAATGTTATATTCAATTGCATGGATACGTTTTTCTTTTTATTTGTATCACGTCCGTTCTAAGTCAATAAAAGATTCATTTAAAAATTCAACTTTGAAAGAAATTAGCCGCAGTTTTGTGGATTTAAGTGACACAGATAAAAGCACTTGGCACGTAGATACTGTTAACAGCGACTGCAGCGAGGTCTGGTGTAAAGGTTTAAAACTCCGGGTTCAGTGTTTACTGACCATTCACTGCTTCCTAAACTGTTTACCTGACCCCGACACACTCTAGCGTAGTCACGTCATGTCTGAGGGTGACCACTACTAGTAGTCGCATAAACCCCTCACGAGTTTCAAGACGATCACAGATGTAGATTTACGTTAACGGTTTTTGTTAATTCCAGCAAATGCTCGTCTTGCCAAAATCACACGAGTTTTGTTCATCGAAGAAAACTTAACCAAATAACACCGAAAGTGTGCACGGTAAGAATAAGGCATTTTGTAATCCCCAAAATATAGTGTATTACATTGTAAACCATAACCAGGCCGACACGCAGCTAAGGTCTATGGCGCCGCTGACCTAGCATCAGAGAAACACATTTGTATGACCGTAAATAAAAACATAGATCACACATGCGAGTTTTATATTCATTATCGAATGAAAGTTGTTTATTTTATCGCACTGAACTTACGAACAAAACAACTACAAATCCCAACTCACATTTTGTTTACTAAAGGATTTAGGTTTGACTAATACAATCATCTAATGGTGTGGTGTCTCTAGTCACTTGAGGCTTTGGTTAATGTAACCATAATTAACCATGTTGGTCAGAGTAACCAATCTGTCCCTGAACTCGATCCCTTGTGATTTCAGAAGATAGGCGGGCCATGACTGGAAACCAACAATAATCTCCTTTGTTCAAACGAATCAAATGTCTATCACTGAATATTCATAACTTTAAGGAAACTATGCCAACATTACAAGTTAGTTACATCGCGTTCTCTTGTTAGATACGTGTACCGTTTAAAAGACGGTTAATCGTTAATCAACATTATAGACTTTTATACATATTTAAAATATGTCCAGTAGATAACCTTTTATATCCTTTAAAATATTGTTAAATGATACGGTACGAAATTCATAGGGAGTATGTAACAACACTCATAACATTTCAAACAACCAATGAAATGGGAATGTATGATAACGACTAAATAATGAACATTCACACTGGCAACTGCCAGAACTCAATGTCGGTGGAGGGATTCACTCACGTGAAATGTGTTTATTGAACTTGAAAGACAATCGTTCTTGGAATTATTTATCTGCCACCAAAGATTGTCTGTTGTGCTTAGAACAGCCTCGTAGCCCTTGTGGTAATGGTCCACTAAGCGAGGCTGTGAGCGTAGCTGATTCCAGTAACAAATTGCAAAGGAAATTCGGTTCACTCGCGCAAGCCGCGCTTAGCGCTCAGCTGCTTTATTACTGAGTGTGACAACGTTCCTGAGGAAAGGCGCCTGAACATTTCAATTGGACCACTTTTGAACTATTTTCTGCGTACAGTGTTGCTGGAACTTCTGTTTACACAGACCGTGAGTTTTACTGCAGAATTTAAGACTCATCACTTTCGCTACAGTGATATAAACTGCTGAACGTTGGCTAAACTGCAGAAACTTGGAAGATACAAAAAAAGTTGTAAAGCGATTTGAAGCACGCCACGCGCAATGCAGACTGAATACACAGCATATCATTACTCACAACTAGCAGCGATACTCACAACTAGCAGCGATACTCACAGCAATACTCACAAGTGATACTCACAAGCGATACTCACAGCGATACTCACAAATGATACTCACAGCAATACTCACAAGCGATACTCACAGGCGATAATCACAGCGATACTCACAAGCAATACTCAAAGCGATGCTCACAAGTGATACTCACAAGCGATACTTACAAGCGATACTCACAAGCGATACTCACATGCGATACGCACAAGCGATACTCACAAGTGATACTCACAGCGATACTCAAAAATGATACAGCAATACTCACAAGCGATACTCACAGGCGATAATCACAGCGATACTCAAAATTGATACTCACAAGCGATACTCACAGCGATACTCACAAGCAATACTCAAAGCGATGCTCACAAGTGATACTCACAAGCGATACTTACAAGTGATACTCACAAGTGATACTTACAAGTTATAATCACAAGTGATACTCACAAGCGATACTCACAAGCGATATTCACAGGCGATAATGACAGCGATACTCACAAGTGATACTCACTAGTGATACTCACAAGCGATACTCACAAGCGATACTCACAAGCAATACTCACAAGCGATACTCACAAGCGATACTCACAAGGGATACTCACAAGCGATACTCACACCTAGCCGCGATACTCACAAGCGATACTCACAAGTGATACTCCCAAGCGATACTCACAACTAGCCGCGATACTCACAAGCGATACTCACAAGCTATACTCACAAGCTATTCTCACAAGTGATACTCTCAAGCGATACTCACAAGCTATACTCACAAGCGACACTCACAACTAGCCGCGATACTCCCAAGCAATACTCACAACTAGCCAATGATACTCACAAGCAATACCACAACTAGCCGCGATACTCACGCTATTCTCACAAGCGATACTCTCAAGCTATACTCACAAGCTAGCTCAAGCGACACTCACAACTAGCCGCGATACTCACAAGCAATACTCACAACTAGCCGCGATACTCACAAGCGATACTCACAAGCTATACTCGCAAGCGATACTCACAAGCTATACTCACAAGCGATACTGACAAGCGAGAGGGGAACAAATCGTGTACGCTGTCTTTCGCTTTGCACTGCAAGCTTCGTGATAAATTGCAACGTGGTTTAATTCAACTAAGGCTATTTTTAAAACGGCAACACTATATAAAACCGTGAACTAACAAAGTAGCTACAAACCCTAAAAACTTAGATCTAAACAGATCAATTTCATAAAACCTTATTTTCTCTTGAACTTACTCATATGTTCATTGTAAAACAACATTTTATACATATAAACATTATATAGCGGACTATATTTCACAGATTGGGGAACACCCTGTACATAAATGTAAAGACGGGAAGCCGATGCTGTAAATTGTGCATTTTATAGCATGTCCTGGTTCAGGTTCAGAGATACTTCCTTCTAACATGAACTCTATACATTGTGCTTCACCTTATCTAGCGCGACTTGCTAACAAATACTCTAGTATTACAGTATACAATATACTCTCTGCTTTACAGGTGTGTTATCACGTAAACTATATATCTCTAGTCCGAAATATCTCTCATTTATTCAATGATTAGTAAGCAATATAAATACGCACACGCACGTTTTGTATATACAAATAAATATAAGATTTGACTTATTGCAATATATTAATGTAGATAAAAAATATGGTTTAGGGAAAACCTGTAAGAAATCCGATCTTAAAATCATACAATGGCACTTTACTTTCTAGTCGTAATCGCAGGTTTAAATCATTCATGTTAAAATATTTCACTCTTACATAAACATAACAATAATACCTAACGTAACTTTACTCATTACAACAAAGATGAATCGCAAGAAGTTAAGTATAAATCTTACACGAAGTTGTGTTCTGTAATTGTACACGGAACAATCAGTTCTAAAAGTTTCTCAAGGTAGAATGAAACATATGTTTAGTTTTGCTGATTGCATTACTTTCCCAGCTGATTTACAGCTTTGAAGAGAGTTTATGTTTCAGCAATACTCTGTAGAGTTTAACTCATCTGCTTCTCGTCTCTTATTACGTCAGTGTATTTTCATATTAATTTAAAAACAAACGGACTTGATGCCTTTGCGGTTGAGGCAGCAAAGTCAACGTAGTTCGGCTGCCCAAGCATAGATAGCACTGCCGTCTTTCTCCCCCACCCCCTCGGCTCCACATGCTCGCGATATTGTCCGATGTCGATGACTTAAATGTGACCAAATCGTGCGATTTTCGAGAACGAACGAACTTGCGCGTGCGTGCATCAGTAGCTCTACTCCCTCGCAACGCTAACTGCGCTTGGGCTGCCACAACTCTGTTGATCTTCTTGCCTCAGCCATTCGGCATCTATACTGTATCTACTAACCATAACATACACTTTACCAATACACCACTTAACTCAACTTTCTCCTTTGAACAAGGTTCTAATTACAGGCCAACTCCTAACTGACAAGACCATTAAAGCAGCCTACCAGCAACAAGATTGTAGACACTCGTCCAAACTTCTAACTTAGCCGGACGACACCGAGTTAATATCACGCAAGGCGCAATGCAGATATTATGTCCAGGATGTATTTTGAGCAGGAGAATATCAGCGCAGTAGTTATCAACATGTTTTTAATTACAACGTTAAGGGTTACTTATGTGGGAATTAAGACGTAACGGCAAAACTGTCATAAAGCGCCGTAGTACCATGCGGCTATGTTAAGAAGGTGTTAAGTTTATTTTGATGTACTTACGAATATACTTGAACAGAAATAGCAAGAGCATGGATACCTCTGCTATTGAAGCTGACATACACCAAAATGTGCTCACAAAAAAGTCTAATATCTTCAGGAACACGAAAATCACAAGTAACTACGTACACCCGACAAAGTCGAGCCAGTTTTTTTTTGCCAACTGTCGGTGTTCTTATTGGCTGTGACACGCTGTGTCTTTGTTGAAGTTATTATAATTTTGAATTATATCAATGGTTTTGCCGATGAATCTTGGGTAATAATGTGTAATTTCTGTCAATACTTTGGCCTTGTCAAATTCTACTGCAGACGTCTCTTTTAAAGAAGTATTTCTTGGCAGCCCTTGACCAATAGGATAGCAGACAGCAAGTATCTCAGTTTCAGCCAATCAGTGACCGAAGATGGTCCTCCACAGCGAAACCGAAATATTTCAAGCAAATCATAATGATGTTCTGACGTGGTGTGAGCCGGAAGAACTAGATTATAGTTGTGACACCGGCCGCGAGAGTTCAAGAGTCAAAGACATCGCTTACCAAATAAACTTCCGGTACCGAAAATAACCACCAACTCCTTCCTTCGTGTTGATTATCCTAACTAGATAAAGTAATGGGAAGTAATGGGACTTTCATATACAGCTTCAGTTCGTCCAGTTTCTATTGGCGATGTACTGCTTAGTTGCGTAACTACTTCAGCTTAGTTACAACAATTGGTCGGCAGGCGTGACCCGCCTTGTGTGTATACTTCGCTACTCGAACTCTTTATTAGTTTGTTTAAATTGTGTCCCATCGCGATACTGACAGCTGACGAGTTGCAGGCCTAATCTTTAAATGTGTATAACCTAAACATCTTGAGATAAAACATCTTTGCTTCGATGAATGTGTGTAAAAAATACGCTTCTTTTGAGGCGCCACAAGAGGATACTCCTATTAAAGCCAAATACGTCAAGACTATAAAAACATTCCCCAAACGGTTTTTCAAAATCTTTCCTCAGTCGAAAGTTAAGGTGGGGTGAGGACATTTCAAACTCATCATTTTGACTGTGCCTACGGAGTCGAAAAATCGTAATTTTAGTTACGAATCGTAAATATATTGTTATAAAACTGTCGACCTTCATGAAATGTACCGTATAATTTTAGTTCCGTAAAGTTCTACACATATATGACTATGATATGAGTTTCATAAACCTAAAGTTCAGCTCAGGCCATAATCAGTTTTCGTGACTCACTGCGTAGGGATTTGTCTATAAAGTTGTGAGCATTCTTCAGCACTTTATATACAGGGTCATGGAAAAATAATGCCGGGATTTTATAAACTCGTTGTTGGATGGGGTTTATGTTTCCTCAGATTGATGAAATTGAACAACAAACTGGAAAACGTATAATTTTTATGCAAGATGGAGCTCCGCCTCACTTGCATCTACTAGAGGTTCGCAACACCCTCTAGATTTCCTAATGGTTGGATTGGCAGAGATGGGCCATTCCTTGCCCCCCCCCCCCCCCATAACCCCTGAAAAGGTCGTGATTTGGTGCATCTGCGCGAGCGCATCTCTGCCGCCATCGCTACTGTAACCCCGGATTTGATTCAACGAATTTGGCAAGAAATCGACTACAGATTTGATGTCTGCCGGGCAACAAATGGAGCCTACATTGAAACTTACTGAGGTACTAAGAAAAACGTCCTTTTCCTCTGTACATTTTCACTATAAAATGAATAAAATATCTTTAATAGTTTTCTTTTGGTAATTAATTTAAATCCCGGCATTCTTTTTCGATGACCCTGTACACACACTGTGCCAGATGTCTTAAATATCACGCTCAACTTTCTAACCAAGCCACATCCACATAACGGAAGTCCTCTTTGGGGAAGGGGAGTTTTCTCCTCAATAAAATGTCAAGTTAGTGGTTAAGCGTAAAAGTTGTTTTCGATATAAAAACGAGGTGGAGTAAGTCGGCTTGAATGAAATTTGAAACGCATTATTGTCCTTTCATGATACGAGTGCATTGACACTCATAAAAAAAACGCCACGTAAACCTGATGCTGATGTGAGCGTGGCGAAGTAGAGTTAATTTAAGCGAAATAAAGAAGGAAATTCGCTGCACGCACGTCAGCGGTGCTTCGTGGCAGACTGATTAATGTTTTATTGTCTAGTGAACTCGTCCAAAAGCAACGTTATTATTTAGAAGAAGAAACACTACGGTGATGTAAATAGAACGATTCAAGAGGTAAATCATATCAAACTCTACTAAAAAAACTCTACTATACATTCCGCATGGCCCTTTGAATAAATATTGCAAAGGGAATGGTCCTTTGATGTAACATCCTTTGTATAAAGGGTTGCCCTTTTTTATTTGACCACATTCGATCTAGTTCCTATTTATAAACGAACTTTGTATTTAATTTATCGTAAATATTAGACAGTTATAGCGTTTCTTTATTTAGGAAAACTCCAACTGGTTCCAATATTGTATTTACATAAAAGAAAGGGAAAATATAATAACAAAACTATGTATTTCGTAATTATTTTTGTACCGATGATGAAGTTTTCATGCTATGAAATACAGAATATAATTGTGAAGTTGCCCAGTTTCCTTTCTTTTACATGAATACAAAGTTATAACGCTATTATACAGTAGAACAAACTTGTGTTTTCAACCCGCTGTACGCGACTCATGGGGTTTGTTACCCAAATCATATTATTATTTTATTTTAATAGTTTCAGTATAAACAAGAACATTTAAAGCTCATTTCTCACGTTAATGTAAAGGCTTTTGTTAATACATTTTCTTTTCAATATACGAAATTATAATTATAATAAAATGTTGTGAAGAGAAGACTGTAATATCTATCTATCGTATAAACCAAGGTTAAATCTTGTTCACTAAGAGTTGAAAAGTACGCAACAAACTGTCCTCGCATGTGCCTTAAACTTGAACGAGTCTTATAAAATGTGAATATTTGTAAAAATAACTGATGATCGAGTTAGAAATATCTTTCAGAGTTGAGCGCCTTCAAAACCGAAACGCAAACTCGGCAATACGCGTGCGTAGTGAATTCACTTGCTAGCGCCGTCAGTCTTCTGTCACAGCTTCATACCGGGGCTCAGAAACAAAACCAAACTATTCATTCAACAAACCTCTAACTACCTAGGAGTCACAAAACATAACTTCAAAAACACAAACCGTTCAGTAAAAACTTAAATTTTCTTGGTTATTTGAAAACCTATTAGTGAAAATTTAAAAACTGTTAAATTATATAAAATTTAAATTTTGTTTAAAATTAATTTTTGTAATTTAGTAACAAATCAGCCATCAATAACATCCAATTACCTGTAAAAAAATCTTCAACACTGTACAAAATTGTTTTAATTTAGACAGTGTTATGAATTATTTTGTAATACTCGTACTTTAAAATATTCATCGTTTTTCAGGTGGCTAGGAGGTTTGTTACATTATGTTACACGCCCTGTGAATGAATTTTTAATCCGTTTGGTTTATTCTAAACGCTAATCTAGTATTATGGCAATGAATTTCTCTACCTTGAACGAAATTACATTTTGAAATGCAATGCATTGTAGTTTCATAGATATAAATGGAAGGCAGTGTCAAAATTTGTAGTGTTTCAAATGCATATCTACAAGAATCCCTTTACCGGCAAATTAGTCTTATAGCGGACCTTTATCAAATAAAATACACACTTCAAAAGGCTATTTTGAATTAAATTGATTTTACGTCGGCAGTACAGCCAAACAAGTAAACATACTTCGTACATACAAATTGGCAAACATTTTATTCTTATGTTCGTGGATTGAAAAATGTCTAAATTTACTTCTCCTGGGCGAAGATAAGGTAAGAGGATATACAGAAGCGGGAAAGTTGGTTTCATTTAGGAATATGAAGACGGTGAAGTTTGTTTATTAACTTTCTACTTGAAATTCATTATCTTTCACTCTAACCCTTCTTCTACACGTTAAACTCATTCATGCCGAGTCGGTGCAATACATACGCAATACATAGACAATACATACGCAATACATATGTAAACCATTGTACAAAAATGTAGTTTTACGATTTAAAACGTTCGAGGAGAATTTTGCACGTAAAAAGGGGTTTAGAGGCTGTAGGACCTACTCTGCCCCACTAGCACCGCTTGTAATACTGAAAACAATGTATCAAACAGGTTATCGTACTTAAATCCAAAATCTGTTTCAATATAACTAAACTATAGAGCTACTGAGACTGCTGCATATAAACTCCAAAACTTGTACTTTTGTCAAACAATAAATTATTCACTATGTTTATTAAAATTTGATTACTCCTTAAGAACACAGAACTAAATAAATAAATAAATCATTTATTGCGTAGGAACAAATACATGTTATTGCAATCGTCAATATTGTCAAGTTAATTTCCCTAAAATTTTACATTCTTCCATCGAAATCTCATTCAGACATACAATATTACATTCACCCCAATCCTCATGCATTCGAATTTTCCCACTACTGCTTCTTGTGCCGGTCTGTTGATTATGGGGTCTCCCAGCTGTATGCCATAAACTCGTCTGTGCTGTAGAAGGTCTTTGAAATCAGTTCAGCTTTCAGACGAGTTTTAAACGCCTTACGTCACTGCATTTTTGACGGAATTTGGACGAAATTTTATGGTTTGTTGACGAAGCGAACTCCTGCCTGAGATGGCAACTTTCATAAACTACCGTCCTGTGTCTCCCAGTTCGGTAGTTGTTCCTGCCTCTAGTATCATAAGAGTGTACGTCAATACCTCTTATGGGCTCGCATTTTGTTTTGAAAAAATGGCTCTCACTAGAATCATCGTAACAAATTTGTTGTTTAGCAAGAAACTTTTACGTGTTTGCTTGTATATGCTGTATCATTAATGGCTCGGCTCTATGCAGTGCTTCTGTTGAAACTATTTTTCCATTTTACAATGTTAATCAGATTTATTTAATTATTTAATTAATAAATAAATCTGTTCAAAACATGGGTTAAAATGTTGCCCATGTTATATTACCTATCCCGGATAGAGACTTCTACTTCAACCTTTATTCTTAAATGGCGAATAGTAAAACCAGAGTGGAATTATTCATCTTATTTTCGTTCCAAAATGTTTCCTTCCAAACGTACCAGAAATAACGGATTATATAATCTGGTCCTTCCGGTTCACACCGCGTCAAAAAATCAATATATTGTGCTTGAAATATTTCGATCTCGCTGTGGAGTATCATCTTAAATGGCTGAAACTGAAACTTTTTGTCTGCCATCCTATTGGTCGGCAACTCTGTGTCCAATAGCAGACGGCAAGTATCAAAGTTTCAGCCAATCAGTGACTGAAGAAGATACTTCACAGCGAGACCGAAATAAGTCAATCAAATTATAATGATGTTTTGACGAGATGTAAATCGGAATAACTAGATTATATATGTGACAAGAAATCACATCTCTAAAAAAAAAAAGAAAAAAAGATGTAAATCGGAATAACTAGATTATAGATGTGACAAGAAATCCTTGAAAAAAAGAGTTGAATAACGGATTTCTTGCATCAACACCAAAATAGAACAACAAAGAAACGATAATTTTAACTCTTAGGCTTTCGCGGCCGGTGTCATTATTAATATCTAAGGCTTCCGGTTTACACCGCGTCACAGTTGAAATACAAATACTGCTAAACGTTTCGACCTCGCTGTGGAGAGTCATCCTCAGTAGCTGGTTGACTGGCTGAGACTCAGTATTTCAACTGTGACGCAGTGTAAAGAAACAATAATTCACAGAACTAAGAAGCAATAATAATATATCCGAGATGGAAGCTGATATAACTCCAATATCCTGTACAATACAGGGCGGCAGTGAGAATGTGTAGTATCTGATACAATATAACACGAGAGAGAAAGGTTATTTATGTATTGTCCGAGTTGAAACTGAAACATAATTTGTCTCGCCAGTTTAGAGGGTAAGAATCTTTGGTTGACCAACCAATTCCTACACGACTTCCGAACCACGCATACATCGACTTGTCCGGGCTTGACCATCATAGGCTTGTCCGGGAATCGAGCTGGCTACATCAAGCTACTGTAGCTACCGCTACTCCAGATTTTTAAAAACACTTGTACATCGGTTTTACAAGTAACCTTATCAAAACATCATTTTTATCGGTCTTCTAACAGCTTGGCAAATTGATGTTGAAAGTGACCAAATTTGAACAAATGTGTTTAATATTACTCCTGAGGTAGAAGATTGTTGAAACGTATTGCCACTTTTACTTATAGCTTGAGAAGGCCAGATGCTCCAGTGTCGGCAGCCCACGCATAGAATGCGCTGCGAGCGCTACCATCTTTCTCCCCTCTCGGCTCCACATGATCCGGGGTTTACCATTTAAATGTGACCAAATCGTGCAATTTTTGAGAAAGAACGAACTTGCGCGTCCGTCAGTGGCTCTACGTGACACTCGCAGCGCTATACGTGATACTAGTTATAAGAATTTTACATTTTAACCTTTTCATTTTAGCCATGTACAAATGTTAATACAAACTGTGTGATAGCACTAGAATAAAATTAATAATAAAATTAAATGTGATATTACTAGTTGTAATAATTTTACATTGTATAACTACTATGACCATGCCCATTTCATGTAAAGATGATCAAATGCAATAAAGATTATTGATTCTTGATATCTCTGCGTGGGCTGCGTGTCTATCTATCTACCTAACCATAATCTTTGGCTCAAGTCAAATGTAATCCAACATTTCTTTTTTTTTAGGTTCAGTTTAGGATAAGACGAAAGTTTTCCCTTCATTAACCTGGTCCCTGGTTCTTATAAATAGTTGGACTGAAACGAAGTGTAAATATTTAGAACTACTGACGCTTACTCCTAAAATATATTTCTCTGTTTCGAATATTTGTAATTGGGAGTATAGTGCACTTTACACAAGGGTTTTAGTCTATAAATGTGTTCATATAACTCCTTATTAGAAGTAGATAGTTCTAAGTTTTTTCTAAATCGAAATGAAAGAGAAAAGCTATAATCTCTCTTTTAGCGTTTTGAAAATTAGCCGCTGCTCGTTTATTTACACTGTTCAAGTAAACAACCCGAGTACAAAAAGAACATTTGTACCAAATTTTGTGAAAACTCTGACTTGTAGAGGATACACAAATATATGCATATACAGATCAGTGCTCATTTCATGGTCCCGGGCCTGGGTCTTGTATATCATACTGACGGCATGAACATCTCATTTTTTCAAAATCAAAATCGTTTATTTGCAAAAGACAACTTTACAATTGTATTACAAACGTCAAATATACTTTTTTTACATACCGTACTGAAAAAGAATACACAGTTTCCAATAATATACAATAACAATAATATACAATTCAATCGGTTTTTACATTACCTAAATTAATTCAATACATTACTATTGTCAAAATTTAAATACTCACCAACAGAGTAAAAGCTCCATTCATGAAATCGTTTTAAAGGAATTTAAATTTGTAGGAATTTTCCTCGCATTTTATTTTATTAGGGGTTTATTGAATAGCTTTGGCCCCAAATTTGGGGAAGGGAGGCCGCGATTTCTAATCTATGTTGGGTTTGTCGGTGCTCATTTCTGTGTCTCGTCTCGTACGAGTGCACTCCTAAACCCGTTTGAAAAGTTGCAAATTTAAATTTGTAAAAGATCAAAATTTCGTATATGTACAGCGATGCCAAAGGTAAAATTTGTAATTTTGTAAATATTTCTCTACATGAAGCTCGTCTACGTACACCAGCCATAATACGAACTGCTCTTTTTTGTAGTCGGAAAACTTATAAGACAGTTTTAAAGGAAACTTGTTAATAAGATATGAAATTCTGCAGTTAAAAAGAAAATCGGTATTTCTACTTTCAAGTAGCTTTACCTTTTTAACATATACTATTCAAGCCGGAAAACACCGTGGGTATGCTGAGACATATTTAGCGAGCAACGCTGGATCAGCCAGTTACAATCAGCAAATGACACAAGTGTGGCTGATTCTGCTGATTCCTGCTATCAGCACACTGCTGAATGCCTCATCAGCGGACATTGTCACTAGCCACATTGTCCACCGTCCACCTCGAGCTCAAATCGTCCATTTCAATTTTGAACACATGGCCTGTTTTAAACTAAAAGAATTCCATCGCAGCGCTATCTGTGCTTGGGTTGCCGAACTATGTTAATTTTCCTGCCACAGTCATTCGGCATCTATGCTGTGCAATCTACCTACCATAACATACTCTTTGGTTGTATACGCGACTGGAAATGCTCGCAACCACAAGTCATGATTGATCACCTTCAGATTTCAGTTAAGACGCCGTCTGCCATTCGGTGATGTATGGGTAGGCTTCTGTGACATTCACATTTAATGTCGTTATCTCAAAATATTAAAAATCAAACTGTTGCACAAATGGAAACTGGACACAAAATTAATGTTTTCGGTACATGATAGCATAAGTATGTGATCATAAATACAGTTCACAAGGGTAAATCTTGCCACAAATGCCAGATGTAGCTTTTACTCAGAATTCACCGAGTTCACGGTGGCAAGTGTGGTCTCGCGTCACCTATGACTTTTTAATTACTATTGCCTCTTTAAACCAGACGAAAGTATAAAAAAAATCCGCGATCTTCTTGCTCACTAACGATGGAAAATGTCCGCAATAATCTCGTAGTTTAAACTATAACCCCGTAGTTTAAGTATAAAAACCTGTTCATAATTCGTTTTTCAAGACATTTTATTTACGTTCGTGTTTTACATTAGTGCTAGTAATAAGAGGAAAGTATTGTAAATACTCGAAATATAATAATTACAGAAATTTGTAAAATTTCATAATGAAGATGATGCATGTTCAAGGTAAAATATGTACGTTTCAGCAGTAATAACAATTGAATGATGTACAATTAAAGCGAGAGCTATTAAAAAACATAAACCGCGTTTAAAAAGTATTTAATCCAAGCCATGTCGTTGGAGTTTTTATCAAAAGTGTTTAGTCAAAAATTGAAATCGCTAAGCCAATTATTATAATTATGATTTGCATATGTCAAATTATTTTAATCTAGGTTCTCAAGCGAGTCTTGAGAAGCTGTACATTGCATGAAACCATGTGTTCAAGTTCCCTGCAGATATGACAGACCGGATGTCGCAACAAGTAATGACGGTCTATAAACCTTCATACGATACCTACTCCAGCAGCTTCAACATACTAGGCGATACTTTAACTGGGCTCTTGTACAGTATGCGCCAAAATAAACAATACTGAAATTTTAAGATTGTATTTACAGTACTGTTATACTTAAAAGGATATAAAATATTAAATAAAAATAATAAATTCATTTCACGTTTAATATGACTTCTGTTCAGTTTCAGACTGATATACCTTGCTTGAAAATTTCGTATAACTTTAGTAAGGATTGGTTGTTTCATCCCTCTTACGTACTCGTTTTTTTTCTTTAGTTGAATTATTGTGGCTAGTGGGTACTTCTGGAAAATCATCATAACCACCAAGGTTTCTGGAAATTCTTCTCAACGACTAGTTTCTTACATTCATTTTCTAAGACGTTTGCCTCAAGCTTCTATTCAGTGACTGTAACACTTGCTGCAACACTCTCCCGTGATTTTCGTTCGTTCAGGCAGTTTTTAAGCGACCTGTGCAGTGAACAGCCCTTCCGTTGGGTCAAAACACTTCCCGTTCTACGACACTTGTGAAAAAAGTAAGCGTTATTAGGTGGGTTTTTGTGGAAATGCTCTTGAAAACCTAATGCAGTGTGTGACAAACCGGGCCCACCAGAAGTCCAACTCCGTATGAGCGAAAATAATGCTCTACGATAAAAGCTTCCTCTGCTGCAGTTTTAGCGGCAGTCATGTCAGCAAAAAATAACCTCAGACATGAAACAAATAAAAGTCTTATAGACTTTGCAACAATCAAAAGTTGTCACGGCTAAGCGACTAGGCAACGATAGCGTATTAAGTTTCAGTATTGATTTTCTTCTAGCGGCTAGTCACATGACATCATTAAATTCATGATAAAAGTTGAGATTGTGTGTTGGCTTGAGAGTAACAAATCTCACAGGAGTTTGATTAACCAAACTTTCTCCTTGCACTTAACAATCGAGACAGAGACAGATGGAGGGGATGTCTTCTGCACACGGTCTGTCTGTCTGAGAGGCTTTATAACGTATTGCCTGAGTAAAACCAATCTCAGTCGCAAACGTAAACTTAGGTCATAAATTCTTAATACGTAGGCTTGGGCGGCCGGAGTCATCCTATTTTCTAGGCTTCCGGTGTCATACCGCGTAGTAAATCTAACTATAACGTTGTCAGAGTCTCAGCTGTGTCACTGAGGACGCCACATCACGGAATGAGCGAAACGTCTGACAACGTTATATAGTTAGTTTTACGACACGGTATACCGGAAGCCTAGAAAATAGTTACGTCACAAAATGATTTGGACTTCTTCAAGATTGTGATATATACTGTAGTAAGTAGTAGTAGGTTACCAATCTGTTGGATTTCTGAGCTAACAAGTTAGATATATTTTCTGATTGATAAAGAATATGAAAACTCGAGAAACATTTCCGACACCATATTTACAAAATACATCCTCAGGATGTTCAGTATTCACAACACCCTAAGCTTCCCTTCCTAATAACATTATTTCCATTGGGCATTGGGCTATTAATTAATTACCCATTCTAAGGAAGAGTCGGCCTTAGTTTGTAACAAGACTACACCTAACACCTCATAACTCATTACTACCACTCATCACATATTTGCCTTAAAATACCCTCATGAGAGTGGTCGGTATCTAAATAGGTAGTGATTTAGTGATAACTTGTATCGGATCATCAAAGCTCCAGACAAAATGTTGCAATATTTCCTACATTTGAAAACGAAACTATTCTTATCGACTTAAAAGCGTGTCAGTTTTGCGTGCGCTTCTTTATTGTTACATTTTATTGGAGATACATCATTCCTGTTATGAGAGCAAAATAAATCATTTATCAATGTAAAATTTTAACTTAAAGTCCGGAAAAGTGTTTAAAAAATGTACAATTTGTCAGGAGTGTCTTTGAATCTTCAAACCCCGTTACCCTATCTTGTCCAGTTCTGAAGTTATTCTCTACAAACCGTCAATTTCGGATGACATTTTTTTCTAAAACCTGACAAATTGTACATTTTTTAGATCGCCTCTTTGCGCTGCTGAATATTACAATAATATTGAAATAAGATCTATCAATTAAATTAAAACAAATCATTATACATTTTATAGCAGATGATCTTAGGAAATCAGTATTTAGAAAGCGCCTTCAAAACAAAACCGCAACAACCGTACACTTGTGTATGTTAAAAGCGTGTCAGTTTTTGCAGGCGCTTTGCTTAATTGTTGCATTATATTGTAGATACATTATTCATGTTATGAGAGTAAATTAAATAACTTAGTAATGTTTATTTAAACTTAAATATTACAAGGATATTGTTTTAAAATTTTATTTAAATGTATGTTTTTTAAACTGTACAATTAATTTGTCAGGGGTTTCTATTAATCTACCTCAACCTTGTTTCAATCCTAAGTAATTCACGACAAACCGTCAATTTCGGGTAAAAATATTTTTTCCAAAACCTGACAAATTGTACATTTTATGGACCGCCTCGTTGTGCTGAACACGGAAAATCTGACCCTTGAACCTAGTTGGTCATTCTGATGACTTTAACTTGGGTGACAAATCGTCACGTCTGACTTGAGGGTTTGGATAAAATATCACAACGATGAAAAATGTGCGTAAAAATAGTTTAAACTCTGAAACTCTCCCATCGTCAACTATAAACTTTAAACAAAGAATATCACATATATATCCGGCATTATAAACGTACTATGGCGGGGAAGGGGGTAGGAATTTTTGTTCACATAAAGGAGCCCTTGATTGACGTCCCAGAGTGTGGCAGCCCTTATAAATCTGATCATATCTTAACCGCTTTAGAGAAAACATAATACATTCCAAACTGTTTTGTAAATTAGAAATTAGTTATTTAAATACAGTACTCTGCAAGGTATTTAGAAACCTTGTGATGTTAATCAATAAACACATGCATTTGGTAAAGCACAAATTTGTAGTTGCCTTTCGTTCATTGTTATTAAATTGTAACTATATTTTGAACCCTGCATTTTCAGTTAAATAGATCTTCCGACATCTAATGCTGTATAAAGACTGAACAAAAATATTCATCACAAAACCAATAAAACTCAAATTATTTGACTCCATTAGCCTAAAAAGATGTCAATGACCTAGCAAGTGCAGTTGCCAGTCAAAAACAAATATTAATGTTACCATTCAAAATTAATTTTCCAAATCTTTGTTCAAACCATGTAACTAGGCGATGGTCTCTTTAAAACAAAACATTTCACAGGAGAGTAAACATCTAACTAGGTAACATGTATTTAACAAAAACAACCTTGAAGTTCGGACCAGGTTAGACATAAAAGTTAGTAGGAAGGTTTGATGAAGTGTTTTTCTTCACAAAACTGTGAATTTTAATACTGTATATACTCCAGTGTCAGCTTTGCACACTTTATGTATACAACTTTCTCTCAACACGAAGTAGGTACGGTTTGCGTATTGCAGCCGGATTACTCTTTGTGATCAAAACATCTTTTTACTTTAGCATATATTTCTAAAAACTTTATTACAGCATTTTGATAACCATTAATAATTATTTTTTGCAGATAACCTGAGATTCGAACAAGAGTCGTATTATAATGATTAAATGGTCTTTGCTTTTTGGCTATTACTTGGTGTTTCATGTTTCAAATTCTTGAGTGGAGTAGAACGCTTTATCTAGTAATAATCTTAAACAACCCACATTAACCGAGGTAATATAAGGAGCATGTTCAATTGTAAGGTTACTTACCATGTAAAAAGTAACTTCTTTTCAAACCAAGCATACCTGAAAAGCAATATGTACATTAAAAAAACTTATCAAACAGTAATTTTATATATTTTTACTATACATAAACAAGTTGGATAGAACACTAAGATGTACATTTTCTGACGCTCCGTTCATGACTTGTTAAAATGAGTATTGACTATTCGCACTAATCAATGGTTAAGTTTGCAACATATAAACCACTGCGGTTTTCTGTTAAAAGGGGCTCAGAACTTGACAACTTGGTTTTACTTAAATTGGTTTTAAGTACATAACAATGAACCTCCCCGAAGAGAAAACTAAAATCTTGTACAGTTTCCGTACCTTGCAAACTAAACTGTTATGATTAGTGAGACAAATTCGTACATGTTTAAAGTCTAATCCTCATTGGTTGGTGAACGGAGCGGCAACAAGTTTTTTCATACTTAACCCCAAAACCCTGATTTTTAAGTGAAGGACAACAGTGGTGGATCTAGGGGGCACAATTGTTTAAACATTTGACTTAAATAGAGTAAAATATTATCCGTAAAATATGAATGTTGCCTGATTTTTGTGCTTTCCTGCAATTATGATAGAATCTACACCATCGAAATATTAGTTAAGCCAATAGCCGTAGAGTGTAGCACTAGGATCAAGTAGATCTATGAGTCTAGCAATGTTGGTACGGCCGTGTTGGTACCGGCCGTGTTGGTACAGGCTGTAGCCTTGGTTGCAGGGTTGATGGCTCATGGTTAGTTCAGAGCTTTTAGTTTCCTTTAATTGTTCATTATTGTTTGCTTGATGAGTGTTATTAGATTATAGAGTGAGGAAGCCAATGTTGGTGTGGCAGTTCTTTGTAACCTATACTCATTTGATTTATTAGTTGCATTTAAATTTTAAAAGTAACAATATTTCATATTAATTTGGTATTGTAAGCAATCTGAACCGTATAAATCTCATTATTAAATCTCACAATCAACAAAGTAATCCTATTAAACTGAAGAAAGAAAAGTTATTTCAATCCTTTGTTGTCTACAAAGTAAATGCTCTAAAACGCTTGAAGTAGTGTATTTTGCGTCTATATTTAAAATATTTTTCCCCGTAACCCTTGGTGCCTGGGGGGTATTCCAGACCCCCCTGCTCGGCAGTCCCACCCCCTCCGAACTAAAATCCTGGATTTGCCTCTGAAGGACAAAACCACCGACCATCCAAAAGTACTTGAAAATAACCTAGTAAAATGTACCAAAACTCATTTGAAAAATTTCATCCATTCCAAAGGCCATGAGGAGACACCCTGTATATCATACAACATGATTGGAAAACTGCCAAGAGATGTTACTGCTTCACTACGGACTCTGGGGAGTTCAGCAAGTCAAGTGAACAATTGCAATTTACAGCAGAAACCTGGAGAACGGAGCACTTACTGGAGAATCACTCGGCTCTCCGCCAAACCTTGTATTGGACATTAACACACCTGAGGAATGCCTTGTTTGTGTGGGTGTAACTTCAGTTCGGAAATCATGTTGAGATGTTGACAAACATTCCATTGTGTTGACAAACAAAGAAAAAAATCTCAACAGTACAAATAAAACAAAGTAAACCAACAAGTTAAATACCTTACAATCAAATTAGAGTTGATAAAAGTGTAATACTATTATTTTACCCCAAATAAGTTTGAAACTTGGTAACTTATTAATTTAGTTAAAAGCATACAAACGCTTCTGTTGCTTTAATATTTTCAGATAGTTTCTGAAACAGCATAACGTAACTTATGTAACCGTTATTTAAAATTATTCTTAAAACCTTTCTTTTGCAGAATAATGACTCTAGTTAAAGAAGATCCAACAAGAAAGCAACAAAACAACTTCAAGATTTCATGGTTTCTTCTCCTGTGTTCTTTGGTTGTAAAATTATTAGAAGACACTATTTTCATATTGATGTGTTATTCTTAAACCATTGAGTGTTTTTCCACTTACTCAATAGAGGTGTTGTCTCATGTAAATATATTATTGCAATTGATTTTCTTCTACTAATTGCTGACACATGACACTTTCAATTAATGTAACAAAACTTTAATGAAAAAAAGACAACAACTTTAACAAAAAAAATGTTAATGTTTTTAGTTCATCCTTTTCGGTTTTATTGTTAATTTGATACTTCCTTTCATTTCTTTTCATGATATGCAGTATAACTTGAAGTGTAAGTCAGTAGGTCTGAGGCCAAAGCATGACTGTGAGTGTAGCGAAAAGCCTTTAAACGCCCGTGGTAATAGAGCACAAAAAGCTGAGGCCAAAGGCTGAAGCGAGGTTGTAAGCTGAGTGAACTAGAGTTAAAATTAGTTATTTATTGTAACGTATTGCAAACAAAATGCCAACGGCGCTTTTGCGCTAAGCTGCGTGTCGGCTGGCTATGTACGTAAACATTGATTTTTTTAGAAACACTTAGGTAAATATAATCACAAAAATTCAATATTTAAATGTTGAATGAGGCTAGCAAAGATTGCTCACGCACTGTCAGCTAGTCTATTATAAAACACTAAATTCGGAACAATGATTCTAACTGTATAAAACATGTAATTGTGGAGAAATTTAGTTCTATAGTTATGTAAATATTTCATGGAAATCTAATGGCTTTTAAACAAAATTTTCTGTAATGTGTATAGCTACACTTTTATATAAAACATTTTGCAATCATCACTTGTCAAAAAAACATGATTCCTTAATGATCTTCTTCTGGAGATATTGGCACTTGATTAATAGAATAAAACAAAGGGCCAATATACAAAATTTATTTTTAGCAGCGCTTTCAATAGCAAGCTATCATCTTCAGGCTTGTTTCAGAAAATACAAAAAGTAAATTTACAAATACAATTTACTTTTGTATTTTTTTGAACAAGCCTTTAAAACTTGCTATTAACTTATAAAATAAAGTTAACATTAGCCTTTTGTTTTAAATTCTATTAATGATTCCTTAAAACAATCTTGAATGACAAACATGAATCTTGAAATAGAAATGACAATTCTATATTCCAATCATGTAAATATAAACAAAATTCCAAATATTGAGAAAATATTTAAAATACAATGTTTTATTTTCAACTAGTTTCTATTTAAAAAGTAAGCTACTTACTCAAAGTGACCAGATTGAATGTTTGCAAGGGGTTTTGAAGGAAGGGAGTTGGAAAAGGCCGTAAATTCTCAAGTTTACGGCAGGTTTACCCCTAAACCCTGGCTTATGATTTTGTTTTCGAAGGAAACACTGCTTGTTTTATCTGCAATGCGAGGAGGCTTGTTCTATTATGTGAATAAACTTTGTTTAAAAACTTATTTCATATCAGTTGATGAAATAAAAGTACGAATAACTTGTATATTCCCTTCTTTAATGGTAAGGAAAGCCTATTATAATTTTATATATTTTTTGCTTGGCTGAAGAGGGAATTTTCCGAAATATACCACTTTATTTTGAATGATTTGGAACAGTATGGATACAGAAGAAGCAATTATTTAAAATATCTCCTGCCAATATCTCCTTG
This sequence comes from Matsumurasca onukii, assembly GCA_018831715.1. Lineage (NCBI taxonomy): Eukaryota > Metazoa > Arthropoda > Insecta > Hemiptera > Cicadellidae > Matsumurasca > Matsumurasca onukii. The sequence goes on from CM032065.1 coordinate 3,914,752, forward strand.
AGAGGACTATAACGAGCAGTTAGTTTAATTTATTACCAATGTGCCGTACGTTCATGTTCTTCCTACCAGGAGTATTCCTTGCTCACAGCACATACTGTATATGGAGTTACTGTATAGGAGTGGCCACAGCTGATTGTTCACACCAAACCCAGCCACTCACAGTCGGTTCATTCCATCCATGTTTGGGCTATTAATTAATGACCCAATCTGGGAAACAGTCGGTCCTAGACTACATCTCATCATACATCAAAACACTCATCACACCGCCATCATTCCATATTCACCATAAATACCCTCTAAGAGTGCATAGTCCATGTCTCAAAGCAAAGTATCAACAAGTGAGTGAAGTATAAAAGATTCCCGGCATTATTTTGCGTTACAACAACAACACAGCGCATGCTCGAGTACTTGAACCACTATTGTCTATTGTGAAGGAGCGCACACAACTCCATTCCGCCAGATCCATTACCTCGCCGCTGTAATGTTTCACAATGGCTCTCAAAATGCAAGGAAAGTTTTTTAATCAAGCGCCACAATCTATTCTCTTCTCCCAAGCCTGTCATTCATCACTTCTTTATTGTTCACCAAAACTCATTTGTCCGATGAGGTGAGATTACCCTGACGACTTGATATTCCAACTTCCAAACTTTGTTCACAACTTGCTGTAAGTATAGTGTTCGATCAGTTTGCTTGATTTAATGGTTAGTGGAAACTTCTAATAAATCCAAAAAATATGTAAAAAAAACAGACTAGGCTTGTTTAAAAAATTCTAACGTTTATATTATTTTACTGAACAAAGTACCATCGGTGTCTTCCAGTGCTACTGTAATACCTAAGACAAATTCCTACTTTATAATATCTTCTTCTTCACTGACAGACAAATGGGTTAAAATACCCAAGACACCAAAAACAAACCGAGATAAACACATCGCTGTTTTTTACACGGTTTTCTATTATTTTAATATCATATCGGTTTTCTATTGGTTAAATTTTAAATATCAAAGACGCATATAATTAATATTCAAAATTTAATTTTATAATAACGTTAATCAACAGAAATCAGGTTAATTTATAGTCTTAGAAACAGGTTCAAAACTAGCTGATACTACATCGACTAGGTGAAGAGGGCACCAGAGTATGTTGGGGTTGTTGCAGCAATACAGTCTGAGCTTTGCAGTCAGATGACAGATGATACTGCACTACATGTACCACAAGGCCTAGCTTAACTGCAGATCTACCTGTTCTCAGCTTTATAAGGTAATAAATTTATTTAAAATGTTCTTCTAAAAATTTCAATTATTTTTTAAATGAATTTATTTATCCCAATTTAGGACCTCTTTAAGTACTATAAATACCTCATTGCCTGTAGGTCCTAAAGATGTGATGATCTCCACCCGCGTCGCCAAGATGTTCATACGTGCCGCCCATCGTCCCCATGGCTTCAATTAGTTAATGACGGTGACACGCGTGTGATAAACCAAAGTGTAAATAATATGTATTATAGACTTTTTAGTGTTTAAGAAGAAAGAAGAAGGCACTCGAACTTATGCCCGAAATGCATCCTGCAATAGATCCTCACATCTTTAAGACCTACAGGCAATGAGGTATTTATAATTTTAAATGAATAAAATTTACAATTTAAAAAAAATAAATAATATGAATATTACTTAATGCCAAAGGCGCCCATAGGGTATTTTCCAGGGGGGCTAACATAGCGGATGGTCTGAGGCACCCCCATGAAGAGGGCGGTCCGGGGATATTTTGAGAAAATAAAAAATATTTTTGAGCGTTCTGGAAGAAAAGTTTACCTTACTTGAAGCCCACAATTTCCCATGTAAACCTTTAACTAAAAAAATCAATAGGACTAACAAAATCAATAATACTGGTGTATTTTAGTTCCAGTTGTCTTATTTATAATGATATTCAAGACTTTTGAATCACCCTGTATAATACAGTGACACTACCACTTACTCTATACCACCCCCATTCCAATGAGAGTGCAAAAATGCATTTACTGCAAATACCAGATGACAATCTGTGAAATTGTCACATAAAGTCCATTATTTTGTTCTAAAGTAAAATGTGTATAAAAATTTGCTTTATTTTGAAATATTGTAAATAATGTTTCCTAAAGCCACGTCCCCACACTTCCCCCCCCCCAGCCTTAATTAGAGCGCCCATGTTTAATGCTGTAATTAAATTAAGTAGATGTATATTAAAATGTCTTTTGAACTTATTTTCATGTGAATGTGTTGTAATTTAGATTGTTACTCTGTAATTATCGTTAAATTGCACTTGATTGTAAGTTTATTATGTTTTTTCCATCTTAAGTACTTCTATTCTAATCTCAAGGTGAGAATATGTGTACGGGTTCGATTCCTGGGCGCAGTGATAATTTCACAACCATAAAATATCCCAAAAATAGCTGTAATGTACCAACCCTAGGCTCATAAAAAACAATAATACTGTCCGCATTTTCCTTTGCAATTTGATAGTGTTATTCGCTCTGTTCACAGCCTTGCTTTGGCATTCGGCCATTCTATATCCACGGGCGTTATGATTCCCGGCGTTCTATTTAGCTTGGCCTCCAGTTTGACTTACAAGTTCTTTTACCGCACATTTTTAACATATCGTGAAGGTAAAACTTATTTTATTGAAATCAGACTACTAATAACGTTGTTATAGTGAAAAACCACTCTTTTCACCGCCATTTTGAAACGACTAAATGAATTTTCAAATTTGTTGGTACATCGGTGGATAACTTAAACGTAGGTTTTTAATTCAAATATCATCAAAATCGGATGGAATTTACTGTTTTCAATCATTAAAACCCCTTGTTTGACTGAAATTCCTCCCCAAAAGAATACTTCCGGTAGCCCGATTTTATTTTCATGAAAATGGGACAAAAAATGCCACCTGTAAGTCTTGTAAAAATGCTCAAAACGAGTTCTGGGTGTCAAGATCGGTGCTCGTTTCACCCAGTCTTACCGCGCTGATGGCTTGAATATCTCATTTTTTCAAAGAAAATTCGATAATAATTTAATTATTATTATTCTAATATTTGATAATAGTAATAACAATAAGCTCACTTCACACTGAAGTTAACTTTTAATATGTAAATTAACTCTTTAAACTGACCTAAAAAATCAAAATATCTGTAACTTAGCGTAGGAAAAAAAGAAAACTTTGATAAAGAGTATTTAAAATGTTGTTACAGTAGAAAATCAATAGTAGGATTGTAGTTGGCAGACTGTCAAACTATCTAAAGTAAAGGACTAAACTATCATAAAGGATTTTATCACCTGGAAAAGTACAGAAATAGTCCTAAATCATTAGTACAAAACAAAATATTTGTCTGTCATTTTTGTTATTATCAAGTCACTCAGAAGGTGTCTAATTATAGGGAGTGTCAAATTGTCAAGTTTCCACTGTGCATAAAAATACAATCTATATTTTATTGAAAAATAGCTCAGTAAAGTTGCTGTCGAGAGCCGAGTTCAGAAATAATATTGGACTATGACACAAAGCAGCAATAATCCACAGTTGGTGTAATAACAATTTGGACTTAGTAAACTCATAACCCGTGTCGCCAAAGTGAAGGACAAACGAGGCTGTAACACGTAACATGGGGCAGCAGGTGAATATTGGTTTTTAATAGGATTTCTCGGCAATATTGGTTCTTACTGACATAACCTACACGTACAAGCACAAAGGAAGGGTTCAAAGTGTATTGTTTTGAAGCTTTCAGCTAATTTTGTTAGGTTGTCCTTTCTCAGAAAAATTACAACTGGATTGTGTCCGACTTAACTGGATATACCTGACCACTCTCATGAGGGTATTTTAAGGCAAATATGTGCTGAAGGATGAGTGTGATGAGTGGTAGTAGTGAGTTATAAGGTGTAGTCTTGTTACAAACTAATGCAGACTCTTCCTTAGAATGGTCATTAATTAATAGCCCAATGACCAATGGAAATACAAGGACCAACGGCTTAACGTGACTTCCGAACCACGCAGGTGATGGTCTGATATGTCTAAACGATGGTGGAAGTTGATGCGGGTATCATCAGATGATCACTGAGACTATCTGAGCCGCTTTGGACCTATATCATCCTCAAAACCTGACCACCATGAAGCTGGATTACAGGACCACACCACGAGTGCCAGTCAAGCTAAAAAGACGTCCGGCAAGAGCTGAGTGAAGCACAACATGGATTTAGGAGTGGAAGATCACCACCAGTGAGTGCTATACTTAGCCTCATGACTATGGTAACAGAAGATTTTGAGCAAAAATCTTCAGTCTTGCTAAATCTCTGCGACTTATGTAAAGCTTTTGATGTCGTATCTCATAACATCCTCATCTCTAAAATGACTATGTACGGAATTGGTGGTTCTGCTCTGGGAACAATTTCTATCTACCTTGCTAACAGAAAACAATTGGTTTCTGTGAATGGGGCTTCATCAAGCCTAAGAAATTTGACACATGGTGTCCCGCGAGGTTCGGTCCTCGACCGCTGCTGTTCTCAATCATGATAAATGACCTTTGGCTAAATGGTTCGACATTTCTTTGCAGACCACACAACCCTCATATCAAGAGGAGGCGACATTCCCGCTTCACGGACCGAAGCTCAAGACCTGCTGAACCTGACTAAAGTGTGGTTCACAAATTATAAATTGAAGCTTAACGATGACAAGACACAGTCCATCCTATGTACCTTGAAGTCCAGTGAGGGAGCAGTGCACTGTTAGGCTGTTGGGTTTTGGATTGACCCTTAGTTGAGCTGGAATCAACACATATCTCAGGTATGTGTCAAACTATCAAGAGTGTGTTTCTTCCTTAGAGAACTAAAACATGTACTGACTAAACCACACCTGCTGACAGTGTATCATGCTCTCTTTCATAGCCACATCTTGTACGGGGGCACTCAGCACATACTCAGGACATACTGGTTCTACAGAAGAGAGCAATAAGAGTAATCACTAACTCCGGACATCTGGACCACTGCAGACCTCTTTTCAAAGAGCTGAAGGTCCTTACTGTATTTGGCTAACTTATGTCTTCAGCATTTTAACCTTGCTCAAAGAAAACTTAGAAAATTACAGAAGAAGAGAGAGCCAACACAACTACAATACCCGGAATGCCGGAGATTTAGACCTTCTTAGATGTCGGCTCAGTCTGACCCAGAGATCCTATCCTCACTCAGCCATGAAGATATATAATTCTCTCCCGGAAGAAATGCGCAGCTTGAGCTTAAAGCCCTTCACATTCGGTTGAGAGAATGTTTAATAAGGAAGCCGCTGTACTCTCTGCAGGAGCTGAGTGAGGAGCATTCTCTGGAATAAATACCATCCTACTGACCAGCAATGATTTTTGCCAATGCTGCCTCTACCTAAGACTGACGCAATCTATCCGAAAATCTTCGGTCAGCGATGAAGAGGACAAGTATCAAGTAAGTAAGTAAGCTTTAATTATGTTTTGATTCAGTTTCCTGTTACATGGTGTTATTACTTGATCTACTGTAAAAAATCTACTGTAAGTTACTTGATCCTAGATACAATTGGTAGAAAAAGATACTGTCAAATTGATCAAAGAACTATTGCTAACCTGTGTTTCTGTTGTTGATTCATCCTCTTCACCTTCAGACCACGCTGTCTTGTGCACTATTATACAATCTTCAGAAGATCCACTGCACTGAGTCCCTACAGTAACTGCAATCCTGTCTGTATCAATTTCGTTCACTTCACCCACCGCCATTGAAACAATACTTTCAGCAACTGTCTTCTCGTCCGTTTCAATTTTGTTCTCTCTACCCGCCATTGTTGAAAGTTCAGAGTCACACATTTTAAAATTTGTAACACAAGTTTGTAGTCCTCCGCCTTGAGTTAGGTTTGTTTGATATTTAAGTGTTGGAGCAAAATATCTTCCCAAACAAAAGTTATATTGTGCAAGTGAGAAGGTTTTTTCAAGATGTGTATTCCAGATCTGAAAAGAAACAGACAAAATTATAACAATAATTTTTACTTTTAAGTCCTTTAAAATTTGGTCTCAACCAACATTCCCATGTGCCCTAAAGGGTTTTATGGCATTTTTCCACCGAAATCAACACAAAACAAGATGTGTAATGTTTAACAACCCTTAAAACCTCATTTCATCAAAAATTAATTTGCACATACACTGTAATAGTTATATTAAAACAAGAAATTGTACTTCATTATGATAGCAATAGTTCGGATTACCAGAATGCCCAACGCAATGGATGTGTTAAAAACACCTGTCACCTGTGTTTTGTATTAAGGACACAAACTAGGTCTAAAAAAATCAAATGACATGGTCACACAAATCGAACCCAAGCTAATGTTACTAAGTGAATATGAAACGTAACGTTATAACTATCAATTGCACTGTAGACATTACTGTCGATTATCAAAACAGCTCTGGCACAATGTAATATAAAATAAGTCAATAGTTCTATACGTCTATACGTGCAACCGATTCTGAGTTACATAGTGCAGTAAATATTTTTACCGCATTTAAAAGCATTAATGGATAGTTAACAGATAATCAACTGATTTTTTTAAAAAAATTTAGTTTAATAATAGGCACATTATCTTTAAGGTGTAGGGAAAGAGTAGACTTAGGATAGTACCCCTTTGTGTGTAGCGTTTGGATTGCATTTTGTTTTGCACATTAATGAGGTTAGGCCAATCATAAAGGTCAGTCTATTTGTGTACATGTCTAACAGGATTGTGTTAAAACAATGGAACACAAGTTTAGCACAAACTGATATCAAACCTCTTGAATATGGGTTGTCTAAGCAGTAAAGTGTACATTAACAATCCAAGGAAAATTATCACAAGTCAATGATAAATATTAAGACATGCCTGGCATATTTTAAATTAAAATGGCCATAATCTTAATGCCTAGGCTTGAGCAGCCGGAATTACTATATTACAGGCTTACGGTATGATTCGCGATGCCACTCAGTCTCAGTACTGAGGATGCCACATTATAGAATGGGCAAACGTCAGAAGCTAGTGTTAGTTGTCTGACACGGTATGTACTATATATGAAAATATGTAAGAAATGTTACTTTTGTAAGAGCTTGTTTAATTATTCATCCATTTAACACCAGTCAACAACATAATAATAATAATTGTAAACAACATAAGTACAACATACGATTTCCACAGATTAGTATATATAATTATATCAGAATGATATTGGAATCCTGGAATTTTATAAAATGGCTATCACTTATGCACTTCTTGCTCGCTAGAGATATAGCCTCTAGGTCTATTAGAACCCACACTTACAAAGAATCCAGCTGTTGTTAATGTCCTTCTCATAACCAGTCCACGTGATAAACAAGTTCACCCAGCTAAAAGTAGTGTTGGCCTGGTTCAAGTCCACTGTGATCCTAGGCCTAACTAGATTACTGTCGAAACTAGAGCTTATCAAAGACGGTCAGAAAATTGCCGAACACGCTACTTATCTCAAATTTTTAGGTTACAAAGATATAAACACAACTGTAAACAGCCAGCAGACGATACTAAAACCCGTAGATAAACTCTTTCTACGGACTCTGTCACTGCCTTCGCACTCTCACACTATAAATAGTGTTCACCTTTCAACAGTCAATGATCAAACCGAACCGAACCGCAATAAGCTCAAGCTACTTTACGTTTCTTTTGTTTTCTTTTTTTTTAACACAACAACAAATATTGTACTTTAAATATATCAGAATAAAAATTATTGAAACATACTTAAATATAGTGTATGTGGTCAAGTGGAAGAGAGGAATAATTTAAACCACCAATAATGGGCTACTATACTAGAACCGTATCAGTGGTCAATAATCATAGCACATTAATCACATTCCTGTAATTCATTCATTCATTTCACCACTTTTTGTATCATCTTCACCTTGTCAACACAATAATTATTGTTAATTGACAAATAAATTAAATTAAATAAACAATCTAACTCAAACTATTAATTTGCTCAAATCCGACTATGAAGACATTAAGAAACTGTATGGTGGTGTTAAAACACAAAATGTTAATCGCCCATTCTCCACGAGCGGGCAAAACGCGACCGTTTGCCGGCGCGCCCGCTCGAACATTTTGACTATTCTCCATGAGCGGTTGATTGAACGCCGGCAAACGGCGACCAACCCGCGAGCAAACCGCTCTCCCATTCTCCACGGGCAGGCAAAACGCGACTGTTTGCCGGCCCGAGTATTTTACAGTATTATTGAATGTCCATTGCTATCCATTTTATGACAGACCACAATATTCTAGCTAGGTTTATGGAATATCTAAATTAATTTTGTATCATCTATTTTTGTTTTTTTTTGCATTATAAAAAAACTTTGATAATTAGTATATTTCTAAAATTGAAACAAGTATTAAACTATTTAATTACTTAACCTAACCTAAAATATTTAACTAGATAATTAAGCCTAAAAACTACTGGCAAAGGGACCAAGAAAATAGTTTAGATTTTACAAAAAACTTTTCAGTATCAAACATTTTAACAACACTCAGTTCACTATGCCGGTCTATTGAGCACTGATGGCAGTGATGAGGCGGGTGAACAGCGCGCAAACCGCTACGTGGAGAATAGCAGGCGGTTCACCGGCGCGCCGTTCTGACGCCTCTTCGGGCGTGCGACCCGCTCACCCGCCTGCTCACGCGTCCTCCCGCGACCGGCAACCTGCTCGTGGAGACGGCTCCATTTAAACCCATTGGTTCTGTTACTCACGCGGTTCAGACGCCGGCAAACGGTCGCGTTTTACCTGCTCGTGGAGAATGGGCCTTAGTGAAATGTGCCTGAGGCGAGAGGAGGAGGTTGTCAGGCTGCAGGAGGATTTAGAGAGCTGCCGGAACAACTTGAAGAAAGGCACGGGAACCTTTGATGGTTCGCTAGATGACTTTCCCCCACTATGCCTGAGCAATAGATTCTCCTGCCTCGCTCTTGATGTTGATGCGAGTCGAACTGCTGGAGGCCGACAAGAGCTGTCCAGAAGCTGGAGTGATGTCGAGCCAAGGCGCGGAGCTGCAGCGGGACCCAAGAGCAGCTGGAGAGCCGCAAGTCGCAACCCAACATCGGAGCTCTCGGAATCCACCTACAGGTTCACGTCATCATCCTTCTATGAACTCTAAGACTAACCTAAATTGTTCTGTTTCAGATAGGCCTAACCACTTAAAAGCTAGCACCCCGGCTCCCAAGACCTTATCCAAACTAACAAAAGCAAAATAACCAAACCTGACCCAACACCAAATGTAAGTGGAACTAGTTGTTGTAAAAGTGAAAATAAGAGTGAGCCTAGAATTAATGTAATGATACTTGGTGATAGTCATAGTAGACACCTTTCCTTTAAATTGCCAAATCAGCTAGGTAATAAATATAATGTTTTTACGCTGGGTAGATCAGGAGCGGGAATCATGGACGTACTGTCTGATGTAGAAGTGAGTACAAAAAGTCTAGCCAGATCTGACTGTGTAGTAGTAGTAGCTGGTAGTAACGATATTAAGCCAAATCTTGAGACTATCGTCACTAAGGAGGTAGAAAATAAGCTAAATTATCTTAGAAACAAAACCAATGTTGTACTTGTCACCCTACCACCTAGGTTTAATGATGTACCAGTAAACTTGACAGAAGCTATTTTCAGATGTAACTCAAACTTGCTTAGACAAACTTCAGATAAATTTCCATTTGTTGATATTACCCGTTACCCACCAGGTAACCCGTATACCTACCAGGTACCCCGTTACCCACCAGGTACCCAGTGTACCTACCAGGTACCCCGTTATACCCACCAGGTACCCCGTTATACCCACCAGGTACCCTGTATACCTACCAGGTACCCCGTATACCTACCAGGTACCCCGTGTACCTACCAGGTACTCTGTATACCTACCAGGTACCCCGTAAACCTACCAGGTACCCCGTTATACCCACCAGGTACCCTGTATACCCACCAGGTAACCCCTGTATACCTACCAGGGCACCCCTGCACCTACCAGGTACTCTGTATACCTACCAGGTACCCCGTATACCTACCAGGTACTCTGTATACCTACCAGGTACCCCGTGTACCTACCAGGTACTCTGTATACCTACCAGGTACCCCGTATACCTACCAGGTACTCTGCATACCTACCAGGTACCCCGTTATACCCACCAGGTACCCTGTATACCTACCAGGTACCCCTACCCACCAGGTACCCTGTGTACCTACCAGGTACCCTGTATACCTACCAGGTAACCTCATACCTACCAGGAACCCCGTTACCCACCAGGTACCCCGTGTACCTACCAGGTACCCTGTATACCTACCAGGTACCCCGTATACCTACCAGGAACCCCGTTACCCACCAGGTACCCTGTATACCTACCAGGTACCCCGTTATACCCACCAGGTACCCTGTATACCTACCAGGTACCCCGTATACCTACCAGGTACCCCGTTATACCCACCAGGTACCCTGTATACCTACCAGGTACCCTGTATACCTACCAGGTACCCCTGTACCTACCAGGTACCCCGTTATACCCACCAGGTACCCTGTATACCTACCAGGTACTCTGTATACCTACCAGGTACCCTGTGTACCTACCAGGTACCTCACCAGGTACCCCGCATACTACCAGGTACCCTGTTATACCCACCAGGTACCCTGTATACCTACCAGGTACCCCGTATACCTACCAGGTACCCCTGTACTACCACCAGGTACTCTGTATACCCACCAGGTACCCTGTATACCCACCAGGTACTCCTGTATACCTACCAGGTACCCCTGTACCCACCAGGTACCCCTGATACCTACCAGGCACCCTGTATACCCACCAGGTACTCTGTATACCTACCAGGTACCCCGTTATACCCACCAGGTACCCTGTATACCTACCAGGTACCCCGTTACCCACCAGGTACCCCGTGTACCTACCAGGTACTCTGTATACCTACCAGGTACCCCGTATACCTACCAGGAACCCCGTTACCCACCAGGTACCCTGTGTACTCACCAGGTACCCTGTATACCTACCAGGTACCCTGCATACCTACCAGGAACCCCTGTACCACCAGGTACCCCGTATACCTACCAGGAACCCCGTTACCCACCAGGTACCCCGTGTACCTACCAGGTACCCTGTATACCTACCAGGTACCCTGTATACCCAACCAAGAACCCTGTTACCCACCAGGTACCCAGTGTACCTACCAGGTACCCCCTGTTATACCCACCAGGTACCCTGTTACCCACCAGGTACCCTGTGCCACCTACCAGGAACCCTGCCACCACCAGGTACCCCGTGTACCTACCAGGTACCCTGTTACCAACCAGGTACCCCGTTACCCACCAGGTACCCCGTTACCCACCAGGTACCCCTTGAACCTACCAGGTACCCGTTACCCACCAGGTACCACGTGTACCTACCAGGTACCCCGTTACAAACCAGGTACCACGTGTACCTACCAGGTACCCCGTTACCCACCAGGTACCACGTGTACCTACCAGGTACCCCGTTACCCACCAGGCACCACGTTACCAACCAGGTACCCCGTTACCCACCAGGTACCCCGTGTACCTACCAGGTACCCCGTTACCCACCAGGTACCCCGTTACCCACCAGGTACCACGTTACAAACCAGGTACCCTGTTACCCACCAGGTACCACGTGTGTACCTACCAGGTACCTGTTACCCACCAGGTACCCTGTTACCCACCAGGTACCTCTTGAACCTACCAGGTACCCGTTACCCACCAGGCACCACGTGTACCCACCAGGTACCCCGTTACCCACCAGGGTACCACGTGTACCACTGGGTACCCTGTTACCCACCAGGTACCACGTGTACCTACCAGGTACCCTGTTACCCACCAGGGTACCACGTGTACCTACCAGGTACCCTGTTACCCACCAGGTACCACGTGTACCTACCAGGTACCCCGTTACCCACCCAGGTATACCCTTGAACCTACCAGGTACCCGATACCCACCAGTACCACGTGTACCTACCAGGTACCCCGTTACCCACCAGGTACCACGTGTACCTACCAGGTACCCCGTTACCCACCAGGTACCCCGTTACCCACCAGGTACCCCTTGAACCTACTAGGTACCCGTTACCCACCAGGTACCACGTGTACCTACCAGGTACCCCGATACCCACCAGGTACCACGTGTACCTACCAGGTACCCCGTTACCCACCAGGTACCACGTGTACCTACCAGGTACCCCGTTACCCACCAGGTACCACGTGTACCTACCAGGTAACCCTGTTTACCTCCCAGGCACCCCCTGTGCCCCACCAGGTACCCCTGTGTGCACCCACCAGGTACCCTGTTACCCACCAGGTACCCTTGTTACAAACAGGTACCACTGTGCCTACCAGGTACCCCGTTACCCACCAGGTACCACGTGTACCTACCAGGTACCCTGTTACCCACCAGGTACCACGTGTACCTACCAGGTACCCTGTTACCCACCAGGTACCACGTGTACCTACCAGGTACCCTGTTAGCCACCAGGTACCCCTGTTACTACCAGGTACCCTGTTACCCACCAGGTACCACGTGTACCACCAGGTACCCCGTTACCCACCAGGTACCACGTTACCTACCAGGTACCCTGTTAGCCACCAGGTACCACGTGTACCTACCAGGTACCCCGTTAGCCACCAGGTACCCCGTTACCTACCAGGTACCCCGTTACCCACCAGGTACCACGTGTACCTACCAGGTACCCCGTTAGCCACCAGGTACCACGTTACCTACCAGGTACCCCGTTACCCACCAGGTACCCCGTTACCTACCAGGTACCCCGTTACCCACCAGGTACCACGTGTACCTACCAGGTACCCCGTTACCCACCAGGTACCACGTTACCTACCAGGTACCCCATTAGCCACCAGGTACCACGTGTACCTACCAGGTACCCCGTTAGCCACCAGGTACCCTGCCTACCAGGTATTCTTGTTACCACCAGGTACCACGTGTACCTACCAGGTACCCTGTTACCCACCAGGTACCACTGCCACCACCAGGTACCCTGTTTACCTCCCAGGCACCCCGTTACCCACCAGGTACCCCGTGTACCTACCAGGTACCCCGTTACCCAACAGGTACCACGTGTACCTACCAGGTACCCGTTACCCACCAGGTACCACGTGTACCTACCAGGTACCCCGTTACCCACCAGGTACCACGTGTACCTACCAGGTACCCTGTTACCCACCAGGTACCACGTGTACCTACCAGGTACCCCGTTAGCCACCAGGTACCCCGTTACCTACCAGGTACCCCGTTACTCACCAGGTACCCCGTTACCTACCAGGTACCCCGTTACCCACCAGGTACCACGTGTACCTACCAGGTACCCCTGCCACCACCAGGTACCACGTGCCACCTACCAGGTAACCCTGTTAGCCACCAGGTACCACGTGTACCTACCAGGTACCCCGTTAGCCACCAGGTACCCCGTTACCTACCAGGTACCCCGTTACCCACCAGGTACCACGTGTACCTACCAGGTACCCCGTTAGCCACCAGGTACCACGTTACCTACCAGGTACCCCGTTACCCACCAGGTACCCCGTTACCTACCAGGTACCCCGTTACCACCAGGTACCACGTGTACCTACCAGGTACCCCGTGTACCTACCAGGTACCCCGTTAGCCACCAGGTACCCCTGTTACTACCAGGTACCCCCTGTTACCCACCAGGTACCACGTGTACCTACCAGGTACCCTGTTACCCACCAGGTACCACGTGGCCTACCAGGTACCCTGTTACCCACCAGGTACCACGTGTACCTACCAGGTACCCCGTTACCCACCAGGTACCCCGTTACCTACCAGGTACCCCGTTACCCACCAGGTACCACGTGTACCTACCAGGTACCCCGTTACCCACCAGGTACCACGTGTACCTACCAGGTACCCTGTTACCACCAGGTACCACGTGTACCTACCAGGTACCCCTGCCACCACCAGGTACCACGTGTACCTACCAGGTACCCCGTTACCCACCAGGTACCACGTGTACCTACCAGGTACCCTGTTACCCACCAGGTACCACGTGTACCTACCAGGTACCCCGTTAGCCACCAGGTACCCCGTTACCTACAAGGTACCCCGTTACCTACCAGGTACCCCGTTACCCACCAGGTACCACGTGTACCTACCAGGTACCCCGTTACCCACCAGGTACCACGTTACCTACCAGGTACCCTGTTAGCCACCAGGTACCACGTGTACCTACCAGGTACCCCGTTAGCCACCAGGTACCCTGTTACCTACCAGGTACCCTGTTACCCGTACCACGTGTACCTACCAGGTACCCCAGCCACCAGGTACCACGTTACCTACCAGGTACCCCACCCACCAGGTACCCTGTTACCTACCAGGTACCCTGTTACCCACCAGGTACCACGTGTACCTACCAGGTACCCTGTTACCCACCAGGTACCACGTTACCTACCAGGTACCCCATTACTGGGTGCCCCGTTGTACCCACCAGGTACCTGTGCCTACCAGGTGCCCCGTGCCTGCACCAGATTGCCCGTGTACCTACCAGGTACCCTGTATACCTACCAGGTGCCCATACCTACCAGGTGCCCTGTATGCCACTGCCAGCCATTCCTCCATTCCTTCCATTCCATTCCATTCCATTCTGTTCCTACCATTCCCATTACCATTCCATTACCAGGGCTTCCATTACCATTCCTTCCATTACCATGTCCCATTACCCTTAACCCCATCCTACCAGGAACCCCGTTACCCACCAGGTGCCCTGTCCACCACCAGGTGCCCCGTTATACCCAGGTGCCCTGTACCCTGGGTACCCCGTATGCCTACCAGGTACCCGTTACCCTACTCCCGTCCATTCCAGGTCCATTCCCTCCAGTTACCCTGATTCCTTCCATTACCATTCCATTCCATTCCATTCCCAGGTGCCCCATTCCTTCCCGTCCATTCCATTCCTTCCAGACCAATTCCCATTCCATTACCTACCATTCCATTACCATTACCACCCATTACCACCATTGCCAGCCATTACCTTCCACCAGGTACCATTCCACCAGGTGCCACTTGCACCTACCAGGTACCCGTTACCCACCATTCCTTCCATTACCATTCCATTCCGTTACCCACCAGGTACCATTGTTCCATTCCAGGTGCCATTGTTACCTACCAGGTGCCGTTACCCACCAGGTACCACGTTGTACCTGGGTGCCCGTTACCAGGTGCCCGCCAGACCTACCAGGTGCCCGTTACCCACCAGGTGCCACGTTACCTGCCTGGGTGCCCGTTGCCACCAGGTGCCATGTGCCGGGTACGTTACCCACCAGGTACCCCGTTACCCACCAGGTACCCCTTGGACCTACCAGGTACCCGTTACCCACCAGGTACCGTGTACCTACCAGGTACCCGTTACCTGGGTACCACGTGTACCTACCAGGTGCCGTTACCCACCAGGTACCACGTGTACCTACCAGGTACCGTTACCCACCAGGTACCCCGTGTACCTGGTTTACCTACCAGGCCCGTTACCCACCAGGTACCCCGTGTAGCCCACCAGGTACCCGTTACCCACCAGGTGCCCCGTTGCCAAACAGGTACCACGTTGTCCACCAGGTACCCGTTACCACCAGGTGCCACGTGTACCTACCAGGTACCCGTTACCCTGGGTACCACGTGTACCTACCAGGTACCTGTTGCCCACCAGGTACCGTGTGCCTACCAGGTACCCCGTTAGCCACCAGGTGCCCGTTACCTGGGTACCCTGTTACCCAGGTACCACGTGTGCCTACCAGGTACCGTTACCCACCAGGTACCACGTTACCTACCAGGCGGGTGCCCTGTTACCCACCAGGTACCACGTGTACCTACCAGGTGCCCCGGTTGGCGCAGGTGCCATTCCATACCATTACCATTCCATTCCATTCCCACCATTACCACCATTACCATTACCATTCCATTACCAGGCCATTACCATTACCAGGCCATTCTTCCATTCCATTCCATTACCCACCAGGTCCATTACCTACAGGTACCATTCCTTCCATTACCATTACCCTGTTACCACAGGTTGCACCTACCAGGTACCCGTTACCTCCCAGGTACCCCAGTTCCCACCAGGTACCCCGTGTACCTACCAGGTACCCGTTGCCCACCAGGTACCGTGTGCCTGCGGAGGTCCACCACGTTACCCAGGGTTGCCACGGTACCACGTGTGCCTGTACCAGGTTACCCGTTACCCACCAGGTACCACGTGTACCTACCAGGTACCCTGTTGCCACCAGGTACCACGTGTACCACCAGGTACCGTTAGCCACCAGGTGCCCGTTACCCACCAGGTACCCCGTTACCCACCAGGTACCCCGTTACCCACCAGGTACCCCGTTACCCACCAGGGTACCACGTGTTGCCTACCAGGTACCCGTTGCCACCAGGTACCACGTTACCTACCAGGTACCCCGTTAGCCACCAGGTGCGTGTGCCCCACCAGGTACCGTTACCCACCAGGTACCCCGTTACCCACCAGGTACCCCGTTACCCACCAGGGGTGCCACGTGTGCCACCAGGTACCCTTCCATTCCATTCCATTCCAGTCCATTACCATTCTTCCATTCCATTCCATTCCCATTCCATTCCATTCCATTCCATTCCATTCCATTCCATTCCATTCCATTCCATTCCATTCCATTCCATTCCATTACCATTCAAAAGGTTCATTCTTCAGGTCCCCTGTTACCCACCAGGTACCACGTGTTACCTACCAGGTACCCTGTTACCCTGGGTCCGTGTACCTAGGTCCCCATTCACCCACCAGTGCCTCCATTCCATTCCATTCCATTCCATTCCATTCCAGGTACCATTCCATTCCATTCCATTCCATTCCCACCAGGTTCCATTCTTCACCTACCATTACCCCCGTTACCCTGGTACCACCACCCCTGTTACCCACCAGGTGCCATTACCTAGGTACCCGTTAGCCGGTGCCCAGTTACCTGGTACCCCGTTGCCACCAGGTACCACGTGTGCCTACCAGGTACCGTTAGCCACCAGGTACCACGTTGCCACCAGGTACCCGTTACCTACCAGGTACCCGTTGCCACCAGGTGCCGGTGGCCACCTGCCAGGTACCCGTTGCCCACCAGGTGCCACGTTGCCTACCAGGTACCCCTTCCACCATTACCATTACCATTACCATTCCATTCCACCACCCACCATTACCACCACATACCTTCCAAGGTACCGTTTACCTCCCAGGTACCCGTTACCCACCAGGTACCCCGTGTACCTGGTACCACCGTTACCCACCAGGTACCCTGTTACCCACCAGGTACCACGTGTTACCTACCAGGTACCCGTTACCCACCAGGTACCACGTGTGCCACCAGGTGCCCCGTTACCCACCAGGCTACGTGTACCTGGTGCCCCGTTACCCACCAGGTGCCACGTGTACCTACCAGGTGCCCTTACCACCAGGGCTCGTGTGCCTACCAGGTACCCCCGTTCCAGCCACCAGGTACCACGTTACCTACCAGGTACCCCACCCACCAGGTACCCTGTTACCTACCAGGTACCCCGTTACCCACCAGGTACCACGTGTACCTACCAGGTACCCCGTTACCCACCAGGTACCACGTTACCTACCAGGTACCCCATTAGCCACCAGGTACCACGTGTACCTACCAGGTACCCCGTTAGCCACCAGGTACCCCGTTACCTACCAGGTACCCCGTTACCCACCAGGTACCACGTGTACCTACCAGGTACCCCGTTACCCACCAGGTACCACGTGTACCTACCAGGTACCCCGTTTACCTCCCAGGCACCCCGTTACCCTCCAGGTACCCCGTGTACCTACCAGGTACCCCGTTACCCACCAGGTACCCCTGCCACCAACAGGTACCACGTGTACCTACCAGGTACCCTGTTACCCACCAGGTACCACGTGTACCTACCAGGTACCCCTGCCACCACCAGGTACCACGTGTACCTACCAGGTACCCTGTTACCCACCAGGTACCACGTGTACCTACCAGGTCCCCCTGCCACCACCAGGTACCACACGTACCCACCAGGTACCCTGTTACCCACCAGGTACCACGTGTACCTACCAGGTACCCTGTTAGCCACCAGGTACCCGTTGCCACTACCAGGTACCCTGTTAGCCACCAGGTACCACGTGTACCTACCAGGTACCCTGTTAGCCACCAGGTACCCCACACTACCAGGTACCCTGTTACCCACCAGGTACCACGTGTACTACCAGGTACCCTGTTAGCCACCAGGTACCCTGTTACCTACCAGGTACCCCTGCCCACCAGGTACCACGTGTACCTACCAGGTACCCTGTTAGCCACCAGGTACCCTGTTACCTACCAGGTACCCCGTTACCCACCAGGTACCACGTGTACCTACCAGGTAACCTGTTAGCCACCAGGTACCCCGTTACCTACCAGGTACCCCGTTACCCACCAGGTACCACGTGTACCTACCAGGTACCCCGTTACCCACCAGGTACCCCGTTACCCACCAGGTACCCCGTTACCCACCAGGTACCCCGTTACCTACCAGGTACCCCGTTACCCACCAGGTACCACGTGTACCTACCAGGTACCCCGTTACCCACCAGGTACCACGTGTACCTACCAGGTACCCCGCACACCAGGTACCCTGTTACCTACCAGGTACCCCAGCACCAGGTACCACGTTACCAGGTACCACGTGTACCTACCAGGTACCCCGTTACCCACCAGGTACCACGTGTACTACCAGGTACCCTGTTACCCCCTCCAGGCACCACGTTACCTACCAGGTACCCTGTTAGCCACCAGGTACCACGTGTACCTACCAGGTACCCCGTTACCCACCAGGTACCACGTGTACCTCCAGGTACCCCGTTACCCACCAGGTACCACGTGTACCTACCAGGTACCCCGTTACCCACCAGGTACCCCGTTACCTACCAGGTACCCCGTTACCCACCAGGTACCCCGTTACCAACCAGGTACCCCGTTACCCACCAGGTACCACGTGTACCTACCAGGTACCCCGTTAGCCACCAGGTACCCCGTTACCCACCAGGTACCCCGTTACCCACCAGGTACCACGTGTACCTACCAGGTACCCCGTTACCCACCAGGTACCACGTTACCTACCAGGTACCCCGTTAGCCACCAGGTACCATGTGTACCTACCAGGTACCCCGTTACCCACCAGGTACCCCGTTAGCCACCAGGTACCACGTGTACATACCAGGTACCCTGTGCCCCACCAGGTACCCCACCTACCAGGTACCCCGTTACCCACCAGGTACCACGTGTACCTACCAGGTACCCCGTTACCCACCAGGTACCACTGCCCTACCAGGTACCACGTTACCTACCAGGTACCCCGTTACCCACCAGGTACCACGTGTACCTACCAGGTACCCCGTTACCCACTAGGTACCACGTTACCTACCAGGTACCCCGTTAGCCACCAGGTACCACGTGTACCTACCAGGTACCCCGTTAGCCACCAGGTACCCCGTTACCTACCAGGTACCCCGTTACCCACCAGGTACCACGTTACCTACCAGGTACCCCGTTAGCCACCAGGTACCACGTGTACCTACCAGGTACCCCGTTACCCACCAGGTACCCCGTTACCTACCAGGTACCCCGTTACCCACCAGGTACCACGTGTACCTACCAGGTACCCCGTTAGCCACCAGGTACCCCGTTACCTACCAGGTACCCTGTTACCCACCAGGTACCACGTGTACCTACCAGGTACCCTGTTACCCACCAGGTACCACGTGTACCTACCAGGTACCCTGTTACCCACCAGGTACCACGTGTACCTACCAGGTACCCCGTTACCCACCAGGTACCACGTACCTACCAGGTACCCCGTTACCCACCAGGTACCACGTGTACCTACCAGGTACCCTGTTACCCACCAGGTACCACGTGTACCTACCAGGTACCCCGTTACCCACCAGGTACCACGTACCTACCAGGTACCATGTTACCCACCAGGTACCACGTACCTACCAGGTACCCCGTTACCCACCAGGTACCACGTGTACCTACCAGGTACCCCGTTACCACCAGGTACCACGTGTACCTACCAGGTACCCTGTTACCCACCAGGTACCACGTGTACCTACCTGGTACCCCGTTACCCACCAGGTACCACGTGTACCTACCAGGTACCACGTTACCCACCAGGTACCACGTGTACCTACCAGGTACCCCGTTACCCACCAGGTACCACGTGTACCTACCAGGTACCCCGTTACCCTCCAGGTACCACGTTACCTACCAGGTACCCTGTTAGCCACCAGGTACCACGTGTACCTACCAGGTACCCCGTTACCCACCAGGTACCACGTGTACCTTCCAGGTACCCCGTTACCTACCAGGTACCCCGTTACCCACCAGGTACCACGTGTACCTACCAGGTACCCCGTTAGCCACTAGGTACCCCGTTACCTACCAGGTACCCCGTTACCCACCAGGTACCACGTGTACCTACCAGGTACCCCGTTAGCCACCAGGTACCCCGTTACCTACCAGGTACCCCGTTACCCACCAGGTACCCCGTTACCAACCAGGTACCCCGTTACCCACCAGGTACCACACGTACCTACCAGGTACCCCGTTAGCCACCAGGTACCCCGTTACCCACCAGGTACCCCGTTACCCACCAGGTACCACGTGTACCTACCAGGTACC
Source organism: Matsumurasca onukii (assembly GCA_018831715.1). NCBI lineage: Eukaryota > Metazoa > Arthropoda > Insecta > Hemiptera > Cicadellidae > Matsumurasca > Matsumurasca onukii. The sequence goes on from CM032065.1 coordinate 3,935,500, forward strand.
CCGTTACCCACCAGGTACCACGTTACCTACCAGGTACCCCGTTAGCCACCAGGTACCATGTGTACCTACCAGGTACCCCGTTACCCACCAGGTACCACGTCAGCCACCAGGTACCACGTGTACATACCAGGTACCCCGTTACCCACCAGGTACCCCGTTACCTACCAGGTACCCCGTTACCCACCAGGTACTACGTGTACCTACCAGGTACCCCGTTACCCACCAGGTACCACGTTACCTACCAGGTACCACGTTACCTACCAGGTACCCCGTTACCCACCAGGTACCACGTGTACCTACCAGGTACCCTGTGCCACCACTAGGTACCACGTTACCTACCAGGTACCCCGTTAGCCACCAGGTACCACGTGTACCTACCAGGTACCCCGTTAGCCACCAGGTACCCCGTTACCTACCAGGTACCCCGTTACCCACCAGGTACCACGTTACCTACCAGGTACCCCGTTAGCCACCAGGTACCACGTGTACCTACCAGGTACCCCGTTACCCACCAGGTACCCCGTTACCTACCAGGTACCCCGTTACCCACCAGGTACCACGTGTACCTACCAGGCCCTGTTAGCCACCAGGTACCCCGTTACCTACCAGGTACCCCGTTACCCACCAGGTACCACGTGTACCTGCCCCTGTTACCCACCAGGTACCACGTGTACCTACCAGGTACCCCGTTACCCACCAGGTACCACGTGTACCTACCAGGTACCCCATACCCACCAGGTACCACGTGTACCTACCAGGTACCCCGTTACCCACCAGGTACCACGTACCTACCAGGTACCCCGTTACCCACCAGGTACCACGTGTACCTACCAGGTACCCCGTTACCCACCAGGTACCACGTGTACCTACCAGGTACCATGTTACCCACCAGGTACCACGTGTACCTACCAGGTACCCCGTTACCCACCAGGTACCACCGCGGTACCTACCAGGTACCCCTGCATTCACCACCGGGCCCCACGCAGTACCTACCAGGTACCCCTGCTACCCACCAGGTACCACTGTACCTACCAGGTACCCCAGCACCAGGTACCACGGTACCTACCAGGTGCACCCTGCCACCCACCAGGTACCACGGTACCCACCAGGTACCACGTTACCCACCAGGTACCACGGTACCTACCAGGTACCCCTGCTACCCACCAGGTACCACGCGGTACCTACCAGGTACCCCTGCTACCCACCAGGTACCACGTGTACCTACCAGGTACCCCTGCTACCCACCAGGTACCACGTACCTACCAGGTACCCCTGCTACCCACCAGGTACCACGTGGCCTACCAGGTACCCCTGCTACCCACCAGGTACCCTGTTACCTACCAGGTACCCCTGCTACCCACCAGGTACCCCGTTACCTACCAGGTACCCCTGTTAGCCACCAGGTACCCCTGTTAGCCACCAGGTACCCCGTTACCACCAGGTACCACGTTACCTACCAGGTACCCCTGTTAGCCACCAGGTACCCTGTTACCCACCAGGTACCATGTGTACCTACCAGGTACCATGTTACCCACCAGGTACCACGTTACCTACCAGGTACCATGTTACCCACCAGGTACCCCTGTTAGCCACCAGGTACCACGGTACCTACCAGGTACCCCGTTACCCACCAGGTACCATGTGTACCTACCAGGTACCCCTGTTAGCCACCAGGTACCACGTTACCTACCAGGTACCCCGTTACCTACCAGGTACCCCGTTACCCACCAGGTACCACGTGTACCTACCAGGTACCCTGTTACCCACCAGGTACCCCGTTACCCACCAGGTACCCCGTTACCCACCAGGTACCCCTGTTACCCACCAGGTACCACGTTACCCACCAGGTACCATGTGTACCTACCAGGTACCACGTTACCTACCAGGTACCACGTGTACCTACCAGGTACCACGTTACCTACCAGGTACCATGTTACCCACCAGGTACCACGTACCTACCAGGTACCACGTTACCTACCAGGTACCCCGTTAGCCACCAGGTACCACGTTACCTACCAGGTACCCCTGTTAGCCACCAGGTACCATGTTACCCACCAGGTACCCCGTTACCCACCAGGTACCCCGTTACCTACCAGGTACCCCGTTACCCACCAGGTACCCTGTTACCTACCAGGTACCATGTTACCCACCAGGTACCATGTGTACCTACCAGGTACCTGTTACCCACCAGGTACCATGTTACCCACCAGGTACCGTGTACCTACCAGGTACCTGTTACCCACCAGGTACCATGTGTACCTACCAGGTACCACGTTACCCACCAGGTACCCTGTGTACCTACCAGGTACCCCGTTACCCACCAGGTACCACGTGTACCTACCAGGTACCTGTTACCCACCAGGTACCATGTGTACCTACCAGGTACCCCGTTAGCCACCAGGTACCCTGTTACCCACCAGGTACCATGTGTACCTACCAGGTACCCCTGTTAGCCACCAGGTACCCCTGTTAGCCACCAGGTACCACGTTACCTACCAGGTACCCTGTTACCTACCAGGTACCATGTTACCCACCAGGTACCATGTGTACCTACCAGGTACCCTGTTACCTACCAGGTACCCTGTTACCCACCAGGTACCACGCAGTACCTACCAGGTACCACGTTACCTACCAGGTACCCCTGTTAGCCACCAGGTACCCCTGTTAGCCACCAGGTACCACGTTACCTACCAGGTACCCTGTTACCTACCAGGTACCTGTTACCCACCAGGTACCATGTGTACCTACCAGGTACCATGTTACCCACCAGGTACCATGTGTACCTACCAGGTACCTGTTACCCACCAGGTACCGTGTACCTACCAGGTACCATGTTACCCACCAGGTACCCTGTTACCCACCAGGTACCATGTGTACCTACCAGGTACCCCGTTACCACCAGGTACCACGTGTACCTACCAGGTACCTGTTACCCACCAGGTACCACGTTACCTACCAGGTACCTGTTACCCACCAGGTACCATTCCATTCCATTCCATTCCATTCCATTCCATTCCATTCCATTCCATTCCATTCCATTCCATTCCATTCCATTCCATTCCATTCCATTCCATTCCATTCCATTCCATTCCATTCCATTCCATTCCATTCCACCATTTTGACGGAAAAATAAAAGTTCTAATTGTTACCATTTTCACGGTCCTTATAGAAGGGGTCGAGGGGATTATAAAAATACCTTATGTGATAAGAAAATATTTTTTGCCTGCTAGGCAATGTAAAGTTTTTCTAAAAAATACCTTTTTTTACCTGGAGACTTACAGCCGGAAAAAAACATTTCTTCCGACTATATATGCCATTTTTGGCATCCCCTCGTATCCTTCTACAAGTTCAGTGAATTTGGTTATGATCAGAATAGTTGTATTTTTTGCCAAAAATCGCCAATACCTCAAGATACATAGTATGTAAAATAAAAACGTTCTTAATCTTCGTGTAGGACCTAATGTTTTGTATCACTTTGATAACATAATTTATTCGGTATAAAAACTGTACAAATTATAATGGTTTAGCTAAATCGTTTATTTGATAAGCAATCATACAAATTGTCACCATTACTTACAAGCTTAAATACTTAAAACTACAAGTATATTTACAAGTATGATTTATTCACTAAGATGTCATTGTATAAAAAATGAGTTGAATGATTTGTATTGTTGTTAAGTGAGTGGCTCATGTTCTGTTTTATCTTGTACGAAGGAAGCTGTGAGTAAGGAACGCTGTCGTTGGACTGCATCTGCCACGAAGGAAGGATTGTTTTCTGCTTTTCCTCGTTTCTGGCGTCGTACTTAGCCTGTGAACAGAGTCCGATGCTACAATACACAACTTAGAGCACCTTCTTCCTGTGTTGTGTCCATTTACTCTTTGAATTCATTATTTTAGTTTGTGCTCAGTAAATTATCTACACGTGTTGTTTTAAAAGTCCTCCTTCAGCTTATATTTTGAACAGCAGAAAATGTTCATTAAGCATATGTTATTTTTAGTAGGAGTGGACGGGATCGGCTTTTACCTTTCAGGCAGAAATCAGGCAGAAAACACTTTTCTTTTTTATTTTCAGGAAATTTTCGAGCGGGATTAAAAGCTTGTTTCAGTCATTACAAATAGAAAAGAAAACGTTAAAAATTGAACAGGTTTTTTCATACTTTGTAAAAATAATAAGTCCATAATTATATCCTAATCTACATTTTTGTTTCATTTGCAAGTTTTATAAAAAAAAGGTTACGGTGCAGCATGATTGTACTCTGATTTCACATGATTATATACAATACTGCCATATAATAAAACGTTGTAAAATTACAGGGAATTGTTGACAATTAAATATCAAAAATGGTTGAGATAATAATTCATCTTTTCATGAAATGACTTTATAAATTTTATTTGGATTTGTTTTGTGATTATTAATTCCAAAAATCCCGTCTATCCTAAAAATTACCAAAAATCCCTCCAGCCCGAAATAATTTTGTTTTTAACGTATTCCTGTCCGTTCTTAAAAAATGTTTTGCAGAGTTTTTTGATCCTTGCATCTTGCTGACCCCTACTTATTAGGGTACCCTAAAGTACATTTTGGTGTAATAGAGGAATTTACCCCCCTTCCCCAAAATGAGTCTTGGAGAGTAGTCAAATATTTCTTATGAAAACACCTAAGATGTATATGAGAATATAAGAACGGCGATCTCTTGACTCCCGCTAAAGCCCGCGACGAAAGCACAACTTTTCGAAACCCTAAGGGTTAGGTTTTGAACCGAATCGATATCGAACCCAAACCCAGGAAGTATCAAGTATTGTCAGTACCTCGATACCACTCGTATCGACTGTTTTTTAGTATCGAGCATCAGGGTATCCCTAATAAATGTTGATGACTGTGGTACAAGGAAGGAATGCTCTAGTACAAGGAGAACTGGACAGTCACTGCATGCCGCTTCTGGAATTCACTCCCCGACAGTATCAGAAGTGATCAATGATATACTGTACTTAGAAGTGAACTGAAAAGATCTAAATTGAATTAATAAAAACTGGTTGACAAATTAATGTATGTAATTCTCTCTACTTATAACTAGTAACCACTCATAAAAAACTCCACGCCAATCAACCAAACAATAACAGTCTATTCGATCAGTTGTTTAAAAAATAACTATTTTAGCTGGTAAACACAGATAATCCTCTTAACAAGAAGTATAGGTAAGCGCGCCCGCTTCTCAGTAGAAGTCAGGAGTCTCCTTCAGCAGGGTTTGTGGGGGTAGCTTGTGGGCATGGACGGTAAAAAGGTAAAGGTAAAGTTTGTCTTGTTTAACGAGGCGTAGTTAGGACTACAAAGTCGTCTCTACCACTCAACCTCGACGGTGACCTGGAACTGCGAGTGATGTATGAATGGTTGTTTGATTGCAGGAGTGATTGTAAGGAAATCGTCCTATGTTCTTGTAAATCACAAGTTAATTTATAATAGAAAGAAAGCCAATTGGTAAAAAGTATCATTATTATTGCACTATTTAAATATTTTATTTTAATTTTACAGATATAAGATTTATTTATTCAAATTTGAAATAAGAATTATGTTTTTGTTAAGGTTTTGATTAGTTTTATACAGGTTAAGTGAGGGAAAGGACTCGCTAGTCCTATCTTTGCCAGGAATGCATGGTCCTATCTTAACCAAGTCACGTGACCTGTCAAAGAGTTCGACGCTAGCGCTGCTCATCGCTCAGTAGCTAACTAAAACCGTAGAACCAAGGCTACCGTAACACACGCGTCCGACCAGGCGGTGCTAAAATACATGAGAACTAAAGCCTAGATTCCACATGCACTGCTTACTGGAATCTGTTATCCTCATTTTTAGTTGTTTACAACTTTATATACCTCTTAACTCTTTATATACCTCATTGTGCAATAATTTTGAGTTTTTGTGGATTAGCCGTGATTTTGCTTATCCGGGAAGCCTCAACCCGACTTTATCTTGGTTAATCAGGAGTTGACTGTATTGCAATTAAATTTTCAAATTTGTTATCTTTCCAAGATATGTAATATAGCTTACATAAGTGATGTAGAATACATAAGTCTGAGGCTGAAGGCCAAAGTGAGGCTGTGAGCTGAGCGAATTAGCAGTAACAAATTGCAAGAAAATTCTATTCACTCATGCAAGCTGTGCTTTAGGGCTTAGCTGCGTGTCAGCCTGGAGCCTGGTTTTAATACCAATAGTTCAGTAGCCCTGTTTACTTACCAGTCTGGTTGTTTCCTAATCGTCAAAGTCTGAGTAAGAATGAGATGCATCGGAAGCTAACGATTCTACATCGGTTAAAATTAGATTTCCATCTAGCCTTGTCAGTGCTTCCATTTTTATATCTAAAAAAACACACACAAACACTTTTTAATTTGGATTAATACATGTTAAATGAAGTCATGCCTAAGTTTTCATAGTTGTGTAATTGATTAGCAAAAACTAACAATTATCAGAAACAAATCACAGATCACCAAAATTCATTCAACTGGGTTAAGAGTGCACAGTACCTGTCAGCCATTTTGTTTTATCCTTATAAGAACAATGTAAAGCAACATTTGCTTGAGAACTCTCATGCCTACAATTTTTAATCAGATCTGTTTTAAATAAGTTTTATTGGTAAGATGATGATGTACTGTAGAGACATCACTGACCACTTTTTTAAAAGGTCTACTACACTAGAGTTCTAATAACCCCAACTCTGTTAATCTGAAAATCCACCTAATCCAAACACTGTTAAAGGAAAAATATGTATTAAATTGTTGAGCTGGTAAAGTAAATATAAAATTACTTTTCCAAGTTTTGTAATAATAGTTTAGAAAACTCAACCAAAACCGTGAGCAGAGAAGTGCAGCTGGATCACCAAAGGGATCCTTGTTTCGAGAGAAAGATTATTGTCTCTCTCTGAAATCAATAGACACACAACAAATTTGGAATTACAAGGGAATTTCATCAGAAAAGTCATCAGAGCCGCAAAAGCTTATGATGTCTCCAAAGCATTGCTCACGCCAAAAAATGTGTCCAAAACCGCTTAGACTATCATCAACAATAAAAAGACAAAAACAAACAAGTCAATCAACTTCAAACAGGAAATGAACTTGTCAGCGACACATCAAGAATCACTGAAGAGTTCAACAAATTTTTTGCCTCGGTTCGAGCTGATCAAGGACTCAGTCCTGCACATCAACAGCTACCACCCCCGATTATGCCGAGTCCAATGGTCTCTAAGGCCTTGACACCAGTCTCAGAGGAGGAAATTACAAGAGTGATTAGAGACTTTCACCCAAAAAGGTCAATTGACTCAACCTACGTTTCAGTGTGGCTTGTCAAACAGTGCTCGTAACACTTGACAAGCACACTGGAACATTTGATTAACCTCTCTTTTCGCTTCCTCTCTCAAAAAAGAAAAGATCACTCCCATTTTTAAAAAGGGCGATCCCTTAGACACCCAAAATTATCGGCCAATTTCAATCTTGCCGGTGTTCAGCAACATCTTCGAGAAACTCTTTCTCAATCAAACCACGCAATTCATGGAAAAACACAATCTACTCTCAATAGAGCAATTCGGTTTTCGAAGCAGCAAACCAACCACAGACGCCGTTGTTTGTCTGGTCGATATGATAGTAGAGGCTATTGAGGGTCGAGGAAACACTTTAGGTGTATTTCTTGACTTGTCAAAAGCTTTTGACCCTGTTGATCACGGAATACTGATTCAAAAACTAGAATATTACGGGGTAGAGGGTGCCACTTTAGTGGCTAAAATCGTACCTCAGTGATAGAACCCAATTTGTAGGTGTTCCCAACCCAAGATCAGGGGAGGAGGAGCTTAGCTATGGGGTACCTCAGGGCTCCATTCTTAGCCCTTTCTGATCTAAGTCAACTACGTTGGCTCATCGGTACGTCAGGGGCGACTCGTCCAATACGCAGATAACACGACTCTCTGCATCAACGCAAATTCAATCGATGAACTAGAAGAGATGACTTTCATCGAGGTGACTCCCAGACCTCGGGGAGTGGCCATCATGAAAAGTTATGACTGCGCCCAAGAATCGAACTTGGGCCGATTTGGTGCAAAGCAGGCACTTTACCACTGAGCTATGGCCACCCCCAACGTTACATACTGAAAAGCTATCATGTTCAATGGTTTAATAATTAATTAACTGACAGTACCCGTGCTACACTACGGGATTTAAATATTACATTTTTGAAATTATATTTAAATAAATGTTTCTAAAAAATCAATGTATGTGTTGTTTGGTAAATTATTCTGCTTTCCCAACAGTTTGCCATTTTGTAATTTTTGTACATAACCAGAGCTAAAGGGCCGCTGGCATGAATAAACCGAATTTCATTTGCAATGTGTTGCACTAACTCACTTATTTTAACTCAAGTTCACTCCGCTTACAACCTATCGAGTATTTAATCTCCATCGATGATTTTGATAACATTAAATTGAGATATTCAAATGGAACTTACCTTCGTCCTCAGAGTCAGACATATCAGCAAATCCTTTTTCCTGATTGAACCGTATGCAAAAGCACCTCTCAGTAGATTTAAGCAACCTTGGCCAGCGAAACCTTTTTCCTGGAAATCACAAGTATATTGATGACTTTAAGGAGATTAAGATTTTCAAAAAAAGTAGTGAAAATTAAAGTTTTTCTTGTTCTTGTTTATGTCAAATTCATTGATAGTTGGAGAGATGGTATGTATTGTCACTATTCAAAATTCACAAAGACAAGAAGTTAAGACAGGGGTTATCACTGTTTTGATGTAGCATTTTTGTCTACTTATAACTACAGTGACATGCAATCGCTAAGTTTTCGCTAAGTAGTTTGGCAAATGTGTGAATGTGGTGTGTATGTAGAAGTAAAGTATCAAAGTAAAGTTTAAAATATATATTATATTGTAATCTTATTGTTTATAGCTACTTAATTTAGGGTCGTTTTTTCAATTGAGACTTAACCGGCGGTTAAAATTAGGACAAGAAGCCAACCAATAGAAAAGGCGAATATTTTTTAGGTTAAGTTTTACTTTGTCTGTTTTGATTTTGCATTTTGGTGTTACAGTTTGTATTTAGCTGAATTAGCATAATGTGTACATGTTAAATTCAATTAAAATTGTAAAACTATATACCTTTATAGCATGAAAGATCTTCAAATAATTCATTTAAATACTTTGTATGTTGCGTGAAAATGTAAACATTGCAGACTGTAAACAACTTAACCGGCGGTTAGTTAACCAGCTGCTAACCAGGCAATTGAAAAAACGGCCCTTAGAGTTTATTATGTTTCAGGAATGGTTTCATTTTAAAATTGTATAATTATATTGTTTATTTAATTTTTTAATTTTAAATTTAATAAAATTGTATAATATATTGTAAATTATTGTACATAATTAATGGTGGTTAAGTGGAAGAGAGGACTTTATAGTCCTAACTTTGCCACAAAAATAAAGACTTCTTTCATTTCATTTCATGCATAATGATTTCTTTTAGACTAGTGTTTACCTCTCATAAGTTTCTGCAGCTTGATTTCAAAATGGAATGCTTTAGGAGTGTATTTAATTGCTTGTGGAAGGTGTCCTGCAAAGAGTGTCAGGTTCACATGGTAATCCAAGCCATCGTGTTCTCCTCTGTAAACACAACAGACTTTTAAAACATTTTCAAACAGTTTATTGGAGCAGAGCAATTGCATGGTTGCACTTTTTAAGACCAAAGTGAATTTTGTGCATTAGAAGTTCACTCGGGGCAAATTCATTTCTTTGACTATGCAATAGGTAACTATCAACCGAAGTGAATCTTGGATAATTTAGGATTCCAACAATACGAGGTCTGTCCAATAAGTTCGCGAACTGGTTCAATAAAGCGGCCTTGAGGCGACGTAAAGCTCCGCCCACTTCATTAAGTGATTACTAGACATCAAATGAAGCATTAGTGTTCGTTTGACAGTCCAGCTGGGCCTATCAAGCTGTCAGTGTCAGTTTATATTTTACTTCTTTTTGCTGTTTGTCGAAAAGTGGTGATTGATTAAATCAAAACAACGCATCAACATCAAGTTGATCCAGTGATGCCCTCGCATCACCATTTTGCATTTTGGACAAAGGAAAAAGCCACAGGGGGCAATATCTGGCGAATAGAGCAGGTGGTCAAGGAGGGTGATAGAATTGTCTGCCGAAAATTCACGCACGAATGTGCAACGAACAAAAGCAGAATGTGCAGGGGCGTTGTCATGGTGAAGGACCCATCCATCGCCTTGACACAAAATCGGCCTCACACGACGCACGCGATCTCTCAATCGCCTTAGGGCCTAAATTAAGTTCGTCTGCAATCATTCTAACAGTTTTCTGACGATCATCAGACACCAGGGCTCGCACACGATCCATGTTTTCATCCAAACATGAGGCTGAAGGTCGTCTCTGCCTTGCATCATCTTAAGCGCCTTAGCGGCCATCTTTGAAACGTTTAATCCAGTTGAAAATGGACTTTTTCTTTAAGGCATTATCTCCGTAAACAGCCCTCAACATATCTGTAATTTCATGAGAGCTTTTCCTTAGTTTCGCTAAAAACTTGATGTTGGACTGTTGTTCAGTGATTTCATCAATCTTGATTTTTCGACAAACAGCAAAAACAAGAAAAATATAAATTGGCACTGACAGCTTGATAGGCACAGCTCGACAGTCAAACGAGCACTGACGCTTCATTAGGTGTCTAGTAGTCACTTGATGTAGTGGGCGGAGCTCTACATTGCCTCAAGGTCACTATATTGAACCAGTTTATGGACTTATTGGACAGACCTCGTACATAGTATGATAAAATAGCTGAGGATTCAAAACAACCATATGATATTAAATTGAAAATTACCATTAAATATGAAGTAAACTTTATAACTATTTACTTATAGCACTTTTATTAAGCTATTTTCAGTTATTTACCTGAAATCTATCCAAGTGACATCATATTTAAGTTCGTACTTTTTAACATCTGGCAACTTTATATATATGTAGATGAAGCTATCGTCCTGGAACCATTCAACAGAAGGAGATCTAGTTATCGGCCTCATCTCATCTACACATTGATCAGAAGTAGAAGGCTTGATGTCTTGCTCACTATCTGAAGTGATGGACAAGTCTTCATCAGTGGAATCAAGGACACTTCCAACCACCCACTTCATTACAGTCTTTCCACTAGCTTCTTCTTTCTTACCTTCAGAAGGTATCAAAGACACTGTAGTAGATTTACTTGTGCTAATTTTATCTTCAGTGTTGGTTTTGTCACAAGATTCACAGGTTTCACAGGGAGCATTTTCCCCACTGTTCAAAACCGAATCAATGGGACTTTCTTCCTCTATAACGGATGCCGACAGGCATCCAACAAACGGTTTGACTTTATCCATCAAATTTAGTTTTCCTGGAGAGTTGAAAGACAATGCGGAAGATTCGTACAGAGTGGGAGAGACCATGTCTTTGAAGTGGGTAACCGCTCCTTTCAACCTTGAGGAAATAAAGCTGTTGGGACTCGGGGAGGCTGATTTTACAAACCAATCTCTAGAAACGTCCACACTCAAAGGAGTTGAAGGGGATGAAGATGTTCTGACATTGTGGAATGTCTCAGACAATGAAGAGTCGGCTAAGGGGGTTGACTGTGCTCGCAGGTCAAGGAAGTCTTGGTTAAGAACTTCACAATATTCTTCAGCTCTTGGGCTGAGTTTGTCAATTTTTGGAGATGGATTGAGGTCGGATTTAAGATCAACTGCTTTGGAACTCTGTGCATTTGGTCTTGACAATGTTTGAGAAGTGGATGAAGCATCTGAAGCAAGGTGTTCTGTATTTACATGCAACTCCTGAATAATTACTTTCTCCTCGGGACATGTTGACTTACTCGAAGCTTCACTAACTTTGTATTCTTCGTTCTCAAGAAGTGATCTTTCTGAGCGCAGTTTTTCCATCCTCTGAAACATTGAAAGTTAAATTATGTGCTGAATTTAAATTTACACTACTGTGTACGCTGTTAAATATAAATGCAAGGAGTTTTCTGCCTGAAAATAAATTATTTCAAAGCCACAACTTCTATTGTGAACAATATAATAAGTATTATTTTAAAAATAAAAACATAATTTAGTTATCTGATATTAAATTTAAAAAATGATTGGCCTCAGATACAAAGCAATACTATATTGTATTGTTTTGAAAAGTGACAACCGAGTCGAAAGTTACTGATTGAAGTAGTTTTGATGCGATTGAAGCTTGCGTTTAGTTTGTGGGGTTAGGTTTTGAACGTACAGTACTGATAAAGGAGCTTTTTGCCAATTTTGTAACAGAAAATTGGATTAGTTAATTTTTTAAAATTGTTTTAAACTACTTTCCTTTATTAACATTTAGAATCGCAACAATTTACATTATATTTGATGATTTCGTGATACGAGCACCACTGACAAAAGACGATGCATCGAGAGCCATATTGTTTGTCTGACAGTGAGAGACTCACACTGCGCATAGAACGCGGCCACGCGGATTGAGTCGAAACTCGAACTATCGTTACGATAACTGCACGGTAGCAGATGGCATGGACGATAATCGGAACTAGTCGATAGTCAAAGAAGTTGAATCGATACTTGTCTACTTGGCCAATGGCAATTATTAAGACGCACACGCCACGCTGCATTTCTAATGCACGAATCACGCCACGGTTCATTTTACTGGGTTTGATGGGAATCAATACCCCGTGTCTTCGTGTATCCGCCGACTTTTGAGTACCGTTATCGGTTCCGCAAGAACCGAGTCGAATTGGAATTTAGAAATTGACATGAACCAATCGATTAATTTTACCAAATTCGGTAGATTCGATTCGAATTCGACGCATCACTAATTATAACAGTTTGTGTTTCTACTTTATCCAGAAATGAAACAAAACATAGCTGATATTTTAAAAGATAATCAAAATAATCATAAATGTCAACAAGAAAACAATGTTAGCTACTAAAACTCACCTCAAGAAAATTTGTCACGCGACTGTCCTCAAAATCTCCCTCTTCTATGTTTCTAATAAACTCCAACACCCTGCGCTCCCTGTCATTCATTGTGACTTCCTCGCGTATGTTGAATTCCTTCGGCAACAAAACTTGGCACTGATCTTGCATTGTACTGATCAAGTCAACAATACCACTTGCGCTCTCCCTGTCTTCATCTTCATTTGAACCGGTTTCATCTTTAAGATTCATGAATGTTGAGAATTTCTCCTGAAAGTTATTATTTTCCTCAAACGTTGAAAAATTAGACAAAGCGGCAAGTTTCTCGTTGATGATGACGATTTCTTCGTTATTTGTGTCTGACAATATCACTTGGTATCGCCTTCCTTTGGAGACTTTCCCTTCCATTTCAACATCGCATACCTGTAAAATATCAAAGCGATATTGAAACTTCATCAAAGAGTAAAGAATAACATACAATTAGTAAAGAGTTGGGTATTTAAACTTTTAAACCCATTATTAACCTTTTCAATAGTCAAACAAGTATAGTTGTATTATTTTAAATTTTTAAGACATTTGAAGACACAATATGTGGACCGAACGAGACTCAACCCCGGTACTATCACTTGCCAAGTGCTTAGCCTTCCATGGGTGTCATTGATTTTGAAACGCGAAGAATGATACACGGTGGTTTCCTCCAGGTCATGTAATAAAACACGTATCGTCCTTTTATACGATTATAATTAGAAATTAAAAAAAAAATACAAATGATTTTAGTAGGAGATTAATTAATTATGAAGTACAACATTATCAGGTAGAAAAAAAGCTCGTCTAATCTAGCTCGTCTACAAATATATTTTTTCCAAAAGAACCTGACGGTCTGTCAAATGCTTCCCGCTCTTCCCTCTCCACACTTGATAATAGTCATTAATACGCTCCTCCTCAGAATCCATCGTAAACACACATAACAACACACAAAAATAAATAATATATAATAAAACTAAACAAATCTATATGCAAAACCTCCACGACACTACGGATGCGCGATCGGTGAACCACGTGACGAAGGCCACTGGACACGGGCTCTGACTGAGGGAGGGGTTGGGGGGAAGGAAGTGAAACTAGGTCAAGTCAGTTTCTAGATAGAGGCGTGAGAGGTACGCCGGCGCTCGAGACTGTCGGCGCACATGAAGTTGTCTTTATAAACAAAATAAAATATGCCCAGAGAAAAACTCCGTGATGTCACCTCTCAAAGGTTATGCTTGTCTTCAAATTTCTTTAGTAATAATTGACAGATTAGTTATTTAGGTTTGGCTTTTGTTGGCATGTGGCTAACTTTCGTGTAAATTCTATAATGTTTTCCAATTTTCTTAAAAACAAAACACAATTAAAATTGTTTACAATTTTCTAGACAATAACCTGTTGGTATAAAATATTACTCTGTGTTTTGTTTTGATTTTTTATTGTTTATGACCATATGATTTCTTTGTTCAGTTACTCCAATGTAAACAAAGCCTATAATGTAAACTGTATGTAAAGGTCAAGTTGAATAAAACTTATATAATAATATTTCTATCTCCTTTTTTATAGTTTTTAATTTTTTGTTAAGTTTTAATCAGTTCACCTGTTGTACCTGTTAACTTGATAACCTGTTATCCTGATGTAATGACAAAGGAATTTTCAGCATCAAATGAAACAGTTTACCTTCACTTGTAAGTTAATGGCTTCTTCATTCTGGTTTCGGGTTAGGTCACAGATGATGTTGATAACTTCGTCTTCCCAACTGCTGTCCTCTGATTGGTTGAACCTTACTCCAGCCAGGTAACACTCAATGATCTGCAAACATGAGTGCTCATTGAAAGTGAATACAGATATATTTAAAATAAACAGATATAGTAAAATAGGGGCCGACAAAATTGGACTTTTCCCTTCAGGTGGGAATCAGTCAAGAACCCGTTTTCCTGTTTGATATCAGGAAACTTTCGGACGGGGAAAGTTTACTTCAGTTATAACAAATTAAAAAGAAAAGGTTGGACGATTAAAAAAGGTATTTTTACAGTAAAAAAGTACATTTACCCTACAACTCCAAATCTTTTGTTCCATTTGTGAGTTTTAATAGAAATGTGTATGGTATAGCGTGGTTGTCCTTTGATTTGATATTATTATTGATTGTATAAGTATATTACATTACAATTAAACTTTGTAATCATTAAAAAAATTGTAAACATTAAAAAGTAAAAATACTAACGCATTTACTTTAAAAAAAATGTAAACATGTTCAAAATTTGTATTTGAAATTGTTTTGTAACTGCGGGATATTTAATGGGAATTCCTAGAAAACGCATTATTAATCAGAGTAAAATAATAAAAATGTTTAGAAATCCTCTCAAATTACAATATTTTACAAAAACGCCTTTTAATTTCTATTTCCATCAAACAAAACCCACCTACCCGACAAATTCTCAAAAAGTCCCTCCTGCCTCAAACATTTCCCAAAAATCCCTCCCGCTCAAAAACTCCTTAAAATCTGTTATTAGGAAATTCTCACCCAATTATCAGGATTTTAACTTTTTTCAGGAATTTCCCGATTTTCGGGTCTTGTCCACCTCTAATTTAAAACCTTAAATGTACTTAAACGTACCTGGAAAGGTAGTTTTGAGATAAAGTTGTCTGGGATGTGTCGGACGTCACTCCACGCTAAAGTGGCAAAGTCGCCATAGTCTAAGAAAAACAACTCTACTTGATCCGTTGACATCTTTCTGTGAACCATGGCTCTGTTCCATCTGTAGATAAACATATCCAGTAAGTAATATGTAAGTATTTGAGGCTCATTCAAACTTATTAAAAATAGTAGGAGCCTAAGCACAGATCTTTGTGGATCTTAACTGTAACCTCTTGAGACCAATCCCCATTAGTAAATACTTTTTAATTAAGATCTAGGCTTCATTACATAATACAGTTGAAATATATTTACTGACGACCTGTGGAGTCATCCTCAGTAGCTTGTTGACTGGCTGAGACTGACTGACAAGCTACTGAGGATGACTCTCCACAGCGCAGGTCTAAACGCCTAGCAGTAATTGTATTTCAACTGTGACGCTGTAAACCGAAGCCTTAGATCTTAGTGATGACACCGTCATGAAAGCCTAAGAGTTAAGATTAAATACTTTTGTTTTCTTTTGATAGATATGATTTTAAAAAACTGAGGACTTTATATGTTATACAATAAAACTGAATGAAGCTTTAGAAACAGATCTTCATCATTCAGACAGTCAAAAGTCTTCCTCAGGTCACAGAGGGTGGCCTGAGCGAAGCCTTTTTTCAAACACAAAATATACTTCCTGCACTAATTTTTCAATTGCATCAATTGTTGACTTACCCTTATGAAACCCATACTGGTTTAAGTTGAAATAGTTATTTTCTTCAAAATTCAAAGTTATCTGATCAGGCAACATTATTTCAAATATTTTTGATATAGCTGGAAAAATGGTAGACTATTAGTTGCACAGCACTGACTTACCCGTCTTGTGATTTGGCTAAACAGACGTCACCAACATTTAAAGTTGTAACTGGATTTGAGTAGTCTTGTTCATTTTCCATGTAGGTCTGAATGTCATTTGTCAAGTTTGTTAAGCTGAAACAAAGATTTGCAATATATTGACCCAGGCAGTAGAGAAGTAACTTTCCACCCCTTTCTCTAGTACTTTTTCCATTTTCAGACCCCATTTTAAAACAGCTGAATATTTTTAACCTTTTTTTAGCAAACTGCTCAGAGTTTAAATGGCTTTAAAATTACGTACAACATGACTCTATTGGAGCAGGGATGCCAACTGTCGTCGATGTTCTCATTGGCTGTGACACTATCGAAAACACTTCTTCAGGACTGGCTGCCAGCTTCTAGAACGTTTAATGGTGTCTTCTTTATATCATTCATATTAGCCCCAGGATAGTATTCCACAATTAATGGGTATTACCTTTGTTACTATCTTATTTCGTCGATGGACGACACATCTGACCTAATCAGGACATAATCATGTCTTCATCCGCCTGTTGGCTTCGTCTTCACATTAAAACATCCACATAGAGTCCATGACACACACGAAAGACGACGAATAAACAAAATAAATTAAGACAAACACAATAAATACAAAACATCGAGCCAGCTCACAAACAAACTCCCGTCACAGCATGCGAGGACTACACTGAGGCTAGCAGCTACGTAATCCCCTCCCCAAGTTAACGAAAAATTACAATACAAATCACATCATCTCTTTAACCACCTTATCAATATTTCAAGACAACCAATACCAGCTAATCATCTGTTATCAGTCCAGCCAGGAGGAAGTGGGGAGTTATGTAGTGCAAGCCTCAGTGTAGTCCTCACATGCCGTAACGGGAGCTTGTTCGTGAGCCGGCTCAATGTTTTGTTTTATTGTGTTTGTCATAATTTATTTTGTTTATTCGTCGTCTTTTGTGTGTGTCATGTACGTACTTTACGTGGATGTTTTAATGTGAAGACGAAGCCAACAGGCGGATGAAGACATGATTATGGCCTGATTAGGTCGAAACGCGTCGTCCATCGACAAAACAGGATAGTGACAAAGGTAATACCCATTAATCGGTGTCTTGTGTAGTGAAATTACTATCATTTTTAATTATTTCAATGGTTTCTCAAAGGACTCTCGATAATAATGTGAAATTTTTGCAAATACTTTGGCTTTGTCAAATCCTACTGCAGGTTTCGTGTTGTGACTGTGTTCTGCTACAGTCGACTTTTCAATGTCTTCATGTGTTGTGTGTCTGATGTGTTCTTGAATTCTCGTTTGAATTAATCTTTTAGTCTTGCCAATATCCACAAAACCGCAACTGCAAGGAATTTCGTAGACTCTTCACAGTGAGACCAAAATATTTCAAGCTAATTATTAAGCTAACGAGGTTTTGACGTGGTGTGAAACGGAAGAACTAGATTATATTTATATTATACCTGGATTTATTTACTCACTTGTCTGTTAGAGAGTTGAGTCGTACAAAAACGATGTCCGGGGCTTCCACTGTGACCACGTGTACAAGCACAACCTCATCTGTAGGCAACCAGGCCCATCTACATTCACGCTGGTCTGGAATCTCGTTCACCTCTTCTTCGGCTAAAACACAATCGTATAACTATTATTGAATAATAACACAGGGTTGTTAGTCGTTAAAGACCATTAAAATTACCTTTCACTCTAGAGTAGACTCACGGGTAGTAGAGACACTACCCGTGAGTAGACACAGTGACATGTACTGACGGGGTAAACTTGCACTTTTGTTCCCAGGTAAATTATTTTCTTCAATGGTGGGACTAGACACAGGAACATCAGCTTGTAGGCCTGACTCCTCCAGCACTCCGCGTCTATCCCTACAGACAACCCCTGATAGTTCAACGCTTCCAGGTACAGCTTCCACAGGAACATCAGCTCGTAGACCTGACTCCTCCAGAACTCCGCGTCTATCCCTACAGACAACCCCTGACAGTTCCAACGCTTCCAGGTACAGCTTCCACAGGGACATCAGCTCGTAGACCTGACTCCTCCAGCACTCCGCGTCTATCCCTACAGACAACCCCTGACAGTTCAACGCTTCCAGGTACAGCTTCCACAGGAACATCAGCTTGTAGGCCTGACTCCTCCAGCACTCCGCGTCTATCCCTACAGACAACCCCTGATAGTTCAACGCTTCCAGGTACAGCTTCCACAGGAACATCAGCTTGTAGGCCTGACTCCTCCAGCACTCGCTCATCCCTACAGACAACCCCTGACAGTTCAACGCTTCCAGGTACAGCTTCCACAGGGACATCAGCTCGTAGACCTGACTCCTCCAGCACTCCGCGTCTATCCCTACAGACAACCCCTGACAGTTCAACGCTTCCAGGTGCAGCTTCCACAGGGACATCAGCTCGTAGACCTGACTCTTCCAGCACTCCGCGTCTATCCCTACAGACAACCCCTGACAGTTCAACGCTTCCAGGTACAGCTTCCACAGGGACATCAGCTCGTAGACCTGACTCCTCCAGCACTCCGCGTCTACCCCTACAGACAACCCCTGACAGTTCCAACGCTTCCAGGTCCAGGTACAGCTTCCACTGGGACATCCACATTTTCCAATACTTCAACTGGAACAGTAACCGGTTGCACTAGCCGGGAACCTTGAGTAGAACGTAGCCAACCAGCTTGCATAGGGAAAAACAAACGCTCACTTCCTTGCTTGCCAAAAAGTCATTCACAAGCAGCAGTTTGCAGTACAATCTTTCGACAACATAAACATGACATTTGAAAGCCTTTCCTTCCACATTTAAGCTATGGTTTCCTAGAAAAAAGTTCACCGCTATATTACGGCCGTAATGTTAGCGGTGAACGTAACGGTGACGGTGGACGCAACACAATATTGAAACAGATGTTGACAAAAATAACTTTTGACATGTTGTTTATTTTAGTTGTCAAAGTTTATTTGCTTATGTAGTAATTGACAAGCTAGACTTTTGTTTACAAAACAAATGTTGTCATCTGGCGAGAAAAACTTTAACCAATTTTTACCGCTACTTTACGTCCACCGTTTTCTAGAAACCCACTCTCATCTGATAACATTGAAAACAAAACTCACCGTCATATTATGGCTGTAATGTAGTGGTCACCGCTTTCTAGGAAACCATAGCTTTATACTCAAATTACATTCTCCAAAAACATTCAGCTTTGTCTTCCCAGCTGTAATCAATGAGGCATTAGTACCATTAATATCCAAATCGTGCAAAATACCTGCATTCACGCAAGATACATTTGCCCCAGAATCAAGCAAAATATCAATTTTATTATTTCCAACAAAGCCTGAAATGGTCAATGATAACAAATTTTTATCTATCCTGGCAATTTTGGCAATAACAGCTGACTGTAAACAATCAGCATAAAACGGAACGTCAACCTCTAGACCTAATGCAATCAGAGTAGACAGCTGCATCAGCGGATTATTAGGTGTCGTTGCCCACTGACCTGCCTCACACTTTGGTGAGTCACAGTTACGAAAGCCCACATAAAAAGCAATTGTCTCCTCTTGCTTACGCAACTGATATTCGCGAGTCAAATAAGTCATCATTAAATAAAATATTAATTTCGTAATCCCTATTTTATTTGCCTCCAGGGTCACTGATATGACCCATACCAAGTTTTTTTGATTCCTGGAAAAACAGTTTTGGATTAAATGTCCTGTCTTTTCACAAAAGGTACAAAATTTCCTACTCCCGGAAAACGGAGCTCTCTTGTCATATTTTTGGCTCTCATTCGAAAAACTCACGCCCCTTATTGGCCCACGACTCTCCCGTGATTTGCTGTTATCCCTTTTCAGGTGGATAAAGTACAACTTGTATAAAAATGAATAAATTAGTGGGCTGAGCTTACGTTTTGCCCAAACTCTAGTGTGAGGTTAGGTCCTAAACTTAATAACAAATGAGTGTTCTCCTGTTTTTGTCATCGAAAATTGGATCGTCACTATTTAAAACTTGTTGTTTAACCATTTTCTTTATTGTAATTCTAAAATCTCAATAAATTACATCATATTTGATAATTTTGTAGGACGACAAGTGACGAAACGAAGTAGTGTTAATCTGTCAGATGGCGTAATATGAATAGCATCACGTGATCAGATAGTAATGTTTGCTATAGATCGATATAACCACCTTCCTTACCATGCTGACGGCATGAATAGCTCACTAGAGATAATAGATCCTACTGCTTGTACTCACGTATCTCAATGCCGGCCTTGACGCACTGTTGTCTCAGGGTCGGGATGTGGTCTGGATTGACGATAGCTCGGTTGCTACTCAGCAGCTCCTGCCGCAGGTTCAACATGAACATACTGTTGCTCCAGTACTCGAGCGGGTCCAACCACAAGCTTCCTCCCAACCGCAACATAATCTGTGCACAACATTCAACATACCAACACCAGTTCACCAGCCCAAGCACAGATCTCTCCCCCCCTCAGCTCTACACGCTCGAGTTTGTCTCATGTCGAACACTTAAATGTGACCGAATCGTGCGAATTTTTGCAAACGTCAGGGGCTCTACTAGAGACTCTTTCATCGCAGCGCTATTTGTCCTTGGTGTACCCAACTATCTTCATTTTCCTGTTTCAGCCATGTAACCTATGTGCAATCTACCTACCATAACACTATCTTTGACAACATTCAACAAATAGCATCAAAAAATATTGCTAGCATACAAACCTTGTCAAGCCTCTAAATTTTTGGGGAATTTTTAATTTCCTCGCTGGCTGGAAAATAATCATCCTCGGGAATTTTTTAGGCAGGAAATTTTTGCTATTTTAAGAAGGGTTTAGCAACTCACGGCAACAGTTGAAAATGCTATTTTTTGACAACGGTGGCTTTGAATAGTTTAGGATTTTTGGAACTGGAGATACATTGCTAATCCTGTTCATTGTAATTTTGACAACTGGCCAAAGTTAGTGAAATCCATATTACCTTTTAAAAAAATGATTCTTGACCACAATTTCTACTGGTACTAAAGTTTTTATATTACCTCTAAGATCAATAAATAGAAAAAATAATTGTCTTCACCTTGCCAATCAAGTATCCGTCTGAGCTTTTGTGTCTGACTTGTTCAAGTTGCTGGTTCACCCATGACACCAAGGAAGAGCTCCATTCAATGTCCAGGTCCTTCGGCTGAAGATTGCACAGGAATACATCCACTACACAAGGTGGCACTTGTCGCCACTCTTGCGGCAGACTGTACAAATGCACCAACTGCAAACACAATAATACACTTCCCAGTATCCTGCAGGACACATCCACTACACAAGGTGGCACTTGTCGCCACTCTTGCGGCAGACTGTACAAATGCACCAACTGCAAACACAATAATACACTTCCCAGTATCCTGCAGGACACATCCACTACACAAGGTGGCACTTGTCGCCACTCTTGCGGCAGACTGTACAAATGCACCAACTGCAAACACAATAATACACTTCCCAGTATCCTGCAGGACACATCCACTACACAAGGTGGCACTTGTCGCCACTCTTGCGGCAGACTGTACAAATGCACCAACTGCAAACACAATAATACACTTCCCAGTATCCTGCAGGACACATCCACTACACAAGGTGGCACTTGTCGCCACTCTTGCGTGACTGTACAAATGCACCAACTGCAAACACAATAGTACACTTCCCAGTATCCTGCAAGACACATCCACTACACAGGTGGCACTTGTCGCCACTCTGGCGGTAGACTGTACAGTTGCACCAACTGCAAACACAATCCCAGTATCCTGCAGAACACATCCACTACACAAGGTGGCACTTGTCGCCACTCTTGCGGCAGACTGTACAGTTGCACCAACTGCAAACACAATAATACACTTCCCAGTATCCTGTAGAACACATCCACTACACAAGGTGGCACTTGTCGCCACTCTGGCAGACTGTACAGTTGCACCAACTGCAAACACAATACACTTCCCAGTATCCTGCAGAACACATCCACTACACAAGGTAGCACTTGTCGCCACTCTTAAGCAGACTGTACAGTTGCACCAACTGCAAACACATAATACACTTCCCAGTATCCTGCAGAACACATCCACTACACAGGTAACTTGTCGCCACTCTTATGCAGACTGTACAGTTGCACCAACTGCAAACACAACAATACACTTCCCAGTAGAGCTAAAAGGGAGCAGAATTTTGGGTCCGGGACGGAACGGAGGGATTTTGCAAAAACTGGATTTGGGAACGGAAAAGTTGGCAAATAGACATATTAAAAAAGTATTAAATAAAATTGAGTTTTTTCAATCAAATTATTTTGTTTATGATACATTGCATCATACAACACCATGCAGTTTAAAATAAAAAATCTCAAAGTACATCATAACTATCACAGAACCCACTCATCCTCACCCATTTACAATGTATAACACTGACTCACAAGCCCAAACATTGCAAAAACAGTTGGGGAGAGTCGGTAATAAGTGAGAGAGAAGGAATCAGACTGTCCAGCTACCAGCACACAGAGATGAGGGGTGAAGGCAAAGAAAGAGATGACAGGTGGATAGGACAAGGGAATAGGAGGAGATCAGAGAGGGGAAGACAACAGCTGCAGTGTTTAAGCAGGAGGGAGAAGGCAGGTGCCCGGTTTTTTGTGCCAGACAGCTGAACCCTTATCAGCTGTCTACTATGTCATTAGCTGTTGCTAGGCAACCACATAGGGGCGGGGTTACATAGCCAATCAGAGAGCATTTTCTCTGTATGCTTGTGATATAGTGAGATCGAGCCTTGAGGAGAGGGTAGTGTGTGTTTGTTATTTCCTTATCTCATCTCCATTTACTCAATGATTAATTTCATTTCCCAAATAATGTTTTATACTAGGTTTGAATTACAGTCAAATGCAAAGGTTTTAGTAAAATAAAAATAGATTTTGCAAGCTAGAATTGGATCTAGTACAAGTACAAAATGGATGTTTGGTTCTGTCTGAGATCGTTATCGTTACGGAAGTAGGGGGGAGAGGGGTTGTTTACTTAGAACTGCTCGGCTACTAGTTCCTTATATTATCTTCACCAGAAGTACAGTACACACTCACAACAAAAACACCAGTAGTTTTTACTAGAGATGGGTCGGTTCCAAAATTTTACCGGTTCCCGGTTCTCGGTTCTGAGAAAAAATCGGTTCCCGGTTCTCGGTTCCGGTTCCGTTCAAGCGGAACCTTTGACTCCCGCTAGCGGTGAAATAATGACTTCGATTCCGTTCTACTTGACTCCCTTAACACCGCGGTGAAATCACACGACCCGATACCGTTGGCGATCTCCGACTCCCGCTAACGCCACGGTGAATTCACGACTTTGATATCGTTTTAAGCGATCTCCGACTCCGCTAACCCTGCGGTGATTCACCGATACCACCGTTCACGACATTACTGACCAATTTTGAGCTTTACCGATCAGGTCGAGCGAAGTTCGATAGCGGTAATACTCAAACTTCGGACTCAATACATCGTACTACTTTTTACCCCAACCCCAATGTGTTGGTTATTTCGCTATCGGGCCGGTTCGAACCACTTTTAATCAATTCCGGTTCTCGGTTCCGTCCGAGAACCGGTGGAACCGAGAACCGACTCATCCCTAGTTTTACTTCCGTCCGGAATTTGGTACTAGGCTGAGGTGTTGGGAAATGACTCAATCCCGTCCGGTACCGAAAATCGGGATCCCGCGCAGCTCTACTTCCCAGTATCCTGCAGAACACATCCACTACACAAGGTGGCACTTGTCACCACTCTTGCGGCAGACTGTACAGTTGCACAACTGCAATAATACTTCCCGTATCCTGCAGGACACATCCACTACACAAGGTGGCGTCGCCACTCTTGCGGCAGACTGTACAGTTGCACCAACTGCAAACACAATAATACACTTCCCAGTATCCTGCAGGACACATCCACTACACAGGTGGCACTTGTCGCCACTCTTGCGACAGACTGTACAGTTGCACCAACTGCAAACACAATAATACACTTCCCGGTATCCTGCAGGACATCCACTACACAAGGTGGCACTTGGCCACTCTTCGCGTGACTGTACAGTTGCACCAACTGCAAACACAATAATACTTCAGTATCCTGCAGGACACATCCACTACCAAGGTGGCGCTTGCGCCACTCTTGCGAGACTGTACAGTTGCACCAACTGCAAACACATAATACACTTCCAGTATCCTGGGACATCCACTACACAAGGTGGCACTTGTCGCCACTCATGCAGCAGACTGTACAAATGCACCAACTGCAAACACTAATATGCAACCTGCAGGGATCACTAACTTTCTTTGGCTCTTTCTGGTATGTTCCAACGCAAACTTCACACCTGCGGGACATCCAGGGGCGCACAACTTCTTTGCTGGGTTGCCAACACAATATGCCTTCCTCACGGTACAATCCACACCAGGTGGCCTTGGCTGGCAGAACAACGTTGCAAACGCCAAACAAACACTTCCGGTATCCTGCGGACATCCACTACACAAGGTGGCACTTGCGCACTCTGGGCAGACTGTACAGTTGCCTGCAAACCTAAACACTTCCCGGTATCCTGGGACATCCACCAGGGTGGCACTTGTCACCACTCTTCGCGACTGGTTGCACCAACTGCAAACACAATAATACACTTCCGGTATCCTGCAGGACACATCCACTACACAAGGTGGCACTTGTCGCCACTCTTGCGACAGACTAACAGTTGCACCAACTGCAAACACAATAATACACTTCCCAGTATCCTGCAGGACACATCCACTGGGTGGCACAGTCGCCACTCTTGCGGCGACTGTACAGTTGCACCAACTGCAAACACAATAATACACTTCCCGGTATCCTGCAGGACACATCCACTACACAAGGTGGCACTTGTCGCCACTCTTGCGGCAGACTGTACAGTTGCACCAACTGCAAACACAATAATACACTTCCCGGTATCCTGCAGGACACATCCACTACACAAGGTGGCACTTGTCGCCACTCTTGCGGCAGACTGTACAGTTGCACCAACTGCAAACACAATAATACACTTCCCAGTATCCTGCATAACAAGTGCTTGGGTACAACAAATACTGTATAATAGTTATAGTCTAACAGGAATTCTACTTGTACATTTTCTTCTGTCAGATCTTACTTTCGCCCTTCAACTGGTGTATTTTTGACTGTCAAGATTTTTGTCTTGGGTGAGTTGTTCTTTTAAAACTTATTATAAGCAAAGGCCTGTTGTCTACGTTTTTATCGACACCCTGACATATGACTACTTACTCAGGAGTTACAAAATCAGTGTAATATATCTGTTGATTTCAGGATAAAATTTTCCCTCAAAACTCTCCATTTAGCATCAAAATTTAGCAAATTTTCAGGGGGACAACACCTTGATCCATTTCTTTTACCAGGGGGTATTCCATACGCCCCAGGTTGCTTGGACAGTATCTCATGATTCTGGAAACACCCCTATACCAAAATCCTGGCTTCGCCACTGTACTCACTGGAACATGGTATTTGTATATTCCGACATCGATGAGTCTGACGTGCGCGTTCAGTGGTTCATTTCTCTTGTTGCGCCTGGTGAGCTCCAAGATCATCACTCTGTGAAAGGTTCCCTCATACTCGTAGGCAGCAATATCGCCAATCGAAGCAGTACCAATCATTCTCCTAAAAACATGTAGGCCTTCAATATTTTATATTAACGTAGACAAAATAATGTTTGAACTTATGTATTCTACTATCATAACATAAGGTTTTCTTATAACAAATTCAAATTCTTTTTTTTTCTTAAACATAGTTCTTAAACATAATACACAGTTTCTTGACAAAAACAAACACTATTCAGATGGTGACTTCCCAAGTACATATAAAAATGCCATATAAATTGTACATATAAATTGCCAGGAATATTTAAAATGTTGTATACACAATTAATAAAGTAATAAAATAACTATATAATCCCGCTACAAATTTTTAAACATAGAAAGGAGACAATTTAATTTATGGTCCAAGGCAAATGCCTGATTAGTGGTTCCTTTAAATTTAACGTAAATTTACTTTTCAGCTGTCAGAGAGTTAAAAAAATTAAACTCTTAAAAAGATCTTTCAAAAGTAATGTAGGACTGTAGGTTTTACTTTCGTAACATCAATTTAATTTAAGACAACACAAGTTTAGTAGACAACCACTTGCAGAAAGTGTTGATCTTCAAGTTGCTAGACAAATGAAAATACAGAAAGTACAATAAAGGAAAATCTTAACAAAGATTCTACAATTTCAGGTTGCATGGCTCCTGACTAACCTGTTGTATTCTTTTCTGTAGTAGATGTCAAGTTTGAAGGAGAGCTCCAGCGATTTGGAGGGAATTTTCTCCCACTCGTCGTTTGTCTTGTGTGCCACCAGTTGAGCCGAGAAGTGACAAGCTCCGTGAACGTGCTGCACGATAATCTTCACCTTCCCAACACTGCACACACACACACATAGACTGAAGTAGCGTTGGGTCAAAAAAAACTGAAAACATTGCTGTGTCAGCATTTTTAGTTAAGGCAGGTGCTTATTATGAAATGAAAAAAGAGGGGTAAACGGCCTAGATGGTGGATACACAGTTTTCTCGAGAAGCGACAATCCAAAGGAGCAACTCCCTGATGAGAGACCTACGCTTTTAGCGTGGTTTTGAGAACTTTGTGAGAAAGTCAGAGGAGGATTTTGAGTGTTTATTAAATCTAGTTACACCGGAGATAACAAAAAAACAGTTCTAATCTACTGCATATCTCTCAGGTGAAATGTTGGCGGGCACCTTAGGTTAACTGATTACAGGAGATAGTTATAGCTCAATAATGTACCTCCATAGAATCTCTAAATCAGCCACTGACAGTGTAAATAGTGTTCTGCGTAAGCCCGTATGCCGGGCTCATCTCGCAGGCTGTTTCCATTTACTGCAGCACAAGTCGCAGCGCATGTTTTGTTCCTGGGACATGTGCCGCAACTTGTTTCAGACCGTTTCAATTGGGCACATGTCCCGGGACAAGTCGCAGGACAAATTTGTAGTAATGGAAACGGGGCTGAACGGACGAGTATGTCACAACAAACTTCAGGATCCTATAAAACATTCCCCAAAGGGTTTTTTGAAATTGTTTTCTATTTCAAATTTAAGGAAACGACATTTAAAATTCACCTTGTATAAGCCAGGTTACCTCGGTATATTGTCTGAGTCGTCCAGTTCCTTGCTGACAATGTGACGTTCTGAACATCGCTTCTGGTCCCAACACCTTCCGAATAGTTTCAAGTTTCTACAAAGAGCTTTGTTCATCTTCTCTGACTCTCGCTTGTGCTCTAGATCCTATAAATGCATATTATTGATAAACCGGCACATCAATTAGCCATTCCAAATATTCAACAGATATTTACGGAATCTCCTCATGGATACTAAAACAATGCTACCAAAGTTTGATCCAACCCTTAACAAAACTTATTAATGCTTCTTTTGAAAAAGGAATTTTCCCTTTTGGTTTAAACCAGCTAATGTTATACATATACATAAGAAGGGAAACGTTCATAAAAATGACCAATTTATCGTCCTATTTCTCTTCTCCCTATACAGTAGACTCTCGACTATCCGGCTCGCGACCATCCGGCCTACCATTTTGTAAAAAAATTTCATGGCCACAAAGAACGTTAAAAATCGACACATGAATTTAAACGCCTTCAGTTGTGAAACTGCTAAGCTTGCAATGCATCGCAGCTGACATCATATGCCTAAGAAAATGGCGAGACACTGCGGCGAGGAAAAGGTCAAATACCGAACGGCAACTATCTATTAAAGACTTTTTCAAAAGTAATTTTTTGTTTTGTTTTATATTGTAAGCTACTGTTTTTATTTTACTCAATGATTATGATTATGACATTACAGTATGTATAACTTAAATGTTATACAGTCTTCCTCGAGCAGTCGAGCAGAGCGGTCATACACTGATAACAGCGCTCTTATCAACCCGTTCAGGTTGAAACGAGTTTTGCCGCAGTGAATGGTTGTTTAGTTCACTTATGCATTTTACTGTGATAATTTAATTTAGCAATGTCGGCAATCTGTGGCATATGTAACGTGTTGTGCAGTGACGTTAAGAAAAGTGTCAAGTGTTCGGGTACATGTGCAAAAGTGTTTCATATTGACTGTGTAAACTTGAAATTCCCGGACAGCCTAAAAACTCGTCATTCTAAACGTGAGTGGTTCTGTGATGACTGTAAGGTCATGAAGCCAGCATCAAACAGCAGCAGTCGATCTGTGGAATCAACGCAGATTACCAAGGAGTTCCTTGTCAATGTCATGGAGGCTTTCAAAAAAGAGGTATTTGAGGAGTTTAAGAAGCACTCTACACAATTCAATGACTTTCAGTCGTCTTTGGAATTTTTCTCGAGTAAGATTGATGAGGCTAGCAAGGTTATGGAGTCAATCAAACTACAAAACCAAACTATTCTGAAAGAGAACGATGCACTCAAGAAGAAAAATGTGGAATTGTCCAAGAATTTCAATGAACTTGAAAGTAAAGTCAGGGACCTGGAGCACCTCGCCGGAAAACATTGAAGTCAATGGAGTTCCTCAGACGAGGGCAGAACGAAGGACATCCTGCAGACCTGGGAAAAGCCATCGGTGTGGAGGTTGATGCCAACAGCGTGGTCGCAGTGCACCGAGTCCCGGCGCTCAACAGCAGGCGGACCTCGCCCTCATCGCCAGGTTCACAACACGGGAGCTACGAGACACCTGGCTTCAGAAGTACCGGGAGAAGAAGACCTTGATGGCCTGTGATATCAACCGGAACTTCCCTGCATCCCGAGTGTACATAGGTGAGCACCTCACTCCAGACAACAAACTGCTTCTACGCAACCTAAAAGAAGAAGGTAAGCACCTTGGTGTCAAATACGTGTGGTGTAGAGAGGGAAGGTTCTACGCAAGGAGATCTGAGGGTGACAACAGTGTCAGGGTGTACGGGGTTGGTCATCTCAGAGAAGTGGACTGGGACGCTTTGGTCAGAAAATAAACGCTATGGTAAAAGGGTGGCTGAGTGCCATAAGCATAGGATTTAAAATGCTTAGTAAGGGGTTTTGTTGTTTATAACTTAATTTTAAAATACTTTTATTACAGTTTACTTTAGTTTCTTTTAGTACTCTAGATTCTTGTTTTGATCCAAGTGAATAGATTTTATCGCTTACAGATATTTTGTGGCTACCGAGGAGAGCTATTTATTTTATCCGTAACTACACTGTCATTTGACATGGTTTAAAACTAGTACTATAATTATTAAACTTAACCAGAATTTGTTTAGTTAGATTAAGCACGTAAGTAAATTTATTTTTGGAATGTTCATGTAAATACTTATTTGTCATGACAGATAGCAATTTATTAATTAATGAGATGGATATTAACTTTTTTGGTTCTAATGCAAACGACTTAAAGGTTGTACATGTAAATATTCGCAGCATTAGGAAGAACTTTAATTTATTCTTAGCTTTATTTAAGGATCAGTTAAACAGGTCAGTATTTAATTTAATTGTCATGAGTGAGATATGGATTACCGAGTCAGAGATAAATCTCTATCAAATACCGGGCTTTACGTGTTTTGCAGCGTGCAATAACACATACAGGGCTGGAGGGACAGTAGTGTACGCACACGACAGTCTCAAGGCCACTCAAGTTCCGTGTCATCTCTTATCAGCTGATTGTGTCCACATTCAAGTCAAACTCAACCAAATACCGTTCTCAATTCTCGGCATTTACAGATTACAGGCTTTTGCTGTCCAAAGGTTCCTCGATGAGTTGCCTGATTTGCTATCGTCACTAAGAAAGTCAGCTGTTTTCATAGGTGATGTCAACATTGACATATCGTCCAATTCAGATCGGGTGGAAAAAGACAACTATATCTCACTTATGGAAATAAACAGCTTTGTTTCTTTGTTTAATAGCCCAACCAGAGTAACTGTAAATACAAAAACATGCATTGATCACATCTTTGTCAGACACAATAACTTAAATATTTTTAAAGCTGGAATTTTCGATGTTGATGTTTCTGACCATTATCTTGTAGGACTTGTTGTAAATAGTAAATTAAATGATAAGAGAATCCAAGAAATTGAGCGCAATAAGAAAGTAATAGATTTTAACTCATTATGTGATAACTTAAACAGTCTAGACTGGGCGCAAATCTTTATCAATTTTGACGCAAATATTAATTTTAATGTCTTTATAAACAAATTGTCAGAGTGTATAGAAGCAAATACTAAAACTAGTGTAGTTAGTAATAAGCTTGCAAAGGCCCAACAAGTAAGTCCATGGCTGACTGAAGCCTTATTGGCTAGGATAGATAGACGGAATAAACTGTACAAACAATTAAAAAGGAGGCCATATGATGTCAATTTCAAGAACTATTACAATACTTTTAAAAACAAACTATCAGTCGATTTAGAGAATAGAAAACACCAATATTACAGAAATATGTTTGATCGTTGTGAGGGTAGAACGGCTGACCAATGGAAGGTCATTAACAACATTATTGGTAGCAAACAGACTGCTATCCAGAGTATTAAGTTAAAATGTGGCAAAGTAGTAAATAATTCTAACGAAATAGCAAATAGATTCGTTGAATATTTCTCTGGCCTAGCGGCTGATGTTGACATTGGTGACCCGTTCGACTCAAACTATTTATACAGATATCATAATTCGATGTTTTTAAGTCCAGTAACTTGTTCTGAAATTGAAAGAGTTGTAAAGTGTATGAAAAATAAAAAGTCTGTTGGGTATGATAGTATAAGTAGTGATATTATAAAGAAAACCGTAGTTTCAATTAAATCTGCGCTTGAATGTCTATTTAATATGTGTATATCTGATGGAATTTTTCCTGATTGTTTAAAACAATCGATAGTAGTGCCAATTTTTAAGAAAGGAGACCCTCAGTTAGTTGAACAGTACAGACCAGTGACTCTGTTATCGTGTTTTTCCAAATTATTTGAGAAATTAATTCGGTCTAGACTCATCAGTTTTTTGGAGTATAATAATTTTTATTCTTCAAAGCAGTTCGGTTTCAGAAAAGGTAGTAATACAGAGGGAGCAGTAGAGGAAATTATGGGACAAGTATTCTCAAGTTTGAATTGCAGCAAAAAAGTCTCAGGGCTTTTTATTGACTTTAAGAAGGCTTTTGATTTGGTTAGACATGACATTTTATTAGCTAAACTCGAAGCAGCGGGAGTAAGGGGCAATGCGCTTAATTTGTTCCAAACCTTTTTGAAAGATCGTAAGCAGAAAGTAAGGATACAAAATAATTTAAGTGTTGAGAAAATTATAAACTTGGGAGTTCCTCAAGGATCGGTATTAGCTGCGGATTTATTTGTAGTCTTCATAAACGATCTTTTACTGCAACCATTTTTAGGGAAAATAATCGCTTTTGCCGACGATGTCGCTTTTCTTTATATTTCGGATGACTGGGAGCAAATAAAATATTCAATCAATCACGATTTGCAAATTTTAAATAAATGGTGTACAAATAATCATATGAGTATAAACGTTTCAAAAACAAAAATATTGAATTTTGACCTTTTAGGGTTTACATTTGACGGGCAATTTCAGTATCATAATTGTAATCAAGCTAACGTATGTAAATGTGAAATAATTGAACAAGTCCCGGATATAAACTATTTGGGTATACATCTGGACGGAAAACTAACTTGGAAAAGTCATATAAATAAACTACAAGGAAATATTAGAAAATGTTTGAGATCTTTTTACTTTTTAAGAAACTGTTGTGATTTAAACCTAATGAGAACATTGTACTTTGCTTTAATTAACTCACGTCTACAGTATGGAATTAATATTTGGGGTGGTGCTTGTAATTCGGCATTAGAAAAACTTAAAGTCACACAAAAATACTTTTTGAGAATCATTCTTTTCAAAAATCAACGAGAACACACTCGACCACTCTTTAAACAACTTCGAATTTTACCGCTGAAGAATTTGTACATTTTTAAAGTACTTCGAACGTTTTATCGTAAGAGTGGTAATAGAGGTACAGATAATCTGTACTACGTAACAAGAAGTATTACTCGCCAATTATTTATTAGACCTAAAGTTAATAAATCATTCTTTATTAGAACATTTGTTTACTTGGGTCCGAAATGTTTTAATCTATTGCCAGACAGACTTAAAAACTGTAACAACATATTTTTGTTTTGCAAAAAGCTTAAAAATTGGCTTTTAGAAATTGAGGATACTGATATGCTAACACAGGTGGTTTCCTGATATGCTTCCTCACTTCTCCGGTCCTTGGTTACTCATGGCAAGTAATGGCTGGGAAAAGCCGGCTGTCCTTCACAGCGTCTGTGTTGGCGTCCAGCCCAGGAACGCATGAGTGCCTTGGCCCGGAGGAGTGGGCTGAGATAAAATTCAAGTTTTCTCTAGGCTTAGGTTAATTTGTATATGTAATTATTATTGTAACGTAAATTTAATTTGTTAGTGAATTTAGGCCTTATGTTAACCTTAACTGTACATTGATAAATAAGTTTACCTTTTGTTTGTAAGATAACGTCAACTCATTGAATGCTACAGTTGCCGCACTGATTATGTCGTTATCTGGAAGACTGGACAGTAATCTGTTGTTTTATTTTATTGTTTCCACCTACAACTAGTTTTTGGTGGCAAAATTGTTCCATATGTACATATGTTATTATTCATGTATTTTTGATGGAATAAAATATATTCTTATTCTTATTCTTATGTTGTACTGTACAGTTTTTGATAAATACAGTTAGTGCATTAATTAAACTTGTAACAAACAATTTTGCGTGAACTATTAATTTTCCTTACAAACCATCCCATCACTGTTCCAAATTTGTAAAAAATATATTCGATCAAAACATGATAGCCTAATTTAATACAGTACTGTATAACCAGTTAAAACATTTGATTCAGTTTGTGAAACACGTAAAATCAATCTAGATAGGCCCGGAAGTCCAAGTTCAATGAACTCCGGTCTATCCGGCCTTTTCGTTATCCGGCCTACCCTTCCGCCACAAAAGGCCGGATAGTCGAGAGTCTACTGTATTTAGTAAAATATTTGAAAAAGCATTTTGGAACACTGAATTCTTTTGTTCCAAATTGTTAAATACAGTCTAACAATCAATTTGGACTTAGAGTTGAGAAATGTTCATTAGATGCCATTAACACACTTTTAGAAATAGTCTGAGAAAGTATAGAAACAAAAAAACATTAGGAGTTTTCCTAGATTTGTCAAATGCGTTTGACTGTTTGGAACATGTCTTACAGAGTAAGAGGGTTACCCCTATCTTGGATTGAGTCTTATTTGAACAATCAATATCAACACGTTCAAATAGAAAACTCACTCTCACTCCCAATATAGAGTTCTACAAGGATCAGTTTTAGGTCCTGCTTTGTTCATTATTTACGTTAATAAACTTCATTCTCTAAATGGATGTGTGTACATTATTTTGAATCGCTCAATTTAAAAACCAATGTTCAAAAAACCAACTTTATTATGTTTGATATTAGTAGGTCAGATAGGAATGAGTCACCATTAGTTATATTGAAAAATAATATCATTGAAGAAGTTTATAGTATTTAACTTCTAGGTATACATTTAGATAATAAACTCACATGGAAATCACATATTGATTTTGTGATTAACTGATTATCAATGGTAATTATACAAATCATTAGGTTTTCAATTCTATGTTGTTACTGATAGCTGAGCTGCTACTACATGCCAAAAGAAATGTAATATAAAGTTTCAATTTAATTTATATACAATTATTATTTTCAACGTATTTTGTTTGTTGTTTGTTACACCTAAACAATTTTTATTGTATGGTCAAATAAACAAATATATTAGGAACATTACAAATTAAAACAATAATAGTTTATTGATAGTTAGTATAAAACTATACCATTGATGCATTTTCCTTTTCAATCTATATAATTTCTATAATGTACAACAATATACTACATTTCATTAAAATTAGTTATCAACCATATTCCATAACTAAATTTACCTTTAACACTTTCAGGATTTCGTCTGGCAAAATTGTTCCCAGTCTCGTCATATACTTTATCACACTTGGGGCTGGAAGAGCGTCTTCCTCATCCATGAAAATGTGAACTTGGCATGATTTTGACCCAGAATCCTGTGAAAATAAAATATTTTTGTCATACAAAAATTGAAAACCGTAAATAGAAACTTAACCCAGTTAGCAAATTCTTTTAAATGTAGTGATATTCTCAGTTTTTAACAACGTAACTGTAAAGCACGTGGCAACACATGACCATTTTAAAATAGACTAACCTCGACAAGAATGTTGCGGTAGTTTTCAAGCAATGAAAAGAATCGTCGTCCCAGGGTCTTCAGCGTCACTGGCATGTCATAGTGGATCAACACCTGGGCATTTGTAATGGGCACTTCCTCCAAAACCTAAATTCAAAACAGCTGATGACAACAGAGTGCATCAGGCCTTGTTTACATGGTCTCTAAAAGATATTTTCAAGTTAGATATCTTTACTATTCTGGCTTTGCCTTGACTTAGAACTTATGTCTGATAAACCCACCCCTCTCCGAAATTTTGGGGGCCTTTTTGGTATATCAAAGGCTGAGAGATTGCTGCTACGTGGTAACTACAAAAACTAGAGAAGTACAGTTTCTAAATTTTGTCTGAAAATAGTCTTAATACCCCACTTCTGGCCTTTTCTGAGGTAGCGGAGTTTTGGTTGCGCAGGATTGTGATTAATGTGCTATGGTTATAAACCACTCACTGATAAGGAAGTGAGGGTTCTAGTATATTAAAATAATGTTACAAAAAAGTATATAGCTTATAAATAAAATTTAAAAATTTTGATTAACTTTTGAGTAATTTTGGAGTTTTGGTAATTTTTTACCCTCACGTTTTTATAAGACACAGCCACAATTTATATATATATTAAAAATTAAACTAAAATGTCTCAGAATATATTTTGGCAATGCCTTTTTCAAATAAAGCTTTTATTTTAGTTGAAAAAGGCATTGCCTAAATATATTCTGAGCATTTTTAAAGTTTTTTAGTTTGATTTTATATAAAGTCGAACGACAGTTTTTGTTTTTATTTAATATATTTAAATAAATAATTGTTTATTGCCCTATTCTGTACAACATACAAGGATTGACAAAGTAAAAAACAGTCAAGAGACATTGTCAAATCTATACTATTAGAGATTACAAAAGAGAATAATTTACAAACATAACTAAGATTAATTTGTATAAACGCTAAATAGCTAATTTATTACTAAATAAATTTGAAGACAAAAATATTTGAAATAAATATCCCGGTTCGGTCCAAATATTTTTGTCTTCAAATTTATTTTATAAGTAAGATTAGACATACAGGAGTCTTATGGATATACATACGTTGATGTATTACAAATTTACTTTAAAAAGATTGAAGAACTAACTCAAAAAGAGTGATTTAAAAGCCATGATAAATGTAAAATTTAGTTTTAAAAGTAATTACAGAATATCTAGATAATAAACTTATGAGCTTATTGTACATTTTCAATGAATTAAAAATATGGCTATTTATAGTTTTGCTTAGTCTAAAAAATCTATGTAAGCACCTAATTTATTTCTTCTGGTGTAATGAACATGAGATTTATACTAATAATAAGGGTTTCTGAGAATATATAATAACAAATCAAATACATAATGTTAATGACAGCAGGTATTTGCAATTTTATAAATAGTGTTCTACAATATTCTAAAAAAGGTGGCTGTGTAACGTTATACATTTTAGGGGTTGATTTTGGTCTAATCTGTTCGAGTTAACCGAAGGCGATATAAATAACGCTGGAATGGAAAAAACCACCGCGAGTGCCCGACACATTAGCGATCGGCCGCTGATTATATGCAAAGCGTTTATACGTTATGTTGCCGCTACCCGCAGATAACTTCACGGTTGATAGTGTTGTACTCTGTGTCACTTGTTTGACAGTTGTTAGTAAAATCAGCTGAATGCAGTGACACCAAATGTCTAACTCTAATGACGTAACAAGCAATGAGCAAGGTAAGCAGACTAGGGCTTGCAAAGTTTATAAAAAGAGGCCCAGAACTGCGGCATCTCTCTCTCACGACATCAAACCGAACAGATGAGTTCAATTATTGTGCTCCCGACACCTGAGCCAACCTAGCCTTAACGTTCCCTGGCCGACACCGATCAAGACCGAGCCCCGAGATACGGTACCATACGATATATTCACGACAACCTTTCTTATTAAAAAAATGTACATCAAGCATAACCATTAAGGTCAGTTATTTAATCCGTTTATTTAAGTATTTTTACAACTTAGCTGCCCTGGAAGGTTATGTTATCCACGTGGTTGAAGTTCAAGTTTTAGGTTAGCTCCCGTATTGGCCTAATGGGTGCTTAGCCATACTATGTATGCACAATCTACTTGTCATAACATTATCTTTGCTGAAACTCTACTGTACGATTGAAAAAACTAACCTAAGTATGAGTTTCAAGTTAACTCACCTCATCTGAACGAATTAGAATAGGAGCACATGCTCGACTTTTCCACAAAGCATTCACATTTTTTATTTCATCTTCTTTATTCCAATGATGTGGAACACCTACGGAAAGGAAGACACACTTTAAGCAATCAAATAGTTCTTTTATCTTCTTTAAACGCTGTTGTGGCCAAGGCAATTCAAGCGTTCTATAACACAGACGAGTTTATTGCGTATAATTGGGAGACCATATAAATATTAAATTGGCTAATAGAGCTGTGCGGATCCCGGATTTTCGGTACCGGGACGGATTGAGGTCATTTCCGTTCCCCGCCCTAGTACCGGAAATTTGGGACGGGAAGTAAAAACTAGGGATGAGTCGGTTCTCGGTTCCGGTTCTCGGTTCCACCGGTTCTCGGACAGAACCGGAACCGAGAACCGAAAATTCAAAGTCGGTTCCGGAACCGGCCCCGAAAGCGAAATAACACATTGGGGTTAGGGGTGTGCGAGTACTCGATGTATTGAGTCCGAGTTTGAGTATTTACCGCTACTCGAACTCGGCTCGACCTGATCGGTAAAGCTCGAAATTTGGTCGAGTAATTTGCCGTGAACGGTATCGAAGTCGTGATTTCACCGCGGGCGTTAGCGGGAGTCAAGAGATCGCCGCGAACGATATCGAAGTCGTGAATTCACCGCAGGCGTTAGCGGGAGTCAAGAGATCGCCGCAAACGATATCGAAGTCGTGAATTCACCGCGGGCGTTAGCGGGAGTCGGAGATCGCCGCGAACGGTATCAAAGTCGTGAATTCACCGCGGGCGTTAGCGGGAGTCAAGAGATCGCCGCAAACGGAACCGGAACCGACAGAACCGAGAACCGGGAACCGATTTTTTCTCAGAACCGAGAACCGGGAACCGGTAAAATTTTGGAACCGACCTCTAGTAAAACTATTGGTGTTTTTTGTTGTGTGTACTTCTGGTGAAGATAAGATAAGGAACTAGAGCCGAGCAGTTCTAAGTAAACAACCTGTAAACAACCCCTCTCCCCCCTACTTCCGTGCTGAGTGCATTTTCAATGGAGGCCGGCAGCCATTGTCTGGATGGCTGATAACGATCTCAGACAGAACCAAACATCCATTTTGTACTTGTACTAAATCCAATTCTAGCTTGCATATCTATTTTATTGTACTAAAACCTTTGCATTTGACCGTAATTCAAACCTAGTATAAAACATTATTTGGGAAATGAAATTAATCATTGTGTAAATGGAGATGAGAAAAGGAAATAACAAACACACACTACCCTCTCCTCACAGGTCGTTCTCACTATATCACAAGCATACAGAGAAAATGCTCTGATTGGCTATGTAACCCGCTTATGTGGTTGCCTAGCAACAGCTAATGACATAGTAGACAAGTGACAACTGATAAGGGCACAACAGGCCCTCGCAGCTGTCTGGCACAAAAACGGTACCGCCTTCCCACTCCTGCTCACACACTGCAGCTGTCTTCCCTCTCTGATATCCTTCTCCCTTGTCCTTTCCACCTGTCATCTCTTTCTTTGCCTTCACTCCCATCTCTGTGCACTGGTAGCTGCACAGTCTGATTCCTCTCTCTCACTCCTAGCAACTCTCTCCAACTGTTTTGCAATGTTTGGGCTGTGAGTCAGTGTTATTCATTGCAAATGGGTGAGGATGGGTGGGTTCTGTGATAGTTATAATGTACTTTGGATTTTGATTTTAAAACTGCATGTTGTTATATGAAGCCATGTATCATAAACAAAATAATTTGATTGAAAACTCAATTTTATTTAATATTTCTTTAATATGTCTATTTGCCAACTTTTCCCGTTCCGTTCCCGAATCGGATTTTTTGCAAAATCCCTCCGTTCCGTCGGACCCAAAATTCTGCTCCCTTTTACAGCTCTATTGGCTAACTAACTAGGGTTTAGAGTTGTACTATTTGAATGATTGGGAGAGAGTGAAAGTAAATGTTGTGTCTGAGTACCAGTAAATATAGGACATTGTAGGAGTGTATGGTAGTGGGCTTCTGAACAGTGGACTCAGCAAGCAGGGGAACTGTTCCTGGTTGAGCCCTGCCGAGCCGTCTTAAGCCCTCAATCAGGTGGCTTCCCTATCGAGACCGCGCAACCTCTCATCAGTACACTCTGTTTGACACTCACACTATCACAACCCTACACCACCCGAGATGCCCACTCCAGCTCTCCCCTGAGTCAGCCGGCTGGTATCTAAGGTCCTTATTAGCGGGGTAGCAGGAATTTTTGAAGTATGAAAAGAAAATTTTGGCTAATAAAAAAGGCGAATCCATGCATTTTATGTAAAAATTGTTCATGCGATAAAAAATTATTTATTTATTCTTAATAAATTCTAAGCTAATAACTTTGTAGTTTATATTAACGTTTGTCTGAATATTTGAGAGATTAAGCACAAAAGATTTGCTAACAGACGAACATAATTCATGATGACTTATTACAAAATCCACTATTTTGGTTTTTTGTACTTCAGTTACCCTAATAACTAATAAGACATTATAACTCTTGCCAATAAGATGTACGACAATTAAACCAAAAAAGTTATTAAAAACTACTATAAAACATTTGTATGCCCTGGAGTTGCCACTGCCCCCTTGCATCCAAAGTGGTTGTAATAATCTAAGAATCCCAAAAAAAAGTCCTGGGTCACCACTGATGTTATGGTATGGCATGGATGCTAAAGGTTTGAGGCAGCCAAATAAAAAATTACATAGTTGCGACAGCCCAAGCACAGATAACGCTGCAGGTGTCTCTTGCCGTCTTTCTCCTTTCTCTGCTCCACATACATACATATTTATGTCTGATGTCAATGACTTTAATGTGACCAAATTGTGCAATTTTGGAGAACAAACAATCCTGAGCGTTTGTCAATAGCTTTACTTGAAGCTCTTGAAATAATTCTCTCACAGCACTATCTGTGCTCGGGTTGCCGAACTATGTTGATTTTCCTGCTTCAGCCAATCGGCATCTATGTGCAATCTACTTACCAAAACATTATCTTTGATGTTTTACACACCTGTGATGTCCACACTGGACAGGTTCTCATGAGCCATGAGTAAGCCGTTGATTCCCATATCCATGAGCACACGACACACGTAGTTCACCTCCTCGTGACTCTTGCAGGCGACCAACACTCTCTTCTTGCCTTCTACTTCCTTCAATAAAGCTAGAATCAAGAAAATATCAACAATTGCTTTTACTAATGGTGGAGGAATGCAGAATCTTAAAATCTCTCTGGGGTTAAAACATTATTACATATTAAAGTGAAAAAGTGAAAACTATGTCCCTCAAATAAAATTATTTTATTAACACTACCGGTTTCAGAGATTACTTCATCTTTGGGTGTGTATACAAATAATATGAAGCCATGTTAATTATTACATATGTTTTCCATCGTTTTTGAGTGAACAAAACATACCCGATGTTTTGAGATCTGGAATCTGACCCTACCTTCAGGTAAAAGTAGAGAGCTGTCGTGGGAATTTTTTTGGGTCGGGGCGGAAGCGGAAGAATTT
This sequence comes from Matsumurasca onukii, assembly GCA_018831715.1. Taxonomy (NCBI): domain Eukaryota; kingdom Metazoa; phylum Arthropoda; class Insecta; order Hemiptera; family Cicadellidae; genus Matsumurasca; species Matsumurasca onukii. The sequence goes on from CM032065.1 coordinate 3,976,107, forward strand.
TGCAAAAAGTCCGGGATTTGGGAACGGGAAAAGCTGGCAAATAGACATATTAAAGATATTAACTAAAACTGAGTTTCTTCATCAAATTATTTTGTTTATGATCAGTGGGTTGTTTGTGGCTCATCTATTTATTGGCTGCGGACACATCCGCTTTGGTCTGCTGGGCTTAAACTAAAGTTATACCAAAGATAATGTTGTAGCAGGAAAATCAATACAGTTGCGGCAGCCCACGCACAGATAGCGGTACCATCTCTGGCCAATTTTCTAAGCCCTCTGCTTGAAATGCACGAGTTTGTCCGATGTGACATAAATGTGACCAAATCGTGCAATTTTCGAGAATGAACGAACTTCCACGAGCATCGGTGGCTATACTTGAAACTCTCAAAAGAGTTCCTTCCTGTGCTTGGGCCGTTGCAACTATATTGAGCTTTCCGCCTCAGCAATGCGCTATCTACTGACCATAACATTATTTTTATGTATAATGTATACTGTTAATGTATTCTGTTGTATACTGTTGTACATACCAAAGAGTTTCTCGATCTTGTTGGTTCTGGGCAAGAGGGTGACAACGGGCTTGATGCCGGCGTAGACACAAGCCTCCAGTGTGTTTACGATGCAGATCGTCGCGTCCTTCATCACATGGCAGAAGTGTTCTACCGGATTTGTCCACAGCTGAGACGTTGCTACCAGCTGTAGACCTAAGTCAGTCTTGCGTCTCTTCATCACGTCATGTGCTTTCACTAACAGTACCTCAATCTACAATCAGAGATTAGCCGATCTGCACTCTACATAGTTAGATCATGCTGCGATACTCTAGCTAACTAAACAAAAACTCCTTTTCTATAGACATATTGAAATTATTTATTTGAAATTTGTTGTTGACAATGGTGCAATTTCTGAGATAAAAACATTACTACTGACATTTTCCGTGAACTAAGGACTTGTCCTAAACTTTGACTGGTCAGCTTGTATTGATTGAATTGAATTGATAACTTTTAGGCTCTTTTCCTAATGTGTTGTGTTATGTTACAGGTTACTTTCTACCTGAACACAAGTTCCAGATCTTGAAACAATGGGAAACCCCCGGAGTAATGTTTTAACCTCACTTATTCAAATTTTAAGAACTTTCACTACAAACTTACAGATCCTTACCTCAGGCTTGAATTTTTCGAAAAGGATCTCTGAATCATCAAACACAATGTGACAGAGATTTTCGAAGGTTGTGTAACGACCCTCTAACATCCGAACCAGACATCTTGGTGTTGACACGAGAACATCACACCTATTCAATACTGCATCCTGAAAAAAGGCCTTAGACTGAACAAGATAATTCACTCGAAACACATCAAAAATGCTTTAAGATCGTTTCACACTGTTTAAAGCATACGTCCATATCACAACCTAAATTTTGACAACCAATTCACTCCCCACAAGCCACTTTTACCCATATGGACGAGACAAACTATAATATTCCTCCATTGAGATGAACATAATGCTTTATGGCTTCTGCAGAACTCTTGAGGAGGTGGCAGTATGTGATGTTTGCACAATCTACAAAATTTCTCTCTTAAAAAATGTGTTTGACATTTGTTAAACTTTTGCAAATAAAAAAGTAAACAACTGTTGTTAATCTTGTTATATAAATATCATAATCATTTTATTTATTAAATATTATTTTATTTATTTAATAGTCAGAAGTTGACATTTTATTAATGAAGAGATCGATTCAAATCCAAAGCGTCATGACCGTGAATTGCTACTAACCACATCGTGCAAGCTAACGTTCCAATGTTGATAAAAAAAAAAAAAAACATATTTGCTACCTGTAAACCTAATTCCGGACTAGTCCAGATTGCCCCGACCACTTTGCCACGGATCCCTGACCACTGCTATGTCATCTTTGCTGGGACGAACGACTTGGCTAGCGGAAGACAGGACATAATCTTCAGCAAGATGGAAAAGCTGATTAAATAAAAGTACTCTGAGAACTCAAGAGTACTTCTGTCGGAACTTCCGTTCTGCCATTACCTGCCTCCCGTTAGTCGCGTTCATCACAACACCTGCCTCATTAATTAGTACTTGGCTGAATTTTGCATCTGTCACCGAGGTGTAGAGTTCCTGGACCTGAGTAGGCACAACCGACTATCACAGGGCCGGTCCGATTCCGGAATGGCAAATTGACAATAGACGCAGTGATGTGTCTAGTTGACATAGTAGACGCGATTGAAAGTCGGAACCTACACTCAGTGTACTTCTCGACTTATCAAAAGTTTTCAATTGTGTTGATCACGCTACCTTAACCCACAAACTAGAATATTACCGGATACGAGGAGTGCCACTCAAGTAGATCAAATCGTATCCCCCCCCGAAAGCTTATCAGTAAAGGTAAAGTCTGCCTTGTTTAACGAGGCGAAGTTGCCAACAGTCATGTTGAACGATACTGAGATCGAAGAAGTCTACTCGACTAAATTCCTTGGAATACACCTTGATCAAGGATTGACTTGGGATTGTCATGTAGACAGTGTCTGTTCAAAATTAGCCTTGGGCATTTATGTTTTGAGGCAGCTATCCGAGTACTGCCCAATTCAGGTACTGATGACGGAATATTACGGAGCAATCTACCCACACCTGTCTTACGGATTAGAGTTGTGGGGTGGTTGTTCAAGAACGCAATTTTCCAGAGCTTTCATTCTCCAAAAAAAAAGCCATTCGGACAATCGCAAAACTTCAAAGAACTAAGAAAGGAGTCGTGCAGGCCAACTTTCCAAAATTTGAAATTGTTTCAATTCTTGGTTAAGTTTCAATTAAACAAAATATACCACTGGCGAAAACAGCAAAATGAAATCAAAACAATACTAACTTTTTTTTCAAACTCAGCTCCACTACCGTGAGTGTGAACGACGTTGAGTTTTGAGCCAATGTCCTGAAACATGATGGTCACTTGTTTGCCCTTCTCAGCGTACGGAGATATCACAACACACCTCGGGGAACTGCCAGTCAGCTGGAACAATTCACCTTCATCATTAGGAAAATAGAACTATTTGGAATAAAATTCTTTGTTTGAAGTTTGTTGTTGACGATAGTAAAATTTCTGATCATCATGTTGCACTTGGCACATAGGGTCGGAATGTCAAGCCTTACTGCTCTACTTACAAGCTTGTAGTTGTCCTTGTTGAGCAGGTTGGAGACCAGGGGGAATACGTAGCCGGAGGTTTTGCCGGTTCGGGGTCCTGCTATGATCATTATGTTGCGCTTGGCACATATGGTCGGGATTGAATGCATCTGTACTCGGTTTAGCTCTCGTAGATTAAACTTCTCCATGTTCTAAAATAGAAATAAACAATCTTAAGTTAGAAAATTAAAAAGAAGTGTAATATGTGTTTAAAGATGTGTAATATGTTAAAAGATGTGTGTTGTAAGAATTTAAAATCAAATTGTAAACGATGAAACAGTATTTATTTTATACTACACATTTCAACTATACTGTAATCATGATGAGTTCAAATAGAAAAAAAGAATACGCAGGTCGCAGGTATATAAAAACATGTTTAGAAAACATTTGTATTGGTATTCAATTCTGTTTAAATGTACGGTAGAGTCTCGATTAATGTCCATCCTTTGCTTATCCAACATTCCGTATCATCCGTCATCCAAACTGTGGTAAAACCATGTATATGAAACTACACTATATATGAATTACTATATATGGACAGCCAGCTGGTCTAGTGCGCACGCGTCTCACCCCCTCCCACTACCTGCCCGCTGTCCCAGTTGTGTGGCGAAGGCGAGCTAAGGCACACCGTCCGTGGAGAACTAACTCCCACTCAGCTAAGTACTAATCTTTAAGTGTAGGAGAATATTTAATGATGTTTTAATTTCAGCTTTTCAAGGGGGGAATGATCCCGGGGTCGGTAATTCAATAATCTAAGGTCGTACGGGTGCCGTGTGCTAATCCGAGTAATTATGTATTTATTAAATAAGTAGGTTCTGAGCTAATATCGGAGTTCATTGAGGTGAGGACAACATTAATAACTGGTTGGACTCATAAAGATGGCTGTGATATTAATTTAAGTAGCGTAATTTAGTTAGGAAGATCCGGAGTAGTGGCCAGACATGCTCTCCTTTTAGGACAATTAGTTGGACAGGGCGAGTTACAGAAATCCCCCTGCCCACAAAACAGAACAAAAATTTAAAAAATCAAGTGTTTACATCTTGGGAAAAGTTTTATTTTATTTTGTGTTACAAGCTTTCTTTTATTTTTTTTCATGTTACTTTAGATTGTTCAATCGCTGAATGTGTTTATGAAATAAAAGATAAAGTTATTATAACCTATTTAATATTTAGATTGATTATCTGCATTCTCCAGCATTTTCACTGTGATGCAGACTTTAACGTAATTATTAAACTTTCTCTTTGCTGGTTGAAAAGTGTATTTTTTCATTTCTTTGAAGTATTATTCTTGCATTCTTATTTAAATAATAATAATGTATTATAAATAATGTTATATTTTATGTTTTTGTATGTACCAAAACAAAATTATTTATGATGGTTAGTAAATTGTTAAGTTTTATTATATAATAAACTTACAACTGTACAAGGTTCCATGATGACTTATGGCTCTATCACAAGATTAAGAAGAAAACACTGCAACTAGATTGAATAGCAAAACAAAATATTGAAATAATATTAAAATAATTTAGCATTGCTGGTTATTATCTTAAACTAAAAACACTTGAAACTTTAGATTAATGTATTTAGCAAGAAAATGTGTACAGTATAACTACCATTAAAATGTATGATAGATGATTTTATTCTTTATGTGATTTGCATAATACAAACCAGGCCGACACGCAGCTAAACGCTAAAGTTCCGCTTGCATGATTGAACTGAATTTCCTTTGCACTGTCCCAGTCAGAGCGTGACTCCCGGAGTGCAAGGTCTGGGTGAGATCCTTTCAATTGATATTTACCACATTTCTGTGTTTTTCAGCTATTTGTTTAATGTTAAGGACTGGCATGTAGTTTATCCCTATTAACGATTCCTTATTTTACTTGTTTCACTTTTTAATTATACTTAATTGTGATTGTATTGTATTTTTGACAGGCTTACAATTCTTAAGATGTAGTGGTATTTTTAAATATTGTTTGGTAAAGTCTTAGGTTAGGAAACGAAACGTTAGGAGTAGTTTTTCTCCGGAAGTAGCAGGAAAAGTCTGTTTCTTCTTTTTACTATACTGTTACTATAGCTATAAACATATTATTTATAGCTATAGAGCCATACTGTAAATTATTGTACATAACGTGCCCATTTCTTTGTAAAAAGCCCAATGGAATAATTTTTTTTTCTTAACAAAAAACCAAATAATAAAACCACATTTACACTTTTTTAACCATTAATTTTTATTGTAAATTAGACATGTTTTACCTCAGCATCATTAGTAAATCAATCAAACTAGTAAAACATATGAAAATATTCAAAGGCAAACAATTGAAGCTGTATATCATCAAGAAAAACAAAGCACCATTGAAAAATAAAACTGTTGTGAAATAAACAGTTTATGAAGTAAACTGTAAACCCTTTTATTTCCGAAAGGCTATTTATTACCTAGTAGTTGTATCATTGATTATAAGCAGACTTGTCCGTTCCTAACAACAAGATGTTTGATACTCAGTTAAACACTTGTTTAGAGTCAACATGTTTCATCAAATGTGTTTGGTGAATATTACTGATTACATTTGCAATATTGTGTTGTATATATATTCTGCATATTAATAGCAACCCAGTGATAAAACATAGTGATTGATATTTAATATAAAAATTTGTTTTGGTATGTGAGTATTATTTAAGTGAAACTGGGGGAAAACAGACACAATCTGTTGACACAATCCAAAGCTTGATTAATTTTTAATCATTAAAAGAAATTTAATAACTAAATTTTTTATCATTAATCATTTAAAATAGTAATCTTGCTGTATAACTAAACCGACTACTAAGGCTTTAAAGAGCTCTACTGTACAATGCACGGCAAGGACTATGAAGAATTCTGTGTGTTTCCTGTGTCTGTTGTGTCCTGAAGGTACTTGGAGGAGGTGATGAAATAAAAGCTTAATTACAGACAAAACTCGGTGTATTCTACAATTCAGTAATCACACTTGGTAACTAATGGTTACTAAATCAATACAATTCAATTTCAATCATGATTTGATAGTTTAAAATAAAACAGAATTAGCCAGAAATGTAAAGTTTTGTTTTATATACATACAAAACTATGAAAGTAAAACGTTAAGAACTCAAAATAAAGTAAGAAACTAAATTTAACAACAAAGGACTTAACTTGAAAGCACCAACTCCTCACTTGTCTAACCAAATAAAAATTCAACTTTGAATCAAATTTACTAATCTAAATCTGAACAAGAAATTGTGTAATTTTACACCTGTTATAGTTAAAAGTAAGAAATAGAATTTGTGACATTGTTTATATGATTTGTGTAAAAGAACATTCCTAGTAAAAGAGCAATATTGAACATAGGTACACCCTATTCTTTTGAAATAATAAAATATAGGTATTTCTAAATAAAAGGTTTCTGATTCAATAACAACATAAAAAGCTACAGTAAACTCCCAATTAAACGGTCAGCCTAACCTGTTTACACACTTGTTATAGTTAGATTCCGGGAGATGGATGTTAGGCAGATGGAACATTGTGTTAGAAATGCTACCAAAAAGATGGAAATAACGTCTGTCGTCCTTTAAAATTTGGAGTGGAGATTGGGAGTTAACCGTATTATTTAGTATTTACTATACTTAAGTTATGAAACCGTCACATTACAGAAATGAAAATGTGTTATTTTTGCTTGTTTGGGAAGAATCTCAAAATGTCTCAGATCTTCAAAGAACTTCTAAGGTTGTGTGGCCAATCATGAGAATCTTACCTGCAATGTTAAACTAGAGTAAAATTTGAGAATAACTGTGGCCATTACATGTTCATGGGACATTTATAGGGCAGCTTCTTAGTAACATTACACTTGCCACTAAGTAATATGTGGGTTTTAAGTTTCAACTCCCTAAATTATTGGTGTGGCACAAATTGAAGATGAGGTGATTTTAGATTCTTAAAATGTTGAGGGCGTCTACTAAATATTCAGTGTAAACATTCTGCCCTTACAATCAAATAATACCAAAACAGTGAAACACATTACAATTTGTTGTGCTAAAAGAAATTTAGTAGCTAGGGTTGTTAACAGGGTACCCCAGGTAGCTATTCACATGTTAAAGCAAGAGTTGAACAATAAGCGAATTAACTATTTTATTTTTTTCTGTCTCCAATACGGTTTATCTATTTCATGCTGAAGCAATTACAAGACGAGCGGTTTAATTACGCCAGTCTTAGATGTGTGTAGAAATGAATGCAGAAGGCAATGAATGAAGCAAGGCTTGGAACAGTAAGACATTTACTCACCCGTAGTACATGATTGTCAAGCTGGCAGTCTTCCAAGTTCACTTTCGGCTGAATCACCTTTCCATCTGAGGTATGAAGCAGCACACCGGTAGCTGGATTTGGAATGTACGACACAGTTCTGTAAATCAAAGCAATCACAGTACATTATACGAGGGGGTACCCAAAAATAACGGGAATTTCATTATAAAACCCATATTTTATATATTTTTTTACTAATTACATGTATACCTTCAGTATACTCCCCATTTAGTGTAATGCATTTGTTCATTCGATGCTCCCATGGTTTTAAGCACCCCTCATACCCTTAGTCCGAATGCCTGCACGCCCATCCTCGCTGCCTTTTCACTCCTTCATTTTTGCCATAACATGATAACGGTGATCTTTTATGTAATTTTTCATTATGGGGAACATAAAAAAGTCAATGGGACAAGATTTGGCGAGTATGGGTCGTGGGAAGGGTGGTCATGCTGGTATTGGCCAAAAAAACTAAAGACTGAGATGGCTACTGGCAGGCACATCACATGAAAGAACCAATCTCCATATCGCCGCAAATGGTCTGGAGTGTGTTGAAATTCGCTAAATTGAATTTTAACACACTCCAGAAAGCAAAGAAGTCCTCTAATGGTCCTCCCACGGTCTTCTTGCAATATTGACGGTTTTTCTGAACAATTTTAACAGTCTGAGAATTTGAAGGAGAAATTGAAGGAGGAGGCTTGTCTTCAATCGACATGACGCCATCTTGAATTTGAGAAAAATACTGCTACACTCTGGTTTTGCTCAAAACATCGTCTTAGTAGCTTTTTTGATAATTGCAACCGCTTGACGCTCTTACCGAGAAAAAAGCAAAAGCCTCACTGCTGAACTTTGTCCATTTAATTAAACCATCAAAACAAAACGAGGCAGAACAAAACTACTTTAGAAAAACGCACACAGCTCCTCTTCACAGCCCTCAGACTCCACACCGAAAGTGCACTGAACTCAGGAAGAGTTGGGCTTTCAGCCCCTATCGCCAAATGTGAACTATGTGCTCCCCACCTCGCCATCGACCATTCCTCGATACTTTGGGTACCTCAAATATGAGCAAGTCAGTACAAATATGTGACATAGTCCATTTGTTCACTTATTTCCAGTAGTTAGTTCCAAATTAATGTCAGTTATTGTGTTGTCTTTGACCCAAGAAAGAAAGAGACACACAATGGCCAAGAGCTACTGGTTCTACTCCGTAAGTACTGCTTGTGGGAGTGTTGCTACTTACGGTGTATTGTTAGTGTTTATGTTGTTATTGTTATCTTACTTCCGTATATCACCGTGACTCTGTTGTATCACCAATACTCAATGTTATACTGATGGCACATTAGTTTTCTGATGAACCACGATCGATGTTTTGCACCATTTCGAGTTTGGCTGTGTTGCCAATTGGACTCGTTTGCGTTTAGTAGACATCGTTTCGCAATCACCAATAACCCCTCCAATAACAACTCTTGCAACCGCACTTCACAGAATTATATGCCCTCTTATACCACTATCAAAACCTTGAATAATTATTCAATTTATCAGTGAGGCGGATGGGTAATTCTAGAAGGCGGGGAGAATTGCCATTTTTGGACTAGTATAATCAGGTGAGTCAGAGAGGATGAGTCAAGGTCACGCGGGACACTATTATAGTCTGTTTTGTGAGGGATGGCATTGTATTTTTTCTCCATTCGGTGTCACGGTTAATCCGCAACGCGATTAAACCGATTACAGTCAATCGGGAGTTGACTAGATATGACAATTTCAATACTATATTGATTTCCTCACTTCTTTCTGCAATAAAAATTTATTTTTATTTATTCTATTATTTGTTAAATTACTAAACAAGTTTTAAGAAATCTGGCTCTACACACATGTCGGAAAACTCCTCTAGTTTTCCGGTTTTAATATAAAACTATTTTGAAATGTGAAAAAAGAGCCGTTGTAAGCCCTTGCAATCACTTGGTTTGACAGTTAGGCCGCATTAGTTGAAAGAAGGCCTTTTGTTTAGAATATACTAGAAAGTTGTTAGAAAGAATAGTTTAGTTAGTTGTTACATGTGCAGTGTCATGTATTCTCTGAGGTGACCACTGAGGGTGAGGCTCTAGCTTACACTAATGTTCACACAATCATATTACCTGTAAGTTGAAGATTTTCTCAAATTAGCTGCTTTGACATCCTTGGGTTCCGGTAGCATCGTTTTTTCAAACTCCATCTGCATTTCTATATGTTTTTTCATCATATCTTCGGTACTGTCCAAGAGACTACTTGCGTTTTGTAAGCTGTCCTGTTCATTACTGATTAAAGAGCTTGTGTCACTGTAGTATTGCATTTGTCTTAATTCTGATGAATTATCAAACCCTACGTTACATATTTTTAGTGGCTCGTTAAGAACTTCAGTTTTCATTTCATTTTCTAACTTCTTATGAGTTTCTTTCAGTTTTTGCCTGAATAACTTCAAACGATTTCCCGGAGGAATACCTTCATCACTTTTACTAAATGAACTGTCACTGGAATATGTCGTTTGGCTTTTATCAAAACTTAAATCTGGCTGGACTACCACTGGCTTTTCAGTGGTACCAACTTCAGAACTGCCCGAGGAACTGTTGCATTGGACCTTTCCAAACTCCAAGTTATGTATTGTTGATGGCTTGGTAAGAACTTCAGTTTTCCTACAATTTTCATGTTCTAACTTCTTAAGATCTTCTTTTAATTTTTGTCTAAATAATTTTAAACGATTTCCTGGGGGAATACTGAAATCATCACTTTTATTGAATGAACTATCACTGGAATATGTCGTTTGAATATTATCAAAACTTAAATCCTCTGAAGTGTGACTTATCTTACTGTTGTTCGTATTCAGCATTGCTGTTGATTTAGTACAATCTAAATCTTGGTTGGTTGCTACTGGATTTTCAATGGTACCAACTTCAGAACTGCCTAAAGATTTCAGTTTGTTTTCTTCATTTTTTTGGGGCTCTTTTGGTTCAGACTCAGTTGGATTACTGGAGTTTAAAAGAGGATATGGACCTTTTGGGCTAGTTTGTTTGTTCTCTGAGATTTCTCTTTCCAAACTATTTGTTTGGCTTTTCTACCACCAAATTGGTCATTGGTTGATACACCATGTTTGTACTCATCAGTATTTTTAAACTTTACTTCTAAACAATCTGTCTTCCCGCTAGAACAGGGTGGTTTGTTTGTTTCAGTAGTTCTCTTAATACCTAAGTCACTATTTTTTGTGAAACCTAATTTTTTTTCCTCTGAGGCAGCTTGATTTTTGCTTTCACGAAGGATTGACTTTTTCTGATTCATTTCTGCTTGGTACTTCAAGTTGATACTAAATCTTTTCTTAGGAGAACTGTCACTAGATTCCATCTCAGATTCTAACTCTTCGTCAACCCAAGTGACTTGTTTAGCTGTGATTCTCGGGTGACTTGTGGCTTCGACAAAACTGTCCGATGACTCAGACGCTTCCAACCTTCTGCAAGAAGTGGACCGATACGAGTAACGTTTTTCCGGCTTGCTTGTTCTTCCTTCACTTCTGCTCCTTAAATATCTTTGATCTTTCTTGGCCTTGAATTTACTTTCATAACCAGCAGGGAGTGGGGGGACACATTCGGGTAAACCATCGTCTGGTGAATTATCTGAAAACCCACAAACAGTTTTAGTCAACAATAAATTTAAAACTGTTACTGGAATATCTTATAATTAGGCGTGCTAAGAATTATAATATAGAAAGAATTATATGAAAATTAACAGACATTGTAATCTATTCCAAGTGCATAAACAACACAGAAGGTGTGCATGCCCTCTCCCGGCAGGAATTTGGGCTTTAATGAATCAGCAAATACACGGATTACCCATAGGCCAACCTAGGCCATGCCCTAGGGCGCAAGCTTGCAGGGGCGCAGTCACGGGGGAAAACGACAAATTGTTGTACAGTACGAAGTACGACAAATTACAAGTATGAAGTACTGTATTTGCTTTTTACACTTTTTGGAATGTTGATCACTGCTATGGTGTGATTTATTTACATTATTATTTAATTAATTCAAAATGAGTACATGGCTTAAATAGTTCCAAAATAGGCTCTAGAACGCACTCGTTCACACTTAACACTTTAAGAGGGGGCCAGATAGAGCCCGAACAGCGTTCAAACGGGATAGGGAATTTAACATGGAAAAATTTGTAAACTGTGTTTTACGTAGGTCAATGAACTAAAACGTGGAAAGTTTTTCTCGGGAAGCATAGAGTCATTAGTTCTGCTGCATATAAAAAAAATGAGTTTGGCTGTAAAATATAATTTTTATTATTGAAATTTGAGTGGTATGTTCTTATGGAAAACCCCAGTTTTTAGTTCAGAAGTACAGAATTAATTTGATGATGAAAGTACAAGTGTTAGTGTTTTTATGAAGCAGCATCAATCGATCTATGCTTCCCGAGAGAACATTTTCAAATTTCCACACACATGAAACTTCTCAGAACACAGAAGGAGGCGTAATCTAGAACTTTGGCCTAGGGCGTAAATAGTGGTTAATCCGGGCCTGAAAATACATGTAAAAGAGATATACCTAGCAGCTCTTATTTTTGACGTTTTGCTTAGATCGCAGCTCTCTTTGTCCAATCTTTGTCTGAAAACTTACGATGGGGCTGGTAAAATGAGTGGTATCCTTAGGGAACTCAGTCAGTAATAAGAAAAAACCCAAAGGATTGACAAATCAATGACATTTTTCACTATTTGGCATTGTCCATTCTTCTTTGCTAGGTTGAAAACTAATATTTACCTCGTCTTCTAGCAGTTGTTCTATAGTTTCTGGGTACTGCTTCTGAGTCATTCAGTTCTGCCGAAGGTCGGCCCTAAAAATATATCAACTGTTATTTATTTCCGAATGTTCTTCTTCTTGGGAAAATTTGGAAAGAGGTTGAAAATGTTAAGTGAGTGTTTTAACTGTACAGCACCATTCGGTACTTACATGTAACTATAAATCGTGTCGTTGTTCAATTAAAAATTTGTTTTCCAAGCTATGTATCGTATGGTATGGTCATGAAAGAAAAACTAAAAATAACAAACCTTAAAATAATCGAAGAATTGGGAGAATAGGTCATCAAAATCTTCCAGTCCATCAACCAGCATCCGCATCTCTAAACAAAACCACATTAGCAATAAAAATAACTATAAGTACGCTCTTTTGAATTGTGGAACTAAAACAGGATAGGGCAATTGTAAATTTTAAAAGGGCTCCAATCAGGGGCAAAAACTGAATCCATTCAAGGTGATTGGGTGTGCTACAGATTACACAACCAAAGCAGTGCTAAAGACAAGTTCACTGCCGAACTCCTGCCTGTGTGATTCACCTCACTGCCCTCATTCACTCTGATCCATCCCGTGCACATCGCCCAACTCAAAAGCTACTTTATAACTACATTGTAAACTATTTTAAATTTAAATTTTGTATGAGTTTCGTTAGTTTTTGTTCATGTTTACTTATATTTATATACACAATGCTACCATGTAGTTGGATGTTATATCTGTGTTCTAGCACGAATAAATGAATAACAATAACAGTGATCTGTGATTATCACTGGCCCAGGGCAGGATGTGTCACAACCTAAAAGATACTTTATGGGCACCCTTGATTGAGCACTTGACTTCAATCATGTTCATACCATTAAATACAAGAAATCAGGAAATTGTACAAATTTATACATGATATGGCTTGTAACTTGTTAGAGGGCTTAAAAGAGAGTCCTGGCCTTAGCATTAAATAAATAATAAATATCTATTTTCCAGTTGCAGGACCTTGTTTTATTACAGTTACCTTGGTTGACTAGATCTTACGGTGTATTAAAGAACACGTATAAGCGCTTGTGCTGCATCATCAGTAGACACTAAGTCTATTTACCATATTCAAACACTATTAAGACTAAGAAACTAATAGAATATATCACGGTACTACTCAAGGGTTTTGGCTAGCCTGTCAAGTGAAGAGCTAAAGATGAAAGAAATGAGCCTGACGTGAGCAAGCATAGCTTGGTAGAGGCTTTTTTTGTTTAATAATTCTCGATGATTTAAGATAAAAAGAAATGATTGATGGTTGAGAGCTGGAAATTTATTGTTGTTGAGTTTCAAACATGGATGACTATAGATGATGGTTTGGTACATTATCTATAATCCACGCATTTGAAAAATAACCCAACCCATAAAAATAGAATTTCCAGCATCTCTCCAAGTACCAAAATCAATCAGCAATAAAAACCTAGCCCTAGCACATGAAAGCTTATGTTATTTAAATACATCGACACTCATGGCGGGATTCTCTATTAAACAAAAAAAGAAGACGCAAAAATTCAGTTTTATTCAAATCTGCCAGAACCATTCAAACTCAGTCAACGCCTCAAGTAGTCGAACCGACTAACCTGTCCTTGGTTCTAGGGAACACCAGCTCCTTCAGCCGCACCCCCGCTTTGACTCATTTCATCAACAGTGTCACACCCTCCGCCCCAAGAATATGTTCTTCCTCTGCAGGCTCCCAATGGCCGCCTCAAACCGCTGAGTGAACAAGTGCTGGACCATGTAAATAGTTCTAATTAAGTTTTAGTTTTAATAGTGTTTAGTTTTAATATCGTGTAAATAGTGACTTAGTGTCTACTGATGATGCAGCACAGCCATAAACACGTGTTTAGATCTACAACCTGCAATCAGAGATCTACAGGCCCTCAACCAAGGTAACTGAAATAAATAATACAAACAAATAAATACGTTAAATAAAGCTTAACTGTAAACGCAACTTGCTCTATTAACCAAGGCATTCCATGGCTGTTTGCAATGCTCACACCTCTCCACTTAGACGTAAGCACTCTTAACCCGAGGACTTGAAAAACACAATACCCTGTTAAAAACATTTAAGTACCCATTTAAGTATTTTTGATTTTTTGTTGACACTAAATGAGCGAGTTTTGCTCAATAAAGCTTGTTAGGCCTAACATACTACCTATACAATATGTAGGTTTTGTCATATGTTTGTATAGTATTACTAAAGTTATTTAATTGAAAAGGATTATACGTTACCTGCTATGTAATTGTCAGACTCTTTCACATAGCCTTTGTCCAATAAAACTGTCTTCAAGTCCTTTGGTTCCTGGTTTTTTTTCTTAACATAGATGTCAGCCACTTTTACATTGTTTTTAAATTCGATCTCGTTTTTGATAGTAATTGTTGCATTGGCGAACAAACCTGATATGTACGTATCGATGGGTTTTGTTCTGAAAGATAAAAACAGGAACTTAATAATTTTTTTAATATAAAATTTTAAAGTAATTTATTGTAGGAAATATAGGCAAATTGAATAACTGACTTTCAAGCGCTGTTCGGAAAGTAGCGGACGTATTGGCTTGGTGTCGCAATGGGCGGGGCTAGAGCCACAATGGGCCGGGCTAGAGCCGCAATGGGCGGGGTAGTCTATGCAGTGAGAACACAGACATTCTCCCAACTAATCAAAAAATGTTCGCAAACAATGTCAATAAGGAAGATCTTGACAGTTGCTATTATTCCAATGACCGTAACTAAGGAAGCTGTCTGTTTGTAAGAGTAATTCTCGGAAGTAGAAAGTGATGGAAAACTGTAGTATACAACTTTTAAAACATGTTTTTTATTTCTAGTTGTTGCTAATATTTGAAGTGTTTGTAAACAAACAGAATGCAGTCTTGTTCAAGTTATTAAAAGCCTTTCTAAACATATTTTCAAGTTCTATTTGCGTTTTTCTTATTCTAATAACAAAAAAGTAGTGAGAAACAAATGGAGATTAAAAAAAATGATCTATCGTTGTTAGGAAACTTTCAGACAAGTCATAGAAGAAAACCAATAGCCTACTTATAAGATACTCACTTTGTCGATATCCACAAGACTGCTTAAAGTCGAGCCGCCTGAAAGCGGTCTAGGAAACTGTTTTCAAATGTTTATTTTGGTTATTAGGAAATACAAATAACTTCATGATGATAGCCAGTAGATTACTATGAATCAAAATACAGTATATAGGTTTAGGTTACCTTGTTGGTCTGTCGAGTAATCTTAATAGTAGTTATAAGCACTACAGCTGTTTTGACGCGGCCATCCTAGGCCACTTCTGGACAGTTACTTAAATACAATTCACTCCAAAATAAAGTTCACGCTAGAAATTGAAGAAAATCACTCAATCAACTACCTTGACCTAACACTTCAGAAATCGAATTCAGAATTAAAATTTAAAATATACAGAAAGCCAACAACTACGGACCAGACTATATACACTCCACATTTCATCACCCTTACAATCAGAAAATGGCTGCATACAATAGCTTTGTAAATAGACTGCTAAGTGTTCCTCTTAGTCCAGACGATTACGGAGTGGCCACAATTAAATACATTGCCATTGAAAATGGTTACAAAAGTACAATAGTAGACCGCCTTATCTTGAAACAGAAAAATAAAAATAAAATGAGAGTTCAACCTTTACAGTCACTCCCAGCTACAGAAGATAAAAAATACATTTCAATGAAATATGGCTCAACATTGCTGAATTACACATTAAAAAATGAATTAAGGAAAAACAATGTCACTCTTTCATATTCCACCAACAATAAATTGAGTACCATATTAAAGCCCCAACCTACAGTAAACAAGAGCCTCGGAGAAAAAACCGGTGTGTACAAGTTGTCCTGCAACGACTGTCCCAAATACTACATAGGCCTAACTTCCAGATCCTTTAAGACACATTTCAAGGAACATCTGCTGTCAAAATCCAAACCTTCCAAGACAAGATCAGCATACGCCACACATCTCATTGATAGTAAACACAGCTATTCTAGCTTTGATGACAATATGACAGCTCTTAGTGCGTGCAGCAACAGAGGCCGCTACTTAGATTGTGTTGAAGAATTTCACATCTACAAGCCTATTAAAACTGGGCCAGACAATGTCCTAAATGAACAAGTGGAATTCAAATCAAATTCTCTGTACACCACCGCTATGAATATGCTGGAAGAAGACAACAGGTGTCGGAGTAGGCGATACGTCACATCAGCGATAACGGATAGACCAGCTGATATCAAGAAGGCCTTATCACCCCCACCCCACCGCCGCTCCAGTTCGACTGTTCCTTCATGCAAGGCGGTGTGCTTGGCCAAGCAGTGTTTTTCGTTTTTGTAACTGTTCTAAATGTCTTTTCAATGTGCGCGTGTGTATTTATACTTTTATTTATTCATCTATTTCAATCAACTTTACCTCTATGAGTGATCAAACTACACCGTCCACGAATAGCGCCTAGGATGGCAGCGCTAAACAGTGCTAACTACTATTAAGATTACTCAACAGATCAACGAGGTAACCTAAACCTATATATATTAAATACAAATAACACCCTCAACATAATACTTTACCAATAAAACGGAAAAATCATTTAAAAACTAATTCTAAACCAAGAATACCGCAACTTACAATTGTGTGCATGGAACGACGCCGCTCAGGTAAAAGCGGCTAAACTGAGGCGGGAACGTCAACTCTTCCACACTGATAATGTAGTTGCTCTGTATGTAGACATAATAGCCGTAGTCAATCAGGAATACTTTGTACCCCAGTTCTTCATGACCAGCCAGCTTCCCCCGACACCACTTGAAGATCCGCTTGTAGAACACACCCACAAGCTAAAACAAGCCGTCATTCTTGCCTTTAACCTTCCAGAGGTGTTATCATGTGTGTAACTTACACACCTCCTCCTACGAACTAACTCGACAACCTTCATCTTCATCTCTTGACCCTCAGCAAGAGCCTAAGTCTGGCTCCGTGTCTCACCGCTCGTGCAACAGTAATTCCAGGGTTCAAATCTGTGTTACCTCTAATGATTCAATGTTACCTCTAATGATTCAATGTTACCTCTAATGATTCAATGTTACCTCTAATGATTCAATGTTACCTCTAATGATTCAATGTTCCTAATGATTCAATGTTACCCAATGATTCAATGTTACCTGTAATGATTCAATGTTACCTCTAATGATTCAATGTTACCTCTAATGATTCAATGTTACCTCTAATGATTCAATGTTACCTCTAATGATTTGGTGTTTGTTATTTTTACAGTAATTAGTTTTATTGGTTAGTAGTTGATTTTACATTATTACAAGTATAACGATTGTGTTGTTGTTTTTATTAAACTGATGAAAGTGAAATTAATACGAGACTGCTCAAATTATAACTTTTGTGAGGTTTACAAAGTGCTTTTCTTCTTGATACCATTTAAATTTGACTTTGAACTATTATATGAATGGAGAGAACGTCAAGAATATTATTTTGTTTTTAATAATTGGTATTTATTCTGATTTTGTAGTTATAAACAATATATACTCACTGTAGGTCTTTTATTTAATAACCTAGAGCAGGGGTTCTCAACCGGTGGTATGCGGGGACATTTCAGGTGGTACACAGTCATATACTAACAACAATAAAAACTGTTGAATGTGAATAACATTAATTTACAGTTAATTTCCGCGTTAAAAATACAATTTCTCCATCCGTGTTTTACATAGAACAGTGGCAGTTTGACGGAGCAAGAATAAAAAAAGCTGCTACAGAATGCCAAAGTACTCACTGCGTTATCCACCGACAAGCTTTGGCTTCCAAGCCTGCCAACCTGAAGTATGTTTTAACGAATAGCGTGAAGGTCATTAATTTTATTAGGGCCAGGGCTCTTAATTCACGGCTTTTCTCTTTGATGTGTGAAGATATGGGTGGAAAGTATAAAACTCTCCTCCTACATACCGAAGTTAGATGGTTGTCACGAGGCAAGATCCTAACTCGTCTATTTGAACTGAGGTCTGAAGTCATAAGGTTTTTATTTGAACAAAATCATGACATGATACACTTGTTCAATGATGAAGAATGGCTGTTACGATTGGAATATTTGGCTGATATTTTTGACAGGCTTAATATGGGACTTCAAGGGCCGAGTACAACAGTGTTCACTACCAACGATAAAATATCATCCTTTAAGAAAAAGTTGATTCTGTTTCGCTCTCAAGCACAGGACAAGGATTTCTCTGCATTCCCTATTCTTGCACCATTTTTGGAAGAAAATGATATTTCTCTGAAGCCAGAAGTGACTGATGATATCACTATTCACATGGAAGCCCTTCAAACGAGTTTTGATGAATATTTTAATCTAGATTTTTCTAAATATGAGTGGATTAGAAATCCATTTTCAGGGAAAATTCCTAGTCACTCAAAAGAGCCTTCATCGACCTTATAAGTGACCTAGCTCAATGAAAGATGCGTTTAAAGAAAAATCTGATCTGAAATTGACTTTTGGATGGTGACAAAAACTGAATTTCCATCAGTGTTCAAGCAAGCAATAATCTTTTTACTTCCATTTGTAACCTCCTACTTATGTGAATCAGGCTTTTCAGAACTGCTGTACATTAAAAATAAATACAGAAACCGCATTAGTGTTGAAGAGGACTTAAGAATCAAGTTGAGTTCAATCGACCCATAAATAAAAAATTTGGTCAAGGACACACAACTACAGGGAGCTCATTAAGATCTGTTTAAATTTAAATGACTGTGTTCAATGAACTAATCTACTAATAACTAATGTAAGATTGTTTTCAATGTATGATACATTTTATTTTGTAGTATCTAATTTTCTAAGAAAATTCTATGTACATACATACAGTTGTAGAATGCATTTTTATTTTCCTAAACATGACCAAATGTAAACTATATATATTTATATATAAATATAAGGTCGTACGTTAAAATCTCTGAAAATTTCAAGTGGTACGTGGTTACTAAAAGGTTGAGAACCCCTGACCTAGAGGAAACCAGAGTCCATGAATTTACTGGCGAGTCTCCAAAGGTAAACTTTTAGCTTTAGTCGTGAGAGCAACAAAAGCACTACTGTACATCTTTAATTTTGTAATGTGATACTATAAGGACACTTAAAGTGTAAGACTTATTGTTTTTATTTGACTTGGCTAATGCAAATGTTTTGTTGCTAAATAAACTAC
This sequence comes from Matsumurasca onukii, assembly GCA_018831715.1. Taxonomy (NCBI): domain Eukaryota; kingdom Metazoa; phylum Arthropoda; class Insecta; order Hemiptera; family Cicadellidae; genus Matsumurasca; species Matsumurasca onukii. The sequence goes on from CM032065.1 coordinate 3,995,614, forward strand.
TTATGGACTTATTAATCTCAGCGTGTCATCTTTCATGTTTTGAAATCTATGACAATCCTGAAAGGTTAAAAATATGATCAACATTTCTTAAAAACTGATGTTCATTTACTCTGAAGTTTGTAGCATTTATTCACATAATTGGTTAAAAACTTACCTGTCCAATTTCTAGAAAGGGGTTCTCTTCAAACGATCTCTATGTCTACACATCTTATCAAATTGGTCTTCATTTCGTTTTTCTTGCCTCTTTAATACTCGGCCAGAAAACAGGCAAATTGCTTCGAGGCGGTTGATTTCTACATCAATGGGTTCTGTCATGGCTGCAAACAAAATTAATAAACTAGAAGCGTGTTGGAAATGATAAATGTTGCATGATATTTAAAGAGTTACTTACTTGCCTTTTGTAGCCTAATTACTTCGTGCTACACCAGTTTTGAAAAGCAGAAAAAAATATAGAAGGCTAGTCATTTAGTAAAAGTTTTAACTTATTGTAGGGGTTAGTGGAAAACAACAAAAAAAATAGCTTGATCATTGTTAAAAGTGAATTAGTTTATGTGTAGTGATTTTTGATAGTATTTGAGGGGATATAGTGATTGAGAAACAATTTGGCCTAAGCTGTGGTTTAAGTTTTTGGGTTACTAGGAGTGATTCATTAACCTTTACATTTAGCCTATCATCACTTAATCGCTAATCGGTCATGACTGGTTAGATTGTGTCAAACTAAAATACAAAAAAACTATCATGATGGTGGATTATGATGTCCAAAATGAATCAGGGGGTTCAATGAACTCCCTGATGGATTAAAGGGCCTAGACTTTAACTCCTAAGACATTTGAGCAATAAAAGCATCAGTTGGCAGATTATGAGTTTTGTGACATATAGGGTTGTACAGCTTGATGGCCAATGAAAGGAAACTGTTTGTGTTTTGCTTCCAGCTATTGGTAAGGAAGATCCAACTGGTTCCTACCGTGTGTATTACAACTACACTAGGGTCCCGCTAATCTGAACCTCGCTAATCCAAAAATACGCCTAATCCAAACACCGTTTGGGGAAAAATTTAAACATTTTGGAGTTGGTAAAATAAATGAAACTAGTTTTTCAAGTTATTTCTTACTGTATGTATTTGATAACGAACCAGCACTCAAAATGACAAACTATACACGCAGATACGGGCACAAACACTGTAACAGGTCCTACTGCCACATCCATCTGCGTACTGCCCGTCATGTCTGTGTACATTACTGCCGCTGTTTACTATTGCAGTGTACTATAGGATTAAAAACATAACCTCTTACATTTAAATATAAACTATTAGTCGTTCAAAGCCAATATTAAGACCTTATAAGGTCTATATATAATAAATGCATCAATATATGCCAAAAATCCTCTTAATCCGAAATTTTGCTAATCCAAGGGTCCAGTCCCAATTAATTTGGATTAGACTCTAGTGTATGTTGTTCACCCTTGAAGTTGAAGCTATCCAAGTTTGACATGAACAATGGCCTACAGTTATACCCGTATTGACTAAATAGTCACAACTCCTAAGCGGTTGAAAGCGGGCCTAGATCATCAGTTTTACTTTAAATGTCACTATCCCTAGAGCATTCTTTTGGAGAATGAATAGCCTTTTTGTGCCAGATTCATGCCCCCACAACTATATATATTATAGTGACATTGAACCAATGAAATATTTATAGGGTCTCTAGCCTAGGTTTAAACTTGTCACGACCAAAATGGCTAACAACGTTAAAGCTAAAAAGGTCTTGATGTTAAAATCGTTATTGTATTTCATAGTTTATGATTGTTACACCTTTATAGTAATTAATTGTTAATCTAGTTACAGTTCATTATTCTATAATTTGGGGGTGGTCATATCTCAGTGGTATAGTGTGTGATTCGCACCAAATCAGCCTGGGTTCGATTTTGGCGCAGTGATAACTTGTTTCACAATGGCCACTCCCCGTGGTTTGGAAGTCACGTTAAGCCGTTGGTCCATTTCATTGGATTATTAATTAACGACCCAATCTGGGAAGTCGGCCATAGTTTGTAACAAAGCAACACCTCATCATACATCAAAAACACTCACCGTTCACCCCATATTCACCTTAAAGTACCCTCTAGGGGTGGTCGGTGTCTTAACTCAAAGTAAAGTAGTCGTTATTGTTAACCACTTGGAATATGTTACTGTCACTACCTAGCTCATATTCTTTGCACAAAACTGTACCAAATGTACGTCACATTGTATGTTTTGTTCATTATTGGCTTTTGCCATTGGGAGAATAAATAAATAAATTTAGCAGTTTTTTAGTGTTCAGGAAGTTATAGACCACTCACTTACCACTAGAAGTCTGGTGTTCTAAAAACATTTCAATCAATAATTATATTGGTTTTTAAATTCAAATTGATAAATAATTGGAATGAAATTTAGTTAATTTACTGTATTGGCTTGTAATGTTCTATCTTTGTTCATAAGTTGTTATTGTTTCGTTTTTATTTTAGTGCCAACACAATGTTTATTTGTACATTGGTAAATAAAATCGTAAAACTAATTGAAAAACTAAAGTAGTATTTGAAGACGATGAGACGAAGGATTACCTAGTTATAAAATATAGAAGCTTGGGTATGTCTTACCGAAATGTTAGGTGACCTACTTCTCAGTTCTCAGGCACCTGAAACTAAAGGCCTAACCTAACTCACGCCGAACCTGTTTTGATTTATTTTTTTATGTTGTGGCGGTTTCATTCCGGGGAGAACTAGTGGAAGAGCTTTTTTCAAGTGATGATGTAACGGTGAGGGCTCAACAGATCGAAGTTCAACAGTTCGAATTTCGATCATTTAAACTTCGGCCATTTAACCTTCGACGTGTTGAACATTACGCGAATTGGGGTGGACAAACTCAGAGGAGGGATTTTTAAGGAAAATTACGAGTAGCGGTTAGGGTAATAAGTAGGGTAGATAGCTGAAAGATGGTACCATAAAAGGGAATTATGCATCGCTTATATTTCTAAAAGATTTTTTGCCATAAGATATTGTAGTAAAAATAGAATAATGATATATATATATATATATTGATCTTAATTTGTATAAACGCCAAATAGCTAATTTGTTACTGAAGAAATGTAATATTTTATACATTTTAATAGATACAAAATTAGATTGGTAAATATTATTTGCGATTACTTTTAGTGTGAATGAGTGCGAATGTTTCATTTCATTTTATTGTAATTTTGTTTTGCGACTCAATATTTTTATTGTCAAAAGCAAATAGGCCCTATATATTTTATTTTATTTTATTTTATTTTACAGAGTCATAAGACAATTATGAAAATTGTGTTGACTAGTGAAATGAAATGAATATGATTTATTAGTATGGAATGGATGGGTGAATAACAAACAGTGCCACATGAATAACAAATTAACGAAGCCACTGGTAAGAATAATATTTACCATATAAAAAAAGCTGTATAGGAACTATCTCTATACATTATTGGAACTAGAAAAAATAAAATAGAAACAAACCCCAACTATATAGAGCGTATATAGTTATTACGCTCAGCTATATATTGTCATGTATGGTCAAGTTAGTGTTAAGTCAAGTTGAGTAAAGGCAATATTTTAACCTGGCAAGTCTAGTACGTGCATAACTTATCGAGTAGTAGACTAGTAGGACTAGCCTAGCTTTTTACACCTCGGTAGTAAAGGTTTGAAACGATGTATTGTCAATTTAGATTAGACCTAGCTTATGGTTAGGTTCATGTTTATGAAGGACGAGTGAGCCGCTAAAGGCCTAGTTTATCCCAATAATAAATCAATTTTACTGCTGCGCACCAATAGTGATCTTACTTTCGTTATATTTGACTAGATTGGCCAAACAATAATTAAAATGAGGAAGAAAATGGGACAGCAGTCTTCCTACAGATTTAGTCTATAGTCCCCCACTGGTAGCAGATGACCACCGAGTCGCCGACTTTCTGTAAAATAAATACCTAAACCTACTAATTCTCCAATACTGTATTCAAGTTTCTAACCTACTTTGAGCTTGATCGGGTATGTCAAGGGATGTGTAGAGTGAAAATAGTTCACAGGGTAATGCAGGGATAATACGGGGACAAATCCCCATTCGATCAGGTGAGCGGGACACCGAAATCTTCGATCATTTAAGCGCAGCCTGTTTTCGAACATTTGAACCAGCAAAACAGACGAAAAAAACACGTTCGATCTGTTGAACTTCGAGTTCATTTAATACTTCGGAGGTCATCCACTACCAGTGGGGGACTATAGACTAAGTCGCTGAGGAAGACTGTTGTCCCATTTTATTTCTCATTTTAATTATTGTTTAGCCAATCTAGTAGAATACAACGAAACCCTACCTTTTAAGGCTCAGGTTATGCATGTTTGTAATGGTTTACCTGTGGCTTTGCAAACTCTAAAAAGGCCGATTGTAAATGGTTGTACGTCCAGCGGGGCCTGATCCATTGCCTTTGTTGGCAAGATCACTTCTGGTGCGCAGCAGTAAAATTGATTTATTATTGGGATAAACTAGGCCTTTAGCGGCTCACTTTTCCTTCATAAACATGAACCTAACCATAAGCTATTAATTATGTAGTCCCTTTTGTGTCCCTACTGCCTGCCCAGCGGCGCAGTTCGACAACACCCCGCTCATCTGATCGAATGGGAATTTGTCCCCGTATTATCCCTGCATTACCCTGTGAACTATTTTCACTCTACACAACCCTTAGCATACCCGTTCAAGCTCAAAGTATGTTAGAAACTTGGATATTGGAGAACTAGTAGGTATATGTATTTATTTTACAGAAAGTCAGCGACTCGGTGGTCATCTACTACCAGTGGGGGACTATAGAATAAATCGCTGAGAAAGGTGTTAACTGTTAACGTAGTTCACGACTCTGCCAGACCAAGCGAGTAAACCCTTTTAGAAAAATATGTGTGATAATTAGTGTTAGAGCGTGTAAACCCTTTTATAATAGTATGAGTGAAAATTAGTTTTAACAAATAATCGCGGACTAGCGCTACCTTGCGGCGAAAATTACGAACCAAAGAAAAGCGAGTAAACCCTTTTATAAAAATATGTGTGATAAGTAGTGTTTAATAAATATCCGCGCGTCAGCGCAGCCCTATTGCGTAATACAGAAAAGCGATTAAACCCTTTTAGAAAAGTACGTGTGATAATAATTATTAGCTGAAATTTAAAGGTTGTTACATACGGGTCGTAGATATTTAGTGACATATTTTGTAGGCTACGTCTGTTAAAACAATGACAAAATAGAAATTTAAAAATCACAATATATTTCGATACCTAATGAAATTCTGGTATCTTCATCAGTTAGAAACATAAATAAAAATAAACATGTACAGATAACAGAAAACACAACATTAATACTTCATTTTCAACAACTAAAACTTTGAACCAAATTCTAAATTCTTCTAACTACAAATATGACAAATGCGTAATTTATGAAATCCCTTGTTCAGGTTGTGATGAGGTATACGTTGGCCAAACTAGGGGTTTTTTGCAAAAGAGACTCAAACAGCACCAAGATAATTTAAGATTCGGCAAATATGATTCATCAAATTTAGTTCAACACCAATTTTTTCGAAACCATAAGATCAAATTTGAAGAAACCAAAATTTTATGTAAAGAAACCCATGAACAAAAAAGATTATTGTTAGAATCCGGAATTATGTTATATACAAACAAAAAATGTTTTAGCCAACCCAGCAAAGACATTCATCCGGCCTGGCAGAACTATATCAAAAAAGAAGTAAATAGTTTAAATTTTTAATTTTATATATTAGTTAATTTTTAAAAATTTACAATTTTTCTTTAGCTTTTTGCCTTTATATATTTACTATTGCATTTAAAATTTCTCATATGGTTTTTGTATCTGTTCATGTTTATTTATGTTTCTAACTGATGAAGATACCAGAATTTCATTAGGTATCGAAATATATTGTGATTTTAAATTTCTATTTTGTCATTGTTTTAACAGACGTAGCCTACAAAATATGTCACTAAATAATTATTAGTTTTTAAAAGTATAGTTCACGCGTTTCCCTGGATAGTTCAGGCTTATACTATAATATATAAAAACCAAGTCTAGCTTTGACATTGTGTAGTTCAAGATTGCTCCGCTAGATCGCTTAGGCCTTCACTTTATGAAAACTGTGTAGTTCATAACATAGGCTTGCACTTTATGAAAAAAGTTAAAGTTGAAGTTATCTCTAGTTCTATCTGTCTGCCTAACATCAGCTGTGAGCTGTCACAGCGTGAGTTAAAAAATTATTGTTTATTTATTTACATCTATCCTATAGCTAGATTTCTGGGTTTGTCTGGTATTATGAAGTTAACGATTTTTGTTAACTATTTGGATAGTTCTAATTTATTTGGTGGTAATACATTTTGAACTACTGCATTCCTTCAAAACTTTTACCATGTTTATAAAGTCAACTCCAACAACAAATTTAGTACAACAAATCAAATATTTATTTCTGAACAACAGACATCCAGTCAGAGCATTGACTTACTCTCAAGGTCAATACATTAATACAAAGACAAGAGAATATTTCTACTTTATTGATCATCAAGGAATGGTAAGTCATGTTCCACTAATATTTGGTTTGTACTCATAATAAAAAAAAAATCTTAACCCTTTGAATAAATAAAACTATCTCGGTCTAGAAGTTAGACCTAACTCATTTTAGCAAACCGGATCCTTGGAACAATGTATGACCAGGCATCGTCTACTTTTTAACTGCAGAATAATCAATTCCCTAAACTCATAACGCGTTACTCTAGCTAATTGTTCTAAGAGAAACTTTAAGTTTTACACTTAAAGGTTTCTACCGGAGTTTCTTAGGGTCAGAGGTCTTAGGCTAAAGCAGTTTAGACACAAATAAACAAAAGTTGTATTGAAAAATTATTTATTTACTCTTGATCTTATAAACAGCTGAGTATTATTTCTTGTTACGCTGTATACATTTTGTTCCTCTATACGATAAACCATCTGAAATGCGGAATTATTTTAAATGAATAAATTGTTTTACGGTATGGGAGGCCATTATGAGAGATGTTATTTTCATACTTGAATAGGAAACATTAAAGTTTATGATTTCTAGTAAAAATGTGTGTGTTTTATTAAGTTTGACTTTCGGCACAACATAATTATGAATCACCTGTTAGTGTATAATTTTATTTACACTAAACAAAACACTATTACAAGCTCCTGCCTATTTGTAAATAAAACTTTTAAATATAGTAAACTGCAGAAAAATAGAGTTAATAAAATATGTTAGCTCTTGTCCTTACCTCATACCGTACTCACCACAAAATAACTTAAAATCCTCATTGCTTTGGTGGGCTATTAAATATTTAAAAATCCACAAGTATTTTTAAATAACATTTAAGAATTTTTATTTGGGGTGAGGGGGAGTCCCAATGCCCTTACTCATAAAGATTCTGCCCTCTTTTATGCTCATAGATTATTTCCTCGACTGACCTCCATTTATTTTGCTTGCAGCTATTTCTAGATGACGCAAGAATAAAGAATTTTACCTCTTGTTTTAAAGGTAAGTTTAATTTTTTCCATAAAACGTTTGTTACCTCTATTAAAAAAAATATTCCATATCTGTACCCCGCAGCCGCCTTTTTGCAGCATTTCTTAATTTCTTAGTTCCACAGGCTAAACCTACATATATTAGCACTTGGGCTTATAAAAATAAACTGTTATGGAGTGTACTCGTTCAACCCAATGGCATATTTCTCTCCAACAAGCAAATTTAGAGGCTTGCTTTGTTAATCATGGGTTACGGGAAAGTTTGCCGCTCCTGTTAGGTACTTGGTCTGTGGATTGAACATCTTCGTCTAAAGAAAGTTAACAACCCTTCAGGCACTTTAAGCTGTGTGTTATGCATTTTTAGTTGACTGAGTTCAACTCTAGTGAAGCAGTATTTTAGCACATTTTATGTAGCTACTATTCTATGTAGTTCAGAACTCATTTCAAAGCCTTCCTGTAAAGTTAAAAGACAGCTGACCAATGGACAATTCCTGATCATCCATCAAAACTCATGACACTCTACCTTCGGTACTATTGTTGGGTAGATCCCAGAATGTTTCAATTCTCGATTCTAAGTAATTTATTCTAGATTCCTATTCCTATACTCCAATAATGTAACTCTCATAACTAATGTATCGGTCCATTAGAGTACAAGTATTAAAATATGTAAATCTTGTATAGTTACAACTTAACTTCGTTTCAGATAAAAAATTCCTAGCGTTTTTCTTCAAGCGACTTCAAGAAAACAAGGGTCGCTACGTAGATGAATTCCCTTACATCTCACCGTGCGGACGAGAGCTCAACTACATCAGATGTGATGATAGGCCTATCGTCTTCACTCATTTAGCCAGCAAAGACAACAAAACAGTCTTCTGTTACGGACACGTCGATGAACTCTGTTTAGATTTTCAACCGGACCACATTTTCATGGATCCTTCCAACGGAAGGGTGTACCATCCTGCTCCCGAGTCTAAAGGTAGCGTTGGATTGGTTTGTTCAAAGCTTGCTATTGAGTTTAGTAAGGACTTTGTGTTCAACCATGGTCAAGAAGCTCCGCCAACACACTTTGTTTTTGATAAAACCAATTATGAACTAAATCAAACGTGGTTTAAGGGGTTAATAAATCTTGATTGTGATGAACCTAGATTAAGCTAGAATTTTACTGTGTGAAATTGTTTTAAAATAAATTTTTTGTCATCTACCAATTATTGTGTTTGACAATATTGTAAATGTATTACACTGTCAAATTTGTATATTAATAACAATACACATTCACCTCAAGATATGAAATTTGTTGTGATTGATTCTAAACCCTATCTCATTTCCAGGTCCCGGCTTACTCCCCTCCTAAATAAAATATTACTTACTGTTCACAGTAAATAAAATTACTTAGTTACTGTAACGAAGCAAATTTGTGAAAAAGCTCCGGTCAGCGGAGTTTTAACATTAAAATAGAATTAAACGTAAGCAATATCGGTAAATTTATTTTAGTCTGCTCACTACCGTCAAATACATTCTAGCCCTAGGTTTCGCTCCAGGATACTTCTACCTGCAGTATCTCATTGTTACTTGTATTATTGTAGAGAAATTGTAATTACCTTAAAATAATTAAAACGTAACGGCCAGAGACCGAGAACCATTGGGTTATTGGAGGTGGGATCATCTCAATTCTTGAAGCCACCAGGAAAAAGGGAACCTGAAAGTACAATGTTTGTACTTACTAGCTTAACATTAGCCCCTACGTCTTAACAGTTTGTAAGCTGTCTGAATGTCAAACTACACGGCAAACGGACAGCGAACCAAAACTCAGACTCACCTGATTTCTTTGTGCCAGACTTGCTTCATTCGTTTATAATGATCTCTTTAAATTTTGGTTGATTGAGAACATATATTAGTTGTGATATCTTTCTAATTAAACTAACCTGAACGTTTTTGGTCCATTGATTTAGTAAAATAGGTGTTATTATTAGATTCATGTTAAGCCTTTTTTGACTGCTGTATTTAATTAAGTACCTGTTGTTGAATTCCGTCATGCAGTCTTTCCGTTGATATTGCGACGGTCCGTTTCGGCCTCTCACGGGCATCCTCAGGCTTCTTCTTACACTTAGACACATACACTACACACTATTTACACTGCGGTTGGAAGTGGCGTTGTCGATTAATAAATAGTTTACAAAAAATACATTAAAACAGTTCATAGTACAGAAGAAATCCAATTATCCGCACTAATTGGGACTGGACCTCATTCGGTTAATCAAATATTCGGATATATGGAATTTCACTAAAAACGTAGGAAATTCAGGAAAAAACTCTTTTCACAATAGCCTATAATAGTATTATTGACTTTAATTACAAAGTAAAATACACACATCAGACTTTAAATCGTAGCTTGTCCCAGTCGTATTTTTCGCTGAAACTTTGCCGTCACTTCTTTATTAAATTGTTCTAAAATTTCAATTTTGTCTGATAACGACAAAACCCACGTTTCCTCTTAGAAGCCATATGATATGATGATACAGTACAACTCAATCATAAATATGTAAAAAATACGTAAGCAACACAAGACACCGGCACAGACAGATGTAAGTCAACCCTACGACGTCAATAGACTGACTGAGTAAACAAACAAAAGCAGGTGCAGAGTAGATAGACAGACAGACAGCGCCACAGTCAAGTGTCCGCCTGACTGCCCAGTACAGTCACTGCCAATACTAGTAGTGTATTGTACAGTCACTTGAATCGTAGTTTGAAGAAACAATGTAGCGAGTGGCTCCTAATCATCCTTCAAATTACATAACAAAACTTTGTGTTATTTCTTTTCTCTAAAAGCGATTCGGATGATCGGAGTTCGGATGATTGGAGTTCTACTGTAGCTACTAAAATTCGCACACGCACGGACTGGATGTGTAAGGGTACACGCGCTGCAGTCGACTGACCGCCCCAGCTGGTGCCCTCTTATCACTTTGATCTTTATCTGTCAGGTGATTCATGAAGTTGTAAATGCCGTGTGAGGTGAACTCTAACTTATTGTTGAGTAGTAAGTTGTTTCCTAGTTTGTGGTGGCAGTAAATTTCAAATTCTTCCCATATGTTCATTTTTGGTCCTTTTTAAAAGATTTGCATGTTTGTCTAGGTGTCAGAGTATGAGTGTTGTTGATCTGTAATGTGGTCGGAGAATTTTGACTTGTTTTTTCTATTATTGGAGCTTGGAATATGTTCTTCAAAGTGTTCTCGTAGGCATCTCTCTGTTTGGCCGATGTATGTCTGTTCACAATCGTTACATTTGAGTTTATAAACTCCACTCCTGCTGTAAACATCTTTATCTAACTGTGTATTGTTGGTATTTAAAATCTGCTGTAGGCCATTTGAGTTTTTGTGTGCTAGTTTGTAACCATGTTTATGAACAACATTTTTTATTTGATTGTTAAGTACTGTATGGGGTTGTATTCAATTGCGATACATTTCTTGTAAGAGTTCAAACTTTGTTTGTCTAAGGTTCTTTTTTTGTTTACGGAAGGTGTAATTAGTTTACATTTAGCTCTTGGAGGATAAATCCAAGATGGCACAATTTAATTACCTGGCAGCCTCAAAGCAATGACAGGAAATTCTTAGTTACGTAACTCATCAAAAGTCTTAGCGATCATATACTGGTAATTGAAACCAATGCTACAAAATAATTAATATTTTAATAAATTGCACAACAAATTAAGAGTGAGCGTTGGAGGCTGAGAAAGGTTCCAAAGAGCCGTAGTGGACCCAAGACAAACCTTGCGCTGTTGGCCTGGCAGGTTCCTGCAACATACAAAATAATAATCTTCTTCTAGAGATATTAGCACTTGACAGTACGCTACTGTTTCAAATTCTTTTCCATACAAAATTACACAAATTTTATTTTCAATTTACGTAAATAAACATTATTGATTGCATAGACAATCAAATAACACCAACTATTCCATTCACAAAACATTCACGTAGACACTTCATTCTCCCACCCTGAATTGCTCCACTAGTGTTGGGTCAATTCCTATTCCCGATTCCTAGTGTAGGGAATCAGTATTGAGAATCAATCAGTAAGGTCGATTCCGACACTGTAGAATCGAGGATTGGGAATCGATACCAAAAGAAGAATCGAGAATCGGTTTGGGAATCGATATTAAAGAAAGAATTTATTTGGACTCAGAAATCGATTGCTTATTCAAGAATTGGAATCGATCGTGGCATTGAAAATCAAAAATTCTTCCCGGAGTCGAAACCGCTCGTTTACATGGTTGCTAGCTAGACCCTGAGCGGGTGGATGAATCCACTCTCCTGTGTGAGGGGAGCGAGCTAGCCAGAGAGTTGACGAGTTCATTCTGTTTGACAGTGCGACAAGGACAAGATGTTTGTTTTGATCAAATTGTAACGCTTGTGCATGTTCTTTGTATTGTCGTAAGTTAATGACTAGTAATATTTATTCTAGTCAATTTAGCTTTGTTGAGTAAACTGCAAACGTTGTGTGTCTTTGTTAGTGTTTTATATTAATAATTACTTCAACCGAATTCCTGCAATTGAGAAGCAGCTGGTAAAGTCGATACAGATTCCTTTCAAAGATCCTAGGTATCGGGAATCCAAGACCGAATCGAACCCAGAATCAATCGAACACTACAGCACAAACGCATAAGAGGGCTTAGAATTGGTGACGATATTGGAATCGAGAATTGATATCCTGGGATCAGAACCGAGAATCGAACAAATTAGGAACCAACCCAACACTACTTACTTAGGTTATTTGACACTCTGTGTATTTGTAGTTGTAAAAACTATACTTACCTTTGGTTCAATCAACGCTGCCAAAACTTTGTCATGTACACTGTTGTCGAATTGATCGAACTTAAGGTAGTTTGGATCGTCAACCGTCGGTGTGTTGTAAATAATTTGTTGACTTTTTTCCACACATTCGCTGACCTTCTTGACAAATTCTTCTTGTGAACTCTCAAATCTAGAAAAGTGCATATATTTATCAAAGTTGATGGTGCTGCGCAGGTAGTTTGAAGATCATACAGAAAGGATTCTTAATATTCAATAATTTTATAAGTATACCATTAACTTTTTAAATATTCAGACCAATCAGAAGTTGGAAAAACATTCAACTGCAGGAATCAATTCTAGTCCTAGTGAACCAGTTTGGACAAACCTTTTCCATTAGAAGTACAAGAGATAATGTTATAGTAAGTAGATAGATCATAGATGCCCATATGGTCGAAGTAGCAAGATCAACATAGTTCGCCAGCTCAAGCACAGATAGAGCTGCAAAGGCTGCTGTCTCTTGCTGTCTTTCTTAGCCATCGGCTCCACATGCACAAGTTTGTCTGATGTTGATGTGACTAAATCGTACTATTTAAGAGGAGGGACTAGCTTGCGCTTAAGTCATGTACTTTACTTAAAAGGATTCCCTTGCAGCGCTATCTGTGCTTGGGCTGCCACAACTATGTTGATTTCCGTGCCTTAGCGTTCGGCATCTATGCGCAATCTACTCACTATAACATTATCTTTGGTGGTAGCAGTATTAAATTTCCATTGATCCTCCCATTTAAAAAGAGAACAGCACCTAGCTGTGTTATTTTTTGCCGCAGGGCAGACAAAACACTCTGAAGTTTGTCTGCGTCTTGTACGCAAAGAGAGAAGGACTCACAGTTGTGCCGCCTGACTGTTGAGAGCGTTCCGTGTGTCCACGGTGCAGAACATCTGTATGACATGATCAAGTATCTGCCAGAGTCGGTGTGCGTCCTTCCTCCATTCGGAGAACACAGATTTCAGATCCATCTCTCCACTCACCGGGTCCACGCTCGGGTGAAACACTGGCGTCTCAAACACCACTCTCTGCAATATCAGTGGATTGAGACAAAAGTGCATATAGATGGTGTGGCACTTCAAATCTGAGGTAACTATACTGGTTAACAATTTGAAGTCCGACCCAATTTGTTAAAAATTACAGGTTTTTGTATTTTACTTATGCTATGACTTTTTCACACCTCTATTACAGTTTCAAGCGGATCCGTGGCGGATTGGTATCGCACACGACTCCGGAGCTCATCACTCTGGTGGCGCGGGTTTGATCCCCGCAGTCACTACTTACATTTGTAATGTGACTATCACGGTGGCACGCTAGGTAAAGGTCGAGGTTGAGTGGTAGAGAGGGCTTTGTAGTCCTAACTTCGCCTCGTTAAACAAGACAAACTTTACCTTTACCTTTTCTTATTGGAAATGTAATAAACCCAAACACAACGAAAAGGGTAACCTCCTCCTCTATACAAAGAAAAAGTAGCAAAACAGGTATTTTGAGCAATCCATATTAAACTCTCTTACGCCGTCAACATCCACCTGTGCCGGTCACCGTTTATTTAAGTTGGGCCCTCCCCATCACTGAACCGTAAGTGACCTTAATACGGATTGCTCCTGCTACAGGATTCGATCAACCGCAAGACCTGACTTGCCAGCTCCTCAGGTGATGCCATTCTCACACCTAATAGAGCTGTCGTCTCAATCAACTGGTCATGCTTTTGTGAAACCCTCTAGCTCTCTAGTAGCAATCACAGTAACTACTTTAAGAGACCACAGTTGATCACGTTTCAAGGTAAACCATAGTAGTAAATGTCCTAGGTATTTCTTACTCAAAAACTAAACGATAGGAAACAGTCTATTTATTCAGGGTTTTTACTTATTCCAAAAACGATGAGAGGGGTTTAATCCAACACAACAGTTTCGAACTAAAACAAATGATTAAACATTGAATAATTCACAAACTTACAGGGCAACTGCAATTGGGAAAGTCTTCAGGAATCAGAAGATTGAATCGAAAAATGCCTCCTTGGTACAGTCCTTTCCTCACGAAAACAACACAGAACCACACTGAAACAGCAAGAGCAGAGCTTATTAATGGAACCTACATAAGAAGTTTAGTTGATGATCCAGCAACTTCTAAAAACGCCTATGTGCCTATTTAGGGAATAACTTAATCCGTTCTCATCGAATGTCACAATCAGGAGGACATCGCTGTTTGTATGTTCATTACTAAAACAATAAATTGTAATAATTACTAATTTTCAAAAATAGTTTTGCCGGTTAGAAAGGCTGCGAACCTCAAGGCTGGGGATGGTTTTGAGCCCCAAGAATTCCGATAAGCCCCCAACCTGTAAATCCAAAAAATACCCAAAACAATTTTACATAAAAAGACAAGGCTACTTTTTCCTTCTTTTCCAATCTTATATAAATTGGACACCAGCTTAAAAAAGTGTTTTCGCCACACCCCAAACTAACTTACGCAATGACAGCATGTGACCTAAACTGCTGTGTTTTGACCTTGTCTCTAGCGCCCAGCTTGCTACCGTGATGTAACTGAGAACAAGTATTGTTGTCAATTTATTTCAAATTTCTACAATATTTTTAGGCGTTACCAATGTTAACTTTTTACATATACTGAAGGGATTGAAATATAAGTGAAAATAAGTTAGTTACACAACCTGAGAATGTTATACTCACAAAGAGCTGAGGTAGCAGAGGGCATGACGTACAAGCCGGGCAGTCCATGGTTCACCACCATATTGCTAAAAAAACAATGCTTCAGAGTTATATTAAACCTTTTTGCAATTCACCATTGAATACTGGATAAAAAATAGTATTTTGATTTAATTATTAAACTGATTGGCAGCACACCTTCTTTTATAATAAAAATAAAACTATTTTTAAATGTTTCAATTATATTTCGGTTTCTGAACAGAAACTCTCTTCAGATATCAGGAGGAATAGGGTTATATATATATATATCTAATCTGAAGAGGGTTTCTGTTCAAAACCAAATATAATTGATTAAAAATAGTTTTATTTTATATAAAGAAGATGTGTGTAACTCTTCAACAACATATCGAAAAAATTTTGATTTAAGGTACATTTGGTCAATAAGGTCTTGGTGTTTCATAGATAGGCACTTGTGAAGATATAAAATCATTAAATTAAAAGGATAGGTTACTCTTATTTAATAAGTATTATGAACAAAACTACTACTGAAAATGTTGAGTTTATCTCCATTTTCACATCCCACTTAGGCACTAAAACTTTATCTTCTACTGTCGTAGATTGACTGTGGGTGAAACTACGGTCGACCTCTACCTGAAGAGATCCAGAGAGATCGAAACAGTGAAGTACACGTCAAAGGTTCTTAGAATTGACGTGTTTCTCTGTCCTGAACGCAACTAAACCAACCGTGCAGCAGAAAATGGTTAAAACCAATTTGACTACTTCGGTAGTATATAGCTAGTAGCGACCAGCGTTCAAAGTACTTCCAATACAGCTAGCAAGCATGTCGACTTTAGTTTCACCCACAGTCAATCTGTTTCATATGTATTACCATCCCCCCAAAGCTTCTGCGAAAGCAGACCAATTGGTAAAACTAAATAAATTTTTATTTGGTAGACAAGATCTTTCAAATGCTAGGCCTTCTTCCCCAGTCACCCTAGAGATGATCAGTGCTAAAGCCGGAAGAATCTGGAATAGAGTTGACTGTATAATGTGCGGTTGTTCATTTGATTACATACAAACTGACTTGTTTTGAGGAGCTGGGTGGTTTTAGAATCAAAGCAGTGTGCCATGCCCAGGTCAAACCATAAAATGTTAAAACTAAGTTAGTCAAACTAATGTAACTGAATTGATAAAAAATGTACTTACTATTCTGCGATCAAACTATACTCAAGAAAAAATGGATTGTAATTAGTTTTTGTAGAGTTACTGCTGGAATTACTTGAGCGTGGCCTTTCAACCATCTTTGCTGAGATTCCGACTGTAGGTTCACCACTCTTATTGGAGGATAGAACTCTTCTCAATGAACCTTGGCGTTTAAACGCATCATTATTGTCTTGATCCACATTCTGAAACAGCCATAAAAAAAATGTCGGGGAACCAAATACTTCAGCATTTTTTAATCCTAATAATTGGATAAAGGTTTAATCAGATGGAGTTTACATGCATCAGTCTAGTGTCTACAAAATAAGCTGTAAGGGACTTTGAGCTAATCTATAATCAAAGTACAAACAAAATCAACCGCTTTCTCCGACTAGTCTCCTAATAAGATCTAATGCGTTTTATAGAAAATGGATAAAAGTTTGTCTCTTGGGTTTAACCTACAGAACTAGGACGTTTCATTAGGCAATTAAATCACCGTGCTAGCAAACCAGTATGACATTGCCATTGCATTTCCTAAAAATTTCCTAAAACAAAATTTCAGTTTGATCAAGTTATTTAGTATAAAGCCTGCTTTAAAAATGGTGTTTAATTTACAGCATGTAACACTAGCTCAAGAAAGATTTCAGATCAAAATAGAATCCTTGATGCTGAACGATTGTCCTACAATATTAGCATCACCAAATAAGATTTACAAAAAAAGATAGAAGTGTGTTTGCCGAGAGTAAGGGTGAGCGAGAATAAACCTTAAGTACCTACCTCGTTAGTAAATAAAAACAAAGGGTGAATAAGCATTGAAGCTTTCTGATGATGATGGTTGCGATAGTTTAACAAAATATTGGTAGTAAACGTAAGACAAACCCTATTGTTATAGAGTTAAAAGTCACTGTATTTGGCAAAGGTCCAGTTTTACCTCTTATAATGCCAAATTATAGGAATACGTCCTAGAATGGCCATAACCTCATTCTGAACTTTAACTACAACAATTTTAGGCCTGACTTACCGGAATCGATGCCATTATAATATTTATATTATACTGTTTGAACTTGAATTCCTTGCAAGACTATATTTCCATTATAACAATGACAATTGGCGAATTTGACAGATATGATAACTTACAAACGAATTGAACCAATAACTTATAAAGTATAAAGAGATAAATTTATAGTTTCCTTTTTAAAAGTCCTTTTTCACGAACTATTTACAAGGCTGACAAGTTTTGCATAATAGGATCTTTTCAGGCCAAGGATAAAGAGTTACAATTTCAACAGTTAAGGTTATGTTTAGATTGGAAGTGACATCTAGAATTGTAACAAAGAGCAAAACGACCAGCTGACAGAACCACAGATATATTTTGTCCTACGATTGACGCCCTGTATACAATGTATAACAACACAATTAGTTTTCGACACTTTGAAATTGTTGAAGTTCTTTACTAATAACTTTAACATTCTAAAGTGGATACATCTTTCTAAATTTAGAAATTCATCAATAATTGATCGCATTTAATAACTATTACGTAGTTTCCATTAATAAAATATGCATATTTTTTAAAACCATTTAAATACCAAAATAATTATATAGCAGGTGAACGGGATATTTTGTTAAGACAGATTATTCTAGATTTATTTTTTGAATGCCTTATGGATTCTAATGGAGCTTAGTCATTGACTCTTTGAAGTCCATGACAAACACTGTTCGCGAAATATACATATATAATTTTTCGAGGGTGGCCCCCACATGTACATCAAAACCCCCAAAACTAATTTTCTCCCTGACTTGGAAACAAAAACAAATAAATAAGATCTGGAGCAATTGATAAAATTTAATGTCGTCCTAAGTAAACAATAAATAAAAATATAAACTGTACTGTGTTCCTCAGACTTTCTAAACATTAACATTATTAGGACAATACATGTAAAACAAAAACTAATTTCCTCATAGAAATGAAACATGATTACAGTTATTTAACAAATACTTATTTTAACTAATCTAGAAAATAATCTCTCAAACTAATACAACACTGAGTTTTTGGTGACAAACATTTTGGTTGGCTAAAGACATTTTGATTTTAGTTTGTAATTTCAAGTAAATGTTCTACACTCTCTACAGAGAGTAACCAATTTCTTACAGATCTTAGAAAGGGGATTATATTGTTTTGCATGCTTATATCTACTGGTAGTTGGTTATAGATCCTTGGTGCTATGAATTGAAACGTTTTTGTGTAAAAGGTTAGATTAGGTTTAGGAACACGCAACACGTTCACGTGTCTCAATTTTAATTTATAAGTATTTTCATTCGAAATATAATCTAATTTTTTCGGAAAAATAGATTTTAAGACTTTAAAAACAAACAGAGCTCTAAGTGGAAGAATTTTTAATGACAAAAAGCAAGGGTATGAAGGTTTATACCTATTTTTTCTTAAAATTGACCTTACAAAAAACTTTTGTACCATTATCAAAGGCTTTAGGTTTGCGAGGTAAGTTCCCCCCCAACATAAAATACCATATTCCAGTCTACTATTCACAATAGCAAAATACAAAGATCTAAGAGCCTTTTGAGGGCACATATTCTTTAAGAAATAAAATAATCTAAAACTAGCAATAGTCCTACTTTTTGTCTAAATGACATTTCCAACTAAGTTCGCTATCCAAAGTTATTCCCAAATACTTTATATTTTCGCTAGTTGTGATTTCCGAACAATTATTACATACTTTACTATCTTTTACTAGACATTTAGGACATCTGTAAAGAACATTACTTGGTTGAATATTTTGCTTGCGCAGAGAAAAATAAGGTCTTGAAAACTTAGTACAGTTCGTCAGGGTTAGCATGGCCGGTGAGATGGGCTATATGGCCATAAGCGGCCAGCAGGAAATCTCAAGGCCACCGGCCATGCTGTACCTAACGAACTGTAACGTATTATATTTCAGCATAAAATCCAAATTGATTACGTTTACAGTAATTGATAAATTTCTGTACTATGATTACGTTGTTATAGTATTAAATGTTTGCAGAACTGAAAAAGCTGACATGGAACCTCGTAGAATTTCGAGTATTGTGGGTTGCTGTATTCGTAATGACATTTTGGATGTACTGTAAGATAATTAAGTTCCTCTCCCATGTCACCTGGTCCACCAGGAAACCGAATGCAGCTATCTTCTTTGGCGTGTATCACGAGAAGATAAGGTAAATATAAATTAAGTTGTTGATACTACTGTTGAGTTATGAAAGAAATATACTGATTTAGGTATACAAGAAACTGTAGCTATTTAATCAAAAATAAGTTTTATATCTTTAGACTGGAAAATCACAACATAAACACACTTTAATATTTACAGTTCATTGAATCATTGTAGATCAGCTGTTGGACTTCTCTATTTATTTAAAGTAAACAAAGAGTAATACAATTTTTGTTATACATAATACAATACTACATGACAACTACTTTACGGGTAGGCTGTTAGGCTTTTGCAGTTACGGTAGGCTTTACTAGCTAACGTTTACTAGAAAGTACTAAGAAATGACTACTTAGCTAACGTGATTAAAATATACTCGTAGCTTGAGTGGTTTTAAAATACCAAAAACACACGGTTTGACTTGGATTGGAACAGATCGGTTGTTAATGCACATTTTACCACACATCCATTATTAGGATAAATATTTTAAACCTGTAAGTAAAATATTTTCTATCTTAGTCAACTAACAAGATATCGTAGTTATTGCCTATTTTTTATATCAAGAGAACCCATGCATCGAGGAGGCCACTAGCTTCTTCCAGTGGGCCATCGAAATAGGAGGACTCTTTTCTATATTTGTTAGTGCAAACCAATTTTCGCCTCCTCTTCGCGCCAAATTGATAGACAATGAATTGATACAATATTGCATGTGAATCAAAGTACTTAATTTTATAGTTGAACTAAACTTTATCCAATAAAGTTCATCGTTTTCCTTTTTGAGTCAGTCTAGCTGCTCAGCTCATAATTTATACTTTCAATATCGAGCTTGATTCTTTGAGATCCAATTAAATCCGACTGTTTTGGGTTCACGGGGTGTAAGAGGGCTCATTCTCTAAGCTACTTTTCAGGTACCCACCACTAATGAAGGCCAAGGTCAAAGTTCACTTTCTTTCAAATTAGTGTTGAAACACTTACCAATTTCAACGGAACCGCGAGAAGCATTTCCATCAATCGACTGTACACAAATCTTAACCGGCTTCTTTTAACTTGTTGCATTCTCTGGTCGGAGAATATTTTGAACGAGATCAAAAGTCATCAAGTAAGTTTTTTAAAGAGTCTAGTGTATACGAGCTTTAGAACAGCTGTTGTACCTTTTGATCATGAATCTCAAGCTCCTGCCTGGTAAGCTAGAAGATCTATCTGACGACAGGATTTAGCCGGCTTCTTCAACTGCCAAATTTATCCCCTCTATACTCTGCACAAGATGGCAACCTTGCTTGGTGATGGATATAACAACTAAGCCTCGAAATTCTTTCCCTATCCAATTGGATCTTTGTAGACACCCTATCCTCTGTGCACTAACCACAACTTTGTCTCCAAGGAAGGTGTTCAGGTGCCAGCGTGAGGAGACTCTCGGCGTGCTGATGGCCGGGGTTGATCGCGTCATGAGGGGTGGTGGCGGAGACAACACTGTGTTGCTGTTTTTGGCCGCTGAGGGCGCCACCTGTACCACGCACAGACTGGCAACCCTGCTGACGCATTGCATCCTCGTGGGGTATCAACGGTCAGCGGATGTCCGCAGTGTCAAGGTATTCGCCATTTGGCTTGATGAGTTTATAATTGCAGCTAAGAAAGGTTTTTTACCAAACACTTGATTACAGAACTACAACAATATATTTTTACAAAGTCAGCGTGATATATATTTGAGTTCCAGGTAAAAATGCCTCAAAACTCACCATTCGACAAAAAAGTTTCACCAAATATAAGAGGGAGGGCCGCGGATCCCCCTTTTGGCTGAGGAGCATGTCAAATCGCCCAGCCCCGTACTTACCCCTACACCAGTGATATAATGATTGTAAACTTTTACTTGACTACAGAATTTGACAGGGAAACCAGGAAATTTGTTGATACATATTGTAAATATGTCAACTACATATAAAACTTCTTGATTCTTGATACTTCACGATTAGAAAGGGCCTCATTATGATAAAACTCCTTCCCCGGCCAATTCCAAAGTCTTGGCTACACTACTGACCTATAAGTGTTATTTGTATGTGTGTATACAGTGTTGAAAAATGTATAGGCACACCATAATTTACCCCAACAAAATATGTTGGTAATTTATGAAGTTATGAATGTTTTGAAGCAGTAAATGTACAATTTTGAAAATAAATAGCGGGTCTCCCGTGGAAGTTTTAACAGTTTGTTACGAAAGATTGTATCTTGTGGCACATCACTGTAAAAGGATACATTCCTGAGTCAAATGACGCAAACCGTGTCTCAAAAGAAACACTCTAACAGAAAAATATCTCACTTTAAAGTTTGGAGAAAATGTGTTGGAAATGTACAGGCACGTAGAAAACACACATAACAACGTGTGTGAAACAGTTGTTTCAAATTCACAAGCCTTTCAGTCGTCCACAAAAAACTTCAAACGAAGTGCAGGCTCTATTTAAAAGAAAGAAGATAAACGTTATATATGTGTTCGTAGCTGTAAAATTAATTGGACCCAATTAATGGACCTACCGGAAGCAATTATCGAACTAAATCGTTGTTCCAATCTATTATTGGACAGTCATTCACTCACAGATTCGGTTACGCAGGTTGCGACATTACACGTTAATTATTGAATCTGTTTCGAATTTGTGTTGTGGTTCTAATTGCTATCTTGTTTGCCTCTTTATCACCAGCTGAAAATAAACCATATTAAGTTACTTTAAGCCTACTGTATACAGTATAATAGTAACTGTCTTTTCCGTGTTCGAATTAGAAAGTTTCGTGTAGACAAACTTCTTAGAAATTTAATGATGTCTTCTCTGTTGAAGTTGTTATCATTTTCAATATCGAATTGAAATAATATTGAAACAATTGAAAAATGATAATAATTCTTCAACAAAGTAGACAGCATTAAACTTTCTTTAAGCTGACAACCAGTCCTGAAGAAGTATTTTCGATATTGCACAGCCAATGAGAACATCGACAGTTGGCATCCTATGGATGGTTGGCAGCCCTGTGACCAATAGGATAGCAAACAGCAAGCTCTCAGTTTCAGCCAACTAGTGACTGAAGATGGTACTCCACAGCGATACCGAAGTATTTCAAGCAAATTGTAATAATGTTTTGACGTGGTGTGAACAGGAAGAACTAGTTTATAGTTTACATAGGAACTGCCTATGAAAGTTTTGTAAAATTGTGTACAATAATTCTGGTTTTTGCTATTTTACTCTATGTTTGTGCCGCAGGCCGTGACGGTGGACGGTGCCGAGTACTCACAGGATCATGCTGACTGGAAGTTCTTCATACAGATGAGGAGACTCTTCCGTCGCCACGGCGTAGTCACCATCGTGGACGCGCAGAAGTTGCACCCGTACGTCCTACGTCGCATGATCACGCTTTGCTCTCCCATCTTCAACTCATCCCACATGGTAATCAAACGCTCTTCACAGTGGTATTGGTTGAAATATTATTATTGACTGGGACTCGTGACGTGGTCCAGCTTCATGTAATCCAGCTTCATGGAGGTCAGGTTTTGAGGATGATGTAGGTCTAAAGCTGCTCAGATAGTCTCAGTGATCATCTGATGATACCCGCATCAACTCCCACCATCGTTTAGACGTATCAGACCATCACCTGCGTGGTTCGGAAGTCACGTTCAGCCGTTGGTCCTTGTATTTCCATTGGTCATTGGGCTATTAATTAATTACTCATTCTAAGGAGGGGTCGGCCTTAGTTTGTAAAAAGACTACACCTCATAACTAATTACTGTGGTCGGGACAAATACCCTCATGAGAGTGGTCGCCATTTCAAATATGTAGTGGTTTTGATACGGACGTTTTTCCATAGTTTTGAGTGGACGAAAGTACACGCCGTTTCGGGATCTGAAATCTGACTCCTTCTTCAGATGAAAGGTAACCTAAAACAACAAAAAAATATTAGGATAACAGCTAGGCCAAAAGTAATCAGTGCAAGCTGACCAGTCACCCACCACCAAATAATTTTAAATTCCCCTTACAGCTAGCCTAGAAAACAATACAACATGTGCAAAAACAAATGGAGAAATCAAACATGTTCACGGCCGACTGCACACTGACTGACTTACTGGACAGCCACCAAACCACCCCATTGGCTGGCTCGGAGCAGTGGACGACCAATCACAGCTGTGAATCAGACTGACCAACTGTAACAGAGAAGATACAAAAATATCGATTCATATACAGCCAATGGAAGGGAAATTCTTAAGAGTTTTGGAGAATCAATCAGGGTTTACTAACAAAGGAATTTAAATGATTAATCAAACTTTAAAAAAAATTTTGTCCTATTTCCTGCTGAAATTTATGATTATTTTTGATGAGTATAGAGTAGGTTTGAGGTTAGTTAGTGAAAAGTATCGAGTAAACATTAATTATGCTATGGGCTGAGCAACAACTTGGTTTATGTTTCAAAATACTCTATGTGTTTCAGTCAGTGATCATCCTGGTGATGGATGTGGACAAGAGGTTTACAAATCATCAGCTGATGACCACGTCTGCCAACAGTCTAGGCAAGATATTCCTCGAGGAGCTGTTGACCCCTTACCCTAGAGATGAACTCGTCAATCTCCTCACAGCCCGGAGTGTATTGGTCCTTCCTGAGCTGAATGTGCCCAGTTTGTGAAGCATTGTACATTGAAAATATATTTTATACAAGTATTTAATAAATATGTATTTTATTCGAGGTGTCCTCATGGTAACCTACGTGGGCACCTCAGTGTACCTTAGGTCTGTATCAAAGTCAAGTCAAGATTTTCAGAGTTTAAACTATTATTGTGGACATTTTCCATAGTTTGTGAGCAAGAAGATCACGACGTTATAAATGTCCGCAATAATAGTTTAAACTCTGAAATTCTCCCATCGTCAGCAACAAACTTCAAATCAAGATTTGTATTGCCAAAACCATCACTAAATCACTATTTGAGATGCCGACCACTCTCATGTGGGTATTTTAAGGAAAATACTTAACTTGATACTTACTTGATACTTGGTGTATCCGCCCATCGCCAACCATGGTTGGACCGGCTTTGTCATCAGGAGGCCTGCTCATCACACGATCCATTCCGAATCGGGGGAGCAGAAGAATTCCTTGGTAGAGTACAATGGCCAGGCTTTAAGTTCTCGGGACATAACCCTGGCAAATTTGGCTGGAGTCATCTTCTTCTTATCTTCATCAAGGGAGTTGTACATTTTCAACGCAAGAGTTGGAAAACTACCAGCAGTCTTACTCAGTCGACAGAAAGGCGTGTTTAAAGTGTCCTTTTGACGGGTGTTAAAACCATGAACATCACTTCGGGTGGTAAAATGTTCGATGTTATTCTTGACGTATACAAGACTGTTGAAGACATACTGGCTATAAAGTGTCATAATCCCAGTCTGGACGAAGAGATGCCTGCAATGATCGTCCTTTCTGCTTGATGTAATTATGCGTAGAGCCTTTTTCTGAAGAAGGAAGATATGTGGTGAAGGATGAGTGTGATGAGTGGTAGTAATGAGTTATGAGGCATAGTCTTGTTACAAACTAAGGCCGACTCTTCCTTTAGAATGGGTCATTAATTAATAACCCAACGACCAATGGAAATACGAGTACAAGGACCAACGGCTTAACGTGACTTCCGAACCACGCAGGTGATGGTCTGATATGTCTAAACGATAGTGGGAGTTGATACGGGTATCATCAGATGATCATCAACTGCATAGACAAGTTTACAAGTCCACATATATATATAAAACACCTATAAAACTGCATATAAAACACGCAAGGTTGTATTGTAAAGATCAAACTAAACATAGTCAGGGGACACTCTAAAAAAACTATCTTCTAAAAAGTCCTTTACACTATATTCTTTTTTTAAATAAACACTTTTTTAACCTGTGCCTAACTTTATAACTTTTAATCCGTTGTTTATCCGTTTATAACTTCAAAAAAAAAGATACAGGAATATTGTAATCTCGTAAAAGGCTTTGCTATTGTTATTTTCCTTTCTACATCAGCAGATGATTGCCTAATAAATGTTGACTTTTAATATAAACCTCATTGAAGTTTACTAGCTGTTTTCTGCAGCCAAAGCGTATTATACTCGTGTTGTATTAAACACGTATTGCAGATAGAATACTACTGCACAATAAGAAAATAACAAAGGAACTTTATTAAAATTGTAAATCTACTCACTCCAAAATAGTTTTATGAATACTAACTACTACAAACAATTGAGATTGAGACAATCAAATAATGTATGGTAACTTATTAATATCTAAGGCTTCCGGTTTACACCGCGTCACAGTTGAAATACAAATACTGCTAAACGTTTCGACCTCGCTGTGGAGAGTCATCCTCAGTAGCTGGTTGACTGGCAGAGCATGGATTGGCCGACCGCGTCGTCTTCTTATTTACCCAATAATATATGTATAAGAAGACGACACGGCCGGCCAATCCAGTCTCAGCCAGTCAACCAGCTACTGAGGATGACTCTCCACAGCGAGGTCGAAACGTTTAGCTGTATTTGTGTTTCAACTGTGGCGCAGTGTAAACCGGAAGCCTTAGATATTAATAATGACACTGGCCACGAAAACTTAAGAATTAAAATTATGGTAACTTAGTTATAGAGAAGTCGATTTTGTAAAATCTAAGAAAACTCGATTTTACAGTTTTTATACAGTTTTACGGTTACCAATACAGTTTTGTTCAGCAAGTTTTAATATTTAGTTGAGGTTTGTTGTACCTATTTAAACAAATAAATGTACCGCAAGAGTTATAATCGTAATATCGAACATAGCAATATGTACATTTCAAGTTCGAGTAATACTGCCAAAAATTGAATTGTCACAAATTAAAATTGAATACAAGTTAAGTACCTAGTACTAGTTTCAATCACTTGTCAAAATTAAAGATATGCGCGTCTTTTGCTTTGAGACTTCGCTTTGGGACACCGACCACTCCTAGAGGGTATTTTACTGTAAAAGCTATACAGAATGAGGGTAAGTATGTTGAATGTTTCGATAAATCTTAATAAATAAGAAAAGTGTCATGTTAAAGAATATTATGGGTTTATTCACATGAATATCATGTCATGCTCCTAGAACACAAAATTAAGTTTTACAAGTTGCAAAAGATTTTGAATTCATGAGACTGAAAATAGACTAATACACACAATTTAATAATAACTTTAAATTTTATCCTTGACGATCCTTGAATTTCTCTTCCTCTTCCTTTATCGCCTTTTCATGTTTCTCGATTTGTTTTCTGTGGTATTTTATCTTCGACTTGCTGTCCTCTTTGAGGCGCTTTATCTGGTCCTTTTGGAGGTTATAGAAGTACTGGTCTTCTTTGGCCTTTTCCCTGTCTGCAAAAGCACCTCCTGCTTCGCGAATAGTACCACCATACTTTCCCGAAGATTTTCTAACAAACACGGAGAAAATATTCTCTCGTAGTAAAAGAGGAAGAGATCTGGACATTTTGAAATAAAAGAAAAATTAATGTAGTTG
The DNA here is from genome assembly GCA_018831715.1 of Matsumurasca onukii. NCBI lineage: Eukaryota > Metazoa > Arthropoda > Insecta > Hemiptera > Cicadellidae > Matsumurasca > Matsumurasca onukii. The sequence continues at coordinate 4,022,589 of CM032065.1, forward strand.
TATTTTAAATTAAATGTTGTTGTTTTGTTTCTAGGCTTTATTTTTGTTGATAACAGGTGTTTGTAAGCTCACCTGAATTGATAAATCTGTTTACAGGCAACAAATTGTCGTGACGATTGTTAATTTGTCATTATAATTTATCCCAATGACTAATCCACTTAGTCCCTGCGCGCTAGTGATGATTTTGCAAACTGTGTTAATGCAAATGCGTCGATTTTTTTGAACATTTCAAGCAATCAGCGTGCTGGTTAGCGAATTTTCATAGAAAATACTAGAACAATTCTTTTCTATCGAGTGCTACAAACTTAACAAGGGCAAACAACCCCTCAAACCTTCCCTTTACAAAAAAGCACATCTTTTCACCAAGTAGTTTATTTATGACAACCGAATAACTTAACGAGCTGTACTGTTAACCCTTTGTCCTCCTACCCTTGACGGTCTATGATCTTCATCCTCTCCCGCAAGATGGCGGCCTCATGCTGACGAATCTTGGTCAAATGCTGACGTATCCTGCGCTCACTCTGGGCTGCCCATGTCTCTGTGGGTTTTCCCTTACTCACTGTGTAAGGTAAAGGTCGACCTTTGTGCTTCTTCTTGCCCTTAGCGCTCAAGGGGCGCTTCCTCTCCTGCCTAAGACACCTGGAGGGAGCTGCAGTCACTTGGGTGAGAGTTCTGAGAGTTGGCACTGGGAATTTTGATAGAATGTTGAACATTTTGGGAGTGTTTGGAATTTGGAGCAAATTAGTGTGCTTTGTTGCTAAGCGATAGGGTTGAGTGTGTTCCGATAAAAGGTTGGATAGACCGGGCAAATTCTGACACCTTAACAATTTGTATTTTTGTACTTTTGCAAAATATGGTCCGAACTGAAGGTGTCCGCGTTGCCCGGGGGTCGAGATTTCCTGGTCTCCCCTACGATTGATGGCTTTGAACGAAGGACAGATTTATTACTGTGATGACGTTTTCTAGTTTAGTAATATAGTTTTGTTAACTGTCTAGATGGAGGTTGAGTTTCAACAATTACTGTTGGTAATTTAATACTAATAATCCAAAATATTTAATCTAGATTCTTAAAATTGTTTCATACTTTCTTCTTCTAACTTTCAAGACGAAATTATCATAAACCTTTAAATTATCTTACTAACTGTCTTGTCTGACTTAGGTCCCTCTTGTCTTTAAGTTCAGCCCTACCTTGACATTTAAGAACCTTTAAATACTAAATATGTGTAAATTTAACAACTTAGTTTAGTAATAATTTAAAAGTGACACACACGACTTTCCTTTGACGCCAAATTACACGATTTCCAAACAGCTTTTCCCAGATTTAAAGTACGTGAATAATTTATTTTTTTAAATTTTTATTGACGATAATAAGCTAATTCGGTCAATGAGGGTGATAATTAGAGACGATAAAAATCTAACCCCAATATTCTGATGGTGAAATATTATTGCGGAAGTTTTCCAACGTTTCTTTTGTTCACTAAAAAACTATCAACTTAAGTTGTAAAAGAACGATTCACCCGCATGGTTATTGAAAGCATCCTTCAACACCTACGTCATTGTCACATGGTTAATCGTAATCAGTAATCCGTCCATCTAGATCCATAGATGTGCTCTGATCACATCATAGGCCTCTTAGTGCTAATGCCGTGTAACCTACCAGACAATGTTACAGTAGTTTGAATACTCTCTTGTCTGAATGATGGTCAAGCTAGGCTTATAATTTATTTTGGACTAAATGAGTAGTGTTTGAGTTCTGGGATCAAGTGAATAAGTTTTTGGAAAAAATGATCGAGAGTAACAAAAATTATATTATCGTTGTGTTTTCTTATCTTATAAAGTTGTTCAAATGAATAAAGCTTGAGAAGTTTATCTCTCATTGATATTCAAAGTTGTATGAATAGTTCTTCTTTTCAAGAATTTTCATTCTTCAAAAACAAGCAGTTCGGACAATCGCAAAATTGCGCTGGAGAGAGTCGTGCAGGCATGCATTCAAAAACTTCAAACTGTTGACACTCCCTTGCCTCTACATTCTAGAGACATGTCTTTACTTCAAATCAAAATGCAATACCATACGAGGTTGCGACATACACCCTTATGAAACCAGAGGCAAGCACAACTACTAAACTGGGAGACACATAACGGTGGTCCATGAACGCTTACCTTCTCAGGTAGGTGTTTATCTCATCAACAGATTAACAAACTCATTTAAAAATGCACAAGGCATTTAAAACTAGTCTAAGAAATGTGTTGTTTACTTAAGCTTTTGACACCATTGTCGAGTTAAAGGCGCTAGGGACTAGAGTGGGATCATTCAAATGAATGAGAGAGAGAGAATGGAAAAATTAAGGGGACTTGGATTCGCGAATGACTGGTCAATTTCAACAACCAACTTTTCTGACGATTGCCATGCATTGTAAAATGTTTGCAATAAAAATATTTATTTATTTAGTTATTAGAGTTTTAGAGAACACGTCGTGTTCTTCTTGTTAAAAAACTATGGGAAACGTTATTGTGGATCTTTCAACTTCATGTGTACCAGAAGGAGCAAACTCCTACAACAAACTTTCTCTAGGCCCATATTCCGTAACGTTTCCAACAAACACGAACAACCCGGTCTCGTTATCGAAAGGAAACCACTCTTACTAGAGCAAACAACGGTTGTGTTCTAGGCCTCCAACTCAGATCAAACAGACGAGGATTTACCCAAACACTTTCCGTGAACCATTGTTGACGCAATGTTGACTCCGGACACTCCCAGGTGTGCTGTAGGAGGCTCGGGTCTCGGCGGTGTGTCAGTCATGTCGCCTCCTGTGGTGTGCTTCGTGGTGGCGCTCCTCCTGGCAGCGAGCTCGGCGCAGAACAGCTCGCATCAGAGTTTCCAGCAGGTGGGTAGGAAGGGTGGCTTGGTATCACTATATCACTTTTTGAGATGCTGACGACTCTAATGAGGGTATTTTAAGGCAAATATGTGGTGAAGGATGAGTGTGATGAGTGGTAGTAATGAGTTATGAGGTGTTGTCTTGTTACAAACTAAGGCCGACTCTTCATTAGAATGAGTAATTAATTAGTAGCCCAATGACAAGGAAATACAAGGACCAACGGCTTAACGTGACTTCCGAACTACGCAGGTGATGGTCTGATATGTCTAAACGATGGTGGGAGTTGATGCGGGTATCATCAGATGATTACTGAGACTATCTGAGCCACTTTAGACCTATATCATACTCAAAACCTGACCTCCATGAAGCTGGATTACAGGACCACGCCACAAGTCCCAGTCAAAAGCAAAAGCTACTTAATAAGTTACTTAAGGTGGATACGTGGCGATTTGGTATCGCGCGTGACCCCGGTGGTGAGGGTTCAATCCCCGCAACACCAACAATTTGTTAAATGACGGTAACACTAGGTGAAGGTCGAGATTTTGGTGGTAGAGAGAACTTACGTCCTAACTACGCCATGTTAAACAAGACAATTAGTTTCATGGGTAGTTTTCAAAACCTGACAAACAGTACAATGACGCTCAGATAGTCTCAGTGATCATCTGATGATACCCGCATCTACTCCCACCATCGTTTAGACATATCAGACCATCACTTACGTGGTTCGGAAGTCACGTTAGTCCTTGTATTTCCATTGGTCATTGGGCTATTAATTAATGACCCATTCTAAGGAAGAGTCGGACTTAGTTTGTAACAAGACTACAACTCATAACTCATTACTACCACTCATCACACTCATCCTTCACCACATATTTGCCTTAAAATACCCTCATGGGAGTGGTCGGCATCTCAAATAGTGATTTAGTGACGTATTATACAGTTGTGTATAAGATAATAACAGTTCATTTAGTGAACATGATTAGTATTTTGAGCAATGAATGAAAAATATTATACAACTAAAATCAACTAATTTGCTTACTCAATGTTTATTTTAAAATTATTTATATGTCATAAATAATTTTACATACAGGGTTTTGATTACGTAAGGCACAGACAAATTGAGAGCGTTGAAATCATGAACATCAAGATAAACAGTGAAAAGCTATTTTGAACAACTATTCCGGTTAAGTTAACAATATTTCAAAGAAAAAGCAAAAAGCGAAACAAAACTCCTTAAGTGACTTAAACTAAGACAAACTGACTTTACAGAAGGTAGCCTAACCACAACAAAGTGTGGCGAAGTGCGGAGAGAAATATTTTCACTAATGTTGGACTTTTGCCGCCATTTTCTTGGACGTGGGTCGGGTGACAATTAGGACGACAAATGATACTAACACTTCTTCTCCTTTACACCTTGCCTGTTATGTTTCCTTGGCTACTGAAACCAACACACACATTTCATAGTTAGTGTGAGTTGGTACTAACGTATAAGTATCTCCTCTCGTTTCAGGTTTTAGTTTACAATTGAAAAGGGTAATTGAGCTTGAAAGAAAGCTGTAAAATCTAGTTTAAAATTACTAGTATTAGATTTTAGTTTAAACACCTGATTAAAATTCAATACGCACCACATAATTTCTAAGTGAGCGAGCAGCTGTTTGACATTTTTAGTTGCAAGGTGGCTGAAGCTATGGTTTCCTAGAAAAAAGTTCACCGCTAAATTACGGCCGTTATTGTAGCGGTGAACGTAACGGTGACGGTGGACGTAACACAATATTTAAACAGATGTAGACAAAAACAACTTTTGACATGTTGTTTTTTTAGTTGTCAAAGTTTATTTACGTATGTAGTAGTGGACAAGCTAGACTTTTGTTTACAAAACAAAATATGTCACCTGGTGAGAAAAACCTTAACTAGCTTTCACCGCTAACTTTACGTCCACTTTTTTCTAGGAAACCACTCTCATCTGATTGTATTGAAAACAAAACTCACCGTCATATTACGGCCGTACTGTAGCGGTCACCGCTTTCTAGGAAACCATAACTTTAAAGTAACTTTCACTTCACTTTACTTTTTGTTTATTGAAATATTTGCGTTTTGAAAGCGGGCTTATGGTGGAAAACATTGTAAAAAACGGGGAGTAGATTTCCGCACGGTAAAAATTGTCGGTTTTGATTTTGTGCAAAGGAAAGTGCTTATCGTGACACATATTATTTTTAAACATTTACACCAGTTTTTGATATTTTGAACTAAACTTGTGCTAGCCAGTTTTAGGATTTTTCAGATAATTTTTAGTAAGTTTTAAATGTGTGTTTGGCAGCTATTTTTTGGGTATAGTGAAATAATGCTGAGTTTGATGATATTGAGCTGAAATTTGAACCGGTTCGTTTTCATAAGCCCTTTAAATGTGACTAATGTTAATAGGGATTCCATATGATAATTAATAAACAATTTCCGAACAAACCTGGGTAAAATCTAGAAAATAAACCCAAAACTAGGCATCAAATTTTGTGACCCAAACCAGAAATCAGCAACCAATACTCCTACAAAAAGTGAAAAATAACAAAATAAAAGATACTAACTCTTAAGCTTTCGCGGCCGGTGATATCACTCAGACCTAAGGCTTCCGGTTTCTAGTGTCTCAGCCAGTCAACCAGCTACTGAGGATGACTCTCCACAGCAAAGTCAAAACGTTTAGCAGCATTATTTCAACTGAGACGTAGTGTAAACCGGAAGCCTTAGATCTTAAAATGAAAGAGGGTGTCAGTTTCTTGTCAATCACCATGTATATACTTATGTTTTCAACTAAACCATAGAAACCTTGTGATTGTGACCTCTGAACCTGACTGATATCGACAGGTATGTGGAGGAACCCTGGCCAGCACCTCCATGACTCTCCAGACCCCTGGCTACCCCGGGAACTACCCTGCCAGCACAGTGTGCCAGTACTGGGTGCAGCCTACTGCGACCTCTGTCTGCGGCCTCGGTGTCGACCTCGGTTCCACCTCTCTGCCTCCTTGTCCGTCCTCGCTGTTGTCTGTAGGAGGCACTCCCCTGTGCGGGGTTCCAGCTGGGACGGTCCTCCACCTGCCGTTCATACATCCCCAGACGCTGGTCGTTATAAGGTGAAGTTTATATTAAGCAGAGCTTCATTTAACGTGTTGTCTCTATTAATAAAAAAACATAGTAAAAATTATTTAAAGTACTATTTAAGTGTGTCTTAACTCTTACAACGCCAATTATTTAAGAATGATTTGAACCTTCTTTTAAAATATTGTGGTGTTAATGTATACAAGAAACTTATAACAATAGAGTTACGTGATAATATACCCATCACAAAGTGTACAAGACTAAAGAGACTCTCATTAATTCTACCGTTAGTGTATAATTATGAAAGTAAAGTGGAAGTAAAGGATGTAGAAATATATGTGTAAATTTATATGTGTAAATAAAGTGAGAAAAGTGAAAACTATGTACCCTTTGTTTAACATTTTATTCACACTAACGGTTTCAGAGATGACTCGGGTGTGCGTACAAATAATGAAGCCTTCAAATAAATAAGCCTATGTGTAAAAATTAATACATTTCGGATAAACATTCAGATTTAAGTACTTATTTGAAGGCAGAAATAGTTGGGCCGGATGGTGTAGTGGTTTAGCATAACCGCCTGGCAAGCGGGAGACCCGGGTTCAAATCCCGGTTCGGTCCAAATATTTTTGTCTTCAAATTTATTTAGTAATAAATATGTGTAAATGTATTTGTAGAGTGAAATCCTCTTAAAAACCATCCACCAACTTCTTTCTCTGTTTAAAATGATTGCGAAGAATAGTTTTATCTCATTGCTTTTTCTAGGATTAGTTAGTTTTATGTCAGTAATAAAAAAATAATAATTAATCTAATATTTTGAATACATAATATTATGAAAGATCAAAATATGCAATTTCAATAAAAAAGAAAGTATTTGCAATATCCTCAGCAATCATCCCCTCCGTGTTGGATGAAATGTCATTACAAATTGTATGTACTTTAAACATCAAAGTTGTAAAAAGACAGATTATTTGAATGGAAACCATCTACAAAATAATTCTCTAGTATTTCGGAAAATTTCTTAATAGTTTTAATTTTTCATTTAAAGTCAAAATAATCCATTAAACTATATGTATAACTAACTTTGCACATAAGATTCACTGATAATGTGCACTTTGTGTTACAGAGGAGACCCAAGGGGAGGTGAAGGTATTAGATTCACTCTACATCAAGAACAGTGCTCCAGCTCTCCTGCAGCGAGCTGTGGTGGAGTATTTTCTGAAGAAACCATCAACATAGTGAGTCCTGGATATCCTCTTGGTTACCCAGGGGGAGCAGACTGTACGTACACGATCAGGAGGAGCGACCCGAGTATCTGCCAGGTCCAGGTGAACTTCCATGATTCCAGTTTGGAAAGATCGATCAACTGCACAAAGGATAGACTTCAGATCAACGGCGATCGTCTTTGTGGGGACTTACATGGAGTTAGAACTTACGGGATCGATGGAGACCTCAAGATACTGTTCACATCTGACTTGGACAAGAGTGGAAGAGGTTTTAACTTGACTGCTAGACAAATTCGATGTGGCGATACTCCTCCGGTTGACTATGAGGATGAAAATATTGCAGCAGATAAGCAAGACCTTGTTGATTGTTATCCTGTATCTCAAGGTTATCCTGTTCAATCGACTCCATATCCTTCCTTTCAACTTCCAAATAACCCAGATGGATACAGACCATCAGGCTTCCCACCGTATAACTTTCAAAACAACGGAAGATACCCTGTCGAGACTTCCCCTCCGGTTGTGCCACCGTTTAGACAAAACTACCCAACAAACATTCCAAACAATATTCCTTATGCACCAAACACCCCGAGGTATCCACTTTACCGACCAGTACCAAATATTCCTTCGAACAACTATGGACCACCCGATCGGGCGAATGTTCCTTCTCGAATACCTTCATATAATCCGTTTTACAGAACACCGTACTCACAAAGACCAATTTATCCAGTTCCACCGGTGTCGAGGCAAGGATTTAGCCAATGCTGTGGACAAGTTTACACAGACAGTCACTTCCTCCTGGTGAGTCCTGGGTTCCCCAGAAGTCAAACGTCTGACTGCATCTACACCATCAGCAGGTACAGTCCCCTCACCACTCAGATGAAGTTGCAGTTCAGGTACTTCTGGGCAGGAGAAGACACCGGAACCGGATGTAGCGGAGGATATCTTGAGATAGACGGCACCAGAGTCTGCGGCTGCAAAACCGGAACTGTCTGGACCTCCGTCTTCTCTGAATCAGAAACGGCAAAAATCATTCGACTAAAACTGGACTATCCATTTGATAGATTATTCAACGGATTCGTGATTGAGGTCATACAAGACGACTCTTACTCACAGAGGTATATACGGGAGACTGAATTAAGTGAAGAAGTCCAAAGAAACGATACCGAAATCTTCAATGGAAGATTGGGGAATTTCACTCAGTACGTTGAAACTATTGTCGAACGATACCCAGTGTTCACTGAGTTACAGGAATACCAACTTTTGAATAAAATCCAACCAGATTCTCCCAGTTCTCCGCTTGTGGATGGCTCCTTCAACGAGCGCGTTTGGGATTCTTCCTCGCGGCAATCTTCAGACTTCTTTTGCTTGAGATGGAATTGGCAGGACTGGATCCTGCTTGCCAAGGAAGTGCTCTGGAGCAAGTACCAATGTCCTGTTTCCTCCTCAACTTCCTCTACTTCCACTGGAATCTTCCGTTCAGACAACCCACAGCAACAGCCTGATCCTTGCCGCAGCTGTTTCTACTTCTGTCAACGCAATTGTCAGTGTTGTTGAAATTATTTTACTTGTATGGAATGTATTTTTTTACAATGAACTAGATTTTTACGTGTTACGTGTTTTTGTAAGTTTGGCGTTGATGTGGTAAGTGGTTTTAAATAAAATCGAATTTGCAGTTCAAACTTGTGTATTGTGTCGTAATTACCCCTTAATTTTGGTTTCAATGTATTAGTGTCCATGAAAACATCAGGGTTTAATTGGTTTTGGGCCTAAAGGGAACCAGGAAAGCACTACTCGACAATGTTTGCAAATATACGTTTTCCAAGTAAACAAAAAATAAAATGCAGTTAAAGAAAAATGTAATAAAAGTGTAAACGATTGGGAGACAAAGTTTTCCTGTTGTTTTCCTCGAATCTAAAAAATTTGAATACGTTGTTGTGAACATTTGTTTATAAAATCCACTGCTGAGTTCCAAGTATCTTAAGCTATGGTTTCCTAGAAAGCGGTGACCGCTACATTACGGCCGTAATATGACGGTGAGTTTTGTTTTCAATACAATCAGATGAGAGTGGTTTCCTAGAAAAAAGTGGACGTAAAGTTAGCGGTGAAAACTAGTTAAGGTTTTTCTCACCAGGTGACACATTTTGTTTAGTAAACAAAAGTCTAGCTTGTCCATTACTACATACGTAAATAAACTTTGACAACTAAAAAAAACAGCATGTCAAAAGTTGTTTTTGTCTACATCTGTTTACATATTGTGTTACGTCCACCGTCACCGTTACGTTCACCACTACAATAACGGCCGTAATTTAGCGGTGAACTTTTTTCTAGGAAACCATAGCTTTAGTGGTTAAAACAAACCAACCCTCAATTGAGTTTTCCGTATTAAACTAATTTGTTCTGAAAAACCCCTCCCCAAAAGTGTATAACAAGAAAATTCCTTGAAAACGTAAACATTAAGCTATTGAAACTAATTATTAAGCTCTGAACTTGTTCCGCCTTACGAGTTAATTGGTTTGAAAATGAAACTTGAAGGGCGTTACAAACCAAAAACATAAAGATTTAAATAAAGGTAAAAGGTAAAGTTTGTCTTATTTAACGAGGTGAAGTTAGGACTACAAAGTCCTCTCCATCACTTAACCTCGACCTTTACCTAGCGTCACCGTTTAGTCACATTACAAATTGTAAGTGGTAACTGCGGGGATTGAACCCGCGCCACCGGAGTGATGAGCTCCGGAGTTGCGCGCGATACCAATCCACCACGGATCGGCTACCGGTTAATTACACGGACCCTATAATTAATGCTAGGTTCAACTGCTAAAAGTTCAAGTAAATCAGATACCTTCACTTTGCATGGTCAATTCAGAGTTTTTAACATATCAAAGTGAGTAATTATTTTAAACTCTGATTTAGACCAAAGGATACACACTTATAGTTTACAGACTCCACAGGGTTATGATTGAGGTATTTTTACCAAGCTAGCAGTTTACAAGCTTTTAATTTACATACATTCTACAACCTTAGAGATCCGATGTAATTGGATAACCTTTGTAGTTCTTACGCAAGACAAAGTAACAATTCCCGACATACAAACTAAATTTAGAACAAAACCCAAAAACGTTGAAATTTGTATTTAAATAATAGTGTATTGGATTGCTTGTGTTCAAACCTGAATGTATTGTTAAATTCCAATAAGAATTTGTCTCCTGATGACAAGAAACACACTTAAGGGTCCGCCTCAGTGATCACCGCAGAGAAAGGCTGAATTCGTTCGCCCAAAGAACACACGACCCCGCGCACGTAACAACTGGCTAAAAAACAAGCCTTCTTTCAACTTATGGGACCTAACTGTCAAATCCTCCGCTTGCAAGGGTTTCGTAGAAAGTAGATAGCGCTCTTATATGAAGGTTAAGTTTGGATGTGTCAATTTTATGGAAAGAGAAAGAGTTTATCTGTGTTTGCCTGTGATTAAACCTTTGATAGACCTATTTTTAGCTTCTTAAAAACACTCTATATTTTCTAACTTTGACCATTAATAGCATAAACACCAAAAGCCCTTTGGAAAAACTAACTATACAGGTAAACCTAGATAGTATCTTTCATTTAAGAGTTGTTTTGTCAAAATAGCATTACTACTAAAGTCTCCATTTTATTTCCCAAAACATCTGCAACGAGGCTCCTCCGATCAGCTGAGGCGTACCCTTAATGAGAAATTATTTCTATTATATCCAATGAAGTGCAATTGAGCAAATTAAGGAAGTTAGTAGTGAATTGTGGTTTCCTGGGATCGAAACGTGGGCAGAAACAAACCTACAATAACTGTCAGACTGATAGGGAGATTCATAGCCTCCTGGAATCAGAAATCGATAAACTCGTTGTCACAAATTGGACAAACTACATAACAAACATCCACTCTACGCTTCATGTGGATTGTGTGCATTTTGTAATGCATACGGGATTAGAAAAGAGTTGACAGAAGGTCTTTTATGGATTGGTAGGGGCTGAATCCCACATTATAATAAAAAAGCGTACCTGTAGTGCAAAATTTGCATAAAATTAAGAGTTTTGTTTTTTGTCTCTAAGAACGTTTAGGCAAGAACTCATTCTAACTTACATTTTATTTCACTGAAGGTTACGAAAGGAAAGTAATAACATTACTTTTGATGCAATATTAATGAAATATATTTAGAGCACATTGATAGGTAGAAAGTTTTCAAAGATGTAATGATGAGCTTTACAAAAGTTATTAAAAGACAGGATAGATGGATAAGGTTGAGCATGCAAAGTTAAGAAAATTTGGAAAGTAATGCTTTAAAAGTTAGATCAAAATACCAAAAAAGGTTCAAATACCAACACGGTTATTCAAAAGAATGTCCCACTTTCATTTTTCTCTAACTTTTATGTTATAGGTGCTCCATGAATAATCTACTTATGCTTGAAAAGAAGAAGTTGCAAAATGTTGTTTACTACATTGAGAGGTAATTGCAACTGGTAATTATCATCAATATGGCTGCCCTCCGTTATTGAATTTCTAAAAATCCAGTCAGTTCAGTTCAGCGAGAATTTTGTCGTATACTCGTGATTTCGTCGTGACTTCTTGTGGGGAGAAAGGTTACGTCTCAACTTTACCAAGAAATCTAGATGACCTGTGAAACGGTTTTAGAGCTGCTGCAGTCAATACCATAAATCAATATTTGCTTCATGATGTGTGAGAAGAGTCCATTATCGGTTGGACTTTTGCCGAGCAGACAGGGAGGACTTGTTGAGCATTTATAGAAGTGTACCAAGAGGGACAAACTTTGAAATTTGTTCTTTTTACTATTATTTGCTTTATGTAATCAATTTTTTTAAAGTGTATGACATTCTTTTTGAATAACTCTTAGACAAAGGTAGGTACGAGTGCTGTTTCGGTGGCTACAAAAAGTGACCAGAGACAATGGGCACGGTGAGAGGTCGTGCTACTACCGACGTTACCCTTGGAAACGGCTCTAGGCCGCCTTTCTGGCCGACCCTCACAGAGTCCACTGTCTCTGGACACTTCAGCCTGAGCACCGAGCTTCAGAATACATCCTGTTGAAAAGGAAACAAAAACGAACATAGTGTCGTTTATGAAAACAATGTATTTAAAAACAGACGAATAATGTATTTAAAAAACACTTAGACTTGAACCATCAGACATGTATTTATTGACAATAACAGAACAACATATCAGTTTCAGCGGCCCAGGAACCGAATGTTAGTGAAGATTGCACGCGCAGGTCGACGTCGATTGCAGAATTGCACGGTACGATCTTTGCCTCCCCTTGCCTCGTGGAGTGCCACCAGTAGTTGAAACACGTCGTCCTTGGAGGGGGTGCACATGTAGCCGTCAGGGTCATAGTTGCGTCCGTTCTGCCGTTTCCAAGGGTAACGCCGGTAGTAGCGAGATCGCTTGAAGGGCAGGGGGACTGCGCCCCCCTGGGTCTCCTGCTGGTCGGCAGACTCGGTGACGTATACCACTGGGTCTCCCACGGTCCGCCAAGGGTCTTCTACCAGCAGAGTTGTCAGGAGGTTCTCCAGCTCGTCTAGCTCTGACTCTGAGGGGTCTGAGAGGCTCGGGAGCTCCGCAGGGCTGGTGTCGGCTGAAAAACATTACCTTTTTTGAACGTAAATTTTGGCTTTAAAAGAATATTTTTACTAAAGTTCAAATGAGAGAGTACTAAAGCTTTATTAAGAACTTTTATTCATAAAAACTGTTGATGTTCTCATTGGATGTGATACCATCTAGCGTTAAACTTTCCAGAAGCTGGCCACCAGTCCTGAAGAAGTGTTTCCGATCAAATAATCAGTGACTGAAGATGGTAATCAACAGTGAGGCCGAAATATCTCAAGGTAATTATTATTATGTTTTGACACGGTGTGAGCTAGAAGAACTAGAATATAAATAACTTTCGGATTTACCTCAACGTATTTCACGAAAGACAAAACCAATCACAGAGGATTAGCAAAATTATGAAGCGAAATATCGACAATTGAAATTTACTTGGAATTAAATTTCAATTAAGAATATATTACTCGCTTGTTGTTCATTTCACGCATTTCACACAAACAGGAAGTTAATTTCACCGTTCTAGTTCATATACAGCAGTTGGTATTTGATGATTTCACTGCCAAAGCCTAACTACACTGTGTATATTTACAGTTAGAGTGAAATCAGGGGTGAGGATCCGGGAACAAACATTCATACAATATAACATAGAGTGTACAGCTGGCTATTTGACAATAATGTAATGAAATGCCACCCACTCTTGCTTAAAGTGTTTAAAACCCAACTTAATATGAGATGTTCTACGAAGTATCACATTTTTAATAGATTTTGCTGGAAGGTTTCCCTCGTGTTCAAATCAAAAACAAATACGGGACGGGGTTTGTCTGTTGCCTGAATCTGTAATCAAATCGCTCCCACTCCATCCGGATCCATATCTGGAATCAGCTGTTTCTAAATTCACTCAATATTAGCTTTTATCAGCTGATTTCATTACACAGCTGATTATTTTCCCACCCCGCGTCTACATTTCAGGCTCGCCCAGTTTTAATTAAATAAATTTAGGCATCGTGGTTTCATCTGGACGTAAGGGATTTCTAAAGTAAGGCTACAATGGTATTACTAAACTAATTATGTGTAAATATTACGTCAGTCTAACAAAACGTGTTTAAGAAATAATAAAACCCTTCACACGTGAAAATATTAACAGGCTTTTTTCATCCGAAGACATAAATGTTTTTTATTTAAGTTGAAAGGGACGTATTTTACAACCATTTTGTTTAAATTAAAGACACAATGTAAAAGTCCATCTATAAACGTTAAAGAATTAAGTGCTGTTATTTCCAGAACAATCCTCAATGACAAAATAAAAGGCTTGACATTTCCTCATTCTTTGACAAGCCCTCTGCACAATAAGCTTATTCCCCCTTGACCACCCAGCAGACATGAATACAGCCCTGAGTCTATGTTTGTGTCTGTGTCTTGTGTCTGAATCTGTGTCTGTGTCTTGTGTCACTCAAGACAGACAATCCTTCTTTACTTAACAATCGCTGATTTCCCCTGTGACCGCTTTTCTTAAGCTCTCCACGATTGTGGCAATTCTACCCCCACTACTTTGTGGGTCGACAGCAATTCATCTGTGCTGGGACGTAATAGTAATTTGTTGTCGCTTACAAAAATATGAGGTGACTAAACGATAAAGATATTCTTGGCAAAATCACCTTCATGTAGAGGTTTTTACTGGCCAGTAAATTAACTTACATCAATTCAGCATTCAACATTATTCATTAACTTGTTGAATAATGTTGAATGCTGAATTGAATAATGTTTCAGTCTAGCTTTAAAAGAGTCTTAAATCTTCTGGGAGTTTATTATATAACATCACTCCCATTTGGCTAGGTAGATCTTGGAAAATGTTTGTTTTGTTATGTGTGGTCATTTTCCAATCTACATTTAGAACTGTTTCTAGTTTTGTAACTGTGAATATAATTAACTCTTAAGAACTTCCCTTCCATTGGCTGTGCATAGATAGGTATGTGTTCTAGTGGGTCAGTCTGATTCCCGGCTGTGATTGGTCGTCCACTGCTCCGAACCAGCCAATGGGGGTGTTTGGCGGCTGGTCAGGCAGTCGTACAGTCTGCAGCTGTGACTGGCAGTGGACATGCTTGTTTTCCATATTTGTTTTTAATCTCGTAATGTTTTTGGTACTTTTTGTTCACTCAAAAACTTCCGTAATATCTATTTAACCTCAGGGACTATTAAATTGGGGCTATATTAACTTATGTAATACTAAAAGGTGTTATATTGTTTAAACAAAATAAAAGTTAAAATTTAAACAAGTTAAACTTTATAATATTTTGAACATTTCTTTTCAATCACTCCTATATCCTAGTTTTGATGTAATTGGGATTGCTCTCTTTTGAAGATTAAATATCCTTCAAAATGTCTAAGCAGGACAAAAGCCCCAGAAGATAATTCCATAATTATTGTACGATTGGGTTAAATACATGTAGGCCGTACTTGGAATGCCGTGCTTACAATGTTGGCAAAGGTTTCGTAGCAGAAAAGTTCCTGAAGAAATCTTGTTACCAATAGATCAATATTAAAAAGTATCAAACAAATGTAGCATATTTAACACTGAACCAAATCATAATCTGAACTGCTCAAATTAATTTAATAAAGCTCGACTTTTTGTGATTGATTTTAAGATTTAAGTGTTAAAAATATTGAGAACACATATTGACTCTTTCAAAAGCTGGGATCTATAAATAGAGTATGCTCGTCTGTTTGTTGTTAGACCCTTGCAAACACTGCTCATTTGACCAATAATTCTTGGAACTTAATTACTACATTGAGCTAGGCTCAAAGCAACACTAAACACCCCTGTATCTGATTTCCCCTTGCTTATGAATTCAGCCATGGTCTGTTTGTTTATGGGGAATATCAGTTCAGCTTTAATTATATGTCTACTACAACATATGTATTATATGACGTTTAAAAACAGAGTACAGTATTCTTACTGGTCTGGAACTGGCAAGGCATGGTATGAAGGTACTGTTATCACTATATCACTATTTTGAGATGCCGATCACTCTCATGAGGGTATTTTAAGGCAAATATATGGTGTAGGATGAGTGTGATGAGTGGTAGTAATGAGTGTAGTATTGTTACAAACTAAGGCCGACTATTCCTTAGAGGGCCATTAATAGCCCAATGACCAATGGAAATACAAGGACCAACGGCTTAACGTGACTTCCGAACCACGTAGGTGATGGTCTGATATGTCTAAACGATGGTGGGAGTATCATCAGATGATCACTGAGTCTATCTGAGACGCTTTAGATCTATATGATCCGCTAAACCTGACCTCCATGAAGCGGGATTACAGGGACCACGCCACGAGTCCCAGTTAATAATCTGCTTAAGGTTAGTGCTCGGGCCGAGGCCTACAGAGAATGTAATACTAGACAGTATGTAGGGAAGTACACGCCTTAGAAAGTGAAAATTCCAAGAGGAAAGTTAACTTTTAAGTAATTTCCATTCCAATAAAGTTTGAAAAGCCAATTTTTAGAACGTTCAAATTAACCAAGGAACCAATACAGCTCTCCCAGAAACTAAGCCAGCTTGAAAAGCCAGCGAGGAAATGAAACACCCTCACAATATATGATGAAGTCGGTAAGAACTTACAACGGGAAGAGTTTGAGAAATCTTATTGAGAGAAATGGAGAATCAGTTCCGGGAGTATGGTTGATTCAATCACAGTTGAAGAAAGGTGGGAGGTTATTCAACTCCAGTGTGTGGGTGAAAACTGTATCGCGATATTCTTTTATACTCAATGACGTGACTAGTGAGTAATCGATAGTCCAACCGATCGATTATCTATAGTTATTGGTAATTGCTTTGACAGATTAGCTTAGGTGTAACAGCTTTTAACTAGCAACATAAGATAGGTTTACTTGTTTAAGAATAACAAAACATATCATATAGTTAGAGATATTTTGAAGATGAGCTTCAAGGTGAATTATTGTGAACCAAGGGGAAATGGAACGACTCTTTTCTTCATTGTGGATCATAATGGTTTTAGTGTTAATAGATTCTACTTCTGAAAGCCATTCTATATGGTAGTTTCTGTATATTCATATAACTCCCCTAAATCTAGTTCTCAAAGCAATTCCTTGCAGGACCTTATAAACTAAGTGCATATCTAAACTAGTTGATAAGAAGACTATGGTTGTACTCACGGAGAGGTACGAAGTTGTGAATATCATTGGGTACTGGAGAGCCCACACTGTGATCCAAGGACAGGAGCAGGACCGCAGTCAACGTCAGTAGGATTGAGTCCATCCTCCTCCCCTGCAACACATATCAGACACACGTGACCTTGGTGATTAACAAAGCTCGAATAATGTTTAACTTTGTAGAAACATATATGGGGCAGATCCTTGGCGAGTTGGTATCGCGCGTGAGCTCATCACCCCGGTTCTGCTGGTTCGATCCTGCAGAAACCAATGACAATTTGTTAAGTGACTTTGTGGTAAGGCTATATAAAGGTCGATGTTGAGAAGTAGAGAGAACGGTGTAGTTCTAACTTTTTAAGCTTTTGGCCTAAGCTATGTCCTAAGTTTAAGATTTTATTTATTATATTGTTATCTATATATTTGAACGTCGATATTTATTGAAATGGCTAGTTCATTGTAAATTGCATATAATTTAAGGATATACTAATATAAAAGGTGCAGTGCAGTTACTAGAATGATGACTAAATGGTCTAACAGACCATTATTGACCCTCCTCCAAGCACAAGGAGAGTTTATGGGGAGTAGTTCCAATATAAAAACTTCACAAAACGAACTTTACCTTTCCAAAAAATAAGACTTTTGCATGTCCACCAAACGTTATTACCAGTAAAAAATTAAGAGATCAAAATGTGTACATTAATAATAGGAAAAATTTGATACTTACACCATAACTGTCTATGCTTCTTGACAATAGCAAAAAACGGTTGACGGTGTTTTCCTTGTATTGAAAATAAAATAAGTCTTCGAGATGAAAATGCAATAAACTTATGATGTTTCCTAGTAAACTTGTCTTAAGGTGTTGCATGGGACATGGTGATGAATACCGTACTTTGTGACTAAAGTTATAGGTTTAAACAAATAAATTGTATTCCACGTTATTCAATTAAAATGGAGTTTAGGAATTAAAAGAAGCAAGTATTAGTCTAAAATTAAATGTCCATACTGTATTATCTTTTCCTGAAACGAAAACGTCGTGTTGTTTAAGTACCTTTCAATTTTCAAACTGGGTAGATTGTTTCATTTTAAATCATTTCAAAACCCAGCCGCATTAAAAGTTTAAAGAGGACGTGGAGTTTTCAAGGAAGTACATTGTACTGATATTAGTCCCTCACAACTCTATCTGTGCTTGGACTGCCGCAACTATTTTCCTGCCTCAGCCGTTCGGCATCCATGAGCAATCTACTTAACAACACAATGAGTGGCCCCCTCGTGTGTACCTCAGATTGAGACAGCCCAGTTTACACGGGGCAGACATGTCTGTGTCAACAACAGCCGGTGTCCATGTTGACTCGTGTAACCGGACATTCTACAGCCTTGACATTCAACAGCAGTGACATTCAACATTCAACAGTGTACAACAGTGTCAGTGACCAGCGGCTAGTCTTGTCGAGCATTACGCTCGCGATCAGGTGGCTTGTTTTACATTGAGGCTACGTGTAAGATAAATTAGCTGCTGGACAGTTTCAATGGTAGTATAGTGAAATTTAAGTCAATCTTTAGATAATTCTATTTACTTAAGTAATCAGTTATGGTTTCTATTGGAGTAAACTTCAAACTAATGCCACCGTAACTTTTGAAAAAGGAAATATTTTTAACCCTCTCTTTAAAATACAACCTTCCTCCTTATGGTACATCAAAAGAAAGGGAATTTCAACAACAATTAAACGTAGCAACAACACATTTTATCTCTACTCGCTTTTTATACCTATTTTAAGATTATATTATAGGGTTGTGAATTTCCTTCGGAGGACTTTCAAGTAAAATTTGTCATTCGAAATGAACCGTATGTGAATTGTGGAATTTTAAACCTGATTTCTTGTAATATTTAAATGGGTCTAACAAAAGAGTAGAGATCAAAAGTAATTTTTGCATCGTTAAATTTGTGTTTTACTCCTTATTACGTTTCTTTAGAGATGCCACAAAGAGGGTTTTTAATTTAAACAGTTTGGGGGCCCTCTTTTCGGGTTTTTGTTGGGGGTGGTTGACGCAACGTACGTTAAAAGAAACTTTAGGATCCTATAAAAATATTCCCCAAAGGTTTTTTTTAAATATTATCTTTTCTCAAACGTTGGGGAGGGGTTATTATAATTCGAAGATTTCATAATTCCGATCCAGACATCAAAAGCATTATCACAATTCAACACTTTTCAAACTGCCTGAGAAATTTTCGAAGTAAAAAAACCGCGTCGCGTAAGGAAATGTTCAGTGTGTTGCTGCAGAAGAAAGAAACTATGCCCAATACCGATGAAAGATGTCGCATACAAATAAGTAGCAGATCTGTGGGAGGAAATCTCTTGTATCTGTGTGCTTTTACGTGGGCTGTTTGTAAACTGTCAAACACGTTTTATCTACATTTGCCTTGGAACTGTGCAGTAACCAAACTGAGCGTACCCATTCTTCAGATATCCTTGTGTTTCATGAACCGGCATTCATTAAAGTTCGATAAAACTGTGTCACAACTATAATCTACTTCTTCTGGTTTAAACCGCTTCAAAACATCATTACAATTGGCTTGAAATATTACGGTATCACTATGGAGTACCATCACGGTCACTGATTTGCCGAAACTGAGCTTCTTGCTGTCTGCTATCCTATTGGTCCAGGGCTGCCAATCGTCATTGGAGCAGGGATGCCAACTGTCGATGACCTCATTGGCTGTGTCACTTCAAAAAGACTTCTTCAGGACTGGTTGCGAGCTTCTGGAAAGTTTGGTTCTGTATTTTTCGTTTAAGGTGTTATAATTTTTAATTATTTGAATGGTTTCGTGGATGATTCTATTATGACTCTTATAGATTATAGTTGAGAAATTGAATTATGTTCAATCAGTTTAGAAGAAGCATGGGATATACATTGCTGCTTTAAGGGAGCTCCATACACGAGTATGAGACGAGAATCAGAAACGGTTTTCGTGTTCAGCAACACATAACAAAATTGTTTAGTAAACTACCATTCCAAATTGTTGCAAAATCTTTTGGTTTATTGCCAGTGAATATGCAATTGGTAAATAACCAACATTTGTTCAAAGCTCGATTAAAGAAATATTTTCTGAACCAATCCAATCCTAATAGTAATAATGTTTTCATGGAGTGAGTGAATGTGCGTATGAATGACATTCCTGAATGCATGTGTGCGAATAGATATTTTACAATTCGTTGTTTTGTAATACATTTTAAATGTACACTGCAAACCAAGTTGACTTACAAATTGATTGATTTATATTAATTAAACCCAATTTTCATTACAGCCTTGAAGCCTTTTTTACTTCAAATCGTTCTTACACTGAAGGAAAATCAATGATTAAGCCTTTATAGCTCAATGTATTCAATGCGATGAATGAAATGATACATTCACAACGCAAGATTAATGTGACTGCCATCAAAGCTTTCACACTGTAAGAAAACCATTCAAACTTTAAAATGGGGTTTCTTATACGTTGGCAGTAACTCAAAAACAGAAAAGCCTCTTTAAGCTATTTCCTTGTCATTGTGTGCACCCCTTTCTTCTTGCGTAGCGGAAGTAAATGTCGTGCGAGTAAATTGGCAACTATTGGCAGGAAGCCTTTGTGGTTTGCTTCAACCTAAATGCAAATTCAATATACAGCTTCCTCACAAGTGTTTGTATACAGAAACCTTTAAAGGTCACGCTGAGGTATTAGAAGTACTGTAAAATCTGCAGTTTCTGAGATCATTATTTTGTAAGCAGTTACTTTTCAGAGTCAATTGTTATTACTTTTGTAACTTATACTTGCGAAAAAGGAGATTTTGTTTGATTGGCAGATACGAGTACAATTATTATGTACATTATTTAATTTTAAACATGTTTATTAGCACGAAAAATAATGTACGCATGCTCTCTTATACTCGGGTTACACCTAAAGCCCTCCGCTTACATCAGAAAAGATGATTTCCTCCTAAACGCCACAAGATGTCAATCTGAGTCAGACAAAGTAGAAAAGTAAGAGCTGGCGGCGACTTACTAACTCACTTACGTACATTTCGTCCTCGACATAAAAACTTTGAGCTTAAATAAAATAAACTCTTTTCTCCGCGAAGTTGGACAAATCTTCACAGATTCGGTGAGAGTCAGCGCTTCGCGAGAATCACATTAGGGAGTTCGACTTGTTTCACCGATTCATCATTTGAAGTTCTAGTTGGTTTATTGAATTTGTGTTCTTTGGCGTAGGAATGGTGAAATAAAGTTTCATAAACATGCTAAAGAAGAAAGCAACAGTGAGGAGCATTTAACATAAAGTGTTATAATTTCCCAAGTGGCAAACAAAAGAGTTTTCCCCAAATATATTTTTAAGATTTTATGAAAAAGCATTTTGAAAATTATATTGGCAGGTTAAATGTAAGACAGAGCGGGCTTGTTAGTCCTAACTTCACCTGAATAAACTCACGTTTCATTTCATTCATTGAGAGTTTGTATCTTGGTGAAACTCCACTGATTAATTGTGTACTAGTTGTAGGTAATCAGAAGGAAACATTATTGTAACATTCTCTTAAACATTCACTGATGATGCCTTAACCTCTAATATCAAAATTATATGAAACTTTAAAAAAATGAATAGTGTTTTGAATTATTGTAACAAGTCGAAACATTAAAAAATCATCAATTGAACTACACCCCAACTTGAACCCTTTCTTTCAAATTTAAACCATTGTGTAAACATCACCAGAGCTAACACATTGTAAATAACTATTTAAAATCAACATGTTAAAAAGTATTTAAACTATCTTCACAATACATGTCCTATATATTAAAAGTGTGGAGCGCATTATAACAGAAAGACACTAAATGATTAATAGGAAAATAAATGTCTATTCGTATAGAGTTCGCACTTTAGAACATCGAACCACATGATTGAGATACAGAGTGTCCCAAAAGTCACTACCGGTACCTATCATGAAGAAGTACATAGGTTCTTGCATGTGAAGTGACTTGGAACACCCTGTATATAGGTGACAGGTAGGTGTACTGTAATGGATGTTTTCAAATTTGCATGTATATAGACCAGAACGTGATGTACGCTTATTGGTTGCCTCCAAGCGACCCGTCCCTTGCAGCTAAGAGAAGTTATCTTATTTTATACTATATAAAATGTAGTGCCAGTTTCACACCCAACCACTATATTGGATCAACAGGTGGTTTGGCTGTCAGCGTAATTTTAAACCTGTCTCACTAAAATCACTAAATCACTATTTGAGATGCCGGCCACTCCCATGAGGGTATTTTAAGGCAGATATGTGGTGAAGGATGAGTGTGAGTTATGAGTTATGAGGTGTAGTCTTGTTACAAACTAAGGCCGACTCTTCCTTAGAATGGGTCATTAATTAATAGCCCAATGACCAATGGAAATACAAGGACCAACGGCTTAACGTGACTTCCGAACCACGCAGGTGATGGTCTGATATGTCTAAACGATGGTGGGAGTTGATGCGGGATCATCAGATGATCACTGAGACTATCTGAACCGCTTTAGACCTATATCATCCTCCATGAAGCTAGATTGCAGGACCACGCCCCGAGTCCCAGTCTAATGATCAATTGTAATAAAGAGTTTAGTTGGAATACTATGAAGACATTGTGCTGAACTCTAAAGAAGCTAATGAGTTACAGGTGTCTGCTCTAAAGAAGCTGGTGAGTTACAGGTGTCTGCTCTAATCTGATTATGTGGATGAAACCGAGAACACCCACAGTGCTACAGGCTGATTACATTACACCAACTGTCAAAACTTTACTCGTAAAAACAATTACAACATTCACTCATCACTATGAGATTAAGTTTGTCCTGGAAAGTTAGAAATACGAGTATAATCCAGTTCTTCCGGTCAATATGGCGTCAAAGCATCATTTTTACTAGCTTGAAATATGTTGGTATAGCTGTGGAGTACCACCTTCACTCACTGACTGGGTAAAACTGAGCTACTTGCTGTCTATTATCCTATTGGATTTATAAAAGATTTATGTCAACGAGGGTTCAGAAACACAAAACAAGAATATGTTGAAAAGCCGTCCATAGCAGAATATAGTTACAACACGAAACATGCAGTATAATTTGACAAGCGAAAGTATTGGCAACAATTTAAAATTATTACGAGAGTCATCCGAAAAACCAATGAAATAATTAAAAATGATACTAATTTCAACAAAGAAGACGGCATTAACATTTTAGAAGTTGGCAACCAGCCCTGAAGAAATCTTTTCAATAGTGTCACAGCTAGTGAGGACATCGACAGTTGGCATCCCTGCTCCAATAGGATAGCAGACAGCAAGTATCTCAGTTTCAGCTAATCAGTGACTGAATATGGTACTCTATAGCGATACCGAAATACATCAAGCTAATCATTATAATGTTTGGACGCGGTGTGAACCGGAAGAACTAGAGTATAGTTATGACACCGACTGTGAAATCCTAAGAGTTACATATCAATTAGTTACTTTACTTACTCTTACTTACTTACTCCCAGGGCCATTTATATCCGAGTTGGTATTTAGCCGCGCCAAAAAGTATCCCCTCCACCTGGACCGGTCTTCAGCGTCTTCCTCAGTAGCTCCAAGCCTCCTCATGTCTTTCAAAACTTCATTCCACCATCTCTGTCTTGGTCTTCCCCTGGGTCTTCTACCTTCAGGCCTCCCTTTCATAATTTCTTGCAGCCAGTATTTCTCTTCCCTTCTTAGTAAGTGTCCAGCCCACCTCAGTCGTCTGCATCGTATTTCGCCGATTATGTCCGGTGCTTTATACAGGTCTCTTAACACTCTGTTGTGTTTTCTTCTCCACTCACCTAGCTCGTATGTAGGTCCATATATTTTTCTAAGTACTTTATTTTCAAAAACAACAAGTTTCTTCTCTTCTTTGTTTCTTAGTTTCCATGGTTCTGACCCATATGGAAGAACTGGGCAGATTATGGTCTTGTATAGCCTAATTTTAGTTTTGTGGGATAGTAATTTTGAAGTCATTACTTTGTTGCAGGAGTACAAGCATCTATTGGCTAGGTTTAATCTATTTTGAATTTCCGGTTCTTCTGTGTTCTCATTTGATAGTTAATCCTAGGTACTTAAAACTATTTACCTGTTATGATTATCCATGTGTACTTAGTTAGTTACTTTATTCACCTAAAATACTTCTTAACTTATCCCGAAAGCTCTTCAACGTTACTTACTACAATTGTTTGTCCAAAGGTAAAAATAGCTCCTTGACGTGGTTTGATGTATCACGTTACATGATCGAACCTGAAATGTCAAAGCCTTGCTGTAAGGTCTTCCAAGAGCTTCTTGTCGGTTCCAATCTCTAACTTATAATGGCTTTGTGTGCAAACAATTAAGCAACACCAAGTTTGCCTTTGAACTATTAATACGACACTGTTCTCATTGTTCGCTTCCATTAGAAGTAATAACAATTTCAATCTCTCTGGCTGTGAGAAAGCTTGACGAAATGTGTATAAAGAAAAAGGTAAAGTTGTCTTGTTAAGCGAGGCGAAGTTAAGACTACAGAGTCCTCTCTACCACTCAACCTTGATATAGTAGACAAATATATGATCAAACACGTACTAGATACTAGAAGATACTTAGTTACTTAGTTATTAATTACCTTGTTGACCATTTCCGACCATTTAGATAAACTTACTTTTGTTAAATATTCCTCCTAATGCAGTGGCAGGCCACGAAGATTTAAACGTTTCAGTGAAAGGAAAAAAGAAAATTTGAGCTCAAATTCATTTAAAATTCAAGCGTTTTATTTTTTCTTTAAAGTAATTTAACTCTACCTTCTTTTACATTTTTTATTGGGTACTAAACTGAGACGATTCTACGATAGAGTAGCTAATGAAATGAAATGAAAAACGTCTTTATTAGTGGCCAAGTTAGGACTTTAAAGTCCTCTCTTCCACTTAACCACAATTATGCTGCCTCGTCTTTGGTTGAAGATTTTAGTAAGATTTAATAGATGGATTCATTGAATAAAATCAGAGAAATTTCAGAGTTTGAAGTTTAATTTGGCATTTTTATATCGTTTAGTGAACAAGAATCTCACGACGTTTTGGAATCTGATTCCCTCTTCCGGTGAAAAGCACAACTAAAACGTAACAGTGAAATGAACCAGCCTAAAGGAATCAGCGCAAACTGACCAGTCGAGCATATAAAACATAACAGCTGTCAAAGACAAAGAATAAAATAATACAAACTTAAAACTAGCCTGCAACCAGATAAACAAAAAACCTAAAACACATCTAACGTCGGTGATGCTTAAAAGAACTTTTTAGTGTTCTAATATTTTATTCTGTTGACTAACCGCTACAATATTTTATTTGTATTGACTGGCCTTTCACCTGAATCCAATGGAAGATTCTGAAACGTTGTGAACTTATTAATAGCTCTTTGAACGATGGAAGATTTCCGCTATTATTTAAATACAATATTAAATATGGTATGGTATATGGTAAAATATGGTATTTAAAACTCTGAAGTGGTAGTTGGTCTACCTTTTTGACAAATGCAACAGTTTGGTAATGAATGGTTTTGGTTTGGTGAAATGCAAGTAGTGGAGCTCACCGGGGAGTCTAATGGCATTTACTTGTTTGCGGATCTACCATTAATAGATTCTAGCTGAGCTCACAGAACAAATGAGTGACGCATTTAGACCTCAATTTCGTGGTATAATGATTATACGAGTATTTACCTATACGTGTTCACTAAATCACTATTTGAGATGCCGACCACTCTCATGAGGGTATTTTAAGGCAAATATGTGGTGAAGGATGAGTGTGGTGAGTGGTGGTAATGAGTTATGAGGTGTTGTCTTGTTACAAACTAAGGCCGACTCTTCCTTAAAATGGGTCATTAATTAATAGCCCAATGACCAATGGACTTACAAGGACCAAAGGCTTAACGTGACTTCCGAACCACGCAGGTGATGGTCTGATATGTCTAAACGATGGTGGGAGCTGATGCGGGTATCATCAGATGATCGGTGAGACTATCTGAGCCGCTTTAGACCTATATCATCATCAAACCCTGACATGACCTATGGTTATGTTTTACCGATAGGTAGAGATGTCATGGTTGTAATATTTTATGTCAGTTACAAAAGAATCTCTTTCACTTGTCTTGTTTACTAATGTACGAGTATTCATTCTCATAACATTATTGTCACTAAGTTGTGCAGACTGCTTGCAGAATTGTCTTGATAGTTGGTCCTTGTATTTCCATTGGTCATTGGGCTATTAACTAATGACCCATCCTAAGGAAGAGTCGGCCTTAGTTTGTAACAAGACTACACCTCATAACTCATTACTACCACTCATCACACTCATCCTTCACCACATATTTGCCTTAAAATACCCTCTTGAGAGTGGTCGGCATCTCAAACAGTGATATAGAGATTTCATGGTTATAATATTTTATGTCAGTTACAAAAGAATTTCTTTCACTTGTCTTGTTTACTAATGAATTCATTCTCATAACATTATCGTAACTAGTTAGTGCTGACTGCTTGAAGAACGGCTTCCTTGTTATCAAAGCAATGTTGGCCAGATTGTCTTGATAGTCAAGTTATGCTGAGCAAGTAATAAAAAGTTATTGGCGTAGTAGCTCCTCTAGGTTCAGTTGCCTAGGAGGATTCCAGCGTGTGGGGGGTCTCCCCTCACGATGCTGCCCCTGGGGAGACTTCCATGTTGCCGGGATGGAGAGGACCTGACTACTGCGATGTTCTTGCCATGGAGGTGAGAGTTGGACAACTGCTATTTCCTTTTTTCTGCCGCGATGCATGTCGAATATATTTATTGTATATTTAAATTTTAGTTAAGGTTTAGAGCAGAAGTTACTTTAAAAAAGATTTTGATTGTAGGATTTTTATTTTTGGACGATGAGGTCATCGTCATGGGCAAGTTCTTCAGAGCAGAGCCATTAATACTAGCAAGTTTTAACGGAGCCTCTTTCCTTTTATGTCTAACATTTTTCAAAAAAATAAATAAATTGAATTTTTTTCAACCTTATGTTTCTTATAAACCCTTTACTTCTTAACTTATTTGAATTAAGAACAACATAGAACTCGTAATGTCTGTATCACCCTTTCTTAGCTTCAGCAATCTTTGTAGTTGTAAAATGATATGAAACAGTAAAACACTTCCCGTCTCTTTGTTGTAAGATGTAATTTCCTTCTATTTCTACCTTAGCCTTTTCTTATTTCTTCATTAAATTTTATGTAACATAGACTTATACGTCTGTATCACATTATATCGTTAGGCAGATATAAGATGTACAGGGTTATTAAAGAAGAATGTCCTACTTTCAAAGCACTCTCCTTCGTTAATTATTACTTAGATATACATAAATTAAATAATAGCAATAAGAACAATTTTTAAAGTTTGTCTTCTTTGGTACACTTCTATAAATGCTCACCATGTCCTCCCCTGACTGTTCGGCAAAAGTCTAGCCGATAATCAAACTCTTTTCCCGTAGATCAAGAAGTTAATTGATTTATAGAATTGACTGCAGCTATGATACGGTTCCACAGGTCATCTAGATCTTTTGTCAGAGTGGGTACGTGAACCTTAACTCTTACATATCCCCACAAAATAAATTCACGAGGAAATCACAAATCTACGACAAAACTTTCGTTGAACTAAATTAACTGGCCTTTTGGAAATTCAATAACGCAAAATATCTTGTGATGAACTGGCAGCCATCTTCTTGGTAACTAACCGCGGAGATTACTTCTCAGTATATGTACACAAAACTTTGAAACTTCTTCTTTTCAACCATATGTACACTATTCATGAACGAATCTAACTATAAACGTTACAGAAGAATGAAAGTAGGAAATTCTTTTTGAATAACCTTGTATTAAATTAACATATTTTGACATTTCCGATGGCTTCAAATAAACAAATTATTATTACTGAAGTTAGCTTGCGGTCTTGGTAATTGGGAAGTTGCAATTTGGTTTGATCATGATAGCAATGGTCAACCACAATCGAACGCCAGGCAGCCAATCAATGTTCTTTGTTCTGACTGACAACACCACAAAAATACAACACCACAAAGTTCATCAATAAAAAAATAACTATCAAATAAATCATAAAATTTCATAACTATTCGAGTATTAAAACATTGAAAGCTTTATGAAATCTAACGGTTGAACCAATGTTTAGTGTAAGATCTATTGGATTTCTTAAGGGAGAGATGGTGGGTGACCTTGCTTTTGATATAGAATGTCCATGTAAGGCTTAAGCTCAGCAGTCTTTTATAAAGTATCAACGCCCTGTTATTACATCGAAGTGACAATGTATTGAAGATCCTGAGCTTCTAAAGCTGACCGTATTTAGCTTGGTTTTAACCTTATGTTACAATAGAATATACAAACCGTTCAAATTTACCATTGATATAATTAGTATGTTGCTGATGTAAATATAAATTATGAGCTATTTTCATTTTGGATAAGTGAATACATATATTGTATTTCTCAAAGTGTAAGTTTTGTGCGAGTACTTTCATATATTTACATAAATAATTTGGAATTTTCCTCTGGTTATGACCTAGAACTAGCACAACGTTTCGAGAAGTATGGAAACATAATCCCATCGAATATTTTGAAGAAAACTGATTTTGTGTCATCTTTTAATTGGCACAACAACAAAAAAGAATCGAGATACAAATGCTTTAATTTGCGAAAAGGATTATTCATTGACTATCATAAAGCAATTGGCAATCAGTTGAGCTAGGAGGAAACAAATCACAGCGTACAAAATAGTTTGTAGTCTGTTTTGATTGGTTGTGTATCAATGTTAGTGTGATGCATTAATTCGTACTGCTGTGCCTATTGGTGGGTGTTCAGTCATTTTATGTCCTAATCACAATTTTTACCAGAATATAGCAACAATCTTCTAAGACTGACACAGCATTAACTTTGTTCTTCGATAACGGTACAACATTTAATATATTAACAGCTAAGTTATAAAGAATGTATACTATTATATATGCACTAGAAAATATTGAGTGCAAGTGAAGCTATTGGAAATTGCATTTATCATACTTTAGTCACAAGCTTTACTCGCTTTTTTTTCTGTGTCTTAAAACTTGTATTGGGAGGTGTAATTCACTAAAGTTCTAAATTTAACTAGAATAAAGTGAATATTGATGACGATTGATTAGGTATACGTTTTATTTTGTTTATTTTAAACTCTATAAACTCAACGTTAAAATGTCCACATACCTAGGATGTCGAAATGTATTTAGCTCAATGGAGTGGTTTTTGATAGATTGGCAACGTTTCCTTCCTCAAATATTGACCTGCTCACTTACAACGATCACGTTACCATCATTCTCTAATGTCAGGTCTCTAACATGGCTTTGCTTCTTAGAATAAGTAAAATGAAAGCATATCTTTATATGAAACTGTTTACTTAAAAAAAACGAGGCGAAGTAAAAATTTTTCTTTGCGTCGTTTGACTTGTGTTGAAATATCCTTTTTTGAGGTGCCACACGGGGTGGGTTGTATACAAAAAAATTGAGCGCCCTCTCCCGGATCTTGTCCCGGATTTTGAGTGGTTAGTAGGTGATGCAAAGTACGTCAAAAAAATTTCAGAATCCTATAAAAATATTCCCCAAATGGGTTTAAAAATATTTTCTTTTTCCAAAGTTAAGGTGGGAGGGCATTTAAAACTCACTCTGTAAAACCCAAAGTGGAACTGCCAAGATCGCTGCCAAGTCAATTATGTTGATAACCCTAGGCTTATTGAACTTCCGGTCTGAGATTAAACCAGTTCTTGATTACAGCAGACTATACAAATTACACATCCGAAAATAGATCTCATTGTAGGAAGCCAAGCGTAATAATAGATCGAAGACAGACAATCTATTACACAAGAAGATTATTCCCGTCTTTTACCATTTGTACGAAGAAGGGTTCAGTTCTATATCCTTTAACATAGTATTCTTCTTGTTCGTTAAACAATAATAGAACTAAAACAACTAACTAAAAAATAAAATACAAATACCTACTTAGCGAACCCGTGGCGGGTTGGAATCGTGCGCGACTCCGGAGTTTATCACTCCGCTAGCGCGAGTACGATCCCCGCAGTCACCACTTACATTTGTAAAGTGACTATACAGTAACGCTAGGTAAAGGTCGAGGTTGAGTGGTCGAGAGGACTTTGTAGTCCTATAACTTCGCCTCGTTAAACAAGACAAACTTTAACTTTTTACTTTTACAAACAATACAAACAGCTAGTAAAATAACTGTAAACTTTAAGTTAAAGACTAAGAAGTACCGTTCATTACTTTTATTAGTTGAAAGTCGCATTTTCCTTGACTATCAGCTTGGGGTTCATATTTACTTACAGGAATTGTTCTGTCGAGTCGTTACATTGCGTTTACTGTTCAGCGCACGTTAATTTGATTATTTTTTCATCAGCAAGAGACAACTTAACATAATTGCATTAGCTAGTTCTTCCATAACACTATTAACACTGTCATGATTTACTTAAACCTTATGTATCACTAATCACTATTTGAGATGCCGGCCACTCTCATGAGGGTATTTTAAGGCATATATGAGGTGAAGGATGAGTGTGATGAGTGGTAGTAATGGGTTATGAGGTGTAGTCTTGTTACAAACTAAGGCCGACTCTTTCTTAGAATGGGTTATTTATTAATAGCCCAATGACCAATGGAAATACAAGGACCAACGGCTTGACGTGACTTCCGAACCACGCAGGTAATGGTCCGCGATATGTCTAAACGATGGTGGGAGTTGGTGCGGGTATCATCAGATGATCACTGAGACTATCTGAGCCGCTTTAGACCTATATCATCCTCAACACCTGACCTCCATGAAGCTGGATTACAGGACCATGCCAAAAGTCCCAGTCGAAAACAAAATGACAACATATTTCATAAACTAGTTTTGAAGTCGATCGTTCAACGTTTTGTTTTTGAGGATTACGCACTTGAAAAACTAAAAAAATACGACATTTTAAAACACTATTTAAAACGCTCCTTATTAAATTTCAGCTACGAATCGCTTTTATTGAATTTGCTAACTTTCTTTTAAGACTTTCAAAAAGGAAAATTGACAATTTGATAACAACGCTGATTTGATAGCTGCAATTTCTGGTAAAGTAACTAAAATTGTAAAGTAACGAGTCCCAGCCGTGGCTAAAGTTAAGTTTGTAATATACTACTGATTTTGAAACAATAGTATTTGTCAATCAACTATACCATGTAGTGTTGTCTATGGGAAATAGGTTCTGTAGCTGGTTATGTTTGATAATAAACTGTTACAACCAAAAACAAAAATTCAAGTCACTTAACATTAAGTTAGGATTTCTAAAGTGTGAGTTTTGTATAGCCTATGTACAAAGTTTTAAATAGTATTAAAAAAGGTTCCAAAACAAAAATAAACAATCCCTTATTTCATTTCATAGTTGGTTTTACCTAAGACATTTCTACCGGTTATATATCCTGAAAAGATACTGTGTACGCGTATATCTGTGGTTTGTGGAACTTGTTAAATCTCTGACAAGTATTCTCTTATAAATACAGCGTTTGTAGTCTTGTACGTGTTTGACCTCTAGAGAAGGGACTTAAAGTTTTACGGCAGAAAAGACAAGATTTCCCCCCGGAACGTTTACCTGGTTCAAATGCGTAGTTATTTCTTAGTTCCCAACAGGAAGCCTAATGTTTCTTTCATGTTGAGGGGTTGGACGTATGTGTGAGGCAATAAAAACGTAAGCTTTAAGCATTAGAATACGACTTAGGCTAGGTTTCGCTTGATAACGAGAGGAGTTTACATACTTCACGAAACGTTGTGTAGTTTTAAACACCAGTAGAACAGTCTATGTATTTCGATGTTAATAATAAAACGGTAAGGTTTGCTTTGTTTAACGAGACAAAGTTTGGACTACGAAGTCCTCTCTACCTCCCAACCACGACCTTTACCTAGCGTCACGAATTGTAAGTGGTGACTGCGATGGTCGAACCTGTGCTACCGGAGTGATGAGCTTCGGAGTCGCACACGATACCTAACCACTACAGATCCGCTAAAATGTACACAATCTACAAAGTAAAATTAACTTCTATAATTATTTTGGTATTTTGTAATTTAACATTGAAACACACAAATACTTATAATAAATAACACTTAGCCGACTCGTAGCTATTTCTGTTACCCCTAAACAATTTCCTATAACGCAAGGTATTTTTTTACACCGGAAGTCCCCAATTGGAGAGGAAATGCTTCCTTCCCCACAAAATGGGGCATTTTGCTAAAACTGTATTTTTAACCGATTTTGAAAAGTACCACCCAAAACGTGACTTCCGTTTAACCGGTTTTGCTGGCCAACGAACTTAAAGTTAGACAAAAGGAACATGTGCTCCAAGCTTCGAAACATTTGGAGGAAAACTGGGACCTGCAGAATTTTGTTCCACTAAGTTTCGTTCTCATTGGTGTAGAAATGCATAGCTCTATTTTTTAGAATCAGCTTCAATACAATACTTTCAACTTCAATGGCAAATACTTTTCAATCAAAATAATAATGATACGTTGTTATTAAATTTGAATATAATACGGAATTCTTAAATAAAGTACGGAATTCTTAAACTAGATGGGGTTAAATGGAGTATTTCCACGGTTATTCAGGAAATTGGAAAGAGCACAACTTCTTCTCAAGGAACTAATGTTGACAAATGGATTGCAAAAAAGCAACCACATTTGCAGCCACCCAATACACTTAGGTCAACACTTCCCACCTTCAACCTTTCACCTGTCAAAGGGTCGCTTTCTTTGAGAAGGCAAATGAAAATACAAACTCTTAAATATAGTGGCTGGAAACGTTGTTGGCAACTTAAATAAAGAGTGAGAAATGTCTCACTACATTCTTTTTCTATTACAATTTCTAACATTGTGTATACTCAGGATGTCTTGAAGAATATTTATAAACAAAAAGTAAACGGAAAACAGTACGTACTTTTATGCTTGAGATTGCCAATATAAAATTTATATATTTGATATTTTGGCAAAGGAATTACTCGTCAAAATTCTACTTTCAAGTATCAAAGCTTCGTTGTATTTAAAGAAGAAGAAAAGAAGGAGGAGGAGGAGAAGAAGAAGAAGAAGAAGGAGAAGAAGAAGGAGGATAATAATAAGAATAAGAAGAAGAAGATAGAGGAGAAGAAGGTATGAAGGAGAAGGAGAAGAAGACGAAGGAGAAGAAGAAGAAGTAGAAGGAGAAGAAGGAGAAGAAGAAGAAGGAGAAGAAGAAGGAGAAGAAGAAGAAGAAGAAGAAGAAGAAGAAGAAGAAGAAGAAGAAGAAGAAGAAGAAGAAGGAGAATAATAATAATTAGAAGAATAATAATAAGAAGATAGAGGAGAAGAAGAAGTCGAAGGATAAGAAGAAAAGTAGAAGGAGAAGGAGGAGGAGGAGAAGAAGAAGAAGAAGACTATTTAGTGTCATTTAGTGGAAAGCTAGTGCTTACCACTAGGTGGTCAGTTAGCACTAATTACTTTTAGTGATTCCAAATTCCAGATCGTCGTTTTCTTCTGGTTCACTTTAAAACGATGGAAAACTTTTGCAATATTATATTATCTGTTTTATCTGTTAGGTTCTTTGTTCAAACAGGTGTAAAGTAGTATTTACAGTCGATAGGTTTCAAGGTGGGCTGAGTTTAACACTCAGCTGACGACGTAGATAAGAGTGACCTCCCTGAGTTACGACTCTTCACCGACGTAACGACCTGTAAAACGTAGATTACGTTGGAAGTCAAGCATCAAGCCTTCTACGTCGTCTGTAGGAGCAATCATACCCTGTGGCCTTGGAAGTAGCGCGTGTAATATAGCCTGATATGTGCATTTTCTTGTTATTAAGTGCAGGTTCATCAAAATTCAAGAAAATAGTAATATAAATATAGAAGTGTAGAATAAAACGGTAGGAACACGGTAATAGTGCAGTAAATAAAAGTTTCTTTAATATGATATGAAAATACAGTAGGCCTATTTTAGAAACAATAAAATAATGTTACAAAGGTTTTGAAAAAAGTAGTTTTAAGGTGAATATTGTATTCTTATGGTGTCAAATTTTAAAATGTTCACCAGCTCGAGGCATCAAAGACAAAATTGTTTAACAAATTATCAATGATTTTTGTAAATGGTGTGTTGCCGTTGGAAAATAAATAAATAATTGATCTTCAGAGTACAGTGTTCATCATATTAAAACTAAAATATGGTCTTATCCTTTAAAAAGCTATTTACACTGAAGTAATCTTTATCAAAATGCTGAAATAATCTTTAGGGGTTTTCTATGTGAAATTAAATTGAAACATTTAAATTTAAACGTCATTAAATAACATACACACATACTCATACAGACGAACAACAACAACAACGGTATTAAAATAAGTAAAGTATTTAGGTATTTAGAAATAACGAACTGCTTAGCAGTGTAACTCCAGTATTTTTTCAGCTACCATGGTCGGATGCATTAGGGACATTTAAATTATTAAAATACCATGATATTTAAGAAAAATCATGTTACAATCAACATAGGATGAAATTGCTCCGTTCTATTTGGTTTTAATGTCGGTCCACCATTATTAGTATATTTAACACTAATGAGGAGGAAGTACGTATTTTGGCATTTTAGATGTACCTTGCCTATTTTATGTAATTCACAATTTTTATATTGATTAATCTTAAGAATATTGAATATTTAAAATTTTAACGTTACTTACCAAAGTAACCGCACCTAGAATGATCCTGATTGCTGTTAAGTTGTTCTATTGCCCGGGTTGATGTGAAAACTAGCTAAAAAAAGGAGAAATACGGTGTAATGAAAATTAATTGTACAAAAGTAATTATTTATGACAAACTGTAAATACTTGATTTAAATTTTAGAAGTTTAAAAATAATTTACCTTAGAACTCTTAATGTTCATGTTGAAAATCAATAAAACGCATAGAATTCCATTACAACTATGAAATATTTCAAGTAATTTATTAAAATAAATGGATGGCTAACTGGTATAACAACATACATCCCTCAAAATTAGGCAAATATTTTCAGCACTATACAACTTATTACCTTCAAATCCTAATCAATTGATGCAAATTGCAAATCAATGGTAAAACTACCTGAATGATTAGAGCATTAATTGGATAAAAGTCTCTGTTAGTGACCTTTTCAATTTCGACACAATATTTGTATCTTCAATGCTTGACTTGTCAAAGGAAGTAAGTCTTTGACAAGAAAAAGGTTTCCAGGTTGTGACCGAAGTGTCAAGTGACTAGCGCTAATAATGTGATTGCTTTTTGCAGACAGTTGTGTAAAATTCACTTCAAAGAGTTCAATACCTTTTCCAAATTCAATACAGAATATCAAATTTAAACTATTTATTTTCGATTCAGTGTTTTGACGTTGTAACACAAAAATAACTAAAATACATCACGAGTGACTTGTTAAAATCGGTTTGAAAAACTTATGTTGTAAAACTTTAGAGTGTATTAAGAAAGTTCTCGTTAAAAATATTATATCTCATCTATTATTTTTAAATAAGATATTTCTAAAAAATCTTAAGACAAGAATTAAAAAAGATCCTCTTTATTGTTAGGATAGTTCTTTTGCATAATAATATTGTGCGTAAAAACGTAGACTTATATAAAAAAATTTAAATGAAAACGGTTTTGTTTTATCTTTTTCAAACAAAAATAATTGCTTTAATCTTTGTAAACAAGTCTATAAAAAGGCCATTTGAAAAGGCTGAATAAGCTCCTGAGTTAATATTATCTTAGGATCTTCAATTCAAACATAAAATGGAAGCAGAGGCTCTCTCTGGTCGAGATTTTCTTAAACATCCACAAGCAGGTAGAAAATGCTTTAGTAAATACATCAAACGTTTGAAAAACCTTTCTGATTTTCACAAAAATAGCTTCAAGTAGAGTAACTTCCTCCTATCGGTCTATATTTACTACTTTAGTTTAAATATTACATAAAGTACATGTAGGTTTAATCTTACAAGCCAAACGTTTAACAATAACCTTTAATGAGCAATGATATTTCAAAGACGGTGTTCCACTAAGAAAGTTATAAACGAATGGCTTTTATACACAAAAGCATTGAGTATTCTAACTTCGAGAGTACAAAGTACTCATGATTACAAAGTAATCACTAAAAGTAATCAGTATTTCTCGGTACCAGTCCCGCCAGTATCTGATACTGCAGAGTAATCATTTAGCCCACCTCTAATCCTAAGTTTCGCAGGCCTGCCACCAATATAATAGCAGACAGCAAGTAGCTCAGTTTCATCCAATCAGTGATGGTACTCCACAGCGAGACCGAAATATCTCAAGCTAATTATTATGATGTTTTGACGCGGTGTGAACCAGAAGAACTGGACTATAATGGACAATCCATAAAGTCGCTACCTTTGATACTTTTGCTTTGAGACACCGACCACTCTTAGATCGGAATGATGGTGAGTGTGATGTGTTTTGTTGATGGATGATGACGTGTTCTTGTTACAAACTAGGGCCGACTGTTCTCCAGATTGGGTCATTCATTAGTAGCCCAACGACCGATGTAATTAACTAACGGCTTAGCGTGACTTCCGAACCACGGGGATTGGCCATCGTGAAAAGTTTGAACCCGGGCTGATTTGGTACGAAGCATGTATTATACCACTGAGCTATGGCCATCCCTACAATTTTGTTTATAGAAATGATGTCATGAAGGCAGAAGCGATGGATGGAGAGATGTGCTGGAATAGAATTAATGGAGCGTAACAAGATTGTTGTCGAAGTGCAACACAAATGGCTTGATAACATCAATAAGTTGCCGTTCAATTGATGCCAGCTGATAATATACTTGAAGTATCAATAAGTGTGTTGTTTATTAGAAAGGAGCTCATATTCATAAGAAAGATTTGGAGTTGAAGAAATTGATACATTTTTCACAAATTATAAATTATTTGTGTGGTTAGTTTGTCTTTCGGTATCAAAGTACTTACTTGATCTACGTACTTACACTAACATAAAAATTAAATTTTAGTTTACAAACGAAACATTGTTGTTTTTGTAAATTAAATTGCAATTCAATAGTGATTGACTGGGGAACGTTTGTGTGGATGACATCTTTCAACCAAAAGTCAGCCAAAATTGGCAAGGTTGTAACTTTATTGCTAAACAAACAAGTCAAGAGATATGAACTTCTTCAACCCCATAAGAATTATAGTCAAATCTCTTTAATACATAAAATACAATATTCATAATCATAATATTCAATAATCATATTGCATACTGAAATCTAAAATAACTACATTTTAAATAACCTCCCAGTGGCTAGTGTTTTTAATTTAGTTCTAAATTTACTCAAAGGAGTGAGTACAGTTATGCTTGGTGTTTCTAAAATACAGCACCAAACCTGAGAGATACAAAAACAAATACTTTAAAACATCAAAACAAATTCCCATCAACAAAGGTACAGAAAATATGCTATTCTTCCAGCTAGTCGAGAGTGATGCTAAATACCGAACTAAAATATTCGTAATATTGTAAGTAGAACATCAATATCGAATATTCACGACATTTATGTTGACTGTTTTAAAGTTTGTTGGCACAGCTTCTGAAAGTTTACATCAAACTAAGCTTCTTAGCTAAGTGATATTTAAACCAAGTGGATTAATCAATGGAGACCTTTAATGTGGAAGTCAAGATTAGACCTTGATTTCTAATCAACGAGAGCTGTCTGCAAAGGGAACTAAGTTTATAAATAAGTCTCAAACTGCAAGGACTATTGTGAGCTAGATGTGGTTTCTCTATCTGTCCTACAATAGGCTATATCTTATTTCTAATTATTGGTTTCTTTAAATAGCAAACTTTCATTGGAAGTAGACCTACGTATGAAAATATATAGATAATACGGATATAGATTATAGGTAATACTTAACCTAAGTTTAACATAAGACGACAAGACAAATATATATTTCTTTTTTGGCTTCTCCTCTTAGGTTAAGGTTAGGCTAAGTATTATCTACAATGAAGCGTAAGTTTAGGTTAGACACTTGAGAACGGAGGAGTTTCCCAACCGCCCGAAACGTAGGGAGTAGTTTTCTTCCTGAAATGCCCGGAAAAGACCGTATTTCAAATTAAAATATTATCTTCTGTTAAAGCAAAGGCTGTTCTCAAAGTCTGCATGCACTAGCAAAAGAGAGATTTGATTGCTAATGAAAATTCAACAACATCTGAAGCGCATCGCAGCAATTCACTTTGAAATAGATGAACAAAGTACTACTTTATAGTTTTGCTCAAACTTGTTCAACAGATGATTAATTTAAACTATCTTATATGATTCATCACGATGAGTAACAAACCCTGAACGTTTTGTAATTGTTAATAAGTTCTCAATCAAGTTCGTTGGCGGAAGTCGGCCAATTTCCCCACAACAACGGTCTCTTTGAATGGTTAAAGGTCAGCTGATTCGTCAACAAGGATTAAGATGGCTCAAGTCATGCTGGTAGACAAACAGTCTTGGGATAATCTTCTTCCGAACGTTAAGATTAAAAAGCGATATATTCAGTAATAAAATGACCTAAACATTAACTTGTTTCGTTTTTAACGAGGTGAAGTTAGGACTACTAAGTTCTCTCTACCACTCAACCTCGACTTTTAACAGCGTTACCGCATGGTCACTTTAAAATGAAAGTGGTGACTGCGGGGATCGAACCCGCCAGAGGAGGGATGAGCTCCGGAGTCGCGCACGATTCCAACCCGCCAAGGGTCCGCTATTTAAAGGATAGAGAGGGAAAGGGATTTAATTGGTATTGAAGAATTTCTCAGAGACCCTAATTTAATCGAGTAAAACCTCGGGACGGTATGTTCAAACGGTTCATTTGCTTCTACACAAAAGTGGCTAAAATTGAATTAAGAGTGAAGCTACGCTTGTGAAGCTTTTCCAGATATTCACAAAAATTTTCCAGATATTTTATAAATTCAGAAATGTCTCTCATATTTTCAATCTTTTT
The DNA here is from genome assembly GCA_018831715.1 of Matsumurasca onukii. Classification (NCBI taxonomy): domain Eukaryota; kingdom Metazoa; phylum Arthropoda; class Insecta; order Hemiptera; family Cicadellidae; genus Matsumurasca; species Matsumurasca onukii. Next base: position 4,061,604 of record CM032065.1, read on the forward strand.
ACAAAACTTGTCTATTTATTCATATACATAATGCAGAATGGGCAGCCCCTAATAAATTACTTTGTACCTTATACCGTATAAATAGTCCAAAAATGACTACTGCAAAACGTGTTCTGTTTGTGATGACTTTACAACAATTTAATTTTCTAAGACTAATAAAACTATTAACAAAAAAAAAATAGGATGTATTAAATTGTAAGTCAAACCATGTATGCATGAGTAAATTTAAAGTAATCTGTAGATATTAGAACATGCAAACGACATATTTCGTATATTTCCTTTTGGAAGTAATTTTTATCTTTTCCTGCCTAGTGAACAGTCTGTCAAGGAAGTCTTAACTTTTCAAAATAAAGCGAAGGTTGAGTGGTACATAGTTTTGTAAGGTCTAGTTTTCATAGAATGGCACGCCACTAATTTATTTCATGTTCTTTCAAGGTGTGAAAAATAACTTTGTGTTCTGTAAAAAGTACGTTTAGACACAAATAAATTATTAGAACTGTATATCCTGATTTCCTAATCTTTCTAGAAATATAAAAGATATTGTATACTTTTCCCAACTTTGTAAACGTAGACATAGTGGGAACGTTAACATACATTTTACTTCCTCGATAAGAGTACACAAGGGATTTATTTTATGGGTTTAATCCGAACTGATAACGTCACAGTTTTATGATCAGACCGTTCAATGTTATTTCCTTAAGAAAAGTCAGTGCCTGCAATTGGTTTCTTCATAACGTCATTTGCAGGGGCATTAAATTAAGGCAAATACCAAGCATTTAAGCAAAATCACAACCAGGCTAAAGCACCGCTGGCATGATTTAATCGAATTTACTTTGTAATTTGTTATTCTTATTCGCTCCGTTCACAGCCTCGCTTTGGTATTCTGCCGTTCTATTGCCATGGGCGCTACATATATTCGTAACTACATACATATGTATATCATGTGTGAAAAAATATCAAAACGTATTCTGGGGGTCAGGGTTGGTGCTCATTTCATGGTCCCGAGTCTGGGTCTTACCATGCTGACGGCATGAATATCTCATTTTTCAAAGGAAATTCGATATTAATTTTGTCTTTTCAAAACATCAAGGCACGTCAAAACATGCACTAAATGGACAAAACTAGGAATGCACTAAACTAGGAACTAAAACGGGGAAATTTAACCAAATGCATATTTTTGTTGTTTATTACATTGTATTGGCTTAGCACGTTATTACGTATAGCTGTTTATTGCAAGTTTGATGTTTTAAACAAAAGAAATATAAAAAAGACTTTATAAAAAGAAGAGGGAATCCAACTAGAAATAAGGAAGTTTAACCAAATATCCTTTCTCGTTATTCTAAATGGGCTTCCCGCCGTGCAAAAGTGGGTTTGCGCTATTATCTTTACGAGCCTGGATGAGTTATTCAAATTTACTTATAGTTATTAAAAAATATATGAAAATAAAATGTATTGAGGCCTTGTACAAGCAACTAGCATACCATCCGTACGCTGAAGCCATCCGTACGTAACAAAACGTTTCAGCTAAACAAACTCATAGAATGGACCTTAGAAATATGTTACATATTATTATTATTCTTTATTTATTTGAGATGCCGACCACTATCATGAGGGTATTTTAAGGTAAATATGTGGTGAAGGATGAGTGGTAGTAATGAGTTATGAGGTGTACTCTTGTTACAAACTAAGGCCAACTTTTCCTTAGAATGGGTCATTAATTAATAGACCCCCCAAAGATTCCCAAAGACCAATGGAAATACAAGGACCAACGGCTTAACGTGACTTCGAACCACGCAGATGATGGTCTGATATGTCTAAACGATGGTGGGAGTTGATGTGGGTATCATCGATCATTGAGACTATCTGAGCCGCTTTAGACCTATACGAGTGTCATCCTCAAAACCCGACCTCCATGAAGCTGGATTATAGGACCACGCGTCCTGTAAAAAAACTTAAAACCTAACTAGTATAAGACGTTGTATTCTAAAATCATACTCATGTATGAGTTGCCCAAAAATAGTCGTAAACCTAACAACGGTTAGCTTCAGCGTATAATCAGTTTTAATGATTCAACGTGTAGGTATTTTTCTAAATTATTAGTAACAATTATAACTCCTTTGTTAGAAAAACCTGATGCATTTCCAAATACTCTATAGAATGTCTCCTCCATTGGCTCTACATAAATAAGTATGATTCACTACGAAGGAACTTTTTAAAGGCTTTCATTCATCAAAGCTTTAAAGAATTTCTAGTTAATTGAATGTACATAAATAGGTATTTTTGTGTTCTCTGTTACTGTTGGTTAGTCTGATTGACTGCTGTGATTGATCGTCCGCTGCTCCAAGCCAGCCAATGGCACCAGATTCCAGATTCCGAGACATCGAGTACTTTTTTCACTCAAAAACTATGTAAACCGTCCATAATAATATTTTAACCTCGGAAATTGTACCATCATTGACAAAAAACTTCAATCAAAGCACAACCAAACCATATTGAGGGTACATTTAAAAAAAAACACACCTACACAATTAGTCTAGAAAAACAACGTGCACACAAAACCGCTTACAAACCCACCACGTCTAAAACCAGGTAGAAGTTATCGTTGTTCATTAGTGATTAAAATTGTCTGAAATAATATTTTAAATTCCACAAATCTCCCATCATAAACAACAAACTTCAAACGAAGAACTAATAATGAGAATGATGTTAAATAGATTCTTTATGTCAGCGTGGTTCAAAAGCAGTTTACAACATAAACCTGTCTTCTTATCTGTAAAACTCATCTTCTTCAAAGAAGTTTCCAAGCTTTCTGTTACCTTGCAATTTGTTCATATGTTCTTGACGTGATTGGATAATTTTCTTAAACCCTTAAACGATTAGCTGAGATTCTTGGTTATACCAATAGCTTGCTTTAATCTTGATAATAATGAATATTTTGTACCTCAAGGTGGAGCTTTTGGAAATATGATACACTGGTATAACTTTCTTGTACAGTTTTGTTTGTGATATATATGAACCATAAAACGCATTATTAACCAAAAGCAAAAATACTCAAGGTCTGAAAAGTTAGTGCCCTCTTTTGTCAAAAGGTTTATTTACTAGTTCAAAGACTCTTTGTCTGTTTTGGGACTATTATGTCACTCACAGACGTGTCAGACGTGTTTGGTTCGAAGAAGTAACCTCGTCTTAAAATCACTCTTTTTAGATGGAGTTACAAAAAATATATGTTTGTTCTACATGGCTGAATTTTAATGAAGCATTTATCTTACAGGGTGTTTATAAGACTCTTTATAAAAAACTAATGCCTCATAACGGATTAGCTAAACGGCTAAATATCTGAGAAACACTGAAACAATATTGTCAAGTTTGTTGTCTTAACAAGAAAGAATACAATTATCTCAATTACAGAAGAAAGGATAATATTTAGGATGTAATTTCAGCCTCTCGGTAGCGAGTTGTATTTATAGAAGAGCCTGAAACCTTAATGCTTGTATAATGGACACTTTACGTCCTGGAAAAAAGAAGTAAAATGCATTTGCTTTCTTTTTCAAAGACTTATGAAGAAAGTTATGACATACAAGATTTGGAATTTTTAAAAGTGGAATTTGCGTATTCTTTCTCACGGAACCTACTTGTTATTACCTCAACATAGCTTTCAGGTAGGTTTAAAATTTAAGGGTCAAATTTCTGGATATAGGTATGAGTTGATTACTATTATAACAATCATGATGGTACAGTTAAAAGGCTTTATTGTATTCATAAGCTTTTAGTTATAAATTCTAACTTTGTTACACCTACGACTCCGTCAGTTATTCCAAATCGCTGTTTCTAAATTCTCATTTTATATATGTTTTTCTCTCCAGGAAATAATATTGTTTTTGATATTATTTTACCATCTTTCACATGAATAATATAAATATTTGTTCACAAAAAGAAACTATACTCTTAAGCTTTTGCGGTTGGTGGTGAAACTCTAATCTAGCTCTTCCGGTTCACACCACGTCCAAACTATACAATTAGGTTGAGATATTTTGGTCTCAAGCCAATCAGTGACTGAAGATGGTACTTCACAGTGAGACCGAAATATCTCAACCTAATTATGAAGTCTGGCCGCTGTGAACCGGAAGAAACAATTAAAGAAGAAACTACCATGTTAAAAGTAGTAGAATGTCATAAACTCCTTTGAAAGTTTCAAATCCGTTTACAGAATATAACAACAGGATTAAGATTAATGAGTCTTGAATCCTAAACTTAATTAAATTTTCTTCAAGTAATAATAAGTGGTTCTTAATTGCGTCTAAGGTTAAAAGAAAGTTGCATAGCCTTTTCTATAATAACATATCCTACGCTGTGGCCTTAAAGTGACTATACAATGTTTGATATTTATTTAGCTTTGGTAATTATGTTGCCAATTTTAGCTATAATTTTGACTAGATTATTAAATAAAACTGAATTAATAACTTAAAATGTTTTAACCCTATACTCCTTTTCAATCGATAGAGTAGGCAAAACAGTCGACCTTTTTACAATAAATCAACCATTCCGATCAAAAAAAGCCTACTGAAACAGCTAATGTCCATGCCACATTGAGATAATTGAAACGGTATTTCTCTTTCTAAGAATAAGTATCACAAAAAAACTTTTGTTTCTTTGGGAATAAAAGTTTAATTTCAGCACACCATTACAAGTGTCTAAAATATCTGCTTAATGTCAAATCATGTTTAATTCTACAACTCAGAATAACTTTAACAGAAGTATTTTTAAGCTTACTCTTTTAAGTTGCCTTTTTGTCTTGACAAAGGCCCTAGTAGAGCTGAAAATATAACAGTGTGTTCTTTTATGTGTTTCTACTTTCTCTAGGTGAACTCTCCGTTCTATTCCTTTTCGACAGCATATCCTGCCCTAGTGCCTTTTTTCTCAAATCTGAAATATTTTGATGAGTACGCAACAACTCAACTTAAAATGAATTGAGCCTTTTGGATATTCCTACCAATCAACTGTTGACAGCAGTTTCGAAGAACGTGAAATTTTGCCAACTGTCTCTAAATGTGTGCTCACTGGTTTCGGAACGGGGTGCCCGAGCAAGGGAACTGTGAGGGGTGGATGTTGTAATGTCGGACTGCACTCACTTTAACTCAATTACTGACCAACTAACACAATCTCCTGTTGTTCAGGATACATTAGGTACAATCGACAAACACAGAGTTAAATTTACAGGGTTCTCTATAACCTGACGTTTTATTTAAGCGAGAGTTCCGAGTTCGAGTCCCGGTTTGGTTCACAAACTTTGTCTTCACATTTCTTTAGTAACTACTCAGCCAGTCAGCCTCATCCAGTCAACCAGCTACTGAGGATGACTCTCCACAGCGAGGTCGAAACGTTTAGCAGTACTTACATGTATTGTTTTTGCCAGTAAAAGACCTTTTCCAACGTTTTTAACAGATGATTATTGTGACTGTATAAATTACATAAAAAGTCAGGTATTATATCTACAGATTGGGTTCTCGGAATATAAAAGTCGGGACTGACCCTGCATATCGCTTTCACGCTCCAGTTCATTTCCACTGAGTAAAACGTTCTGGTTGAAAGTCAGAATGTTTACTTTCATAAACCTTAGACGAAACTCCCGTTTGCACGAATACTTTTGATTCTCAGTGTATTGTTTAAAAACCATTTCGTCAACTATTTACCGTTTGGTCCGCACTTAAGTTTTATTTTACTGAATAAAAGAAGGACATGCTCGCTCTATACATCAACTAAGCAAATTCGATTCAATACAATGCATAGCTGGATAATGTGCGTTTGGTGGTGCGTATTCTGACGAAACCACCACAAACCTCTCAGAAACCGTTTGTGGAAGTGATATTGTAAAAGTAAAACCCAACCCTAAAAAAGAAACACTTGGATTAGAATAAATACACTGGTGAAAATAATACGCTGTCTGCATATTATTCAATGTCAGACTGTATTGTTCACTCATGAAATTCACCTCACTTTCTAGAGTGTTTATATCGTAAGCTTAAGACGTCTGCTTTTAAACTTGAGAACGTACTAAAATCTATTGCGTCTGTTACGAAAACTTTTGTCGACTCAAAGAGGGTATTGTCTGTTCCTGACGTACGTACGTTTTGGAAAGGCTTTATTTAAGTGGAAAGACAAACCTTTTGTTCGTTTTCCGAGCAAGTGGACAGCTTTAGAGTTAACTACAGTCTGAACATTCCCACAGTAGTTTTTAACGTTACTCAGCCTTTAAATTTTAAATTAACTGCCAACAACCGATCCTTTAGGTATACAAACTAAAAGGTCCCATTTCTTTAGAACTGCTGAGAAATATTATCTAAATTAAAAATTGATATCCTCTAGTTCTTGTGACAAAGTACAATACAGTTTTTAGTGACATATATTAACTTTAATATTTTATGAAAGCCTATTGATCTCATAGGTCTTGGTAGAAGCATTTAATTTACATATATTAGTTTAGTTTGAATGGACCCTAATCACCAATCCGAGAAACTATTAAAAGTTTAATAAAAAAAGAACATAGTCTTTTATAATGTTCAACTTATTCTATAGTATAAGCAGGAAAGATAACTCTTAAGTTTTCGCGGCCGGGGTCACAACTATAATCTAGTTCTTCTGGTTCACACCACGTCAAAACCTCATTATAATTTGCTTGAGGTATTTCGGTTCCACTGTGGAGTACCTTCTCCAGTTACTGATTGGCTGAATCTGAGATACTTGCTGTCTACTATAGTATTGGTCACTGGGCTGCCAAACGTCCATTGGAGCAGGGATGCCAATGTCAATGTTGAAGTTTTTACAACTTTTAATTATTTCAAAGGTTCTTGGTTAACTCTCGGATGTTGCCAATACTTTGTCAAACTATCCTACTATGGACGGATGGCAGCCTTTTGACCAATAGTATAGCAGACAGCAATATTTAGGTTTCAGCCAATCAGTCACCGAGGATGGTATTCCACAGCGAGACCGAATTATTTCAGGTAAATTATAATGATGTTTTGAGGCGGTGAGAACCAGAAGAACTGGATTATACATGTGGAAGGGTACAAGGTTATCACCAAAGAGTGAACCTCTAGGGAGAGGGTTTTCAAAAAGTCAGTAAAAGTCGATATATGTCCGGGATAAAATCCCATATCGTGTCATAAATCAAATTAAAAGGCTTTGTCCGTCAAATTACCTGCCGCAAATTTACCTCAGGAATCTTCCTCTGGACTAAACAATGGTAATTTGAAACAACAACATCTCGTTGACTGTTATTATTATTGAAAATAAATGCTCTATACTGGCCTACGTTAATAAAACTACCTTTAAAGTTTTGAATGCACAACCTTAATTCAATCGCGGTGTATTAAAACCAGTTTCTATTTCGTACAGAACACAAAAGTAATACTGTAGTATTTTCAACAGCCTGAGCCGTTATAGTAAATAAATTCAAGGTTAGGTTTGTCGTAGGTTACCAATCGCATAATGTTGAAGATATTACCGATTGTAAACTTATGAAGCTGCAATATCAACTGCTGCTCTTGAAACTTTGTACGTAGTAATTGTTCACTAATAAGTGTCATGAATATCAATATCATTAAAAAACATATTGTTCTATGTTAGATCTTCTATAAAAGAGCCCAATGCTTACACAAATCTAGCTACTTTATCACGCTTTGTGGAAATCCACGTTGTTTGCGGAATGAAAACAAACAGTCTGATTTCTAGTAACTCTCAAATTCATTCAATACGTTGTTTAAAGTTTGTTGTTGACGTTGGGAGAATTTCATAGTTTAAAATATTATTGTGGACATTTTCTATCGTTGATGAGCAAGATGATCACTCACCAAATGTTCCTTGATCTTATTGCAGTTATAATTAATATTCTTGATGTTTGTCCATCTACTTTGTAGTAGTCTAAAGTATACAATGACAGCATTTTTGTACTTTACCACATTAATTTTTTAATTTTTACAAGACATGTTTCGCCATAGCATCATTAGTATAAATAAATAAAATTAATGGAACATATGAACGTTAAACAAATAAATCTTTAAAAACATAAACAATTCAGTAGATATGTAAAAATAAAAGGAGTATGTATAAAAGTTAAATAAAATATATGTAAATAAATACTACACATTTGAAAAACCTGATAATAACGGAGAGTGAAAATTAATTTGGCCATTTAAAATATTTTTACCTTCTTACTTTTTTAATTTCTAAAACTTCGTAATTGTTTAACTTTGGGCCTTTTTCTTGTAGATGTAAAATTTTATATACATCTACAATATTTATTTTATATTATAATTAATAGGTTTGTTTACTAGTACAAGCAGAATTAAGTATATTCTGTCACAGTCATTAACATTGATCAAAGAATTAATTTTAACAAACAGAAGGCACTTTTTTGTAATTAAATATGAAAAAGATAAGACGTAAAACGTTATTGGAACTTCACCTGCAAGTGATTAATAATTAAGCCGAATAATATTATAGCTAATCATAGGAATCGTAGCTAAAGATAAAATCAAAGAAAATAAGCTTGAACATTTAACTTATAAAAGCTAAGTATTCAATTTCGTAACGTTGGATTCTGAAGATGTTTTCAGAGTTGCTATTCTTGGTTTCAAAACATTTAGAAGTGGTGTCAGGTTTGAAAGGAAGAGCCTTATGGATAAACTAAATGAATTGTAGTAAATTTTTTCTGTAACTCTTCTGTGTGCCTTTTTTTGTTGGCCCCTAAACTTGTTTATCTTAGGTAAGCTAGCTACTATCCTCTCTCTCCTTGTAAAATTTACCTAGAAGTGGTGTCAGTCAATTCTCAGCCACTGTGTTGCAAGTTTGTTGTGTGCCCACTAAATAATCATAAAATAGTACTACAAATTACACATTTAAATTTTAATTGGGTAAAGAAGTATTTATTTCAAATTCCAAACTGTTCCAAAGACGGTGATTACTTAAAATTAGTTTAAGATGCAAAACTTCGTAAATGGCTAAATGAACTTACATGAACTTAGTTCACGATGCTGAAATTACATTATGATCGTCTAATCTAGCTTTAGAAGGCTTACCGAGGAAATTGATTTGTAAGAGGCCCGTAGATGGTTGAGATTATTTGTTTTAGAATCTTATTCCAACTTTTCATTTTTAAATTGCACTAGGAAAAGATTTTCCAATATACAATGTGTATTAGTGGTTGTACGAGTTGCTATCCAAAGTGAGTATTTATATTACGTATAGACTCGTGTATAAAATCGTGTTCAATATAAAACAAAGACAGTAAAATTGTTGCAATTGGTTTAAGTAGATTTTAAGATGTTCGGCTTCAAACTCAAAAAACACCTTACATGCGATGCATGTTTGCTATTACATACTGATTAACAGATTTAGGTAATTAAGTTTCATCACAAATAAGCTGTTAAAAATATAAAAAAGAGGTTTAAACTATTTGAAATGATTCATCACATGTTAGTTCTAATAACGAGTATTTAGAAGTTGTTTAGAAGAAAGGAGGCGATTTTTGGGCTACGCTTCGGGCAGACTCGTCGGGATGCGTTTGTGTCCGGGTATTTTGACAGTTACGTCCCTTTTAATATTTAAAATTTCAGTTTGTTTTCCGAAATTCCAATGTTTGCCACCTTTTCATAACTACGAAACTCACAATATGTATATGTTAAAATTTGAATCCCATCGCCATAAAACATTTAGCAAACTTCCACTTCAGGCTGGTAAAAAATTATTTTACAAATGCCCAATAGATATTAGATCAACCAAACAAAAACTTTGTTTCATTTACAAAAAAAAACTAAAAAATTACCTCATAAACTATTTATTTTTACACTGTAGGCGAATTTATTAATACTTCTATTTACTATAAATTATTATCGTTTTAAATTATGCAGTTAAAGAATTCGACCTTTTCTTACCAGTGGTAGTAGTCAACACAAATAATTGTATTGTACAAATTACTACATATGAATTTGAGTAAATCCATTTGTTCGTTCGATCTTCAAATAATAATATACAAAGCCTAACGATTCACTAAATTGCTTCAATCACAGATTTGGAACTCTTCTAAGTCCTAACTTATTTCATACGAACTTTCAATATACACTAATAAAAATCTTAACAAACACTTCATAGTGCGATAACTTCCTCGTGCGAATCAGGGTACCTCTACGTTACATTTTATAATTACAGAAAACAATATTCAACAAAATTCCGACCATATATAAAAAATAACCATGTTTTATTTTCTAATATAAAACTACCAATACTCGCATTAGAGTATGTGAGAGAAGGGTGACTCACCTGAGGGTAGTTCCGGCACTTGTTGCTCGCGCTTAGTGTCCACCACGCCGTCGGGGGCGGTTATATACCCGCGCCACCCCCGCGTGCACCCCCCACCCCCTCCCACCAACACCCCACTATCATACCGAGCACCTAACGCCTAAGTTTAATTAAACTCACCAACCTACCACGCACAATTAAACTTAACATTGTCTGGCGACAAGTTATGGACGACGAACTCGACAATAGTTGCCAGCTGGGTTGTAGTTGAGTAGGGGGTAGGTGAAATGCGGGAACTTTGCTTCAGTCTGGTCTGAGGCTAGGATATTTCTGAGTTTTGGATTTTGACCTTCCAGAGGTCGCGACACGGAGGTTACTTCCGGGTGTATGTTCGTTAATCGAATCGCCTACACACAAGATAAAAGACCTTTAATGCGTCTACCTTCCGCTCTTTATTATTGGAACACGATCAAATAGAATTTAGCTACTCACTTGATTTAGTTTTAAATGTTTATATTAGAGCCCGGAGGTAACTTCCGTGATGCGCCTTATCGCGTTACGGGGCAACCCGGAATTAACCTCTGTGTGTGACCCTGCTTGCAGTGGGTGAATTCATTTTACCATTTTTTAGTTCTATAGTTTCCATGTTTCACTTCACCGATTGCATTCTGGTAAAATTATCATACAAATTCCATACTGTAAGATAAACTATGGTTTGCCATACTATATCACTATTTGAGATGCCGACCACTCTCATGAGGGTATTTTAAGGCAAATGTGTGGTGAAGGTTGAGTGTTATGAGTGGTAGTAATGAGCTATGAGGTGTGTCATTCGTTACATACTAAGGCCGACTCTTCCTTAGAATGGGTAATTAATCAATAGCCCAATGACCAATGATAATACAAGGACCAACGGCAGAGATGCCAACTTCGAACTCATTGGCCCAATGACCAATGGAAATACAAGGACCAACGGCTTAACGTGACTTCCAAACCACGCAGGCGATGTCTGGTATGTCTAAACGATGGTGGAAGTTGATGCGGGTATCATCAGATGATCACTGAGACTATCTGAGCCGCTTTAGACCTCCATGAAGCTGGATTACAGGACCACGCCACGAGTCCCAGTCAAATGCGCCCTCTGGAAGGTTAAATAGGATATAAATGTGGTACTATACTGGGTGGTATGTATAGGTTGTCTCAAACCGATAACAGATGAACTAGTAGACCTAGAAAAAAGAAACAAATTTTATCCCGAAATACACGCCGGAGGATTAGAGGAACATCAAATTCCAACCTCTTAGAATACATGGTACTTCTAAACCCGTAATTTATGGGTTTGAATCTCTGTGTTTTGGCATTTCAAGAAATATACGAATGTTATACCTCCTTGATAAGATGATTTAAATTACAAAACGCTTGCGGAAACAGATAGCAAGAATTCTGAGTCGTTACTACATGGCAGCCTTTAAAACACACTCTTGATTTTCTTCAATACATTGAACCGTTCATAAAAATACATATTATAATCTAGTCCATTGGTGGACCGGATTGACTCCTGGACGCCAATGGCGATCTTGCAAACTATGTCAGTAAAAACTCACATAGTTAAATTTGTAGCTTGAATATTCAACCAATCAAAGAACTGGTTTGAATTGAACTCCGAAAAGTTGCAGCAAAGTCAAGTCAACTTGCTACATGTAATCAGTTTTATAATGTATGCAAGATAATACTAAGCAAAGTAAAGTATGTCATACACATGTAACTGCCTTGAATTAAAATACAGTTTAGAAAACAGACTGTTTTTCTTTTACTTGAACATATATCTATAGTCGCAAAAGTAGTTCGAAATAACAATATATAATTTCATTCCAAAAAGATCGAGCTAAATTGCCCTTACAGACGGAGCTTAGAAAACTGTAACCCTATGTGAAAACCTGCAAAAGAAACATTGATATACAAACACACATTAATGTTACATTAGAAACAGGAAACAACATCTATGAATAAGACATCAGGTAAGCAAGCACTAAGTAGAAAGAGGATTAATGTCGGTTAGAATATCGAGTTTAGATGGAATTACAACAATGGCGTTCAAGAGCAAAGAAACTTATCAGAAGACTTTAAGTGCTTGTCACAACTTTAAAAGTTTTTCAGATATTGGAAGCGTAAGATTTTTGGGTGAAGCTGACCAAAGTCATGAAATATTAACATTTCATCAAAATTAAATGAAATTTGCTGTTTTAGATTTTAGATCAAATGTGATTTTGCTGGCTTGACCAAGATATTTACTAAAGGATCAGTTGTGGCAAACTTTATTAAAATCGGACAAAAATTACGACCTGTAGAGATAATACACGAATATGTCATTAAGTTTTAAGTAAATGCTCAACATGTGTTCTGGGGGTCAGTATCGGTGTAATGTCGTGGTCCCGGGTCCTGAGTCTTACCTTGCTGACGTCATGAATATCTCATTTTTCCAAAATTAAGACAATTGGCTAAAAAGTACCGTTAAGCCAAGTATACACAGCTAGTATCAGCACACTGCGGAACTCCTTCCATGGGACACTGGACAGTACGGCGCTGAGAGGCAATCCAGGTACACGCAAGTAATGCGGGACTTGCCTCTTGATTCTTGCAGGCGCTACCCGCGTTGTATTCTTGATACCTTTTAATATTCTGAATTTTTAACAATTTACTTAAGTCAATATTCTGCTCTACATATAGTTGGGTTTCATTGCGAAATATAAGCATTTAAAGACATTATTTAAATATTAATAGCTTATAATATGCAGTTTATTATGAATACAGTATGTAATGTTTAATAAATTACCGCTACATATAATTGCAGATGTGTCTGAGCTTTTTAACCAAAATTAACGTATCCTATTGTATTTTGTACATAGTTATATAAACAGCTTTTCCATAAGACTCAATAGGTGTTGATAAACTCAAAAATGCTTTCTGTTGTTGTTCGACGTTTCGCTCTTCATGACGATACTAATTAATATCTATATTTCACTCGACAGTTGTCTAAACATACCTACCAAGAAAAGAATTATAGTTTTGAACGTCCAGTTTGATTTTGACCTAATTTTTAAAATGATTATGAAGATTGTGGAGAATGGTTATATTACGTTAAACACTTAAAATATACACTTGATAGACTTGAATATTTTTAGAGAATATCTCAAAGTTTCTATTTATATATATCAATTCTAGATGTGCCCGTTTAAAATAGAAAGGGTTGAGAAGGGGTTGAAAAGTGTTGGATCCACAGCAACTGTACTTGGTCACGTTTCAAGTTCTTAGTCACACGAGGACCTCCACAGTGTGTTTGCTGGGTCAATCATTTCCTAACCACTCTCTACTGGTCATATACAGGCCTATTTGGCACGAAAAAACTATATAGAACAATCAACAATACAACTGAATATCGTAATAAAACAAAATTTACAAAATATATGTAAGTTACAAAAGAAACTGCATTGAACAGTGAGAAACACGTACAATAGACGAACCAAAATAGGGTGTTTACAAAAAAGGTTAATACTTCAAAAAATCTCTTTAACTTGTTATTAGACATAAGGGTTTCATTTTGACTGGATTTCATAAAAGCACTATTAAAACTTATGTCTTTTACTATTGGCTGCACAAGAAAATAAAAACCTGTTTTACGTGCATTTATGTTCAAAACGATTTTAAGGAAACGCGTAAATTACCAAATATAAATGGTAATTAAAAATGGTTTCGTTTGTTTCCCTAAAGCGATCGTACATTTTTACACTGGTCAACTGATTACTACTAAATACAGCTTAAATCGTCATTAATTACAATTTAGCATGCTTACACGTTATCATGTGTATTAAATCCCCTCTTGTTCCAAAGGACAACTCTAGCACTGAAATAAACACGAAAAGCTACGAACTTCTGATAAAATTACAATCTATAAATAAAGTCGGCCAAAACAAACAGCACAAGGTTGAAGATCAAGTGGTGATCGTAACTGGAATGCTTTGCAAGAATGAACAAAGCATAAATCCGAGCGAGCATTAACAGAAGGGTTTAGAGAGGAAGCAAGGGCTGAAATGCTCAAATCGATGTTAGAAAGCCTCGAGAACGATCATCAAGTAAAGAAAATGCGGGTATGACGTGTTCAGCCGGCCTGAATAAAATCTGTTTTAGTTTTTGTGTATTTATAATATTGATGAGGCTAGGTCAAGAAGCAGTGGCAGTGTAGCATGGCGCTCGCTAGCGCTAGGGCCGCCATGGCGGACACCATGGACAGCACGCTCAAGTGTCTCATGGACCGCAAGTTCATGCTGAGGAGGCAGTCCATCACGCGCTCTGACCACAAGGCCTGTCTGCGCAAGAGGATACAAGACAGAAAGGTATGCATGTAGGTGTAGTATGGCGCTAGGGTAGCCATGGTGGACACCATGGACAGCACACTCAAGTGTCTCTTGGACCGCAAGTTCATGCTGAGGAGGCAGTCCATCACGCGCTCTGACCACAAGGCTTGTCTGCGCAAGAGGATACAAGACAGAAAGGTATGCATGTAGGTGTAGTATGGTGCTAGGGCCGCCATGGTGGACACCATGGACAGCACGCTCAAGTGTCTCTTGGACCGCAAGTTCATGCTGAGGAGGCAGTCCATCACGCGCTCCGACCACAAGGCTTGTCTGCGCAAGAGGATACAAGACAGAAAGGTATGCATGTAGGTGTAGTATGGCGCTAGGGTAGCCATGGTGGACACCATGGACAGCACGCTCAAGTGTCTCATGGACCGCAAGTTCATGCTGAGGAGGCAGTCCATCACGCGCTCTGACCACAAGGCATGTCTGCGCAAGAGGATACAAGACAGAAAGGTATGCATGTAGGTGTAGTATGGCACTAGGGTAGCCATGGCGGACACCATGGACAGCACGCTCAAGTGTCTCATGGACCGCAAGTTCATGCTGAGGAGGCAGTCCATCACGCGCTCTGACCACAAGGCATGTCTGCGCAAGAGGATACAAGACAGAAAGGTATGCATGTAGGTGTAGTATGGCGCTAGGGTAGCCATGGTGGACACCATGGACAGCACGCTCAAGTGTCTCATGGACCGCAAGTTCATGCTGAGGAGGCAGTCCATCACGCGCTCCGACCACAAGGCCTGTCTGCGCAAGAGGATACAAGACAGAAAGGTATGCATGTAGGTGTAGTATGGTGCTAGGGCCGCCATGGCGGACACCATGGACAGCACGCTCAAGTGTCTCATGGACCGCAAGTTCATGCTGAGGAGGCAGTCCATCACGCGCTCTGACCACAAGGCATGTCTGTGCAAGAGGATACAAGACCGAAAGGTATGCATGTAGGTGTAGTATGTCGCTAGGGCCGCAATGTCGGACACCATGGACCGCAATTACATCCAGAAAGGTATGGATGTAGGTGTAGTAATTAGAGGGTGGCCATAGCTCAGTGGTATGGTGCGCGCTTCACATCAAACTAGCCCGGGTTCGATTCCCGGGCGCAGTTTTATTTTTTTCACGATGGACACTGTTTGTGGTACGGAAGTCACGCTAAGTCGTTGGTCCATTCCATTGGTCGTTGGGCTATTAATTAATGACTCAATCTGGGGAACAGTCAGCCCTAGTTTGTAACAAGACTAAACCTCACCATCCATTCACCCTACATAAACCTCATCAAACACTTATCACCCTTCATTCCATATTCACTCTCTAAGAGTGGTAGGTGTTTCAAAGCGAAAATACCAAATAAATAAATAAATCTTTTATTGCAAAACATTTTACAATGCATGGCAGTTCTGTTGTCAGAAAAGTTGATAGTTGAAATTGTCCATTCTTTCTCAGAGGGACTTCCCAGTTCGCACTATTACACATATAATGTATATACGTAATAAAATTATGGATGTCGGTGTAGTATGGCGCTCGCTAGCCATAAAAATGCTAGGTATAAAATGCGTATACCAAATTGAATCGGAGTTAAATTATAATTACCGTTTGATAGCGTAAACCCCATTTGGGGTAACGCCCCTTTCCAAATGGTCCTTTCCAGTGAATCTAATTTGCAGGTTAAAGTACTTAATCAAGAAATTTACAAAATAAATGTTTTACCCAACTTAATGAAAGACGGACTGCTTCAGCGACTAACAACCTTTTTGAATGCGTGTTTTCAAAAGCGTCTCTTACATTTCTCACACCTAGTACTGGCTAATCTGATTATTAAATAACTTATTTAACGGTTCATCTTTAAACTGTTTTACTGTTTTATAGCGTGTAAGGTGTAAATTATTCCACAGCCATTCAGACATTAATGCTCCTGCGCTCCTGGGTGTTGGAATCGCTAAAGACCTTTGTTCCGAGACTATTATACTTCCTTCACTGCCATACGTCACCTGGGAATGAGTTGTGTACCACCCATTCAAAGCTAACCATAAGCATTAAATCCTCACATTTTATATGATATAGTATTTTGGGAACACTTTCTGAATCTAAAATACCACGCATTTTGATTCTGCAATATGAGCGATTTTTTTTATACAACAATATGTATTGGATTCATTGATGATTTTTTTTCATTTAAAAAACAACTGAAACATTACCTTACAAACCATCCTTTTTATTCTTTAATGAATATGTCTACTTGGTATACATTATGGTTTTAAATTATAGATATAATTGTATTAATACTTATTACTAAAGAAATTTGAAGACAAATTGTTTGGACCGAACCGGGACTTGAACCCGGGTCTCCCGCTTGCCCATCGGTTATGCTAAACCTGGCAAGCGGGAGACCCGGGTTCAATTCCCGGTTTGGTCCAAACATTTTTGTCTTCAAATTTCTTTAGTAATAAATTAGCGTTTATACAAATTAAGATCTGTATAAATACTTAATTAGGGTTGTCTTATCAGGGGAAGTATAGTCGACACAATTCTTTAAATTGTTATAAAATGGCTATAGATAAAAAATATAAAAAGGTCATTCAAAATTAATATCTTGTACTACTAGGTCTAAGAACAGTAGACCAGATAGGAGGCAGTCTCGTAAAACCACATTTTAAGGCAACAAACCATTGTTAATTTTTATGCGTGTTAGTGCGAAAGCGTTTTTATGTTATTTTAAATCAAAATCGTTCTGAAATATTAACACTATAGAGTCTATGGTTTCTTGAGAAGCGGTAACCACTATTTTCTGGCTATAATTTGACAGCGAACCTTTATTTTCATCTTAATCATATGGGAATGTTCCCAAAGAATACGGTGGCCACTTCCTGATTAATACTTGTCGTGAAAAACGTCGATAAAAGTGATATCTTGACTTACAAATCAGTGTAACTTGGAGTAAAACTATTTTTAACATCCTACCTAAAAATGTTAAAAATTATAAAATGTCAAAATTATAAAATTTTGAATAAAAGGTTTGTCAATAGGCAAGGTTTATTACTAGATGAGTTCATAAATGAACTTTCTTATAATGAATTGTTTTAAGCGGCATTGTAGTTAATTTTGTCCCCCTCCTGTAAAGGTCAGGGAGTTCAGTGTAAGTATGTGAAACTAATTATGATATTTAATAACATCCTAAATATTTAATAACTAACTAAATCACTTAAAGAACCCTTTAACTGAGCAATATTTTCTACTTTAACAAAATTGATTCTTCTTTGTAGTTATTATTTGAATATCGATTATACACCAATTCCAAGCCAAGAATAACAACACAACGTATCCGTTTATTTCATCCCTTCTCGTTTTTCAAACGTGTTTTCTTTCAAATACACAAGAAACCCCCCAAACTAAGTCGACAAAAAACAACCACAATAAACCACAAGACAAGTACAACCCATAACGCATACTAAAGATCCCAAGATCAAGAACATAGATAGTCTTTCAAAGATAAAAAGAAGACAGCGAGTCCCTCATTTATGGGCGGGCTGACATCCCCCGGCTCATTATTTGCTCGATTCCGGGCATGTCTCATAAAGTAAAACCTCCACTCGCAGACTTTCTGTGACAGTTGAATTTGTCAACGATTCTTGACAGCCATGCAAGCTCGGTCACAAGTGTTGACTCGTCGTGGAGTGGTCAAGAGTGTGGTTTGACCTCGGTATTGGTCAAGAGTGCAGTTAGACCTCAGTAGTGGTCAAAAGTGCGTTTTGAGCTCAGGAGTTTTCAAAAGTGCGCTGTGATCTTAGTAGAGGTCAAGAGTTCCTTTGGGACCCAGCCATGAATGTGGTTTGACCTCAAGGGTAGTCAAAAGTGCGTTCTGATCTCAGCAGTGGTCAAAAGTGTGGTTATAGGCCTTAGCATTGGTCAAGTCAAGAGGGAAGTTTGACCTTAGCAGTGGTCAAAAGTGCGGTTATAGACCTTAGCATTGGTCAAGTCAAGAGGAAGCTTCACCTCAGCATCGGTCAAACGTGCAGTTTGACTTCAGCAGAGGTGCATTTTGACCTCGAATTTTCTCTAGAGCGTGCTGTGGTATCAGCAGTGGTCAAGAGTGTGGTTTGGCATCAGCATTGGTCAAGAGTGTGATTTGACCTCAGCTGGGGATGAAGAGGGTTGTGAAGGTTCAGCACCTAGAGGTGCTGATGGACAGGGACTATATGCTGAGTCAGCAAGCTCTTGTGAAGAATAAGCACTATAAAACGCTGAAGCAACGGGTGGAGAGTAGAGAGGTTAGTTGATCAGAATATTGTCATGCTCTCTAAATGATGAATGAAATTAAATTAAACAAGCCCTTACAGCAATGATATTAGGACTACAAAGTTCTCTCTTTCACTTATCCTGACATAAAAGTAATTTTATTTAATTATTCACTTTTACAAAAAAAGTTATTTCAGGAACAAAAACAAGATAAAAACCTACAAGTTGAAACCTACACTTTGGATTTGAGTGATCAATTAGACATATTATCACTCTTTTATACTGTTAATGAAAATATACATCCTGGATTGATAGGTTAAATGGTATAGGAAAAATAAACCAGCTTAACGTTCCTTAAAAGGCTCCTCTGCATCATAGACCATAAAAACCTTTAGGGAACACAAATTATGCCCTAGTAAACTTGCTGTGTTGTTAAATTTTTGTTTACCGCTTGGCCAACTTACCAGAAGTATCAAATTGGCTCAGTGATCAAACAACGGTTTAAAATCCCTCCCGTTTCAATTTCAATAATTAGTTTCAATAATTTTCAAATCATACGACCAAACATAATAGTCACCAAAACTTAAGCCAACACATTGTTTCTTCTCGTTCATTTTTTCTCTAAATTAGTGCGAAGCGTGTGTCTTTAGTGTCAGTGAAGGTGAAAATAAAATATATTACTGGAATATTTGATGACATCCATTTAAAGGGTTACGAATTATTGCTTGAAATATATTTTAAAACCTTAAAAGCACAACATACTACACGAATATCTTCCGACAACCATTTGAGATTTATTGTTAATACAGTTTATTATACTTCTAGTTTATTTCACAATATCATGTTATTTTCTAAATTTCATGTTTAAAGCCTTTGCTTTTAGAATGAGAATACTGAATTACCGGAGGAAGTTCATTCAACAGTTTCTCACACACAAAAGCACAGTGAATGAGGAAAAGCCCTTTGTTTACACGTGTAAAGTTCAACTGTTGCCTTGTTATCAATGTTTGTTTATCAGATCAACACGCAACCTGGCTAAGTGTCAGCTGTCTTGGCACTCCCTTGTACACGAAACCAATTTTGACCGGACATATTTTTCAAGACGTATATCTTAATCAAAATAACAATTTGCATAAAGATCAGTTGTTTTCTAAATTTACGTGAAGTCCGGTTAAATCAATATTTGAGATGCCGACCACTCTCATGAGGAAATTTTAAGGCAAATATCAGGTGAAAGATGAGTGTGATGAGTCGTAGTAATGAGTTATGAAGTTGAGTCTTGTTACAAACTAAGGCCGACTCTTCCTTAGAATTGGTCATTAATTAATAGCCCATTGACCGATGGAAATACAAGGACCAACGGCTTAACGTGACTTCCGAACCACGCAGGTGATGGTCTGATATGTCCGAACGATGGTGAGAGTTGATTCGTGTATCATCAGTATTGATGGCACTGAGACTATCTCCACAGAGCCGCTTTAAGACCTATATCATCCTCGAAACCTGACCTCTATGAAGCTGGATTACAGGACCACGCCACGAGTCCCAGTCAACAGCTATCCTAGACAACAATACAACATGCACTCATATTCTAAAAGGCTAAACTCAAACTCCATGACCAGTGACAGCTGCCCATTGGCTGGCTTGGAGCAGCGGCGACCAATCATAGCCGTGAACCAGACTGGCCAATAGTAACAGAGAACAAAACAATACCTATTTATGCGCAGCCAATAGAGAGGCAATTCTTTAGAGATTTGAGGAATGAATCAGGGTTTCCTATCAAAGGAATTAAAATGACTAACAAGCCAGTTCCCTACACAGTGAATCATACCTATTTGTGCACAGCCAATGGAGAGGACATTCTTTATAGTTTTGCCAAATGAATCAGGATTTTCTAAGAAAAGGAAAATGACTAAAAAGACTTTATTCATAAAACATGAAGCTCCATTGTGTAGAAAGGAACAAGATGTCAGCATTCAAGTTATAGAAACTTTTAACGCGAAACCTTAGCTGCTGGAAATATTCTATTGTGTAGGCCTACTCAACACAATACTACAATATAAGATGTCTCTGGATAAAAAACATAATTAGTCACTACAGTAGACAAGTAGGTTTTATTTATTTTTTATTTATCCAGTGTCATTTTACAATAAATGCATGAAGAAATGGTATATGCATAATAGCGATAGTGTATTTATTTATTTATTTCCAACGGCAGCAGCCAATTACATTTGTACAAATTTTGTAAATTACTTAAATCTACACAAAACAATGAAGATAAAAATTAATGTAAAGGAATATAATAATAGGTGGAATTGAAAATCTTAAGATTTTCAAAAGATCCATAAACTGGAGCATCTGCCCTCAGGTGGCCTATATCTTAGTGATCGCACTCAATTCGTTGGAATCTCCGATGTTAGATAGTAAATCCATACTCAGTCCTCTGCTCTTTTGATCTACGTCGATGCCGGCTCATGTACAACAAGGGCGTCTCGTCCAGTACGCAGATGACACGACTCTGTTTCAGCGCCATTAGATTGAATCATTCCTCGAGCTCAACAACACGGTCCAAAATTTCAACAATCTCAATCTCAAAACAAATTCAACAAAACAAATTTTATTCATTTCTGTTTGCGGGAAAGATCAGTTGAAGGTCCCTCAATGTTGGACGAAACTGTGACAGGTCTACTCCACAAAATTCCTTGGGATACACCTGATCGAGGTAAACACTCATTAAAACTATCCTCAGGAATATACGTTTTGAGACAACTCTCCGAATACTGCCCAACTCAAGTATTGATGACGGCGTACTGCAAAAACAATTTCTCCAGACTTCATATTCAAAAACATAAGCAAAATCCAGGCAAGCATTTAAAGGAAACACTACCCTGAAGAGACACTCTTCTTCAAATCAAAAGTACCATAAGTAGTAACAGAGGGACGACTTCACAGAACGGTAGCCCATTATCTGGTCAACAGTTTAAAATTCGCTAAAATGAAAACATTCAAGAAAGCTATTTTGTCATCTCAAGCATTTTACAGCACAGACGAGTATTCAACTGTCTGGAATTAGACAACCAACAATAGGGAATAGAGTGGTACAAAAAATGAGAGAGTGAATGTAACTCCTGTATGTATGAAAGGTATTTTGATGTTAGTATGAATGGAAAATTAAACCAATTACACTGACGATTGCTATACATTTACTGTAATATGTTCACAATAAACCATTTATTTATTTATATTTATTTATTTAGGTTTATAGACAGCGTAACTTTGAACACTGCATTTCCTTCAGTTATTGTGGCAGACAAAATTTGGTAAACGTTTATGGTTTTAGAACAGTTTTGCTTCGTTAAACAAAACAAGCGAATTATGAATAATTGTTGACAATGTTGAGCATTGGGAAGACTGGTAGTAACATATGGAAAATAGTAATTTAGATGAAAAGAGTAGCCTACAATATACAAACTATTACATACACAGATGTAGAGAAGGTTTATAGTTGTGGGTAACATTAAGGGTGCAATACATCACACATGCATAAATATACCAAAAATAGTAAATATCTACAATAACATCGTTTGGCCTAAATAAGATAGAATTAGACAATGAATAAATATACTTAAGTTGATAGAATTTACTACAATGACAATATATTACAATATGAATCAGAAATCAGAAATCAGAAATCATTTTATTGCCAAAATTAACAAACAATGCATTAGCCAAGTCACAAAAGATATACATCACTTTCTTAATAATAGGGCATAACTAGTCTATTTACTCGCTATGTACATTTTGAGTTAAGAACTCTTGGACACTGTAACAAGCGAGGTTCAACAGCCGGTTTTGAGCAAGCTCCTGAATTTGGAGGTATTTGGTTCCTGTTGGAGGGATGAAGGAGGCTATTGAACAGCTTTATGCCATTGTAGGTGTTTTTTGAAAAGGAGGTTGAGTGTTGAGGAATTGCTAAACGACTGGAATTACGGAAGCTGTTATTGATTGAAAAGTTGAATTTGGATGGGTTCTGCTTGACGAAAGTTAGAGTTTTGTAAAGAGACAAAGTTTTTGAAAGTGATCTCTACAGGATTGGCGCTTACGTAAAGAAAGACAGTCCTCACGGCCCATCTTTGAAGTTTGAAAAGAAATTTCGTCTTTTGGTTCGTACCCCAAATAGGTAAAGCGTATGCTAAGTGAGGGTAGACAACACCATAGTAAGCAGCCAACAAAACATCTTCGTTGGCTACGTTCCTTAGGTTTCTCAGTACGAAAATTCCTGAGCTGAAGACGTGATCAATGTGACCGTGAAAACTGAGACCGTCATTGATGAACAATGATGAATGATGGAACAGTTAAATTTGTAGATACAAAACAAAGAAAGAGCAAGGAATATCACAGTCTGAGCTGTAATGATGTTTAATATTGAAGTAGACAATATATAAATTTTACAATAAGATCTTACAATTTATATGTTAAATAAATTAATACATTATGATATAGCCTAAATATACAAGATCAATGAATAAATATACTTAAGTTGATAGAATTTAACTACAATGACAATATATTACCAATAACAATCGTAGATACTAAAGAACAAGCAAGGAATATTATGAGCTATAATGATGTTTAGAAGTAGACTGAATAGGTATTTACAATAACATCATACAATTTATAAGTTAAATAAATTAATACATTATGATATAGCCTCAATGAATAAATATACTTAAGTTGATAGAATTTAACTGCAATGACAATATATTACAATATGAATTAATGGAACAATAACAATAAATATATAAGTTAAATTTGTAGATACCATTTATTACTTCCCATGAATCGTTTTTAAGAAACCCTTTGGAAAACAGATACTCAAACAAACAAAAAATTACACGCCCAAACATCTTAAAGAATTGCCAGCGTGTTATTCAATAGTCTTTTGGTTTTTAAGTAATATTGAAACATTGTTTGAATGATTATGTCGTGATGTATAATGTATAAATGGTTCTCAATTAATTTCAATAATTTCTTAGCTAATTAGGTTTAGGCGAACACTTTCATTTACAAATGTCCATCATGTTAAAATGTTCAACAATGAACATGAAAGTAAATATCTACTATAATTTCAATCGTAATGTGAGAATATGAATACATTTTTATATCGTGTCTTATAGCGCATTTCTGTTGGAAAATTATATATTCATGCCGTCAGCATCATAAGATCCCGAATCCCGGGGCAATAAAATGAGCACCTATAGCGGATCCGTGGCGGATTGGTATCGCACGCGACTCCGGAGCTCATCACTCCGGTGGCGCGGGTTCGATCCTTTGTAATGTGACTAATACGGTGACGCTAGGTAAAGGTCGAGGTTGAGTGGTAGAGAGGACTTTGTAGTCCTAATTTCGCCTCGTTAAACAAGACAAACTTTACCTTTTCACCTATCTCCAAGAAGACGATTTAAGCCTTTTTCACTACTGGTAAGTTCGTGTATAAAGACATATCCACAACTTGCCACACGACGAAAACACCAATAAAAACAGCTGATAATAAATGTGTCGGAGATGTGTCAAGTGCTTGGCAAGTGGAGGGGAAAAAGGAAATATTTAGACACGAGAGGAAATATCAAAGAATGAGGCAGAGGTGAGTGAAGGGTGGCGTGCAGCGAGTGAGCGAAGGAGAGAAGGGTGCAGGGGGTGCGCAGGGGGTGAGGGTTAGTTAGTAGGCAGGGTGAGATCATGCTGAGCTTACATCATAGTTCATAGAGGTAGGTGTTTGAAATTAAAACAACTATTTTAAGTTAATATTTACGATTTACTGTGTATGAAAAAAACTTTTTCTTCGGACAAAAGTCCAACTCTGTTTAGCTTTAGGAGAACCCTTAACGTGGGTGTTACTCGTCAGTTTATAAAATACAATTAACATATTTGTATTAAGAAAGTATTTGTATTGTCTGTCAAGTGCTAAGTACAATAATACTAGCATAAACCAGGCCGACACGCAGCTAAGCGCTAAAGCGCCGCTGGCATGAGTGATTCGAATTTCCTTTGCAATTTGTTACTCGAATTCACTCCGTTCACAGCCTCGCTTCAGCCTTTGGCCTCGAGACTTACGTATTCTTTTGCTGCATGTTTTATTACATATCTTGAAAGCGATAACACATTTTAAATTTCAATAAAATCGGACTATTAATTCCGTTAAAATAGTGAAAATCACCGCCTTGGCTGTTTTTTAGAATGACCTGACAGATTTTCATTTTTTATTTATTGATGTATAAAAACAAAATACAAATTTCATAGTTTCAAATTTCATAAAAAAACTTATGAAATTTACTGGTTTTAGACCATTAAAACCTTTTTCAGTGAAAAGTCCCCCCTCCCAAAGGGTTCCGGTAGTTCAAATTTGCTGGGTCACGAACTTGACCAAAATATTTACAAAAGGGACATTTATACCAAATTTGGTGAAATTTGGACAGTACATAATTATGACTTGTAGAGATGGTACACATATATATATGTGAAAAGGGGATCCACTAATAACATATTAATTTTATATAAAGTTTTGAAAAACAAGTTCTGGTTCTGAAGTTAAAATTTGTATGTCATAAACATACAAATTGAATACATTTCAGGAATAAAATTTGAACGCTATGAAGCTGGGAGATTATAATTAAGCTAAATTATTGTAGCTAACCGACCGAAATAACGTGTGTGGGTTGACCGAACTAGACGAAATTATAGACAGAATATTTATAGATTCAAAATACAATGGTATCAACTACTGTAACTGTGATTGGATTTAATAATTATACCTTCGGAATTGTCGATTTTAATTAGTTAGTGTAATTACTTTACATATAGGCCAACTAATTGATTTGTATTGCATATAACTTAATTTGAAGGTTACAAAAATAATATTTTAGTTGTAGGTCACCCTGAAGTGTTTTGGCAATTTTCAATATTAGTCTCGGGTACATAATATTCGATGGCTGAGGACTTAACATGACTTAGTTAAATTTTCTTCTCTCAGATGTTGTTAACAAATAGAAACAACTAGACATATTTTAACTGGAATTTAGAGTGTAAATATCAGTAAATTAAAAAGGTATTTGGATATAATTCACTCTGTCTTTGATTAAGTAAAAACTGGGAAAAATTAACCCAGTAGGCTTTAACCCCTCTCTTGGTGGCCCTTCTAAGCCTACGACCCAATTATAAAGTTGATACCTTAAGGAATTACAACCTATTAAAATGCCGAGTTAAAAGACATTTTGATTACACAAATCTTAATTAACTTGCTTACTTATCTGCACCTTTTAATAGTGTAAATGACAAACTTCCAGGAAATGTAATTTATTTCATCGTCTTGTAATTTGAATGTCTAAAATATTTAAACACGGAACTGACTCTTGTGACAAAATATTTCAAAACATGTAATATTCCGATTTCGACAGAACTTTTACAACATCGGTGCTGAACAAATATACTTTTTTGTATATTTTTATTTGCAATTAGTTTAGGTGTTGAAAATATACACTATTTATTAGAGAATAAACTCAACACGAACTTCCCTTTGATGTATTATTTAAAATATATCAATAAAATTGATTTGGATGCAAATTTTTACGTACAAAAAGAGTATGTGATGACATCAATTACTAAAGAATTGAATTAAATAGTAAACAAAAATAACAAAAAAAATTAAACAATTAAGTAGGTGTAACAGATGTATTAAGGAAGGGAAAGTTAGTTTGTTGAGTTAAGAAATAATTTATCACATTTGAGGGGTCTGGACTTAAAAATATAATGATTATTATACTTTTGTTGCGTATAATTATCAGGTTTTTATTATGTAATACCTTTTTACCAGGGAAATGTTTTTGAAACAATTTTTATACTGAGGGCGGTGGGTCCGAAATTTTTCTAACGAAAGAACAGTTTGCATGATATGAATTTTTCATCTTTGGAAGAAAGGGACATCTTCTGTTTCAATTTGTCTAGGGAGCTTATTAAATATGTATTATTTTCTCAAATAACATAGCTCAGTGGTATAGTGCGCGCTTCGTAACAAATCAGCCCGGGTTCGATTCTCGGTGCAGAGATAACTACTCATGTTGGCCACTCCACGTGTTCACGTTAAGCCGTTGGCCCACTCCATTGGCCGTTGGAGTCTTACTTGATTACCCAATCTAGGGACCAGTCGGCCCTACTTTGTAACAACACTCCACCTTATCATTCGTCAAAAGCACTCACCATTCATCCCATATTCACCTTAAAATACCCTCTAAGGGCCGTTTTTCCTTTCAGCCTTAACCGGCGGTTATAATTAGGACTGGCAGCCAACCAATAGGAAAGCTGGAAATTTTTGTGGTTAAGTTTTACATTGTCTGTTTTGATTTTGCATTTTGATGTTATGGTTTATCTTTAACTATAATGACAAAATGTAGACGTGTTAAATTCAATAAAAAATGGTAAATTAATACCTTTATTCTATAAATAATTTTCAATAATTTATTTAAGTGTTTTGAACTTTGCGTGAAAATGTAAACATGTAAACAACTTTACCGGCGGTTAGTTAACCAGCTGGTTAACAGTCAATTGAAAAAAACGGCCCTAAGAGTGGTCAGTGTCTGGAAGCAAAACCAAAAGTAGCTTCGTGCCAGAAAAAGGTGACTAAAAAACAACATTTGACCTTCAAACTGAACTAACCCAGCAACATATAAACACCGTTATGCAAGCACGTCAGTATGAGACAAGCTACATGCACATGTCAAGCCGACATTACTAGGCACTATCAACAGAACAGCTGATCAGCTGATCGATGTGGATATCCGCCGCCGTGTGGTTTCCGTGTCCGGAGAGTGACAGGAACATATCTCTGTCACTCCGATGCAAAACCAGCTGACAAATGTCAGAAAACCCACAACACAACTGTAGCAAAGAATCGATGCTTGTTGCTTAGTCCAACCAACTTACTTCCTCGCAAAACCAGGTTTGTATTGTATTGTGTATTCTTATTTATTTGGTGCGTTTTGTTTTTTTTTTCATTTCGCGCTAAAACAACCTGTTTTGAAAGATGCAATGACGTGTTAAAGTCGCTTTTTTAATTTTGGGAGTAACCGGTTAGTTTAATTTTTTTTCTCACCGAGAAAAAGATCATTTTATAATATCGTACTTCCGGTTCAGACCGCGTCAAAACATACAATATTTCGGTCTTGCTGTAGAGTACCCGTAGCGCGTTGAATCGTGCGCGACTCCGGAGCCGAACACTCCGCTGGCGCGTGTTCGATTCCTGCGGCCACCACTTACATTTGTAATGTGACTATACGGTAACGTTAGCTAAAGATTGAGGTTGAGTGGTAGAGAAGACTTTGTTACAGTCCTAACTTCGCCTCGATAAACAAGACAAACTTTACCTTTACCTTTTTTTAGTAACCTCTTCATTCACTACGATACTTGCCGTCTGCTATCCTATTGGTCAAAGCTGGCTACTAGTCCTGAAGAAGTCTTTTCGATAGTGTCCACAGCCAATGAGAACATCGACAGTGGGCATTCCTGCTGCAATGGACGTTTGGCAGCCCTAAGACCAATTTTATAGCGGTCAGCAAGTAGCTCAGTTTTAGCCAATCAATGGCTGAAGATGGTACTCCACAGCGTGACCGAAATATTTCAAGCTTATACTGATGTTTTGAGGTGTGTGAACCGGACAAACTAGAGTATAGTTGAGGCACCGGCCGTGAAGCCTGAGGTGTTAAATATCATTTTGATGAACTATTTATTTTGATGAGCAGGATCATCAAAGGTACAATAAAATTGGTTCTAATTTTAACACTGCTACAAGCAACTGTTTCTTCTAAACAATGTGAACTTGAGCTCATATAACAAATCGTTACTTTTGGACCTTCTGCTTAAATTCAATGCTTTACCACAACAGTACTTAGCAACTTTGGGGGTGGTCATAGCTCAGTGGTACAGTGCGTGGTTCGCACCAAATCAGCCCGGGTTCGATTCCGGGGCGCAGTGATAACTTTTCACGATGACCACTCCCTGTGGTTCGGAAGTCACGTTAAGCCGTCTGTCCATTCCATCGGCCGTTGGGCTATTAACTAATGACCCAATCTGGGGAACAGTTGGCCCTAGTTTGACACAAGACTACATCTCATCCCTTATAATATAATATTCACCTTAAAATACCCTCTAGGAGTGGTCGGTGTCTCAAATCAAA
Source organism: Matsumurasca onukii (assembly GCA_018831715.1). Lineage (NCBI taxonomy): Eukaryota > Metazoa > Arthropoda > Insecta > Hemiptera > Cicadellidae > Matsumurasca > Matsumurasca onukii. The sequence continues at coordinate 4,090,767 of CM032065.1, forward strand.
GGTATCAAAAAAGTATCACTAAGTTTTTCGGAGGGTCGTTTGTGGTTAAGTAGCACGTGGTAGCATGTGAGTGAAATTAGGCTTCTTTGTTTACAATGAACCGTTTGTTCTCTTGTTTTCAATTCAAAAGAACATTCAACTTCAACATTGATAATAGAGATTATTGTACTAAAGAGATTATTGTAGATTGAACCTGAACTCGAACCGGGATCTAAAAATGTGTGACAAAATGAAAGATAAAGTTACTATCAATAATCTACTAGGCCAATAATTATTATTTTAATTAATCAGGCACCCACCACAATTTCCCACGACTACAGAACCACAATATGGTACGAGTAAAGCCACAATACGGTCCGTCGGTTGCTGTTGAGTAGACAATGTATCATTAAGTTCAAACTAATGACTTTGTCGCTCAGCCTGACTCGTTTGTGCACAATTTACTCGCAAAACAATTATTGTTGAGTAAATAAATGACTTGTCCTAAACTCATTTTAACAAAAGGTAATTTCAAGGTGAAAGGAACAAAGCTGTGTGGCTGCTTTACCTATCGCTGGTTCTTGGAAACTATAACCTATATGCTAAATCGTGTTAAAGCTTTTATCGCAGTGTAAGTAAAATAAAAAAGCTAAATAAACAAGAAATTCCTATTTGTTAAGCTAAGCTGTCTAAACAAAGTTTAAAAGTTTTCCACGTCCGTTTACAAATTAGAAATTCAAAACATGTTGTCAAAATTAGAGATAGTGTAATTTTCTCATCAGGTACAATATTTGTCCAGCTACAACTACCATGTTACGAAATAAAACGTACTAAGCAAAACGTTCTCTTATATATTCGCTTCATATATGTTGAATAAAAGATGAAAGTTATGGATGAAGTTTCCATATATGTGTAAAGCAAACTGCTGTGAATTCCCTTTTTTTGAATTTTTATGTGTTTTCTCAATTACAATGTGTGTTTATGTCAAATGGTTTAGTAAAGATGCCAAGACAGTTCAAAGTCAGACCGAACCACGACTAACCCCAGGACCTCGTACTGGCCGGTCAAGCGTATACTCATCAAAATCCCATTAGCCCATTGGTTTACGAATTTGAAAGTACTTTTTAAAATTTGAACGTTTTTCCTACATTTATTCTAAACATACCCCTCTTTCTGAATCTGAAGTACTTGTCTCTTTCTGATGAAAAAGAAGTGTGTCCTCTGTCGGTGCACACAATGTAGGATCTTGGAGCATCAGTTGTGCCTTTTTTACACCTGGTTCCCAGAACTTGGTTCTCGTATCCTGGATGTTCACAAGGTCATTGTCTTTAAAGATAACATAAAATAGGTTTTGGTTACCTCCGTCAATATCCAAAATTTTTGGATATTGACGGAGGTAACCAAACCTATTTTATGTCAAATTGATATCTAAGGGGCAAACAATGAATATTTATTTAAAGATAACATAATTTCTGCTTGTTTGATCATAGGAGGACTTTTAATAGTCCCGATTACTTTTCATTTTACTTGATGTGAACTCTCGTGGAACTATCTTCGGTTGAAGTCTGTCATTAGGAACTGGAAGTCTTGTTCTTAAAACCCTACCCATAAGTAATTGTGATGGGGAGTAATTAAGTCCTGCAACCACACTGTTCCTGTAGTTTAATAAACTTAAACTTAGATCCCCCAATTGTGAAGAGGTTTTGATGAGCTTCTTTGATATACCTACCCAAGGAGACATTTACTTTTACTTATAATAATTGTGGGTGTTGGTTTCAGCTCTCTGAGCTCGAGAGGGAGAAGGGGTTGATCTTGGAGGGGAAGATGGGGGTGGAAGACGCCCCTTATATCGCCAACCATCCAGTCTTCAAAGTGTCTAAGATGGCCAACTCCATCTTCGAGGATCGCAGGAAGAAGGTAACCTCTTGGAATAAGCTAAAGTGATGGGAAGAGTACCAAAGTTTTTCTGACCAGTTCTAAAATAAATTAAATAGTCTGAATATTTTCAATTTTAAACTCCAGTGGTTGGTCATAAATAGAAAAACCTTTTTGGATCAAACCACTGAAAATATTTTTGTAATTTAAAACACAAAACCTTTTATCTACACTGTGGTAGACATCAAGCTGTCACAACCAATGAGAACATCTACGTATAGTTGGCCATGTGACCAATTGGGTAGCAGACAACAAGTATCTCAGTTTCAGCCAATCAGAATAAACATTCTCCTCTATCACTCTCCTGGCTAAAGAAGGCCCTAGTGAGACCGAAATATTTCATGCAACTCATAATGATGTTTTGACGCGGTGTGATCCGAAAAAACTAGATTATAGAACTAGTTTTAATTTACAAAATAATGAATTTGGTCTATGGAAAACATCATCTATTCCAGATTGTTAACCAAATAAGTTATATTCAGAAGGTTGATATCTAGTCGTGATAAATGAAAATTTAGCTGTAATTAACACCGTAAAGTAAGGTTTAATGGGTTGTTATAGTACACATCTAATAATATCTGTTTTCCATAATTCTGTTTTCAACCAAATGTTTCTTATTAACACATGTTTTCAATGTTTATATAATTGTTACTAAAATGTAAACAAACAACCATGTTAATTTCTAAAGTTGATTAAAGCCTCATTTCTTATGACTCTTTTAATTCAATTCATTATTCAGTACATGGGTATATTAGATAGGTTTACATTAAACAAGGTTAATAAGAATCTGTTCTTTTAGAATATAATTCTTGTTTTCATGAGAGCTTAGACGCGGCTAAAGGCAGTTGATCTGTGAGCAAGGGTGCTGATCAATTCTGTAACCTCAATGCCAAAGTTTTTCCTCTCCTCAAGTGCAACACCAGTTGAAATTCCATAAACCATTTATGAACAAGTATGAAGTATTCGATTAATTCAGAAAATAAAATTCAGGAAACAATTGGGAGTAAGATCAGGCTCGAGATCAACAGAAAAAAAGAGCTGTAAAAGGATTTTTAGGTGAAAATGAAAATGCAGTACAGATCTAGAAACTTCACTTACTTACATCAGTTGATCCAAACCTTGACTATTGTACAGGTGGAGGAGAGATTCAAGCCAAAGATCACGAAGAGTATCGACTACGACAAGCTGCGCAGTGAGACAGGGTTTGAGACGGACCAGGATGAAGACAGCTTGGTGGAGTTGGACCAGGAGGAGTTGGAGAGGGCAAGGAAGTTGTGGGAGATCGAACAACAGATCGAGGAGGGAGGGCTCTTCACGCAGGAGGAGTACGACAAGATCAAGTACGAGAACCCTCTGATCAAGAAACTGCGATCGGTTGAGGTGAGAGCTTTTCAGTTAGCTAAGACCTAAAATCTATCACAAATGTTGTAAGCGGTCAACTTTTTGGAGAAATATGGAAATATTTCTACAATTCTTCAATAGAACAGGGTGGATTTCACGAAAATGCGAGGGTACCGCAACATAAATGGGATTTTCTTTTTAGGAATGCTTCTCTTTCCGTGTGTTTAATAATATTATTAGTAGATCTCCTTTACTTCAAATTTGGGGTTGATCAATACAAGATAAAGGTATCAGTTGTAGAAAATATATCTAAAAGGCAGTGGCTGGAGATTTAAGATACCCAACTCAACAACGGCAACATAGGTTCTTCTAATGTTATTTTCTGGAAAAGGAAACGAAAAATTTAAGTTTTGACACATTTGTCAAAGGTTTCTCAGGAATCCTTATTTGAGTATGGTATTTCTCTAATACATACTCTAAAGCTGACCTTTATTAAGCTTTTATCAGCTGGGACAGCACTGCAAATCAGAATCTCAATCACTTCACCTTATCAAAATGGCGCCGTTTGCAAGGGCAAGCCCCTTACACTTTAAACCAGCTTCATGTTTATGGATAAATTATGGATAAATATGGGTATACAGAGTATATCAAATGTAGTTTTAATAAACATCAGTGCAGTAAAAGTATTTTTAGCAAGGGAAATTGTATTAATTAAAGACATTCCAATAATGGAACTCCCCGTTAAGAAAAGTTTGATCCTTATACATCAGTTTCCGGTTTTATTTCATAAGTAATCTCAATTTAGAAAATATAATTAACTGCTACACAATTGGGTTAGGTAGGAGTTCTATTAACCGTTATAAGGTTTTCTGTCACAAACTCAAATATATTAGAAACAAATTGAAGAACAAGATAAAATTTGGTTTACTAACCCTCTGGGTGCATTAGCCTACTTTTGGCTACCTTGCTTTTAGCAGAGGATAGGTTCGATTTCGAGGGGGGGAAGGGTTTAAGCCATCAACGTATACGTTGTTGTATATTATTTACTTTACAAACAAGTATTTAAAGACTGGGACTCGTGGCGGGGTCCTGTAATCCAGCTTCATGGAAGTCAGGTTTTGAGGATGATATAGGTCTAAAGCGGCTCACATCGTCTCAGTGATCATCTGATGATACCCGCATCAACTCCCACCATCGTTTAGGCATATCAGACCATCACCTGCGTGGTTCTGAAGACACGTTAAGCCGTTCGTCCTTGTATTTCCATTGGTCATTGGGCTATTAATTAATGACCCATTCTAAGGAAGAGTAGGCCTTAGTATGTAACAAGACCACACCTCATAGCTCATTACTACCACTCATCACACTCATCCTTCACCACATATTTGCCTTAAAATACCCTCATGAGAGTGGTTGGCATCTCAAATAGTGATTTAGTGATTTATTTAAACTTGTTTACATGTTTCAGACAGTAGCAGAGATGTACCAGTTAGCGGACGAGATCATCGGCCCCATAGTACCCAGGAAGCACAAGAAGCGATACGGTTAGTCCCCCAACCACCAACTCTCTCATCTGTAGTCGACATCGGAGGAACTTCGTTGACCGGACCCCCTCTCCCATGAGGGAGACCCTAAGTAACCCAGGACAGGCTCAAGGACGAGTAGATTAAATATGGGTTACTTTTGTGCTGTTTTCTTACCTTTTTCCTAAGCTATGTTTACACTTTGCAAGTCACTTGCATGCCAGTCGGGATATTATTAACGAATCTCAGCATTATAGCATTATTGAAGTCTACATGTTTCCAGAAAATAACGGCATGCTATCTGAACTCTTTACATTTAATTAAGAAAACAGTTCATATGATTTCCAAAATTCACGGCGTAACATCAGATGACATAGTTTTTTTTGCATCCAAGAAATAAGTAAACAAGTCAATTCCAAAAAGGGTTGGCGGTTGCAAGTTAAGCAAATGATTTTATTTTACTTGCTAGGTCTCTGACTGGCACCGGAAGCTTGCTAGTAGCTGAAAATAAATTTTTTACATGCTGCAAGTTGTGTTTTGCCACTAACTGGCAAGTTCAACTTGCACGCTTACTTGCAACATGTAATCCTTACTTTGTCTTTGACATTTTAGTGATAAAATAAAATACATACAGTATTACATCACCAACTATGAGATGAAAAGTGTTAAAAATACATTAAACTATGGTCTTTTAAACCATAATAAGTTTAGGTATATAGGCTAAGTAGTCAAATATGTGGACCTTTGTTTAACGCTCCACCCAAATTATTTGTTTCAAGACGGAGACACTATAAAAATACCAGGCAGATTTAATATAAAATCACTTTTGAAAACGGCAACAAGTTTTTTATAACTATACTTATAATGTACTCTGAACATGGTACTTTCGTTTAAGATGTAGTAGGAGTCAAAGTGTAGGGTTTAGAATTGTCTTTCAACATTATTAAGCTAATGTATATGATGTGATTCTTTCTCTGGAAGTATAAATTTATTGATGATGCTTTATATAAACACTAATACTTTACTTTCTCCAACTTATGAATTTTATTTCGAAAATTAAACTAATTTTCCATTCCAACAATAATATCTCAACGTATTGGCTTTTAAGCCCTAACTTCCTTTTATAAATATAATAAAGACGACTTATTACATATCCAAATGTTCAAATAAATACTTTATTTTGTAACTCAACTTAAGATGTCTGTGTTTATATGCATGCAGTCTTCGTTAAATACAATTACAACAAACAAAATCAGTTTAAATTCAAGTTTGTATTAATCAGAAAATACAGTTGAAAAAGTACTCTACCAAACTGTATTAAAAGTAAACAACAGAGTGATTCTGAAAATTTCGTCTGGCGTCCATGAACAGGAAAGGTTAGCAGGAAAACAAATTATATTTTTATTTTCGTCACATCTGCATTGAAATTGCAACTCAAAGCCTTTGACAGATTCGTGGAAACGGAAACAGCTGCACAAAGAACATCGTAAGAAATGAACATTAAGTTTCAATTGCATTTGTTCATTGCGCGCCACTTTGTCTGTGTGACTTTCATTCAATATACATTTGTCTGATGACGTCACGGAAATGTCAAGTGCTTTGTCTTCCAGGACATCCGGCTGTCTGACACCTTAATTGCATCGAGTGATTATTGATCGCTTCATTATAATACTACTTGCTGAGAGTACCCGAGCTTCGCCTCGGGGCTTTGTTAACATAGCTGTGTGTATATTTTAAGAAATTTGCAAATCATTTAGAAAAAAAAAACCAAACAACTTTTCTTTATATCCTTATAAAACCATTTAGTTTGCCTGTTCGTTCTACGTCTTCTGCTTATAAGTGTTGGCTACCTTGTAAGAGTAATAGTTACTCCCACCGTTTCACCCTATGTGTTGGCCAAGTATATAAGCCACATCGTTGTAAAATTTCATTCAAATGGGTCCAGTGAAGTTTGCGTGATTGAGGAACAGACACAAACCATCTCATTATTATATATTAGTAAGGATTGGTGTTGGCTATACCTTGCGAGAGTCATAGTTACTCCCGCTAATAAACACCATTTTGCAAATATTAAATTATCAAACATGTTAATAACCTATGTGTTGGTCATAAACAGATAAAAGGAAACAGAAAAATAATTCGGTAGACAACCTCATGGATAGACGTCAAACAGGACGCACAAATTTTATAAAAACACGCCTCGTTTTGTATATTACATTGAAGGTCTTTGTTTATTCTCAAAGATCCTTTTAGTTTGAAACGCCTCTGGTGAGATCCATCCAATTTTTGTGTCATCCTCTTCACAGGTTTTGATTATGTTTCTGTTTATTTTTTGTCATACAACAGGAAATTTAGTACAGTTTGAGCTATGTTTAGTTTAGTTACTCAGGCTAAGTTTGGTTAAAATAATGTAGATTAATTAAATTACCTTGAAAACGGATGGAGTTACCTAACCGCCCAAAACGTAGAGAGTAGTTTGTTCCTGAAGTGGCTGAAACGTTCGCATTATTGTCTTCTAACTTAAGTCATAAATAATAGTTCAGAGGCTATTTGAAATAAAATTTCCACTATTCTTATGATGTCCGTAACATTTCCATGGGTTTAAGCGAAAGTATTTTTAATTTAAAAGCTATCTTCAGAATAAACACTCACCTTTGCAACTATGGAAGAACTTGTCTACTGGAAACGAGCTTGGCTTATGGTCCATAACATGTAATCTCCTTTACGTTATTTCCCATGAATAACAAGATACGTGTTAAGCAGCGAAGGCAAATTACTTCACTTTCCTTGGATAAAACGAAGTGACATATTGTCAGGGTGTGCCCGAAGCTACTCCTCCCCTTAGCCTGTAGCCAAAGACGCCCGAAGTCGTTCCTCTCGTGTAAAACCATCGGCCGAAGGTATTATTCGCCTTGTAGGGAAGTTTCTAAAGTATTGTTAGTAGTTTTAACTCATTATTAAGGAAACCCTGATTCATTCCTAAAAGCTCTAAAGAATTTCCTAGCCATTGGCTGCGCTTAAATAGGTGTGATTCACCTTGAAGAAAACATTCTAACATCTTTGACTGGTACTCGTGGCGTGTAATCCAGCTGCATGGAGGTCAGGTTTTGAGGATGATATAGGTCTAAAGCGGCTCAGATAGTCTCAGTGATCATCTGATGATACCCGCATCAACTCCCACCATCGTTTAGACTTATATCAGACCATCACCTGCGTGATTCGGAAGTCACGTTAAGCCGTTGGTCCTTGCATTTCTATTGGTCATTGGGCTATTATTTAATGACCCATTCTAAGGCAGAGTCGACCTTAGTTTGTAACAAGACTACACCTTATAACTCATTACCACCACTCATCACACTCATCCCTCCTTACATATTTGCCTTAAAATACCCTCATGAGAGTGGTCGGCATCTCAAATAGTGATTTAGTGATAACTTCTTTGTTAGGAACACCTTATTCATTCATCAAAACTCTAAAGCATTTCCCCTTCATTGGATGTGCGTAAGTGGGTATTTTTGTGTGATCTTTGTTACAATTGGTCGGTTTGGTTCATGTATGTGATTGGTCGTCCGCTGCTCCCAGCCAGCTAATTTCATTATTTTTATATTTTCAAAACTTTTCTTTATATTGAAATGTTTGCTCTTAGACCTAAAGAGTCTAGTTCATCCTAAAAACTGAATAGCCTTTGAATGTTCAAGAATAACAACCAACCTTACAGTGTCTAAGTAAAGATTTACTGTAAAATTCAAGTTCTGTTTTATGTTTACCTACCTGTATGTATTTATTTGTTAACGGCATATATGCCTTTTAACAGAAGGAGTGCAAAAAAAGGTTGAGCTGAAAAGAAAAACGTGGTACATTCCAGACAGAAAAAGCTGTGTAGAGTGTTCCATTTCTTCCAATCCAACCGGAAAAGTCTTTTACAGATGCTCAAAATTTTGAAGACAGCTATGGACACACTGTTTAGTTTTGAAACTTTAAAGATGCATAATCACAACAGCTGTTAAAAAATTGCCCACTCCAAAAGAAACAAAAAGTCTGAACACAAAAAATCCAACTTTCCAAAACGGCGTTAACGTTCTTTGCGTGGTATGACTGGGCCTTTACGTAAACAATAATAACAACACTTGCAATTTTGCAACAAGCTTTGACCTTTTATCTAAGGGTAGGTTGAGTTTGGGTTCGTTGCCTGCCTTAGCTCTCAGGTGCGGATAGGTCCAGGGTTAACAAGCCAGGCTAGTGACTAATGCCACCTTTAGTCATTCAACCTCACTCAACCTTGATTGCATTATTAGTCAAGACTTCCTGGCTAATTAAGAGGGCAGTGGCAATCTACGTAGACGTGTACGTATTGTTACTGGTTTCTTGAAACAGGCTAGCAAAAATATTTTAAATATAGGAAAAATAAAACGTGTATTTTTTAATAAATAAAAATAGTACTTTATGATGAGATTGGTATTATTTTACCAGTGTACGCTCAAATTGAATGTGTTTATTTATTATGCAGGGTGAATTTTTGTCAAATTAAGTTTCCAGGGGAAAAAACATGTTTAAACCCTTTTGGAAATGTGTTTATAGGATTAAAAGTTTTGACGTACTTTGCGTTATCCCTCTCCAACCCAAAAACCGAGACAATAGAGCCTCCCCAAAACTTTTAAATTGAATCCCCCCCTTTGTGGGACCGCAAAAAAGGGAATTTTAATACAAACTCGACGACGCAAAGCATTTTTTTATCTTTACTCGTTTTTTTTAATACACTTAAAGATTACAAGATACAAGTTCAAAATTTTCATTTCACATACAATTTATTTTAAAATATATATTTTTCTTGAAAATCTAAATACTTACTCCCAGGGCCATTTATATCCGAGTTGGTATTTAGCCGCGCCAACGTATCCCCTCCACCTAGACCGGTCTTCAGCGTCTTCCTCGGTAGCTCCAAGCCTCCTCATGTCTTTAAAACTTCATTCCACCATCTCTGTCTTGGTCTTCCCCTGGGTCTTCTACCTTCAGGCCTCCCTTTCATAATTTCTTGCAGCCAGTATCCCTCTTCCCTTCTTAGTAAGTGTCCAGCCCACCTCAGTCGTCTGCATCGTATTTCGCCGATTAAGAATGTCCGGTCTTTATACAGGTCTCTTAACTCTCTGTTGTGTTTCCTTCTCCACTCACCTAGCTCGTATGTAGGTCCATATATTTTTCTAAGTACTTTATTTTCAAAAACAACAAGTTTCTTCTCTTCTTTGTTTCTTAGTTTCCATGTTTCTAACCCATATAAAAGAACTGGGCAAATTATGGTCTTGTATAGCCTAATTTTAGTTTTGTGGGATAGTTTTATGGTACTGTGGTTTTTTATTCTTTACACACAATTAGAAGTATCATAAAGTTCGCTTTTGGTTTACAAAAAACTAAGCTTTAAACTTAGGTATTTTCCAAACAAAACACTAAATTAGTAGCTATTTTAAACAGCAAAGAAGTTTGATCTTGTTCTCACCCCTTTGTGATAATCTTGTGATGGAAGTTAAATAAGGGTTAATTAATTAGATGGAATAAACTATAGGAAAACCTTACCATTGCAGAATGCCTCAATTGTTGTTGGGAGTTGAAAACATCCCATCCTTATACTTGTTGAACGAGTGTACAACAATAATAATAATGGTTATCTTTTAAAATTAAAAGAACTGACATACTTAAATATATTAATACATAGTTCGTTTTTAATACAAACATCACAATACAGTGTTACATTAATTTTGTACTTCTCTCCAGAAAATCCGTAAAAGAAACATTACTAAAAACCTTTAATCTCTTAAAACTTTTATACCGTTGGACTCGTCATTTACTAATTTATATCTAATTACGTATACAATTTTAGGAACACATCGGTTTAAATAAAAGTACTGAGTTTAAAGAAAACACAATTATTCAGGATTGTTTAAGCTTGTTTATTATTTGATATGTTTACAATGTTATATTTTAGTCACAATATTTTAGCTTATTTAACATACTTTTTATTGGTTAACATTTTAGTTTATTAGTGGTATCTTAGCTTGATATGATTATTTTATTGTATTAAATTCCTAGTGCAAAATAAATCATCTCGTAATGCAATACCATACAACTCAAAACATACCTACCATTTCCTGTATTGTAATACTATATGTTGTTTAATGAGTTTAAAACTAACTTTTGAGTATAAAAATATATATCTGTCACTCTTTATAAGTTTCAAAAATATAAGTTGATTTATGTATAAGTTATAAACTAACAAACCATCATCATTAATTTACTCTTACAAGGTTAGTACTAAGTAATAGTATGAAAATACTCGGAATAAAGTAGGTGTTTTGAATGTAGTTTATGGACAATAACTAGCATTATTCAATTGTTTCTGAATAGCCTCTTAAATTTTATTCATCAACTTAAATTTTTCAAGCTATGGTTTTCTAGGAAAGCGGTTGTCGTTTTTTAAAGCAGTAATACTACGGCGAAAATAATTTTAATGGAGTTCATTTGGAAATGGCAACCGCTCTCCAAAAAAACACTGTCAAACGATCACATCAAAATTTAAGGTGTACACGGGGTCAGTAGTGACGTCCACTACACTTGGCCTGTACTGGCCGCCATCAATTATCGCACTAATGGCCATGTGTATAGGGCTCCTGGTGCCTTCCCCGGCCATTGGCTAAAGGCGGCCGTTGAAGTTGAACCTGTTCAACCTGGAACGCCAGTTACAGGTCACGTGATCTAGTGACAGCTTGTGATTGGCCGAATCTTAGTGTCATGGCCGTCAGTTGTGTTTTTTACCATGGTGGGAGGAGCCGTGCAGACAGTCTCTGTTATTGTTTACCCTACGTTTTTGTTTATAGGCTACTCTTTGTTGATTTAAAATGGTGTTCAACTCTTCTTTTGAAACTACAACTCGTTCATTCATCGAATCGTCAAAACATTTCTCAAACTCACTGTCACTCTCTATGTTTACTCAATATTTATTACATTTATTTTGTCAACGAAACAACAACTCTACTTCAAAGTGGTGGCCACCAAGAGATAATGTTGAAAGCCACTGTTATCCTTGTGTATAAACGTACTGGCCGCTAAACGTAGTGGCGTCCACTATTGGCCGCCAGAACAGGATGTAGAATCCGTGCGTTTCTTCGTGGCGCTTGGTGAGGGGAAGTAAGGGGACAGAGTGGGGGAACACAGTACAAAGTCCTGTGCATTTCCTCACAGTACAAGTGCCATAGAAAGACTGAACAGTTGGTTACCCCCACCCTAGAAAACCCGGTTATAACTGGTTTTAGTCGCCACGAAGAAACGCACGGACTCTAGCCACTGACTTCGTGTAACGGTCGCCGCTTCTTAGAAACCATAGCTTTAGAACAACCTTGCGATACAGCACACAAATGATGTTACAGTCACCAATAAGAAGTACGTTATTGTATATATGAAGCCGTGATGAAGCTGTAGAAGCCAGTGTGATGAACTGCAGAGTTGACCTGCTCGTGGGGGATGATGGATCAGCCCTTCTTGCAGCCCAAGGGGATGATTCTGTCTGCGATACTGTACATCTCGCTCACGGTCTGCTCAAAACAACAGTGGTCACATTAGTAATGTATTTGGAGTGATTGTGAGATAGAGAAATCTTACTGGTATTAAAGGTAACCAGGTGGGTTTAATGTAAGGGTCCGAGTCGGCGTGAAGGCGTCGCCCAATGCTAGGGTATGCAAAAGTCAGTGACAACTTATTATATTTTGGATTTTAACGAACAACACATGAAGGTTTGAGCACCATGTCCAAATATTTTGACAAATACCAAACAATGCATCTGAAATCGAGCATATCTTCTAGTTTAAAAAAGTTACATGTTGTATGGTATTTTTTTAAGTTGAATATAAATCAGCTGATTATAACAGAAATATTATTTAGTTTTAGTATAAACAAACACACATCTTTAGGTATTCCTCGTTCTTGGATGTTTGTCAAGACAATTTTTGAAAAAGATTTCAAATTGACCTTCCAGCATATTTGTAGACGAAACTCAAAAGTAATGGTCGATCTAGAAAAACCATATGTTCCAGACGTTTGATCACAAATAACTATTTTGTCAACAATTTATTTTAATGTTGCTAGGTTACACTTTTAACTAAATATCAGTTTGCAATAAAATCTTGTGATGTAAGCTGCTATAGACGTTCACCGATGCTGATATACTTGTCCAGGGCCGTGAGTTGTAGATTTTAAGTTCTTTTTAAACGTATTAGAGTAGTAATACGATACTTGTAACTTGTCATAACTTAACTTTTATATACTCTTCACGAAACTATACAACTTCTGTGTGGTTCCCTTGGGCAATAAATGATGTAATACGGGAGCATGATCGGTTTTCCGCTTTTTACCCCTTGTGTATAGTAGTTCTATAACAACGTATCGAGTTAAACATTACCGAAGCTCTTTCGTGGAAAAGCATGTCTGAACGTTTTGTTTTTGAATATAATTGATGTTTACTGTTAAAATAAATTGTATAATGTGAATTCACATAGGGGTTTTGTTTGTGAATATCATTTTTGTATCCAAATCACGTTTCCACATGTCATAGATGTATTATCAACAAACAACTAGTACGAGATCTAGCATCGCCATCGAACAACAAATTTTAACAACATTTTTTTATAAACCTAGAAGATAATTGACAGCTTAATTAGTTGCACAGGATCTGCTACTAGCTAACTTACAATAGGTGTTAATCACATGGTATGACTAGTAATAAGAAAATACCTTAATTCAGCTAATATTCTACAGCAAATTACCCTTAAAAGGCTGATTGTAAGGAGGTAGATGGGAGATGACCTAGAATATTTAAATCTGCATGTTACTATGATTATTTCAATTTTTTTCTTTAAATTTAAGTAAATGAAGCTAATGTTAAAATGTAACGTTATTATTAAATCTTAAAGTGAAAACTAAGATATTTACAAGACAACCCATTCTTCAAGCACTCAAGTAAGTCAAATTTCAATGTAATATTATTTTTAGATTAGATTTTGGGGTTAGAAAAAATTTCTATAAATGACCTCAATGAGAGATATTTCTATATGAAATCAATTATAGGAAAGGCTACTTGGAAGCTTTTTATCTTTGATCCAATTTTTTAAAATTTAAACATTTTACTAACAAGTTTTTCGAATGGTAAACTAATTGTCAAATTGTCACTTAAAGAAAGCGAACGTTTCTTTCTTGAAAAGTGGTTATTTACCACAGAAAATCTAAAACCTTACTGCCATAGAAGTTTTGGTGAATGTTTCATATTAAGAAGAAGTATTATCCAAAGATTAAAACAGCTAACTAGGATAATAGTACAAAAATAGGTATGTTTGACTTGCTTAACTACAATAGGTTGGTTGTTTTCTGTATGTTGCAGGTGTAAAACAGAGGATTTATGATAGGCTTAGGCTTAAACAAAAGTACGGTGTTTTCTATCAATTGGGTGTTTGGCTGGTCAATAAGTGTCCCTTAAGGACTACCAAATTTTGAGTTCCCGATTTTACAGTTTCAATCAGGCCCGCCGAAGTGCTCCGGTACGCTAGAACGCTAGTTGGAAAGAGCACTTTGAAATTTGCATTCAGTGTTTGTCTGTAGTGAGTAGTCCGGTAGTGATAGTTCGCGTGGCGGTTTGCTTGGCTTTTCACAGGGCAGATTGTTAAAGGACTAAGTGACAGTAGACACAGTCGCAACTCGTGCCCTTCACTTAGGCCACGGTGCGCTCTGAGCTGTTTTAGGCCAAGGTTATATGTCTACACTGGACAAAACCTTCGTCTCGGCCGAGTAAAACTGTTTATAAAACACAATTGCTAACCAAGTTCTCCTTAAAAGAGCCAATTAGTAGTTTTTGTCGCTTATCAATTGGATGTTAAAGTGTAGTTGTAGATTTGTTGTATTGTTGATCCACTAGAGTTGTAGGAATAAACAACACTATTCGATAATAAAGTATAATAGTTAACCCGTGTTTTGAAGGCAATGTAAACCTAACCCCTATTGCCCACACTTGGTTGCTATTATTTGCTAAAGTGATATCCAGGGGCTACCCGGTTGGTTCCCGGTATTACTTTAACCCAAAATTGTAGTACATTCGGAACTGTGTTTCGTTTATCGACACAAAGTTGATACCCAGTTTCAGTTCGTACACAAATGGAAAGAGGAATCGATGTATATTAGGTGAGTCTACACTTTGACTCGCTGTCTGTTTGCTGTGTAGTCTTTTCTTTTTTTTCTTTTTCTTTTCAAAGTTCGGCATTCAGACAGCAGCGTGTACGAGCTGCAACTGTTAGGTTAAGGTGTAGGGATAGTGTTAAGCTAGTTAAGTGAAACATTGTATTTTCAGGTTCCCTCCTTCCTGTGGATTAGAAGATTCTTCCATAACTATTACCACCATTCTTCTGTCTTCCGTCCCTTAGTTTAATATTTAATTTAAGCCATTAGAATAGAATAGTAGTCAATATAACCTTTCTTTTGTATTTTCTTCAAAATTTGCGATTTTTAATCAGGTTTACAAGTAGAAGCAATTTGGCTTGACCAGTCAAACTCCAAATTTAAAATTTCAACTCGTACATCAATGTCACGTTTTTGATTTTCTTCTTTGAAATCATAAAACGAAGAAATTTGTCCTTCGACGTTTTTTGGCCAAGGCTGTGATGGAACTTTTAGCATATTCTTCACTACTTGCCGCAGTCGTTGGTTTCTGCCCTGAAGGTGCACTGGAACCGTTCGGATAAAACCCAGGTAAATGATTAACAGGAGACAGTCCTTTAAGATACAATATGTAACCTTTTCATCACTAGATCTTTGTTCGGCGATGAAAGGAAACGGCAAAGGTTCAAATCAAATAACATGTCTGTATTGAAAGACTCTTTCCTGATAGAAACATTGTTTCAAGATGTCCATTTTCGTCCCACGAAGGTTAATTTAACTAAGTTTAGCCCCTAAGAGAGCTATTGATCCCATAGTTTTAAAATTTGGAGATGCATTGTTATATTTGTTTTCATGTCAACGAATTCTATGTTCAGATTCTCATGACGCCTGATGGTCAGGCTCCTTGGTATTGAAGCGTAGAACCTCTAATCAGAAGTCACAACATTGGATTCTGACTTGGTAGAGAAAAAGCAACTGACTGTGCAAGAGAGAATCCCCTTAATGAATCGTAAGTACATACTACACATTACACGTTTTAAAATAAAACGAGGTTGTTGGAGAATGGGTTGTCTTGCAAAGTGTATCAAATGTAAATATAAAAAAGTGTTAACAATCATGCAGATTTAAAATTCATATTTCATTGGTAACATTAATTTTTTATTAGAAATCCAGTCAAATATCATACTGTCTTAAGGCGTTACTTTTACATTAACGATCATTACATTAAAAGTACGAATAAATAGACTATGCCGCGTAGAGAACTAAAGCTTCCCCTCAGCAAGTTCCTGCTGCATCTCCTGCAAGATGCGCAGTCTCTCTGCTTCCTCTAGAACCTGTAACCCTGTACACTTACCTCAGCAGCCCGCAGTTCAGTGACAAGTGGTGCCTCATACTTGGAGGCGCTTTTGGCTCTTGCGTCAGCAGCTTCCCCTCAGCAAGTTCCTGCTGCATCTCCTGCAAGATGCGCAGTCTCTCTGCTTCCTCTAGAACCTGTAACCCTGTACACTTACCTCAGCAGCCCGCAGTTCAGTGACAAGTGGTGCCTCATACTTGGAGGCGCTTTTGGGCTCTTGCGTCAGCAGCTTCCCCTCAGCAAGTTCCTGCTGCATCTCCTGCAGATGCGCAGTCTCTCTGCTTCTCTAGAACCTGTAACCCTGTACACTTACCTCAGCAGCCCGCAGTTCAGTGACAAGTGGTGCCTCATACTTGGAGGCGCTTTTGAGCTCTTGCGTCAGCAGCTTCCCCTCAGCAAGTTCCTGCTGCATCTCCTGCAAGATGCGCAGTCTCTCTGCTTCCTCTAGAACCTGTAACCCTGTACACTTACCTCAGCAGCCCGCAGTTCAGTGACAAGTGGTGCCTCATACTTGGAGGCGCTTTTGGGCTCTTGCGTCAGCAGCTTCCCCTCAGCAAGTTCCTGCTGCATCTCCTGCAAGATGCGCAGTCTCTCTGCTTCCTCTAGAACCTGTAACCCTGTACACTTACCTCAGCAGCCCGCAGTTCAGTGACAAGTGGTGCCTCATACTTGGAGGCGCTTTTGGGCTCTTGCGTCAGCAGCTTCCCCTCAGCAAGTTCCTGCTGCATCTCCTGCAGGATGCACAGTCTCTCTGCTTCTTCTAGAACCTGTAACCCTGTACACTTACCTCAGCAGCCCGCAGTTCAGTGACAAGTGGTGCCTCATGGAGGCGCTCTCTTGCGTCAGCAGCTTCCCCTCAGCAAGTTCCTGCTGCATCTCCTGCAAGATGCGCAGTCTCTCTGCTTCCTCTAGAACCTGTAACCCTGTACACTTACCTCAGCAGCCCGCAGTTCAGTGACAAGTGGTGCCTCATACTTGGAGGCGCTTTTGGGCTCTTGCGTCAGCAGCTTCCCTCAGCAAGTTCCTGCTGCATCTCCTGCAGATGCGCAGTCTCTCTGCTTCCTCTAGAACCTGTAACCCTGTACACTTACCTCAGCAGCCCGCAGTTCAGTGACAAGTGGTGCCTCATACTTGGAGGCGCTTTTGGGCTCTTGCGTCAGCAGCTTCCCCTCAGCAAGTTCCTGCTGCATCTCATGCAAGATGCGCAGTCTCTCTGCTTCCTCTAGAACCTGTAACCCTGTACACTTACCTCAGCAGCCCGCAGTTCAGTGACAAGTGGTGCCTCATACTTGAGGCGCTTTTGGGCTCTTGCGTCAGCAGCTTCCCCTCAGCAAGTTCCTGCTGCATCTCCTGCAAGATGCGCAGTCTCTCTGCTTCCTCTAGAACCTGTAACCCTGTACACTTACCTCAGCAGCCCGCAGTTCAGTGACAAGTGGTGCCTCATACTTGGAGGCGCTTTTGGGCTCTTGCGTCAGCAGCTTCCCCTCAGCAAGTTCCTGCTGCATCTCCTGCAGGATGCGCAGTCTCTCTGCTTCTTCTTCCTCTAGGATCAGCTCCGCATCCTCCTCCTCCGGCTCCCAGGCTCCGTCCTGAACGCCGCCGTTCCGCAACATCTCCAGGTTGAAGTTCCGCATCAGCCTGGCCATCTTTTTTGCTTCTTCCTGCAATTCATTTTGTCCCTATGTTGTTATCAGTTATACTCAAATAAATTATGACCAAAGGTTTTTTTAGATATTATAATTATTTAACTCTTCTCACCTGTAGAGAGGATATACATGTATTACATAATTATAGTTATTAAGTTTTGAATAAATGCTCAACATGTGTTCTGGGGGTCAGTATCGGTGTATTGTCGTGGTCCCGGGTTGAGTCTTACCTTGCTGACGACATGAATATCTCATTTTTTCCAAAGGTAATTCGCTAAAAATTAAAGTTAAGTCACTTTGTCCAAGCAGCCACAGCTAGTATCAGCACACTGCGGAACTTCTTCCATGGGACACTGGACAGTACGGCGCTGAGAGGCAATCCAGGTACACGCAAGTAATGCGGGACTTGCCTCTTGATTCTTGCAGGCGCTACTCCTTAGTCTGAATTATTACGCTAGTCTTATTAAGTAGACCGATTCTATTAACAGATGCGTTATTTTCTTGTGTTTGTTTTGTGGCATCTTCAACAGTAACTTATTCTAGGTTTGTGGCGGTCACTCACGCTTTTAGGGACCAAAACCCCTGCGCCTGCGCCGGAAACGGAACTCCCGCCCTTGCGCACTGTATTCACGTATAATATAAATCGGACCACAAAAATGCGTCAACGCCGTCTTGAAAATTGTTCCTTTTTACACTTGGACTAGCCTTAACCTTTCAGAGTGAGCCTCTCTTGTTTCATCAGTCCAGGCTACTCCTCTCCTTTTCTAATTATAACTTCAAAGCAATTTATTCGTAATTGAGTTTTGTTGCATGGTTTATAGACGTGTGAACTTGGTGATTATGCAGAATAGATACAGAGTGGTGGGAACAGGATAGGAAAGTTAAATTTGTGGGTAGGCAGGGTGGGTAATGGTGACCAAAATGGCAGGCAAGATGATTAGGGTGGGTGGTGAAAGGCAGATTTAGTGGATTGCTACATGGTGTTTATTATTGGATGTTGGAAGCACAAGTATTTGGTGGAGGGAGTATATCTTGTTGGAGCAATTAGTGATGTTTGTCTCGGGAAAAGGTAAAATTCGTATAAAAATAACTTTCGCAGTGCTATTACATGATTAAACATTCTTTTAAAGCCTTTCTCACGACTCTCAAAGGTATTAGCAAAATTAATGCCGATAAAACAGAGCTCTACTAATCAAAACAAAGAAAGATACACGAAAAATTAAGTGTGGTTTTTTTTTTCAAAACACATCTACTGCACATCAAAAACAAATACCAGGGTTAAAACATTTCTTCATAACAAAACCACTAACAACAACATGCATAACATTAGCAAGTGTAATTTTGTCTCACATTCAAAGACAAATTGCAATCAGTCGAATGAAAAGCCATTTGAGGATGAAAGTCAGTTTGCAGGATTGCATTACATTCCTTTCTTGCAGTTCGAATCTAATTGATTTAGGTCCTGTCAGACGAGGCAATAGACATGCAACCTTACTTAGTGCCTTATGAGTCTGCTGTACCTTTTGTGGTTACCTCTAATAATTACAATCATTATAAATTCGAATATGTGCTTGAACTTGTATTTGTTATTTTTTCGTATGTAATATGCTTGAAGTGAAGGTAGGGTTGTCTTGTTTAACGAGGCGAAGTTAGGACTAGAAAGTCCTCTCTACCACTCAACCTCGACCTTTACCTAGCGTCACCGTATAGTCACATTACAAATTGTAAGTGGTGACTGCAGGGATCGAACCAGCGCCCGGGTGATAGCAGTCGCACCCGATTGTTTAACCGATCCACCACGACCTACCTAGGGTCAAGTATAATTAAAACTGTAAGTGGTGACAGAATAACATAACCAACTGTCACAAGCGCTACCGTAAATCCTACCGAATTTAAAAATCGAACAAGTTGTATTCTTCTTCAAAGGTGAAAGCTATGATCTGACCTCGGTGAAGTTTGTTATTACCATGTGTGTCACCAAAAAAACGTATGGTTTGTACCGAAAGTCAACAAAACCGACCAGTGAACTGGGATTTCCCGCCGCTATCTAATTTGTAATGCTGATTACAATTCCTGATTACACTCAATGTCATCAGTATCGGGTTATAAATGCCGTCTTTACAACACGGCCTCCCATTTTCGGGAAGAAACGCTTCCCAAAAACACATTTAGTGAACCGATTTTCTGGTTTTCGAACTTAGCTTAAAGATTTACCATATTAAAAATGTACCAATAATTTTAAAAATATTTATTTATTTTCAATGTACAAAAAGCAATTTTACAGGATGTATTTCCCAATTACAAAATTGCACTAAGACAATAACACTTTGAAGAATAGAGTTCAATACAGAAGTTCATAATATTTATATAAAACTAAATTGACAAAGAAATAACATATAAATAAGCTATAAAGCAGAACTATAACAAATATAACAGTAAGAATAATAACCATAACAAATTACAAAACAAGAGATCTTTTAGAGATAACTATGATATCCAAGCTCACATCTCCAGACCAAGGCACCTAAGCGTTCCAAGGCTGGACGCCAACAAAGACGCTGCCTTCAAAAAGTAAAAGATAGTCGGCTTTTCGCCAGCCCGTACTAGTCATGAGTAACCAAGGCCTGGAGAAGTGAGCACGAAAAAACTATGATTATACATTAGTGTATTGAATTTTGCCATTATCAATGGCATTTTTACAGAAATTCATGGTAATCTCGAAAATGTTTTCCGTCTTGTTCTATGACCTTTCGTTCTGGAAATTTAATGGCTCTATTTTCTACAAAGGAATTCGCTAAGAACATTACCAATTGTTAATGACTACAGTTTGATCAATTTTCAATACCTTCTTGCGTTTGGTCTCTATCATCTGGGCGGTCTTCAGGGCAATCATGACCGCGGGATCTTCTTCATCTTCAATGACTGCCCTGCCTTCCCCCATCGCGTAGACTCTCTTCCCTTTCCTACACAGACAATCTTACATCTTACCTTGGCAACATTTATAATTTATACATCGTCAAAGGTCGAGGTTAATCGATATCAATCTCCTAGTTTCGGCGTTAAGGGCCCGCCTCAGCTGCGCGACGACGCTTCACTGGAAGGGTTTACGGCGGCCCTGTATTTTTACGATAATATAAACATAATATAGTTCTTCCAGTTCACACCGCATACACCATCATTATAACTACCCTGAACTATTTTGGTCTCACTGTGGAGTACCATCTTCAGTCACTGATTGGCCGAAACTGAGATGTTTGCTGTCTGTAATCCTATTGGTCACAGGGACGCCAAGAGCTGTCGATGTTCTCATTGTCTGTGACACTGTGATATTGTCTATAATTTTCATGACAATTGTGGCCCCTTTAGTTTTTAAATGTATCATGTTCATTAATGTAAAAATTATTTTGAAAGGTGAAAAACAGGCCACCGTAAACCTTTGCAAGCTAGGTAAAGGTTGATTTGACAGTTAGGCTGCATCAGTTAAAAGAAGGTGCGGTCGTTACGTGCGCGATGTCGTGCGTTCCCTTGGTCTTTCTCTGAGGTGCACTTTTATGTCAACATTAACAAAATGATCTTGAAAATCATATCGTTTAGCTGGTAGGTAGACGTCAGTCCAAGAAGGGTGGACGACAGTTGTTATAAAATAAAATTGAAATATGATTTTACATTTATAATCTTTTCCTATTAGGCTCTTAGTAAAAGTTTTTGACGAAACCCATTTAATTTTTTTCCAAATTAGAGTGCACAATGTGCACAAAAGTTGCACCAATGAAATGCAATTAATTTACTGACCTGCATATTTATGCTGTAAACCTAAATTATTTTCCTCGCTTAACGTTCCCAACTCTATTATTATAACCTCCGGTATTTGCAAAGGTCCTTAAAAAACAATTCACGTAAGCTGTAACTTTAGTATATAGCTCATGTGTAGGTAACTTCAGTATATAGCTCATGTGTAGGTAACTTCAGTATATAGCTCATGTGTAGGTAACGATTAATGACACAAATCGTGATAGTGTGTCATCAATTTCATCCAATAACGAACAAATTGGCCTTTAGTGGTTTTATGAAATGAACAAATTTGTAGTGATTGGCCTCGCACAAAAGATTGCTTTTATTTTCACAGATGCCGTTCTGTCACTCACTCAACATTTACCAATCGTTAAAAACACGCGGCTACACTATATTTTCCAAACTAAAATCTGCGATCAGCTGATGTTTACACGCTGATCAGCTGATGTTTACACGCAGATTAACTATTTTCCTAAACACTCAAAGCTGCGATCAGCTGATGTTTACACGCAGATTAACTATTTTCCTAAACATTTAAAGCTGCAATCAGCTGATGTTTACACGCAGATGTTGAGCACAGAGTACTTACCTCGTTATCTGTCGATGGTTAGGGCGGGACTGTCTGACTAGGCAGACATCCTACCCGGCATCGATTCCCGACCGTCTGTCTGACTCTGTTACGAGCCCCATCTATCATTCGTTAAATCATGCCAATATATTACATCTGCAGCTGTTTTTCCAGCATAACCGGTGACCTGGTTTCGTGGATATTCTGCTTATTATATATAGTTTCGTATGGATTAACTGTGGGTTAGAGTTGTTTACGGGATTCAGTGAGGACTGCTCGGTTGTTTGTTTTTATGATTGGGTGAATTTGTCTCATAACCGTTTTCGCAGTAATTCTTGAAGATAATCCAAGTAACGTACACATCGAATAAATATTTTATTTCAAAATTTAAGAGGCCGCCGGATAGAGATTCTGGAGCACTGCAAACGATGTTTTTAACCGGTTAACGAACTTAAATAAAAAAATCTGTTTCAATATTGAAGCTGCTCATATGAACTCTAAGACTTGTACTTTCGTTGAACGATAAATTATTGATTACTCTAAGAACTCGAATAAATATTTTGTTTGGCAAGGAAGTTTTACGTTTTGCTTTTATATGTTGCTGTAGCTAATTGCTCTATGCTTCTACTGATAAGGCTTTTCCTATTTTGGTACGTTAATATACTTAAAACATCATTTGCAAACTGTCCCATGTTATACTCCCTATCCCAGATAGAGACCGCTTGTGTTCTATCCGGAAAACTAGATTCTTTAAAAGAAAGAACATGGTAGACAACATTTCAAAACTACATTTATATTTTATAACAAAACTTGATGTTTTATATTCAGCAGAACTAATGACTCTATGCTTCCAGAATAAGTATGTTTCACGATTCAGTACAAGAACCTACTTCAAACTTTGAAAATTTATATCTAAGGCTTCGAACCGCGTCACATTGTCAAAACTGCATTTCTACCTCGTTGGCGAAATTTCCTAGACTCCCGTTCAGCCAGTAAGCGCCGTTCAGAAATTTACCCGTTTCAGTTGAGAATTATGATTAAAGAAACCTCATGAATTCCACTGTAATGATTACTATTGTGTTTTAAATATAAGGCTCAGCCATTAAAATGTCGCGAATTTAATCGGTGTTATGCACTACTTGACCTTAGCCCATCGGACGAAATGCGCGATATTATTTTCTGAAGAACTACGTGTATTTATGTAGATGAGAACTGTTTTATAGAACGCTTTGGATGTCACATTTATAAAAACACATGTAATTCAAAGTTTGACTGATGTTGCAAGTTAAACCGGAAACACAAGTCACGGGGCATAAACCCGGAAGTTGGCATAATGAAATGTATTGTTTGCCCCACTACAAATCAAAACACGATAATTAAAATAATACTGAATATATCTACGATAACTAACTTATACTCACTTTAAGCTTTAACTCAAGTTTATTATGATATTTTACCTTTTTATTTTTCTCTCAGTTATAAAAGTGTCTCTTATTAAACGACATTGTAGCGATTAAAACCTTTTTTGCAGGATTTTAATAGTTTATTGTAACTGATCAAACAGATATACTTTGTTAAAGGTAAAAATACAGATTGTCTTGTTTAACGTGGCGAAGTTAGGACTACAAAGTCCTCTCTATTACTATACCTTTACCTAGCGTTACGGTCTAGTCACATTACAAATGTAAGTGGTGACTGCGGGAGTCGAACCCGCGCCAGTGGAGTGATCAGCTCCGGAGGCGCGCACGGTTCCAACCCGCCATGTTCTGAGTTGTTTTGTATTAACGTTGTTATTAAGTTTGTAATAACTATAGCTGTTTACATTTGACACGGCTGATACTACACATAAGCAAAAGAGAAAACGAGGTAAAAATACTACAAGTTGCCAGTCCAACGACTAGAAGTGATTTAAGATATGTAATCAAGTACAAGGAAAATCCAAACAATACTTACATTACAAGTAGCAAGATTTAGTATTTCAACAAGTTGGGTGATAAAACAGTATTACCTTACTGTGTCCCGCTTACTTAAACAGAAACTATCAAGATACAATCAGCCCCAGCCTACACGGGGAGGCCTACGACGCTCTAGAAATCCTTGTACTAATTCCAAACGATCCATCAGAAGTCGAGTGATAAATTCCAGGATTAATAATGTTTGACGAACGGACGAATTGCATGTTTGAAAAATGGCATTTCATATCCAGCGACCTAGCCTTGATGTGACAGGCCAAGGTTTATGTTAGGATGGTACGTGGGTGTGGGGGGGAGGTGCATGTCAGACTGCAGTTACCCCCCAGGGAGGGGGGAGCTACCCCTGCACGTGGTACTGAGGGGGAGGAGGTCCCCCACCTGTTACCTTCGTTCGCGCCTAACTTTTGAAACAAGAGTTATTGAAGTACTTCTAAACTAGAACTGTTTGATTGTGTTGAACGTAGGAGAGAAGGTGGAAAATTCAGACTAGGGTACTAAAAAGGCTTTTGAGGATTATTGTTTGATGAAAAATCTGAGGAAAGTTATAAGCAACTTAGGTTATTTGGTAAAAAAGCAATAATGTACATTGACGTAAATGTTATCAATTATTCTTCAATAATGTATACTAATCAATCATACATTAGTTCGTGAAGCAGAATTTGAGGAAAGCTAAGCTGTTGAGCATTGACAACGTAATTCTTTAAAAATAAAACTATTACTCTCAACAGTTGACCCTTATAAATTTTGCATGCCTGAAAACTTTAAACGAACTACGGCAATATCAAATAAGAGTTAACTGACGCAATTTTAACACAACTAAAATTCGCCACTTACCCTAAAACTAGGTGTGTGACCTTGTCAGGGTTTTACAACCCCTCGGGGAAAAACACAAATGAAACTGAACACCTTTTACGATGTCCAGAAAAATAGATGTAATTGTTTTGGCTTTAGAGCTATCCAAAACACCCAATTATTACGGACATTTATAAGTCCTTTAAAGTTATGTGATTGATTACTCCATACTTAATCTAGACCTTGCAAACATAAAATATTCCATTCGATGTTATCGTACGGATTTTATACATCAGAAACCCCTCGTGATCCAAAAAAGATGGCGTCTGAAAATCTGCCCTTGTACTTAGCCGATATTTTGCATCATAGCGGTAAAACAGTTGCGAATTCCCTAAAATACGAGGCCGCAGGCCGAGCAGGGGTCTGGGGGCGCATGGGCGAGTTAAATATTTTGAGTTGAATAAGGGGACCCCAATTTATCATCTAAATTATTTCAGTTTATCGAAGCACTTCAAAATAAAGGTATCGGCGATTTCGAAGGCTCATAGTACCAAAGGTTTGAAAGCGCAAAGATATAGCAAACACGTTATAGTTTTGTAAAGTTTTATCCTTAATAGCCTATTTTACTATCGATGAAAATTTTGTTAGGGTCAAAACCATATTTTGTTATCATTAGTTCCGTAATTTACCTTTTGAGGCAAAAATTAACTTTTTTAGTTTTACTTGTTTACGTATTGGCTTCCATAACGGTCAACATATTTTTAAAGTTTTCTAAAACCTATGCCATTTTAATTTTGTCATATGTTTTCTTAAGAGACAGGACGTTCAATTTTAAGTATTTTTAGTCATTTGTACTTTGGTTAAGTGGAAAGAGGACTTTAAAGTCCTAACTTCGCCACGAATAAAACATGACGTTTTCATTTAAACTGTTCAGCCTCTTAGCGATTTTATTTCAACAAATTTAATACCTGCTTGAGACGGTCTATTCATTCTGTATAGAACGAAACAGCATAGAACGAAACTGTTTGCATTTTTGAACCTCCCAACTCCTCCCAAAGAAGTTATGTACTAATTTCACTTTTCCCTGTTAAAGAAAGTTCGCTAGGGTTCACGTTAGCACTTGTCAGATGAGTTTCTGTAATCTTAGGAGGAATGATGACAACAACAGTAAAAAATCCTTTAATGTGCAAAAACTACAAATTTGAGAATGGAACCTTTTGGTAACCACATGATTTGAAACCCTATTACTACCTTTTAATAGATTATTTGTAACATGCACAGCCTCTTTGAATGGTTCTTCACACTGAATCATAAACTCTCAGGACATTCAAATATTTTTTAAATACGACATTGTGAAAACCCTAGGAACATTAGGAAAAGTTGTAACAAACAAAAAATAAAACCTGAATTTAATTCTTAGGCTTTCGCGGCAGGTGTCACAATCATAATGTAATTCTTCTGGTTCACACCGCATTAAAACGTCGAAATTAGGTTGAAATACTTCGGTCTCACTGTGGATTACCATCTTTAGTCACTGATTGGCTGATTTTGGATAGTATTTCAACCTAATTACGAGGTTTTGACGCGGTGTGAACCGGAAAAACTATGTTATAGTTAAAACCTGAATTGCAAAACGTTTCCCCTCACATGTTGTTCTGAAAGACTCAGTAAAATTCTGCTACGAGTTTTATTTTTGTACAATTCTAACACAAATATTTAAACTTTAGTAAAGAAATGTAAGCAATGGGTAGGCTATCACTATTATTTTTCCGTAGTTAAATAATATTTGCGTGTCTTGAATTTCTACTCCGTACAGTAAATGTAACAATCCAATCTTTTCTTCATCTCCAAAACAACAGAACTATTATGAAGACTATTTTAAACTATATAAAATTCAAAACTAAGATAATCCTCAATACCAACTCTGAGAAAACCCCAAAATATATAATATTTTGTTTTAATCATTTAGGAACTAAAATGAGCAGCAAGCAGAAATAGTTTGGATAAAAAAGTGCAATCAAAACACAAAATCAGGAAGACTGTTGAAAGTAGGTAATTCAAGTTTTCAAATTTAAAGCACCACGATTTGAGTTTGATTCTTCTGGTGGAATTAGTCGAGTCTGGTTTCGACTTTTATTTTAAGGTACAGACCTATGCAGACCCCTTTAAGGTACAGACCCTTATTTTAAGGCAATGACCTATGCCTTTCATAATGACTTCTTTTGACTCCATATGGGCGGGCCACCTTCTCGATAAGAAAAACTTAAATAAAACCTGAATTGGGGTGTGCTTTTAAGATATGTTAAAGCCTTTAAAGTCAACTAACTGAAGAAAACTTTATCTGGGTTAAACCTTGTTTTCTCGTAATATAGTTTGACTCTACTAATGTATTTTCTTGTGTTCTGAAAATGTATTTAAATAATCAAGTTTGGAAATTTATAACAACTATGCAACTAACATACACCCTTTTATACTTGTACAGCAAATTGACTGGCTATCAATATTAAGTTCTACATACTTATATTCAAAACAGTAAGGTCAATTGACAATACAAGTTTAAATAGCGTTAGCAAAATATACACTTTCAAGTAACTTTTACAGACAGTGTTGAATGCCCGTTTAAAATTTTACAAACTCTTAAATTAATCACATTTTTTCATAAATTTTATCTTTAGCTTTTAGGCTTTGACCACTGACCATAAATATATTCTACATTAGATTTATCCTTGGTTTACTAAAACAATGATGAAATGGTAAAACTTTCGAATCTTCTACAAAAGTTGCTTCATTTTAGTTTAAACATTTACGATGCAAATCTAAACTAAAGTTTGTAAACCTTTTCTTAAATGTATAAAACTTACCACTATACCGCAATAATCAAAATAAACATCTAGTGAACATAACTTTTAAGCTTTCCCGGCCGTTTTCCCAACTATAGTCTAGGTCTTCCGGTTCACACTGCGTCAAAACATCATAATAATTGGTTTGAAAGACTTTAGTCTTGCTGTAGAGTATGGCTCTGTGACTGAAGATGGTATTCCACAGCGAGACCAAAACATTCCAAACCAACTATTATGACGTGGTGTGAACCGGAAGAACTAGATTATCTGGTAAACTGTCTCATTAAAAAACAAACAAATTCTACATAAGCGTATTTAGGTGAGTCTGTGTATAAAAGTGATGTTATCAAAACTGATAATGGCTTGGTCTTGACATATGTTGCACGTCTATCACAAAGAATGTTTCTACGGGCTGTCCTAAGATCTAGTTGGTTCAGCTATAAATTATTATTGCTCATTACCTCTTAAACAATGTTCGGTTTAGTGCTTCTTTGCTAAACGTATCAAGTTTAGCACTAAAGGTGAACGGTGACGGTAGTGACCTTTGATTGTAACACCCACGTCTTCTAAGGAACAGCTGTTTGTTCTTAGCACCTAGGTGAATTGTGTTGAATATCTTGTTCGTTAAACCATTATTCGTCATAGTAAACATGAAATTTACTAAACAAGTTTATTCTTTCTCTGAACCTAAAAACCATCGATGATCTTAGTTTGTTGAAAAAGTTCAAAGTGTAAATTCCCCATCATCCTTCTTGACGGAACCTCAGGTGTCAGGAGGATCAGCCTCTGCCAAGGAGGTTGGCTCCGGCGTGATGGAAGGTTCAGGAGTGATGGCGGAGTCAGGAGTCATGGACGGCTCCGGAGTTAGCGCCGGAACTGGTGTCGACGTCATAGGAAGTGGTGACGTCGGCATCCCTGAGGACATGGGCCTGCGCTTCCGCGACTCTATGATGGGTCCCACTATCTGCTCCGCTAGCTTGTACATCTCTTCCACATCCTGTGGACATGAAGTAAAGAATTTACTGTAGACAAAACAACGGAAGTAAAAAATATTTCTCAAATTGACAATGGTAAAAATTCTGAGGCCCATCATTGGCTGTGCATAAATAGGTATTTTTTTATTTTAACAGTTGGTCAGCATGGTTCAAGGCTGTTATTGGTGGTCCGCTGCTACAAGCCAGCCAATGGGGCTGTTTGGTGGCTGGCCTTCAAAGTCAGTGTGCAGCTGTCATTGGCCGTGGACGTGCTTGATTTCTCTACTTTTTTTCATGTCGTAAAGCGTTTTACGTGTATAGTTTCATGCACCAGCTCTTACAAAACTTAATTTGATCTATTTTAAATTGATTATTATGGTGTCCTCTCTACCACTCAACCTCGACCTTTACCTAACCGAGTAGACACTTTACAAATGTAAGTGGTAACTGCGGGGATACCTTGGTAATATTTAAATTTGTACTTTCAAAGTGATACCTCGATAGCTCTCAGTTGTTTGACCAGAGGAGCCTCGTACTTGATCCTGTCGTAGTCCTCCTGCGTGAACAGTGCGCCCTCTGAGATGTTCTGCTCTATCTCCGCCAGCTTCCTCGCCCTCTCTATCTCTGATTCATCAAGCTCTATACACCGCTCTTCGTCCTTGTCCTCCTTCTCGTTCTTCTTCTCAGGGAGGCTCAGCTCGTAGTTCTGCAGCTTCTTCATCAACTTTGACATGCTCTTGGCTTCAGCCTGGGATAAATCATGGACATTGTAATGTTTGAAGCCATTGAAAGTGAACATGAAGAACCTGACGTTTTGGAATCTGCAATCTGATTCCGTCTTCAGGTGAAAGACCACCTTCAGTCTGATTGGTGATCAGTGTACGCTGATAACGTTAGGCTTGCTGATGTTTTGTGTTCTGTTAGGTAACCTTTTACCTGCAAACGGAATCGCATTGCAGATCCAGAAACGTCGTGTTCTTTTCGTTCACTAAAGATGGAACACGTCTGCAATAATATTTCAAAATCAGAATCATTGAAAGCGGGTTATTATCTGAGTACAATGAACTGTATATTCATTACTAAGCTATTTTTTATCACTTACTTCCACTTTTATTGTATACCCCTTACTGAAACCAAATACATATCAATCCATAGTTTTCAAAATAGCCCTAGAAAACAGCTTCACAATGAACGTGTGAATCTAAAACGTGAATTGTTTTGTTTATGTTAAACCAAAACTGAAACTTATAAAACTATGTTGAGAATGTTTCAAACAGCTGTGCGAATTTACACAAAACCAAAAGCTTACCAAATAAAACTTTAAATGAACGTATTATAAAATATAAACTTATACTCACATGAAAGTATTTAACTTGTCCTTTTTTCGAAAATACAAATGAATGGTGTCGCTAAAAATTCAAATAATGAGTCAGTGATTGAATTACATGCAATGAACATACACTTGTTTAAGGAATATTATCTACACAAAACAGCAGGCCGCGCCTTTGGCAAAATTTGCAGCCCCCAAGGGAGAACTCACCCTTCAAACTCAATGGGACGCTACGCCCCCTGGGCCCTTAACGCCTGAAAATTTTGCTGTTACTCACGAAGAATTCGTTTTGCATACAGGAACCAACTCAGAATCTACCAGCATATACCAGTAGATTATGAACATGTTCTTGTAATGTGTTTCGTTTTTCAGAATTAATATCTAGCCATTTTCAAACTAGGTGGACTTCTTCAAAACCTTACATCTGACGATGATGTTTATTTAAAAGACATCCCGGGAATGTCCAAGGAATGTACAGGATATCCGCCCTTATTGTTAGGATATTGACGAGGTAATTTAAAACACTTTTTTGTTTAATGATATCCAAAGAGCGAATAGTTTGTTTTACTACAAGTCTCTCGTGTTGCTATCAAGCCTTTTGTATGTGAGTTTGAGAGGTTTTCATGACAGAGTGGATGTAACTTTGTAGCTGATTCTAATAACAATAGGTCACGGAAGGGTGCAGGGTATTTAGGAGATTTTAAAGGTGAATCTAAGAAACAAATAGCTTGAGGAAGAGTTGTAAGGTATTTGAGGAGCATCCCAGACAAAATATCGAGAAGGGCGTAAGGAACATTTTGATATTAATCCCAGAAATAGCTCAAGAAAGGATGTACGAGTTTATTAACAAACAAAAGCATTAATGAAGAAAAAACTGTATAAAAAAACAGAATACCAACAAAGTTTAGGCGATTGTAAGATTAATCAAAGAAAAGATGTTTCTGTTGGAAGGACAAATGATGTCAAGGACTTTAAAAAAAAAACTATTGATGATTACCCTCTGTCGCTTCTCCTCCAGGATCTTGTTGGTCATCTGCGTGATCTTGAAGACAGGATGGTTGGCGAGTTCTTCAGGTGCCTCCTCCACCGGCATCTTCCCTTCCAGGATCAGGTGTTTCTCCCTCTCCACCTCTCCAACCTGAGAACACGAGCAGACCGTGACAATAAATCTTTCCTGGGGTAAGTCGCAGTTTGTAAAATTCATTGAAAGTCCATTGACGAAGGGTGCTTGTATGTGTTTAAATTTTCTACAAAAGTCTGAGAACCGTACTTAAGGGCAGAAAGTGTCAGCCTAATATTCCAGTGTCCTCACTGCCACTTTATTTTAAATCTATTCTTCTGGTTATAGAGGTAAGCATTGCTTTAGTAACATATGGTTTAAATAGGTTCCGCTCATATTTTACTCAATTTTTATGGATTTGGGTTTACGCTTTTAAAACTATAATTAATGATAAGGTACATCCAAAAGAATGAAGAGCTATCCGTTCAACCTCTATTTTTGAGTGAAAAGCGAGACCTCCAAATATGCTAAAAGGAGCTCAGGGTTACTCCCGTCCCAAAGCGCATTTCAAAGTGTTAAGCCTTTTAAAAGAGTGAAAAGAACTTCTCTCTGGGTCACCTAGTATCAATATAGCAAGAGCAGTAAATTCAAGAACAAAGGATTGGACTGGGACTCGTGGCGTGGTTCTGTAATCCAGCTTCATGAAGGTCAGGTTTTGAGGATGATATAGGTCTAAAGCTGCCCAGATAGTCTCAGTGATCATCTGATGATACCCGAATCAACTCCCACCATCGTTTAGACATATCAGACCATCACCTGCGTGGTTCGGAAGTCATGGTAAGCCGTTGGTCCTTGTATTTCCATTGGTCATTGGGCTATTAATTAATGACCCATTCTAAGGAAGAGTCGGCCTTAGTTTGTAACAAGACTACACCTCATAACTCATTACTACCACTCATCACACTCATCCTTCACCACATGCTTAGGCCTTAAATGAGATGCCTCATGAGAGTGGTCGGCATCTCAAATAGTGATTTAGTGATTTTTCATAAGACTAACAAAAAAGCTTGTCTTGCTAACATAAATCATGGATACAATTTCAAGCATTAGCTTTCAGACTAAATATTAAATATTCTCTAGAGTAGAACAAAGTTAGGACCCATACAGAAAGTATGGAAGTTTACGTAGAAGACTTGCAGTGGTGCATGATTCTCGTCTATAACTCCACAAGGCTGGGAGTCAGCCAGACAAGTCTGTCTAGCTAAATCAGAGAAACCAGGACAAACCCAATATAAATACTGTCCTTCAATGCTTACTTGTACATAGAGTATTGTACAATATAAAGATAATAAAACTCAGCAATGCTTCACGAATCTTTATCGTAATCTTTATATTGATTGTCTGGGTGGGACTTGAGGCATGACTAGCTATGTAGGGATTGCACAAACTATTCAGAAATAGCCATAAATAATTCAAAAAGATTTAGCAACAGAAGAAAAACCTGCTGGGGTGTTGCTTTGGACATAAGAAAAATTTGTTGAATAATAAATTGCTATCAGTTTAAAAATGATACACTTTTGACCATCAAATTTGTATATAAAAGTATCTCGTATCTTAGAAAAAGGCACACAAACCTCAAAAAATGACATTTCATTGTGTATTTTACAATTTTGTCAGCACTTTTTTAAAAGGTATTTATAAAACACCTTTTGAATTGATTGGTAGATTTTGTTACTATCTAGCAAATATTAATATTTAGAACCCTTTTAATGTACGAGGCATTAGGCACACAGTACTAATTTCTTCTGATTAAAAAGGTTTGCATGAGCAGGGATATTGTGTTCTTACAAAATCCGATCTAAGTGTTAAAATATGTTAAATGTTTTTACGACTCAAAACTTTATTTACATAACATTTACAGTTTTGTTTTCTTGTTATGTGAATTAAACCACTGGAAACCCTCGCCTGAGCCTCGGAAGTTAAACTTGAACTTGTATCAAAAGGTTCCGCGTGTGACATCCCGGGATATAAACTAAGTGACCGTTTGTGTGTGACCCAGTATATAGTGTATATATTTTTTAACATAATGAAAGTAGTATAGTGAAAGTACACTGATGATGGGACACCCCAGTCCCGAAATGTAGATCTGTAAGAAGAATCTACAGTAGGATCTACAGGCACCAAAAGGTAACTTGTAATGTATCAAAAAGCTTAACTTTAGTACCTTGTGATAAAATATGCTGTTCTTTTATCGCAGTGGCATATTTACCCCAAAAATAAAAGGAAAATCGCTTTTAAAATATTGTGAAATGGGATTTTAAGGTCATCCTACGCAAGCAAGCTCAAACTGTCATGAACAGCAACTTTATAAAGTTGTAAATGAAGCCGTAATGCAAAGAAACTGCTTCATTATTTAGATATTCCTGGCAGTCAGCTGTTTCGGAGGGGGTCGTCAGTGCAGATGTTAATTTCATGCAACTTTTTATTTTATCCTGAAATGTTTAAGTTGCCTCACATTGCTCTACAGGGCTAAGTGGTTTGTAGTATACAGACTGGGACTCGTGGCGTAGTCCTGTAATCCAGCTTCATGGAGGTCAGGTTTTGAGGATGATATATGTCTAAAGCGGCTCAGATAGTCTCAGTGATCATCTGATGATACCCGCATCAACTCCCACCATCGTTTAGACATATTAGACCATCACCTGCGTGGTTCGGAAGTCATGTTAAGCCGTTGGTCCGTGTATTTCAATTGGTCCAATGGCTATTAATTAATGATCCATTCTAAGGAAGAGTCGGCTTTAGTTTGTAACAAGACTACACCTCATAACGCATTACTACCTCACACTCATCCTTCACCACATATTTGCCTTAAAACACCCTTATGTGAGTGGTCGGCATTTCAAATAGTGATTTAGTAGTTTGGTGTTCCAAAAGTACCTGTCTTTCATAACTTTTAAAAGAGAAAGGCTTTCCCTTTATTCTGAGGAAACTCTCTATTGTGTGGCAATTAATTGAAAAGCCATAAAAATATAAAACTGTACCAACATCGATACCTTTTAAACATTTCTGTTTTTAACTGTATGCCAACTGTATATCAAAAACAATTGAGAATTTCTAAAATGATAACTAATCTTCTAGTTCTCTGTTGTTATGGTAGTCGTTAATTAGTTTAGAAATAAAACCTAATCCAAAATTCAGCGGTCGTGTTAAGGATTATTAAAAAAACGCCACATGTATTTAATATTTTCCGAAAAAATTAAAATCATAATTGTTCTAAAACGTCGTACTACGTATCGGCTATTTTTTCTCAAATCATTTTTAAATTACTATCTTGATGAGTTGTTATTACCCCCAAGGTCATGGCGGAATGAAAGGGAATTGGTTTGTAATTTCATTAAATCGACCTCTCGATTGCGTTTCAATCGATTACTCCGCTTATAACCCCACGTGTAGGTGGAATACACTGTTCCATTTCGAAGGTTTTTTTAATTCTAGGAAATACATTTAAACACTAGAATTATTATAAATTATATTTTTGAGGCAACTGTCCGAGTACTGCCCAACTCAGGTACTGATGACGGCGTACTACGGAGTAATCTACCCACACTTTTCCTACGGACTTACCGTTGTGGGGTGGTTGCTCAAATGCAAAATTGTCAAGGATTTCCGTTCTGAAAAAAAGCAGTCCGGACGATCGCGAAACTTCAAACAAGAGAGTCGTGCAGGCGTTCATTCAAAAGTTAAAAAAATTACCTTGCCTCTATATTCTTGACATCTGTCTTCATTTTAGATCAAAATGCGACTCCATAAGAGGAAGCGATATTCACTCTTATGAAACTAGAGGCAGGGAAAACTACCGAACTGTAAGGCATAGAACGGCAGTTCATGAACGTTTGCCTTCTCAGGCAGGAGTTCAACTTGTCAACCGGCTGCCAAATTCCATCAAAAGTGTTCCAACGCCTAAGGCGTTCAAAACTCGCCTAAAAACAGTTTTGGTCGCAGAAGCATTTTATAACACAGACGAGTTTAAGGACCATAGCTGGGAGAACGGGGAAATACTTGACAAAAGAGCAAGAATGGGCAATTTGATTGAATGAGAGCGAGTAAATGAACAAAATGTATCTTTGAATGCGACTTCGTTGTGTATGTGTGGACAATTTTAGACATTTAAAATAATAGTTGCCAATTGGATTGCATGGCATGTAAATGTTTCCGCAATAAATGATTTTTTTTAATGAGTGCTCTAAACTACTGAAGACCGACCTCTCTGTCGTGGATTCGCTTGCGCACGCTCTCCTCGTGGTCCTCTCGGATCCGCATCTGCAGTTTCTGCATGTAGTTGCGATCCGTGATCCGCACCACATTCGTACCCATGAGCCGCTCCAGGCGTGACCGCACTCGGGGCTGGCTGAAGCTGGAACACACAAAAGATAAAATGTTTTGGAACTGGGAGACACAGAAAGGTAGTTCATGAACGTTTGCCTTCCCAGGTTAGTTCAAAAATGCCCTTGAGCCTAAGGCATTCAAAGCTCGTTTTAAAACAATTCCGATTTCTCAAGCATTTTATGATACAGAGGAGTTTATGGCATTCAATTGGGCGACCCTATGATTGGCTGACTGAATAAGGACTAGAGTGGCTACATTCGAATGTACTGGAGAGAGTGAGTGTAAAAAATGTATGTTTAAATGGGATTTAAATTTAAGAATGCAAGGAAAACTTTAAATACTCAGACATTTGACGATTGCGATACATTTATTGTAAATGTGCAATATGCAATAAACATTTATTTATTTTTATTGATTTATTTCCCAAAAGTATAATGGTATTGTTGGTTCTTAAAAATATTGGTTTTAGCAGCCAGGAAACATTCAATGTCTAATGCAAACAGTGACTACGTGGTTAAGAGGTTTTAAGGCTACGAGATTAAAAGGTTTCTACTTAAAAGCCGGCTGCAGTAGCTTCTACCACTTTTCTTTCGGAATCTCTCTCGCAGAACATCCTCAATCAGGTGTGTTATACAGGGTGTCACAAAAATGTGTAGCGCGCTATGCAGAACCGGATTCTACATACAAAAAAGTCGATAATGTCTTGTAACATCTTTTTGATGTCGGCTTGGTTTAGACGTTATCCACCATTTTGTAGATTTTTGAAAATAATGAATAATTCAAAAACCCTTTGAGGTATTGGTGTGAAACTTGATATAAACCTTAATTGTTTTCATAATAACATTTTCCAAAAATATTGTTTATCTAACTTATCATATTTCAAAATGGCGGCCATTTAAAAGTTTCCAAGTCAAATTCCAATTTGTTTTATTTGAAGGTTTTATTTGACTTGAGACTTTTAAATGGCCGCCATTTTGAAGTTTGTTAAGTTACATAACAAATATTATTGGAAAATGTTATTAGGAAAAAATTAAGGTTCATACCAAATTTCACAAAATATCTTAAAGGGGTTTTGAATTATTAATTATTTTCAAAAATTCCCAAAATAGTGGGTTTTTGGCCAAACTAAGCAAAAAAAAATGTTTCTGGACATTTTCGACTTTTTATTTTCTATGTAAAATCCGGTTCTGCATAGTGCGCTACACATTTTTGTGACACCCTGTATTACTGAGACATGATTTGAATTAGTCCAAGACACCGTTACATTAAATCTACTCATTTTTATCCAAACATGATCTACTTCTGGAAATATAGAACAGAAATAGAATATTGGCACTTGATGATTATTGTTGAAACAACGTCACATGTCCTTGGATAATGTCCGTACGGGGCTCCTTTCAGAAACAACCGATGTAACACAATCTAAACACTGATAGCAGATGAGTTCAGAAAATGTAAACAGCTTGAAGTGTACGAAGAAGTAACGGCAGTGGCCAATGAAGGTTCGTTCCATCCGGAGGGGTGACATAATTGTGCTAGACAGGAAAAAGAGTACAGGCTTGTTCATAGATCCTATGATACGTTTTGAAATTTGTGAAAATCACTCAAAATTAGTAAATGAAGACAAGCAGAACATATATAACAAAAAAATTAATATTCGGGAAATTTCAAAATCCAAAATTTTGAAGTAATTGGTTTACTTATCGGAGTAAGAGGAACTGTGCTAAACTTTTTCAAGACTTTTGAACTTAATGATTTCTTAACGTTACCTGTCATCCTGAGGGGTGTACGAGCAGCACATCCCGACGCGCACTCTACTCCGGGGAGAAAGTGACAAACCGTCATGGGGATGAAGTACCTCACCCTCTCCAAGTAGAGGCAGCCAGGTAAAGCACTTTCACGACAGTTTTTACGGCAAGATTCAGTCAGTGATGTCAGGCGAGCATGCATCCCCTGGTTTGTGACATGGGTCGCTCGTAACTCACCCCCGGGGGTGCTGCGAGCAGGGGGTGCAGGGGGCACACTTGTCAAAGCATGCATGCCAACTTAACATACATTGATCCGAGACTGATTTGTGTCCACATATGCCCTCACGACACTGGATATAGGACGTACTTTGGGTTGTTCTCAACAAGGATATATATATGGTAAATAGTTTGAAAAGATATGGTGTTTGGTTCGGAGAAGATAGCCGAGGGGTGAAAATAGACTTGATATAGGGGGTGACCTTTCCATGTAGCTTGAGCTTATTCTTGGACAAATGTGTTAGAGGTGGGGAAGATGAATTTCTTGTTAGGATTGTGGGTTCTTCTTGGAATGTTCTTTTCCTGGTTCTTTCTACAAGGTGTATAGTATTCCGCATTACTTTCCTCGTCTTGTGATTTATAAAATGAAAAGAAATTCGTCTTAAAAACGTATAAGCGTTATAATAATGATACGAGAGTGGTTCAATGAGTCCTTAGAAAAATATATAAAACCCCAGTTTTTAGGGTCAAATTTGTTTTATTGTTTAACATACTCTCCTTTTAGCTCCATACACTTCATTAAAATTGTTGTAAATTTATTAAGGTACTTAGAAAGTAAGATTTTAAAAGTTCTGCAAATAGGCTTGTTTGTGGGAAGTGACGTCTTCTCTTGATGAAAATATGTGCACCAAGCCATTTCTTCAGGTTGGGAAACTAAAATAGTCCCCAATGTGCTATTTCTGTTTTCCTTCATTTAATTCGTACTTGACCAGTTATTTCCCAAAAGCTGTTAATATACCCGTATTTTTTCATTTTAATTTCTTCGTTGTATAATTTGGAAATTTTAAATATGTATCTTATACTCGTACGGTGGGTATGAAAAGTACCGTAACAGTTATTGCTTTTAACCCACGTCAAATACGGAGATGCTCAATATTTATGATCGCAATTCAAAATGAAAAGTTTTATTCAAACTACTGTTAAATTGCAAACAATACTTCAATAAATACAAGTTTGGACATTTCATTCAAACATATTGCCTAGTAAAAAAGATGTAAAAAGAAGTTGGCGTATTTTGTTGCCCAATTAACCTGATAACAGTACCAAATTATTATCCAACTTCCATTGGAAAAGTCAGATATTCCTGCCGTCAGCATGGTAAGACCCAGACCCGGAACCATGAAATGAGCATCATCCTGACCCCCAGAACACGTTTTGAGCATTTTTCCAACACTTTATATTTACATGTACCCTAATGGTGAAATTCGACCATTGGAACGATCGTTTAGTTTTACACACAATAACTAATAACGTCATAGTACAGAGTAATCTACCCACATCTATCTTACGGATTGTCTTTGTGGGAGGTTGCGCAAACGCAAGCTTTTCAAGAATTTTCATTTTTCAAAAACAAGCAGTTCGGACCATCGCAAAATTGCGCTGGAGAGAGTCGTGCAAGCAAGCATTCAAAGCCCTCAAACTGTTGACATCTCCTTGCCTCTACATTCTTCAAAAGAAAATGCAATACCATTGTAAGAGGTTGCGACACACATTCTTATGAAACAGAGGCAGGAAAAACTACCAAACTGGGAGACATACGACAGTCCATGAGCGCTTACCTTCTCAGGCAGGTGTTCATCTCATCAACAGATTACCAAATTCGTTTAAAAACGCACAAGTGCCCAAGGCATTTAAAGCGCATCTACAAATGTGTTGTCCACTCAAGCTTTTTACAACATAGACGAGGTTTTGGCGTGAAATTGAGGGACCTTGTCGTTAGCTGACCGACTAGGGACTAGAGTGGGATAATTCGAATGAATGAGAGGGAGAGATTGGAAAAATTACATGTATGAAAGGGACTTAGATGTGAGAGTTAATAGAAAGTTTCAACGATACACTTTTCTGACGATTGCCATGTTTTGTAAATTGTTTTGCAATAAAGAATTTATTTAAGAATTTTCATTCTTCATAAACAAGCAGTTCGGACAACCGCTAAATTGCGCTGGAGAGAGTCGTGCAGGCAAGCATTCAAAGACCTCAAACTGTTGACACTCCCTTGCCTCTACATTCTTGAGACATGTTTCTTTTTCAAAACAAAATGCAATACCATTATAAGTAAATGCGACACACACTCTTATGAAACCAGAGGCAGGGACAACTACCGAACTGGGAGACACAGGACGACAGTCCATGAGCGCTTACCTTCTCAGGCAGGTGTTCATCTCATCAACAGAATACCAAATTAGTTTAAAATGCACAACTTTTAAAGGCATTTAAAGCTTGTTTTAAACATGTGTTGTCCACTCAAGCTTTTACATTGTAGACGAGCTGATTGCGTTTAATTGGGAGACCTTCTAATTGGCTGACCGACTAGGGACTAGAGTGGGATAATTCGAATAAATGAGAGAGAGAGATTGGACAAATTGTATGTATGAAAGAAACCGTGAGAGTGAATAGAAATTTGAACAATCATTTTTTGACGATTTCCATTAATTTTAAAATGTTTTGCAGTAAGAAATTTAATTGAAATAAAACTTTTGGGTTAACCACAATGCAAAAACTGTATTTAAATGTAATCATTTATTTATAGACGGGATCTAAGGGCGTGAAAACCGTCTTTACGCCAAGTTCCAATGTATAACGAAGTTGAAGTAAGCAGAACCTAAGTTATACAGGGTGAGCAGTTTGGCAAGGGCGTGCGGGTAAACTATAAACCTCCTAAACTATTAGATTTATAAAAAGGTAAAGAATGAGAATGTGAAATTATTCGTAAATCCCTTAATGATAACCCCATAATAGTTTGGGGATTCGACAAGAAACTTCTAAATTTGCTAAGTTATTGGGTAAGAGCTTCAAGTTTTAAATTATTTAATTATATTTCTAACTTGAAAATTATATGAAATCACCATTCAATATTTTTTGTAAAATTCATAGTCTACAACAAATTAATGAAATGAAACTAAACCAAACCATAATACCGACGGTGGCTCCTATAAAAAGAACACCCTGTATCCCTAAACTTTAATAACATTTAATAAAAAAACTAGTGTTTAAATTTTACGTTTTAACATTTCTAGTACCAAACCATTTCTAATGTTCTCAAACAGTACTCACCCATTTGAAATACTGTCCTGCCCCGAACCTCCTCGGGTGTCCCATCCCATCCTACTTCAAAACTCTTAGACCATAAATATTTCCTGGAAGCGCTACGAATGGACGGGATCTAAGGGCGTGAGAACCGACTTGACGCCGAGTTCCAATTTACAACGAACTTGCAGTAAGCAGTACATAAGTTATACAGGGTGTTAGAAGTTCCACGCGCTAGCTGCTACCCTCTGCGTGACTCTAGGAGCTGAAGCCTACTGCCACCGTCTCTATTCACAAATACTCGTAAAAACATCTCCACACATCCCCCTCTTGCCGCCACCACCCTCTCTCTCTCTCTCTCTCTCTCTACCACTAGAGGTATTTTTATACCCCCACTCGTCGATAAATACGGCCTAGCGGCACAACTCTTTTGTTTATTTGCTCCATTCAGGTTTTTAGGTTACTAGAGTGTTTATTGGCAACCTTGCTTGGGTTGTGGAAGGGTAAGGTTATGGCTTGCTCTTTAAACTTTAAATTTATTTCTAAGCTTAGTCTGATTAGGGCAGAAGACCTGTGTTAGTTAAAGTTATACTACAACTTAGTGTAAACTATAACTTTAATCCTATATAAAAACTAAAAATATATAGGACTCGTGGCGTGGTCCTGTAATCCAGCTTCATGGAGGTCAGGTTTTGAGGATGATATAGGTCTAAAGTGGCTCAGATAGTCTCAGTGAACATCTGATGATACCCGTATCAACTCCCACCATTGTTTAGACATATCAGACCATCACCTTCTTGGTTCGGAAGTCACGTTAAGCCGTTGGTTTTTGTACTTCCATTGGACTATTAATTAATGACCCATTCCAAGGAAGAGTCGGGATTAGTTTGTAACAAGACTACACCTCATAACTCATTACTACCACTCATCACACTCAACCTTCACCAAATATTTGCCTTAAAATACTGTTTTTAGGGGATTTCAGTATGAAGGTGTAGAAAACTTGAGCCGTAGGATTGGAATAATAATAACTTACTTAAATGATGAGTCAAAACCAATACTTTAAATAATTAATTAGAAAGACCTTTCGCTAGCAAGACTAGCACCTAAGGGCAACACAAAATATAGGTTATTTATTTCATTAAAATCAAGGCAATATTTCTACGTACAAGTATGGTATTAACAGAATATGTAGTAACCTAAAATTAGTCGAACGGTATAATTGTTGTATAATATAAAAAATGTAATGATTTTGTCTTGAGATTTTTTATGAACGCTTTTGAAATTAAATATGAATTTTGAATAGGTCCTGGGTAGTTGTTAATTAGGTTTCTTTGGGTGGTATGTTTCCCATGCGTTTAACAGTTATGAGGACAAAACAGGTTTGATTAATTTAGATTTCTGGAGCGATATGTTGTGATCGTTACTTAAACAATGTTAAGGTAGTTTATTTATACAAAAATTATAACGTTCAACTAATTTTAGCTGACTATGTACTGTGTTTATACTGCCTGTAAGATAAAATATTGTCTTCATGTTTGTATTAAAATATAAAAATCTTTAATTTGTGTTACCGTATATGCTAGCTTTGCTAGCGAAAGGTTTTGGTAGTTAATGATTTTAAATGTTGGTTTTGTGCCATTATTTCATCAAAATATAAAAGTATCATTAAGTGAAATGAAATATTAATTTCGGCAAGCTGGTGATTACCTAAATCATGATCTCTTTTCAGTATCTCTTTAGCACTCTAAAAGGGTTTGTTCCAAGGGCTCCTGAAAGAAATCTATTTATTTTTAGGGATTTTCTTTGCAAAAATGAAATGTCCATGCCATCATCTTGGTAAAATCCAGGCCCGGGGCCATGAAATATGGACTTTTTGTAAGATTTTTTAAATTTGTTTGTTCTGTCTACGCCAGCGGCATTTTTACTAGATACTTAACTTAGGGTTTGTGGGCATCACAAAACGCTATAAGGGAAAGGGATGCAAACCATCAAGCCTGCGCCGGGACTCGAACCCCCGACCTTGCGTTTTTTGCAAGCCGTGACTCTAACCACTGAGCCACGGACGCAGGCAATTTAATTTATTTAAATTTATATGCTTATATACATATGTGTGTATTCTTTACAAGTCGCATTTTTGTCCGATGTTTTTGAAATTTGGTACAAATATTTCTTTTGTAAATACCTAGGTCAAGTCCATTAGCCAGCAAATTTAGACTACCAAAAACACCCTTTTGGGTGGAAAGTTTTTATTGAACAAGGTTTTAGTGATCTAATAACAGCAAATTTCATCCGATTTTGATGGAATTATTAATAATAATAATAATTGACAGGGACTCGTGGCGTGGTCCTGTAATCCAGCTTCATTGATATCAGGTTTTGAGGATGATATAAGTCTAAAGCGGCTCAGATAGTCTCAGTGATCATCTGATGATACCCGTATCAACTCCCACCATCGTTTAGACATATCAGACCACCACCTGCGGAGTTCGGAAGTCATGTTAAGTCGTTGGTCCTTGTATTTCCATTGGCCATTGGGCTATTAATTAATGACCCATTCTAAGGAAGAGTCGGCCTTAGTTTGTAACAAG
The DNA here is from genome assembly GCA_018831715.1 of Matsumurasca onukii. Lineage (NCBI taxonomy): Eukaryota > Metazoa > Arthropoda > Insecta > Hemiptera > Cicadellidae > Matsumurasca > Matsumurasca onukii. Next base: position 4,134,027 of record CM032065.1, read on the forward strand.
ACTACATCTCATAACTCATTACTACCACTCATCACACTCATCCTTCACCATATATATGCCTTAAAATACCCTCATGAGAGTGGTCAGCATCCCAAATAGTGATTTAGTGAAACCGTAGAAAGAAAACCAATAATTTAGGACAAAACGGTTAAAACTCGTTATCTGCCGAGTATTAAACCTACCTTATTCAACTACTAATTTTTACTACTCCTGTACTTAAAGCTAAAACCACAACATTTACTTACAGCAGACAAACCGTCGAACAGAAAGCTAAGTCAGGTCTGAAAATCAAATTGCGCGAACTCATTTAAAGTCGAGCGAAAAAAATACGGCCGTGAAAACATACGAGAGGAAAGATACGACGACGTCGTATGAACTAGGCTTTATGGTAGAGGACAGCTGTCACACATACAAATGTCCGGGCATAAACCTCAGCCTGTTTTCTATTTACTTGTGTATTATACTTGTTTTGCATGTGGAGCCTCGTTTACACAGTACGCTGCCAAGCACAAGGCGCACGGAAACATGACATGAGTCAGCTGGCTGGCTCTGGAGTCAGCCACGCGAGTAGGTTAGTGTGATAACCAGGCCGGCACGCAGCTAGGCGCTAAAGCGCCGGTGACACGAGTGAAGCGGGTTATTACCATAGGAGTTACGGCTGTGAGCGTGGTGAAGAGACCATAGTCCGAGTTAGGCCTTCCTGCACAATAATAATATAACATGAGTTTTTTTCATTTAATAACTTGTGTCAATTAAATGACTTAATTTATATACAACGCCAGCAAATTATACAAATACAAATTATATACCATTAAGGGACTGGGACTCGTGGCGTGGTAAAGCGGTTCATATAGTCTCAGTGATCATCTGATGATACCCGCATCAACTCCCACCATCGTTTAGACATATCAGACCATCACCTGCGTGGTTCGGAAGTCACGTTAAGCCGTTGGCCCTTGTATTTCCAACAAATTGGTCATTGGGCTATTTAATGACCCGTTCTAAGGAAGAGTCGGCCTTAGTTTGTAACAAGACTACACCTCATAACTCATTACTACCACTCATCACACTCATCCTTCGCCACATACTGTTTGCCTTAAAATACCCTCATGAAAATTATTGAGTAATTTTCAAGATTCATGTCGGCATCTCAAATAGTGATTTAGTTTATATATAACGCCAGCAAATTATATGTACAAACACAAATTATATACCACTAAGGGCAGTATTTGGAAAATCCTCAAATACATGTTTTCTTGTAAAATTAAATGAGGGGGAAACCCTAATGTTGTTTGGTGGTGGGTGACTGGTCAACTTGCGCTGATTTATTATTTTTTCCGTAGGAATTATTATATTATCTAACTCATTTCCTAACGTTTTGTGTTTTGTTTTAGGTTACTTTTCACCTGAAGATGGGGTCAGATTCCAGATCCCGAAACGTTATATACTTTTTGTTCACTCAACAACGATGAAAAACTGCGTGGTAAAAATTTACAACCTTTAGGAATTGTGCCATCGTAAACTTCAAACGAAAGATATATTTATTTTCAAAGATTGTGAAACAAACTACGTTGTTGTGACGCTCCTCCAACATTGATGACATTGTGGCCCAGATAACGTATAGTTCCACTGTCTATCCATCAATTTGTGCAATTTATTACCTATGTAATAATCGTGCAATACCTACGTTATAAATTACGTTTCCATTAACTGGGTGACAACCACCTTTTCGATTCACAAGAGAGTTATAATTTTTATAGCCAATGCCCTCGCCCGTAAATTAGATCTCGCACTGCGGTAGAACGTAAAAATGGTGAAGTGTCTTGTTTAAAAGTGAATCTCAGGACTACAAAGTCCTTTCTACCAATCAATCTCGACCTTTACCTAATGTAACGGCATAGCCAATTAACAAATTGCCAGTGGTGACTGCAGGGGTCGAGCCCAAAGTAACAAGCTCCAGAGCTGCGCGCGATACCGACCACCACGGGTCCACTAAGTATTGTTTTCAGTACTTGTAACAAAATATAATAATTTATTATATCAAAACAGTGCCTAGCAAACCCCAAGCATTTATGGCTCACTATGTTACTTGCTATTTCCGCAGGAACATATCCCGGAATTATATGAAGTTATCTAGGACACCCTGTATAATTTCGAACGGACATTCACGCATCGCTTATTGAAAGCCTTTATTCTGAGCCGAGGTTTAAATACTCATAGTGTCTGTGTCGAGCGTTCCATTTAAAGTTTTCCCGAAGTGCAGTTCACTTTACACTGTTGTGAGAAAATCAGTTTCTCGTTGATGGAAAAACTTCCTCCAACTTGTTCATTAACTGTTGTAAGAAAAGCAAATTTACTTTTAACGGGCTATCAAAATTCGGAAATGTTTCCTTATTTGTTGTGAAATACGCTGGTTGTTTTGAGTGGACGTCTAATAACTATAACGTTGTCATTTACTTATAAAGTGCTTCTTTAAAATCCACTTAAAACTGTAACAACAACAAAAACTCCAAACTCTCTTCCTATATATTCCGTTAATTCCTGCTGTCTAAGAAGAATTTCTAAAATAAATAGAGCTATTAATTTCTATCACCGGAGAGAGCGACACTTCATAGAAAAAAGGATCCGTGACGAGATGGTATTGAGCGCAACTCTGGAGCTCATCACTCTGGTGGCGCGGGTTCGATCTCCGCAGTCACCACTTACAATTTGTGACTATACGGTGACGCTAGGTAAAGGTTGAGGTTGAGGGATAGAGAGGACTTTGTAGTCCTAACCTTGCCTCGCTTAAACAAGACAAACATTATCAAAACTGTTTGTAGTTTTGAGCTTATTAACACCTCCTGAGTTTTACATGACAAACTCGTTAAACACCATCTTGGATTGGTTGATAGGATTTTGTTGATTTTAAGTATACATGTTGGGTGTGATGTTACAAATGTTTATACCAAGTTTAACTATTGAAATCGCATCATAAATATATTTTTCATAGCATGAAACACCATTTTTGGGGGGAGACCCCTTACCCAAAAGCACACTGCCAGTGTGATTATTTTCAGAATAGTAAATAAGGCAGGCGTAATCTGTGGTTTGTTTTGGCTCGCATATTATTGATCCGTGTAAACAGCTGACTGTTCCTCAGTAGAGCAAGTTGTTACATGAATGTTTACAATCAATAGCTTGCTTGTGCGTAATGAACGTACGCGTAATGAACGGTCGTGAGTGTCTAGTGGGTTATTTAGCAAAGTGTATTACATTTATTTTAAAGTTTAGTGTTATGGAAAAGGTGATGTTGTGAGTAGCAGTTTCCAACCTAGCCTAAATGGAATTCTACAGAAAGGTAGGTTGTACTCGTAGGCCTATAACTGATAGACATTAGATATATTCTGGTTTAAACAATTTACGGTGTTATATGAATATCGCTAGGACTCATGGTAGTGCTTTTGGCTATGCGTTGGCTATGTTTGTTCTTTTTGGTTCTTAATTGTTTGCTATGGGTTTTAAGTCCATCACTCTAAAAGACAAGAAGCGAAGTCTAGCAAAGAGTGAAATTTCACTCTTATGGGTGTTGAACCGCAGTCACTCTCATTACAGAGTGGCTCACTTTTCAATCTCTTGAGGGTAGTTTTTACTCTTTCATATTTAGACTGGGGCTCATGGCGTGGTCCTGTAATCCAGCTTCATGAAGGTCAGGTTTTGAGGATGATATACGCACATCTAAAAAGCGGCTCAGATACGTAATCTCAGTGATCATCTGATGATTGTACATCATCTATCCCCACTCGTACGCCGTACCTATCGTTTTATGAAAATAAAAAAAACGTTTAGACATACAGTATGGGCCGTGAAACCATCACCTGCGCCAATCCTGGAACACTTCGGAAGTCACATTTAGTCGTTGGACCTTGTATTTCCATTGGTCATTGGGCTATTAATTAATGACCTCCGTAACGTCGAACAATTAGCTATCCCAACACATTAACAACCTTTTCAAAAACATTTGTCTAACGATTAAGAATAGCTACACCTCATGACTCATTACTGCTAAAACCCGCTCATCAGACTCATGTTACAGTGTCTTCAAAGTGTTGCCACATTTGTGATTTGCCTTATATAATACCCTTATGTTAGAGGAGCCTATTTTGGTCGCAATGTATCTCAAATAAAATGATGACTTAGAGTGATTTAGTCCTGTAGAATTATATGAACGATTCATTTTAATCTGCAAACTGCTGCACTTATCCTACAATTGAGACAGTGAAGCAACTACACGATGAGTGCCGCAGTAAAGCACACCCCGACGTCTCGGGGGCTAATACGATTACACCCTTACACTTAGTGAGTGAGTGAGAGAGAGGGGGCAGAGGGCAGAGGGGTCAGTATCCTTAACGTCGCCCACTCTCTGTACAGGTGATACTCGTTTCGCGAAATGTCATCCCATCCTGAAATTGTTGTAATGTCTAAGAATAAACTCATGTAGCCTAATTTGACTTTTTAAATTGCCTGGGCAGTCAGTTTTATCCGCAAGGTAACCCTTAACATCGAAGATTTTGATTGATACAATAATTCAATAAATGTCACGTAAACCTGATTCTAAAGTCGGTGCTTTACGGTCAACTGCAAAGAAGGTATTTATAATTTAGGGGTTGTGGAATTTTTCGGTCAACCAGTGTAATATTTTCCATTTCTACTGAAACTTCAAAAGATTTGACCTTCGACGGTGATGGAGTGCGGGCAAAATTTAGCTAAAAAGATCCCAATTTGACGTATGTGAAAGTGTTTAATGCTAGTATTAGATACTTTTAAAAAAAGTTGCAAATAGTCCAGTAATAACATTTTTGTTACTGAGGCGTTTTAAACACAAAGTGCATATCTAATTGTCGGGAAGGTGTGGGTTGGAGTTATCATTGTGAGAGAGGGTTCTACAGCTGTTGAATAAAACGAATTATATTCAGGGTGTCACAAACATGTGTAGCGCGCTATGCAGAACCGGATTCTACATACAAAAGTAAATCGAAAATAACTAGTAACATTTTTTTCGGCTTAGTTTAGCCGTAGTCCGACATTTTGTATGTTTTGAATGAAATTAATAATTCAAAAAGTTTTGAGATATCTTTGTGAAACTTGGTATAAACCTTAACTGTTTTCCTCAAAACATTTTCCAAAAATATGTTTTATCCAACTTATCAAATTTTGAAATGGCGGACCATTTAAAATGTTCAAAGTCAAAACTAATGTAATCAAATAGGAATTTGACTTTGAAATATTTAAATGACCGCCATTTTGAAATGTGATAAGTTAGATCAAAAGTACTTGTTGGTAAATGTTATTAAAAACAATTGAGGCTCATACCAAGTTTTACAAAAATATCTCAAACAATTTTCAATTATTAATTATTTTCAAAATTAACAAAATGGCGGATAGTGGCTGAACTAAGCCGAAATAAAAAAAATGTTACTCGACATTTTCGACTTACTTTTGTATGTAGAATCCGGTTCTACATAGCGCGCTACACATCTTCGTGACACCAAGCCACAAAGTTACACTAACAGGTCAAACAACTTCTTATTTTGGGCGCCTGAACAGGGTACGCTTAAAACAAATTTTCTATGCATGATATTTGTATTTACTTTTATTTTATTATCAAGTCATCGTTATTACCTTTAGATAAATAAAGGTTTGAAGTTATATTAAAAACGTAAATTCAGTCTCCTGGTCCATTCAGCTTGGTGCAAATGGGCGACACACGCACAGTTTCAGATCGATGACAAACCCTCTCAACAGCATCTTCTGCTAAAGATTCAGTTCTGTAATCATCAAACATACTTACCATACATCCAGGAGCTGCAGACTCCGGATCACCTCCGGGTCGGAATCCATGGCTGCTACATACTACTACATGACACCAGACAGTGAACCCGGCAAGCCGTGACGTAAGGTGCTATACCCACTATCTTACCATCTGCACAGTGCTGGGTTATGGCTATTGACTCCAAGACGAATGTGTATGGCCGTCTGTCCTGATAACCTACATTTGCACAACCATTATTACTTGAATGTTTGCCTTCTGTTTTCTTGTGGTTGAACGTAGAATTCTTCGAGGTTAAATATTGTTTGGATTTTTATAGACAGATGGTAGGTATTTTGGGTGTTTTATGCGTGTGCTTTGCCGAGAGTCTAACATAAGTCTCGGAATTTGGAAAAGGTAGTTTAGATATTTTAATGAGGAGATTAAAGCACATCATCTTAAAGTGCGTAGTAGGGGCGTTAAAAATGATTAGTTCGGCAAATAAATGTACAGTGATGTAGTCCATCGGCGTAAAACAATTATACGTAGATTATATAATTTAGCTCTTCCTGTTTACACCGCGTCAAAACATCGAAAAAAATAAGCTTTATATTTCGGTCTTGCTGTGAAACACCATCTTCAGTCACTGATTGGCTGAAACTCAGCTACTACAGGCTGAGAACCGTCCATTTGAACAGAGATGACTGTCGATGTTCTCATTGGCTGTAACACTATCGAACAGACTTCTTCAGGACTGGTTGTAGATTATAAATTTTTGAGCAGCTATGAGAACTCGTATCGCATTTTTACTCGGGCTTATTAATTGTTTTATAAGAGCCAAAATTTCAAAGAATAAGTATTTTTTACGGGAACTGTCTATGTGATGACTTTTTGTATGTATCTTGTCAAAAGGGTGAATTTGAGCCAATTATTTTAATATTCTACTTTTTAATGGAGATCTTCGTCCCGAAATTAAAAGCAGATTTTCCAAATTTGTTTAAAGAAACATACACAAATAAAAAAACAGAAATACGTGAGTTTGACAGTATATCTAACAACAGTACAAAGTTATATCTAAAATTAAGTTAAAAGTATCAAATAATGTGGAATTTCATAGCGAAAGTAAAGGAATAACTCGAAACATTCATAAATTTGTTCATATTACAAATTCCTCTGAAGTGAGCAATGTAGTTTTGATTAACTCGTGCTTCTAACAATGTCAACCATTTAATTTAGGCGTGTAATTCCCGGATTGTGACCGTTTTAAGAGCATTTAGTTAGTGACAAATGAAATTCCGTTGTTTAATTTTAGTTTACATTTCACGAAGCATTGTCAGCTCAATCAGAGGATAGTAGCAATTATGCTCATTCTGATGTAGGTTATAATAGTTTCAGCTCAAAACGCGCAAACACGTAAAGATTGACCATACAACATTCCATCTTGAATTCCATCTTTGGGCTAATACTAATTTCTGACAAATCTCATTGTAACTCTCTAATCAGAAATATAAACACAGAAACATAGCCGAGGCATAGTCACAAGCGCTGACGTGAATCCTAGCGAATTTCATGTAAACGGTGATTATTAACAGAGGAAGTTCCCTTTGGGGTGGGGAAGACGCTAACAGCTTCGTAACGCCTGTGGAAAAAGAGCACGAAATTCGGCCGAAGCAAGGCTGTGAGTGGAGCAAATTAGCGTAAAAATTAATGAAGAATATAATTAGTTGTAAAGAAAATTCGCTTTCTTCAAGCCAGCAGCGTTTCAACGTGTCGTTCTGGATTTACTTTTTCTATACACCCAATAGCTTTACAAACTAAAGTTTTCATTCAATATTTTACTTGTGATTTTTGCCGATAAGTAGATACATAGTTCATGCTAAAAATTACAATGTTTTCACTAAACTTTAATTTACACTATCTTGTTCATACTCACAGTCTTGCTGTAAGTCTCCTAACTTTACTGGCATGGGTCTCTGGTAGTTCCTCCTCCTCTGAAAACACTTCCGGTTCCTCATTTTCCTGCGGAATCGATTCAACTTCTTCTTCTTCTTCGTCAGAGTAAGTTTCTTCGAAATCATCTTCTTCCAGCATCCCTTCAACCTCTCGTCACGTTCGATTGCCGATCTATCTTCCCAGTATCTCAGTTCAAAGCTCAACTGTCTCAGTCCATGTAAGTTTCAATTTAACACTGACTCAGTCACTGAACGTCTAACCACAGTGTCGTGATCGCACTGTCCTATGTAGTTGCTAACAATGTTTCACTCTGTAGTTAACTGTACTTAGCTCAAATTGTTGTTGTTGTTGTAACACAGTGCTGAATGTTGTTGTAAATCACCACACGAGGATTCTCTTTGTGGTGTAGCTGTCAATAATTGGTGTGTCGCTGCGTGTGCGTCTAAATAATTATCTTTTAACTATCCTTTAGCCCACTTTTGGCAATGCGCCTCATAGGTATTATCCCCAAGGGCTTATAAACCAGAGCCGGACTTATGCCAACTGCCGGTTCCGGTCCACTAAAGGTGGACAGTGCTCCCCTCCTTGCGAGGAGGTCTGCCTTCTCGTTACCCAAGAAACCCCGATGTCCTGAGATCCGTTTTAGAATCTTGTTGAACAGTATTTAATCTAGAATGGTAATTTAATCTACATTGTAGTAAAATGAGTGGAAAACGGAACTGGGTGCCTAGAAATTTTCACTAGAAATTTCATCCAACCATTAATTACTGCTCTCCAAAATGTTTAGCAAAATAGGCAATGGCTTAAAACTATAAGAGCTAAACCAAAAATATACCAATTGGACAAAGTGTTTAGAAATTGTATTCTGTACTAACGGTTCAGATTCAAAATCAAATCGCTGGTTTGGCTGCTAGAAACGAAAATCAAAATCAAAAACGTACTTGACTGTGGTGCCTACAGTCTAAAGAAACGCTGAGTTTCCAGGTCTTGTAGTTTTGGCTCAGCGATGATGAGCGAGTCAGTCAGTCAGGACAAAGCCTTTGATAAATATAGAAGATTATCTTATTTATAACCGTCACTTCCTAAATAACTGTTTTGGTTTTTTCAGGTTTGTGTTAAGCACTCATTTTAAACTAAGCATTATAGTTTACCATGATCAATAATAACGCAAATAATACATATTTTCCTTCAAGTTCAATTTTCTTTTTCTCAACATGTTATTCCAAACTGATATGATCGTCTCAGTCGTCTTTCTATAAGCTGAACCTAGAAGGAAGTGGCTGTTCTGTTTATAGCAATGTGAGGATTAAACTAATAAATCGTGTTTATGAGACTGTAAAAGTGTATCCCAGCCTTATTGCGTGTTCTGTGTTGTATAAAGTAAACGCTGTAAAGAGTCCTGATGCGCAGATGCCAGTTTGAGTTCTTTTGTTGTTTTATATTCCTCAATAAATGCATCATTCCTGTGATATTAACTTAGGTTATGAGTGTTAAATTTGTTATAGAATATTCGCGTGGCTTGGTATGTCTCATTAACCATTTTTGTAATAAAATGTGTTTATCTTTGAACGAGATTTTAAAACGTGTGTGTAGTTAATAGTGTGTGTCTGCATGGTGGCTATCTAGGATTTTTAATTGCTGAGTAATGAGTTTTTAAAGGGTTATGGGATCGTTGGAAAAATATTCGCATAATCGGGCAACACAAAGCTGTTTTGTTAGGGTTGTTATCCCTTGGCCTAAGGGTAGTAATTATCGCGCCTATATTGGCACGTTGTGGTAAACCGCTTAGCACATCGCCAAGAGTATCACAACGGACAAAAGCTAAATCTACTAAACCTACTCTTTAGAGACCGGGTTCGATTCCCGGTTTGGTCCACACATCTTCAAATTTCATTAGTAATAAAACTACTCTTTAGGTACGCGTCTTTCAGTTTCTAGTAGGAATCAGGGTGAGGTTTATAAGGAGTCAGTGACTACAAAAATATCCTTTATGGCATGTGCTACACAAAATTAAGAGCTTTGTACGTTGAAATAAATGCCACAAATTGCTGTCGAAAAGGATTACTTATAGAAAAATGGCAGCGGTTTAAAGTTTAAGAAGGTTAAATTTATAAACGAAGCCAGTTTAGCAAAGTGAAACGATTAACCAATTAAAAACGTGTTCCGGGGGTCAGGATCGGTGTTCATTTCACGGTCCCGGTTTGGGTCTTACCATGCTGACGGCATGAATATCCCAATTTTCTAAATTAAATTATAAAAAGCTCAATTACTTACTCAATGATTACAGTCTGACGCTCAAAAATCTCAACCTCTAGCGGCTTCTCCTTCTTCTTCTTGACGTTAGACTTGCGTCTCTTGGCCAGGAACGCGGGTACCATGGACGGCCTCCTGCAGTGAGGGATGACGGACATCCTGCGACTCCTAGGGGGCGGCTCCTCCGGCACCGTCAGCAGATCTTTCTCCTTCTCCTTCTCCCGGTCCTGATCCTGCAGCTGGTGGATGATGTCCTCGAACCTCTCGGAAGGCTTGTTGTTGCTGAAGTGCAGCATGAGGAGTCTGCTGGGGGTCCAGGCTAGTTTGGGGGTTCTAGGGTGCCGGTTCGGGGTGTCGGACCGGCAGTAACATAGGATGTTGCAAGTAGCTTTGGCAACATTCTTTAGCTTGTCCGGCTGCCAGTGGGAGGTTTTTGCCTTCTCGTGCTCACACATGTTTGCTTCTTTGAAATTTATAAAGGTTTTTAAACTGGTCACTTTCAATTTTCCTATTTTTGATATTAAGTTAGGTTAGACTACCTTGAAAAGTTGAAGTAAAAGCTTGGGAAAATTGATCTTCCGTCATCGTTCAACATCTAAGACTCAGGTTTAGTTTTAACAAATTCAATGATTTCAGCTCAAAAAATTCCTAGCAAACCTAATTACGTAGTTACATGCTAATGCGTTTTCATATAAATATCAATTTTCTTGGTCATTTGAATTTACGAAAAAATGTTTGTACAACCCCTTGAATCAAAATTTAATTTTCAAAAACACCGTCCGTTCAAAACTTTATGTTATTACAGTATTAAGTACAAAATCTAATTTCAATTTTCTTACACCCGAGATGAAGTTGTAACAGATTTAAACCTAACCACTTAAATCAGGGACGTTTCGGTGTTGGACCAATATGAAACGAAATCAAACATGTCTTTATTGAAGCGATGTTAGGACTCTCTTACACTTATCTTATCCACACTATATTATATCTTATCTGATGATAAAACCCTATAAAACCACAAAACCGTGCCCACGGTCACAGGGCTCGCACGACGAAGCACTTTGCACAAGTAGAGCGACCGCAGTGTTTGGCGAAGATAACCTAGGTCCTGACTGACGTACACGCCACCTCTCACATATCCTGCTCTAATGTCTATCAGACGAACACGTCAGGAAATGATCCTGCCAAGACACAGTCACGAGAATACACAAATGTCAGAAAGCTATTTCAGTCAAGACTTTTTCTGATCGATGTCAAAGCAGTTGAAATCGTGTGTTATCTCGTCTCGGACTTTCTTCGATATCCGAGGGCGGGCAGTAGGGGGAATAAAAATAGACGAGTTATGGCCGCGGGTTTGTAAAACGTCACTCAATTCGGAGAAACTATTATTTTTTCTTAAAAGTCAAGTATGAAATAATATTGTATACATGTCGAATAAATATATTTTCATATGTATAATTATTTTCAATAGAACTTTGTGGAGCTGATACGAGGAAGTTCCTGATATAAACCCATAATTTTGAAATCACTGCAATCTCATACATTTGTCGATTCGATTATCCCAATATGTTCGATATGTACAGTATTAGGTTTCTTTTGTATCTTAAACACAAAGGATGGTAAATGCAGTACTGCTCGAGTGAGTGACTTTAAACTCACAACTATATAATCTAGTTCTTCCGGTTCACACCGCGTCAAAACATCACCATAATTAGCTTGAAATATTTCGGTCTCGCTGTGGAGTACCGTCTTCAGTCACTGATTGGCTGAAGGTGTCCTTACTCCAATGGAGGGTTGGCAGCTCTGTGGCCAACAGGATAGCAGACAGCAAGTTTCAGCCAATTATTGGCTGAAGATAGTACTCCACAGAGATACCGAAAATTTCAAGCTAATTATAATGATGTTTTGACACGTTGTGAACCGGAAGAATTAGATTTAAACTCGCACTTAACGGTGAATCTTGGTGTTCTACTGGGCTCCGTTTAGGACCAATTCAATTTTAGTCATGTTTAAAAACCTGTTTGGGATTAGGAACATATTTGCAGTTGGCGCCACCCTATACATAAATAGAAAGACACCAGTAAAAACAAATGCTATTGCAGCTCATGGTGGAGTTAAAATACTCGTAATTGCACCATGGTGCAGCCAACCTTTTCTCTGAAACTAAATGGAGATTTTAAATATATCTGCTCAGCATATTTGAAACCCAAATAAATTAACTACCCTCCCATTAAAAAATAACTCGCTCCAATTGAGAACAAACCCCAATCAATTACTAAAGTCTAGGTAATTAACAGGTAATAATTGGTAATCAACTATTAACTTATCCTACAGCACGAACAAATATATTCAAACTACATGAAACTTCCATTAACGCGTTTAAATTATTTATTGTTTAAAAGCCCTAGTTAAATTGTTTATTGAAAACTAAGTAATTAAATTGTTTATAGATGATTACTATCCAAACACACGTTGAGGACAAATATTACGTACATTAGACGGTTTTTATAAGTCAATAATCTCGTATAGGCGTTAATAATTGTAGGTATAAAGTTAGTACAGTAACTTCAGCTCAGTAACGGGCCATAAAGTTGTAAAGTAAAGTTGTAAAGGCGTAAGGTGATAAGCGTAGGTCTATTGTTACGTAACGAGATTATACAACTTTCCATAATGTTGAAGGTTTTAATATTTTATGAACAATGTGCGATAATTTACGAACTTTTCCCGGAAATCGCTATTCACCGAATAAACGTTTTGTGCGAGGTTATCTCAGTTTTGTTTTATATTGTTGTATTATATTGTGTTTAGTATCATTTATGTAGTTCAAATTATAGTCGAACACTGAACAAGTAAGGTTGAAATATCGATGCCATAAGCCAAGGGTGATTTCCATTGGTGAAGCTCCAAGGCCGAAGGCCAATGGGAGACATCTATAATCTATGCAAAACCGAGACAGAAGGCCGAGGAAAAGTGCATGAGGGCCGAGAGTTTCAACAAAGAGTATTAAACTAACTATTAGGCTTTTGCGGCAGGTGTCACAACTATAATATAGTTCTTCCGGTTCACACCGCGTCCAAACTTCGTGATTAGGTTGAGATATTTCGGTCTCGCTGTGGAGTGCCATCTTCAGTTACTGTTTGGCTGAAACTGGTTTGGCAGATGGTACTCCACAGCGAGACCGAAATATTTCAACCTAACTACGAAGTTTTGACGCGGTGTGAACCAGAAGAACTAGATTAAAGAATATTAAGGCACTGAGGAAAAGAACTAAGACAATATCGTTCTCTAGTACCAAGGTCAAAAAGCGAGGTGTAATCATGTTCTTAGTTCCAGTATGTTTTCTAAAGTTGAAATTGGGTACGGACGTTTTCAACCAAGTATTACATTTTTCCAAGCACTTCATGATGAAATTAAATTATTGCGAGACTCAACAAGTGTTAAATCTAAATTAAAACTATTTAGATTAGATTAAGTAGATCGAGTAGTGAACCAGTTGTACGTCAACCAAAGGTTTATTGTACTGCCCCGGTTATCTTAGCCTGGAAGACCAATCCCTGTGGGACCACAAAGCTTCAAGGTGACTTCTCCAAGCTCAGACAAGTGAACTTCATCCCAATTACGCCCCTCTAGTAGACATCTTCTCCTAATCTCCAGAGAGGGACATTCTAATAGGATGTGCCTAGCAGTTTCTATAGCCCGCTCACAGAGTCTACATAGAGTATTACCATTATGCAACCCCAATTTCTGTAAATGATGCCTGAAACTATTTACTCATGCAAGATCGTGAGTCAGAAAGAATAAAAAAAAAGTGGAAATACCTGACATCCACGAGGGGGTAGTACGCCGGTAGTTTCTTGGCGGGACGGGAACGGGGCCGTGGGGAGCAAAACGGGAGCTCGGGGACTCCGTCAAGAGTAGAAGACACAGACACATTGTCATCAAACCTCATCTTGAGAACGGACTCCAGCCACCGTTTCATATCTTTATCCATGTTCAAACTTTACAAATGAGGTGGACTTTTTGAAGAATACGCTTCAGAAATGTCTGTGGTCTGCAGTGAACTGAAAATCGCCACAAGAGGGTCTCGCTGAGAAATCTCACGATTAGAAACAACTGTTCACTGCAGAAGGCAACACGGATTCATTTTCTCAGTGGTTTGTTCTAATCAAGAATCTGTCACTTTAGAAGGTGTGCGTGATAAGGAGGGAAATCAATCTAAATAGTTTTAGCTGGCTAAACGTTGACTAGAAATTGAAATCATTTGTAGCTAAATTCAGGTAGTGAGGGTTTTAAATCTAATGTTTGGTCGATATTCCTTTAAATTAATTGATGGTTTTGAAATCTTTAGATTAAAACTATAAGGGTTGGAAAAAGGAAACCACTTGGTAATTACATTAAGTCCAATTGTTCACTTAAGAAATCAATCGCTCTGATGATAATGAGATTTTCTTTTTCATTTGCCTCACGTTTATTTCTGGCTCCTTTCTGTCAGTTAAACAGAAAATTATTCTTGTTCTTACTTGGTTTAACCGTAACCCATATTAAAAGTCTGGCAACTATTCTGGCAACTATCTAGTAATTTATATTGGTAATGTGTCAGTTCTAGAGGTATGTTAATTGGCACTGTAAATATTATGAAATCAACACTGTTAATAGTTAATACTGTACAATCAGGAAAACATCTTTTCAATCGCTAAACGGATTTTAACCTTTCATAACTGTTAAAGAAAAGAAATCCACAACCCTTTCTTCGAATTTCGGTCGAGCGTTTGGTAATCTTCGAATTTTGTGTTGGTTCATCATAAATAAATAAATATTTTATTGAATTGACATGTTTACAAGCATGTATCTCAATCGTCCACTATTTGATATAACATATTGCATTCATCCACATTTAGATCCCTTTCAAACATACATAACTAACATTCTCATTACTCGTATTTCCATTTACTCGAATTTTTCCAGTCCTACCCCTGTTAGTCTGGTTCTCCAATATCCCAATTGTAAGCCAAAAACTCGTTTGAACTGTAAAATGCTTCTGCGACCAAAACTGGTTTTAGACGAGCGTTGAAAGCCTTTCGCTCTGTAGCACTATTTATCGAATTTGGAAGGCTATTGACGAACTGAACTCCTGCCTGTGAGGGCAAACGTTCATGAACCATCGTTCTGTGTCTCCCAGTTCGATAGTTCTCCCTGTTTCTGGTTTCGTAAGAGTGTACACCAATTCCTCTTACAAGGTCGCTTTTACATTTGAAAAAGAACACGTTAATAAAATGTAGAGACAGGGTAAAGTCAAGTTAATTTTAAATGCTGGTCTGCACGATTCTCTCCATTGCAGTTTGGCGATTGTTCGCACTGCTTGTTTTTGAATAATGAACCCCATGGAAAAGTTTGTGCTTGAGCAGCCTCCCCACAACGTTAGTACTGTCAAAATTATATCAGCTGTTAAAAACTCGTAAATTAAATTGTATAACTACTACAGAAAGATACCACAATATCAAATAATAAACTCCTAATGAACATGATTTTGAAAAGTAAATTCTTTAAAATCGCTCGACTATGTGGGAAGGAGTTCCAGAAAAGGATTTTCATCGCAGGGATACAATGAAATGAAGTTAGTGTCCGTGAACGCTGTTTTAAACTCAGATTCAAACAGTGGAACCGGGAAAGTAAACAAACCTTTTCACAAACCAAACTTCATGCAAAATCAATATTGCATACTCGGCAATAAATTGTTTCCATCGATGTAAAAAGGTAGTCTTAGTCTTAGATAATCCTTTGTTGTAAAGTTTTCTAAGTAAAGCCTTTGTACGCATAGAGTAAATGTTGTAAACTGGACTTATAGAAAAGTTATGACGTTTAATAATGTATTTATTTGCATTAGACAACAATGTTGAAATTAAAAATCAAATAAGTTTTTAGTTGTGGTGATATAGTATAGAGAAGTTAGGACTGTAAGGTTTGACTACAATTTTTTGGTAAAGACTGTTGAATCATTTCAAGTGTATTTATGTCCTGTTTTATTAAAATATTTGGTTTCTAAAATATTTCATATCTAAGTAATGTCGTGATGCTTTCAACACTTGAAGCATCAACTTTAAGAACTAGGAAGGAATAACAAATCACACAAATTGTCAAAAACATTGTTCAATGTGTTGATAAGATAAAAAACTATACTGAAAATACAAAATTGGTGGCTGGTGGCCAATTAAAATACACACACTCATATAACTCACCATTTCCACTTGTTTTGACTCAAGGAACAATATCCTGAAGTTTGGACTAGTAATTTAGGGACACCCTGTATACCAGGTATAGTGGTATTTGATTATATTTGAAAGCGTATTTACAAAATTCTTAAAAATTAAGTTGTCCTAAAACTGTACCTTGTTATTTAGTATTATAAATTATTCTACTATACGGGGTTAGTTTTGAATGTCCCTCCCACCTTACCTTTTGAAATGGATATCTTTCTAAAACCTCTAAAGGAAATGTTTTTATCCAATTCTAAAGTTTGTTTTGAAATTCCGGGTGATTACAAATAAAATAGACAGATTGGATAGCTTGTGGAAAATTTATTATTTAACATTTTAGATCATTACTTACATGATTCTATAGAGGAATTCTTTAAGTTTTCATTGAAAATATTTATTCCCGTTACTGATGGTTCGTGGAAGAAGAACGGCCCTTAAACCATTTCACAAGATAAAGCGCAAAACACGTTCACTTTAAGAGAATCACGTATATGCTGTATATGATGTACAGTATCTCTTAAATGTTCCATTCCCAATAATCATACTATGTCTATTAACTTTTCCACTAATGTTCCACGATTTAACAATGTGTCGACATTTTCAACAATGTTGCATTTCCTGACAAAACGTTTTACACTACGTACAACTTTATCATTGTCATTTAAGCTTTATGCTAACTGTTTATTTATAAGGTGTCATTTTCAAACGTTCCACCACTATTTGTACCAACATAAACTTAAGAAACTCCCCACAAACCTATATCATTTACAATGTTGGAATACCCCAGCTTAATTTTGTAGAGGCTATCTATGTCTATCTCATTTGTAATCACCCGGTACTTTACGAGTTTAATTTGAACACATATTCAACGACGCAAAAAATAATTTTATCTTGACTCAAAAATGTTTAATTTTTATTACCATAGTTCTCCTTGAAGGTGGTCTCTGTCCTACTAAAAGCAAGCTATATGTATAACAGAATATTGACTTTAGATCAATAATAAAGGCTTTAATATCTAGTGGGTAATACAATGCAGGTAGCGCCTGCAAGAATCAAGAGGCAATTCCCGCATTACTTGCGTGTACCTGGATTGCCTCTCAGCGCCGTAATGTCCAGTGTCCCATGAAGAAGTTCCACAGTGTGCTGATACTACTAGTGTAGCTGTGTACACTTGGCTTAACAGTACTTTTTAGCGAACTTTCTTTGGAAAAATGAGATATTCTTGCCGTCAGGATGGTATGAACCCTGGATTATGAAATGAGACCGATTATTGACTGGGACTCGTGGCGCGGTCCTGTAATCCAGCTTCATGGAGGTCAGGTTTTGAGGATGATATTTCCAATCACTGTTTCCAAAAAATCTTATATAATTTAAGTAGGCTGAGAGTCCTTTGACTGTTAACTGTCTAGCTAAGAATAAAGTAGGTATATAGGTCCAGTTAGGTATATAGGTATATAGGTTAGTATATATAGGTCTAAAGTGGCTCAGATAATCTCAGTGATCATCTGATGATACCCGCATCAACTCCCCCCATCTTTAGACATATCAGACCATCACCTGCGTGGTTCGGAAGTCACGTTAAGCCGTTGGTCCTTGTATTTCCATTGGTCATTGGGTTAGTAATTAATGACCCATTCTAAGGAAGAGTCGGCTTTAGTTTGTAACAAGACTACACCTCATAACTCATTACTACCTCTCATCAAACTCATCCTTCACCACATGTTTGCCTTAAAATCAGTAGGCTAATACCCTAATGAGAGTGGTCGTCATCTCAAATAGTGATTTAGTGATTCTAGCCGTCAGCATGGTATGAATTCTGGAATACTCGTATGAAATGAGCACCGATCCTGACCCCCAGAACACGTTTGAGTATCGTTTACAGTTTTACAACCTACACGTTTTCAGGTTTAAAATGCCACATTTCACACACAACTTTTGATGAGTTTTCTCAAAAATCAACACTGGAAAACATCATAATTCTACAACATAATCCCATAGAGTATTTTGAAGAAAAATATATGATTAAAAACAATAATTGTACGTTACACTTTAAACCTGATTTCTTGTAATCTATAAAAGGGTATCCCAAAAAAATTAGTCGAGATAAAAGATGTGTCTTTAGGTCATTGAATTTGTATTAAAATTCCCTTTCTTTTGAGGTACCACAAGGGAGAAGGTTTTGTATTGAAAAATTCGGGGGCCCTTCTACGGGTTTTTGAGTGGGTGACACAGAGTACGTCAAAACAAACTTTAGAACTGTATAAAAACATTCTTCAAAGGCTTTTAAAAATATTTCCTTTTCAAAAGTTAAGGTGAAGGAGGCATTTAAAACCCACCCTGTATGAAATTGAAAAGTCCTGGTAGGCTTAGATTTGCCTCAAGACATAAAATTATTATCTTGCAAGCAATGTTGAGGATGACCTTGCAAAGCTCTTTAAAGATATCGATATTCTTGAAATATATCTTGACAACTATGGTTAGCCTCTATAGTCCATCCGTCAATAGAAGTAATTAACTTTGAAACCTGACCTCGACCTCCCGCCTTTGTTATTTCTCTATTTATTTTAGTCCTAACCTTGTTCTAGTTTTTCTTATTGGGGATTTATTTCACATAGTTTCAAAGACTAAGATAGTCTTTTAATAACTTTGTCCAATCTTCACTTGGAGTATAGTGTTCGTTTCTTTAGATTTCCTTGTAACATAATCCTTATGACTAGCAGTTAGTTCCCATTAAAAGGTACAATTTATTGCAATTCTAACACTTTTATTTATAATTTAACACCTGCAAGAACCAATACATTGGGAAAGCTGGAAGCCACTTAGGATAAGAATGACAGGACATCGGTTCATCGTGTTATAAAAAGTTATAAGCCAGTGAGTGGCAAACGATAAAAATGAATTTGAAGACTGATATAAGCTAAATGGTCTGAAAAGAAGGTTTCGGAATACAAACACTATAAATCACTATTTGAGATGCCGAACACTCTCATGAGGGTATTTTAAGGCAAATGTGTGGTGAAGGATGAGTGTGATGAGTGGTAGTAATGAGTTATGAGGTGTAACCTTGTAACAAACTAAGGTCGACTCTTCCTTAGAATGGGTCATTAATTAATAGCCCAATGGCCAATGGAAATACAACGGCTTAACGTGACTTCCGAACCACGCAGGTGATAATCTGATATGTCTAAACGATGGTGGGAGTTGATGCGGGTATCATCAGATGATCACTGAGACTATCTGAGCCGCTTTAGACCTATATCATCCTCAAATCCTGACCTCCATGAAGGTGAATTACAGGACCACGGTTGGTCTGAAAAAAAGGTTCCAGAAGACAAAAACAATCAGCTGAACAAACTAATCCGACGAGTATTTGCTTTTAACAATTTTAAAATAAAGTTCGCCAACCAAAAGTCTGATACACCTTTTTGAATTGTGACTAATGATTGTCGTATATCCGATTTTTCTTGTGGCAAGTCTCTTGAAATCTTTATTTAAACTACCTTGCCTATGAAAATAGTCACATCCCGCATCGCATGCCACGTCATAGAGCATACCAAGCGAGCGTAATTACGCTTGTGTGATTAAACATGAATTCTTTGTCAAGGCACAGAGTCAGAATCTGATGCAACGTAGTTAAGTGAGCCGTTGCGTGAGATACAAACAACTAGGTCGACGTCTTAACATGTTGTACCAGATTTCTTGTTACGTCTAGTAAGTAAAGTAAATTTCATTTATTTTTCTTGTTGGTAACTTTCTATCGTATTTTCTTTTGAAGATATTCAACCCGTCAGCATTGTAGACCCAGGACCGTGAAATGAGCACCGATCCTGACTCACAGAACACGTTTTGAGATTTTTTCACACTTAATATACATATATGTATATATTTTATCAGGTGTGGGTTTTCACCAAATTTGGTCCAAATGTATATTTTGTAAATATCTCGCTCAAGTTCGTTAAACAGCAAAATCGGACTACCGGAACAATCTTTTGAGGTGGGGAATATTTCGCAAAAAATGTTTTAATGATCTAAAAACAGTAAATTGTGTTCTATTTTTATGAAGTTTGATATAAATATGTACTTTCGTGCTATACATAAATATACCAAAAAAAATGGAAATCCATGAAGTCGTTTCAAAATTGCGGAGAACACGTAGGTCTGAGGCCGAAGGCCGAAGCGAGTGTGTCAATTGAGCAAATTAGAGTAACAAATCAGAAAGGTAATTCGATTCACTCATGCAAGCGGCGCTAAAGTGCTTAGCTGCGTGTCGGCCTGGTTTTGTATATTATATAATACTTTGTATTTTTTCAATGTAAACTAATGATGAACTTTCGGATAAGATTGTTTCAAGGGAAACAGAAGAAGTGCAATAGTTTTTGATCGGCTTGAACTCTGTTTGTGGCGCATCTCTTCCACTGTCGTGTGTTTGTAGTTGAGTAGTGTTCTGCAATTTCGCAAACCGATCGCCCTTGAGCCGGTCCCTTGTTTACAGAACTAATGGTATTGTCTGGGTTCTATAAACTGATCCGTGGTATCCGACTACACTCTGAATAAACTGGGTCAGCCTCGTGGAATCGCAGCTTTGTTGTGAAATCAACAATTGTTGTTCTTCAACATTTCCCTACCACCCACCTTACCCCACGTTCTCTATGCCTTTCACCACCTTTATATTTTGAAAACGAAAAGTGAAACATAGACTACGATTAAAGAAACCGGATCATTTTTATTTTGCGCAACCAATAAATCACTATTTGAGATGCCGACCACTCTCATGAGGGTATTTTAAGGCAAATATGTGGTGAAGGATGAGTGTGATGAGTGGTAGTAATAAGTTATGAGGGTCTTGTTATAAACTTAGGCCGACTCTTCCTTAGAATGGGTCATTAATTAATAGCCCAATGACGAATGGAAATACAAGGACCAATGGCTTAACGTGGGTTCTTAATAACGTTTGGCTTGGACCAAATGTGCAATAGCTATAATCTAGTTCTTCCGGTTCAATCCGCGTCAAACATTGTTACAATTAGCTTGAAATATTTTGGTCTCGCTGTGGAGTACCATCTACAGTCACTGATTGGCTGACACTAAACTACTTGCTGTCTACTATCCTATTGGTCACAGGGCTGCCAACCGTCTCGTGAGCAAATTTTAACGTACACGATTTTATTCGTCACCCGGGAACTGTGCTTTTAATAACCTCTGATTTTAACTTTCGGTTTTTATGAAGAACTAATGACGTCATAATTGTTTTCATAGAATGAGAGCACTCCCACAATATGGCTTTGGGATTATCCATAGATACCCATCTACCTAATTAGTGTGCTATGCTACCGGCCTCTCTTAGTCACCAATAACAGTTTCTTTATTGACTCTAGATAACATACGATTCGAGGTTTTAGAGGACTTTGCAGTCCTAACTTCACCTCGTTAAACAAGACTTGAGAAGTGAAGTGGGCAGAGGATAAGTTATTAGAGCAAGAGAGTTATGAAGCCACTACAATGATGTGAGTTATTGGGGTAAGAAACTGAGTCGTAGGAGTCGGATAACTAGACAGGTAATCTCTGCTAGTGAACGATGTGTAGGAAACCCTTTGAGATTATACGTTAAATAGGAGAGGTTCTAAGATTAATTAAGTTTGTCGAGATTGTTAAGAAAGGTGGTGAAACAAATAAAGGCCAAAGGTGGGTGCAAGCACACGTACAATACATGTACTTTTTTTCATTCCTTTGGTGAGACCGTCTCCAAAGTAGGAGGAGTAAAATGCGATAACTCTAGCCTGAGAATAGACGTTAACTTCAGTTTTATTACTAGGTGAAGGACGTAATAACAATTAACGATGTTTAAAACTATTATTTGTGTAGTTCACTATACCTGGCATAATGTTTGAAGGTGAAATGACTGTCCTTCCTGGTTCCAGGCAGCAGGTCTCCCAAACCCAAGCTACTCTCACACTCTAGGAGCTCTCTACGTGCCACTGTTGCCTCCAGCCACTCCTGCACCTCTTCCACCAGATCCTCCCCTGTCTTCCCACCTGACCGACCTGCAGCAAGTGTACCGGATACTCAAGCTACTCTCACACTCTTGGAGCTCTCTACGTGCCACTGTCGCCTCCAGCCACTCCTGCACCTCCTCCACCAGATCCTCCCCTGTCTTCCCACCTGACCGACCTGCAGCAGATTTACCAGAGGCCAACAGTTCTCAAAGGGATGGTCTCATTTTGTCCTATGACCATTTCTAATCAAGAAAATATCTGACAAGCTTATTTAATAAAAATTTGTTTGAAGCCTGAATCTTCTTAAGACAATTAATATGGTTTCTTAAAAGATTTTAGGGGTTCTATGTTGTTTTAGTAAATAAATATTATTCCTTACTTACCCACCAAGAGATCCATGGTTGACCACAACCCTGCCTCGTTTGAGTCCATTCTCTTCATCTTTCACACACCGGAATCTATAGTAACTTTAAACGTTCTAGAAGGTTAAACTCTAATATTGGAATGGAAAAAAATAAATTTAAAACTCAAATTAACTTATATTGCAATTCTTAATGCGATCATCAATCTTAAAAAAACCTCAAACGCTTGAATTTAAAAAAATTGTCAATATTAATTTATTTAATTTAATTTTTTTACGTTTAAGTAGCAAGCATTGAAATTTAAAAAATAATGTTCATTTTCTGTTTTTAGGTATTTGTGTCTTGTTTTTAAACCTTTCTTAAATCATAAATTAATGAACTTGACGTTTTAAAATCTAATAAACAATAACAGTAAAACTATGATCAAATATTCCCCCTACATCAACACGCCAGACACTCAGAAATCATTTACACGGAACGCCTGCAAGTCCCACCCTCTGTTTCACGACAGACGTGTGTTGTACACGGTGGCGAGAGAATTGAAGGCGTTCAAGCCGGCACCTATTGTACGCCGCGACCTATTGTACTCTGCTGTTGTGTGTTAGTTATAGTTCACACAACTAGGCCACATGTGGCGGAAACTCATCAACTAACATTAGTTCCGGTCTTGTTGTGTGAGGTCGTGTCGATACCTTGTAACAACAAGGTGAATATCAGCTGTTGTCTCGTGACTGGTGTGTGGTGGGGTTGGGGAGAGAAATTGACGTACAATGGTAAGGGGAACGTTAATGAAAATTCAGTTTTGGTGCCTAACGGTTTACATTTCTTAGAAGCTCGAATGATACGTGGGTTTAGCGGAATGTCTTTGAACAATTGAAATATTTATGTTGGGCACTCAAACCCGGGACTATGAAATGCTAGGGCGCGTTTCGAGCATTTTTTCCTACAGATCGCAATTTTAATAAAATTTTGTATAGATTTGTGTTGTTGTAAAAGTCTAGGTCAAGCTCGTTAGCCAGCAATATTGAATTACCGGAAGTAAAAGGTTTTCCATAGTTTTTGAGTGAAGTTTCGGGATCTGGAATCTGACCCCGTCTTCAGGTGAAATCACTCATTCAGCCACTTACCAGCAAGTAACCTTAATTTTTTCCTTCCCCTCTTTTCTTCCCCGTTAATCTTGTTATTGTATAACAGCTAGTGTAGAAAACAATACAACATTTCCAAAAAATACGAAATAAAAATAAAATAGACAAGTCAAGCAGCCCACGGCCAGTAACTGCAGAGGTTGGGACAGGCTACCCCATTGGCTGGCTCGAAACAGTGAACGACCAATCACAGCCGTGAATCAGACTGACCAACAGAGAACACAATAATTCCTATTTATGCACAACTAATGAAAAATAAATTCTTGAAATTGTTCATTAATGAATCTGTTGTGGTTACTTTCCACCTGAAGACGAGGTCAGATTCCAGATCCCAGCAAAACGTCGTGTACTTTTTGTTCACTCAAAAACTATGAAAAGCGTCCGTAATAAATAATGGTTTGATGTCAGGTATTGTAGGCTACCATCTTCAACAACAAACTTCATACAACTTGACTGGGACTCGTGGCGTGGTCCTGTAATCCAGCTTCATGGAGGTCAGGTTTTGAGGATGATATAGGTCTAAAGCGGCTCGGATAGTCTCAGTGATCATCTGATGATATCCGCACCAACTCCCACCATCGTTTAGACCTTATCAGACCATCACCTGCGTGGTTTGGAAGTCACGTTAAGCCGTTGGTCCTTGTATTTCCAGCATTGGTCATTGGGCTATTATTTAATGACTAATTCTAAGGAAGAGTCGGCCTTAGTTTGTAACAAGACTACACCTCATAACTCATTACTACCACTCATCACACTCATCCTTCGACACATACAGCCTTAAAACACCCACATGAGAGTGGTCGGCATCTCAAATAGTGATATAGTTTTTGTTAAAAGCTTTACAACAAAAAGGAATTGACGTTCTCGGTTCTCCCATAACATCGTGAGTTTTATTATGAATTTACCAGCTGTTGTGGTTGTACACGAGCTCACTTGCTATCAGCTGTATAACTCTTTACGTGTGTAGTATAGCTTAGGTTATCTGTTACACGATGATAATGCTGTAATTACTGCTTCTCTCTCTCAGTTTAGTGAAAGTGTAAGTTGAATCACTACATTGGGCAAAGAGGATACGTTCAGGGTAAATATATCTTTTCTTGAACTTTTTGTAACTAGGTACCTCTCATAGTATGTCACAGAGAATGCTACAGTTTTTATATAGTGTGTTTTACTCTTACTGTACAGCCTGTTTTCACATTTCGCCGACAATATTATTTCAAATTGGAGAATATTGTACAGTACTATGTATTTTTAATTATTTTCAATCCAGATTTGGAATGTCTCGTCGAATTACTTACTACTCCTTTTTTTATTGTACTATACTTGTCTCAATCATTAACTACATAATACAGCGTATCCCGCTTGCCGGGCGGTTGTATTTCAATACGGGAGACCCGGGTTCAAGTCCCGGTACGGTCCAAACATTTTGTCTTCAAGTAATAAATGAGCTATATTTAGCGTGTATACAAATTAAGATCTATACAAAGAATACTCTTGCACAGTGGTCAAAATGTACGTGATATTATTAAAAACAGTTCTGTAGTAATAAAAGACTAATTGAGCTAATAAACTACCTTGCACAAAATTTAGAGAACCCGTGGCGGGTTGGAATCGTTCGCGACTCCATCGGGCGCGGGTTTGATCCCCGCAGTCACCACTTACATTTTGTAGTGTGACTATGTAGCAACGCTAGGTAAAGGTCGAAGTTTAGTGGTAAAGATGACGATGGTAGGCCTCGTTAAACAAGACAAACTTTATTTTCTGACTAGCAATGTGTGTGAAGTTTTTTTTTTATGTCAGTATTGAATCAGCTGATATTTTCAATGGTAAGCAATGTTGACATGCTGAAAGCTTTACACACATGGTTAGTAGTAACTTCTAAGTCGCAATATGTGACAGGGCCCTAAGGAAAGAAAAGAAGTTGTTCGATTTTCACTTACGTTGTCCATAGTTGCTTGTATGCTCACTAGCGGCAGCACGTTCTAGGGGTTGGATATCGCTCACAATAGATTCAAAAATGAAAGAAATGTTAAATTTTTAACTTTTAAGTTTAAATTAACTACAAATAAATTTGCATTTTATAAATTATAAATTTGCATAAATTTGTATTTTTTATTTTGTGCATTTTATCATGGTGCATTAAATTTGTGTCGTTGCATGACAGTTAAAAGTATACTTTATGTACAATTGAAATCATGGACATCATTTTTAATAACCCAATATATACTTACAAAAGATTTACTTTGATGCCTTGTCATTAATACATTATAGCTGTTTTATCATAATACATATATAAATTAAAATGATGAAATGTTCCAAGTATTTTTGGTTACTAAAGTTGAAATATTACTGCGGATACTTTTCATCGTTAGTGAAGGCAAGATTAGCACTTTTAATCTAATTCTTGCGGTTCACACCACGTCCACACTTCATAATTAGGTAGGGATATTACGCTGTGGAGTACCATCTTCAGTCACTGATTGACTGAAACCTAGATGAGAAGAACAAAATGAACTACAGGCAAACCTAGATAATGTGTGTATCTTTCATTTACGAGTTGTTTCGTCAAAATTGCATTGAAACTCAAACGGATGAAAGTGTCCATTTTATTTCTCGCAAACCTCTGCGACGACGCTCTCCCGAGCAGGTAAGGCTCTCCTTAATCTGTTGAAAAATTACTGCTCTTCTACAGTTTAAAGCCGGCATCAGGACATCCACACGTACAATACCAGGCATGGGGAAAATTTCAGCCTACCTCTCCACCGGAAGAAGATATTTGAGAAGAAGCCTACGGAACATTCTGCCACAGGAAATCAAGAGGTCAAGTCCTGAAGCCCTGAAGACTCGTGTCAAGGACTAGTTATTGGACAAACCTTTTTATAGGATAGAGGAGTTCCTGGACCGGCCAAACTATAAAACTGTTTGTTAAGCAAGCAAACGTCAAGATTGATATATGTAATTGACACCTTTTCAGGTTTGTAGATCTCGAAATAAAGTTTTCTCTCTCTCTAAATGTTGCCAAGAGCTGATCACGTGATGCATATCAAAGCTGAATGCAGCGGATGGGCTCTGTCTGGAACACACAATGAAGTGCAGGGGGTTCACTGCCAATACTTCAACGTGCTGAGAAATCCAAACCTCCTCGTGCACTTGTTGCTTGAATACAAACATTGTACAGACTGTATGTAGCAAGTATGAGGAGTCGAATTGTTCAGGGAAGTCTAAGTTGTAAATATTTCTTGAACCGTACAGAGACTATTTAGACAAGTAGTGATTAATCATTGCCACACCGAAGACGTATGCAAAAAGTAACTGTTAAATAACAGTGATTGTGCGGGAACTGGAGGCAGAGCGGCCTTCAAGTGTCAAGCCGTCCTGAAGGTCTGCGGAGCGGTCTGGGAGACCTGCATCTGTCTTGACTGCAGACTGCAGAGTCCCAAGGACCGGTTCAGAAACAGTGTTGCAGACAATTATGCAGGTCTCTCCTCTCTCTCGTAGAAACTATCCAGAGGATAAGAGAGTAGGCTTGCAAGTGTTTGTTACGCTTTGGCTGCGCAGAAGGGGCAGAAAAGGTGGCAATGTATGTAAGGATATATAATTTTAAACTTGGTATATAAACACAAACAATCCAATAAAACCTTTATAGTTGGCGAGGCCTTTTGAGAACCATGTTTCCATCTACAGACCATAACATCTACAGTGTGATGGTCTTAAGATGGAAACATTGTTCTAGAATGGCCTCACCAACTATAAAAGTGTTTTATTGGGTCGTTTGTCTTTCTTTCAAGTTTAAAATATACATACTATCCGGATTCGTGATCCGTGATGTTTAGCGGATCCGTGGCGGATTGGTACCTCGCGACTCTGGAGCTCATCACTCTGGTGGGCGCGGGTTCGATCCCCGCAGTCATCACTTACATTTGAAATGTGACTATACGGTGACGCTAGGTAAAGGTCGAGGTTGAAAGGTAGAGAGGACTTTGTAGTCCTAACTTCGCTTCGTTAAACAAGACGAAGTTTACCTTTACCTTTTACCATGCTTATTCAAGGTTAATTTATAAGTATGTATGTCTTAGTCATCACAGACTGATGTATTCCAACTTATTTTAACTAAGCAGGTTACGTAAAAGATTCAATAACTTCAAAACAGGAAAATGTAGTGAAACAGCTTGCGTAAAATAAACATATAAACGATTAACTAAGGCGTAGTACTTATCTTGTATTAATTGTGTATTCATACTCAATTGTTGGCGATGAATTTAATTACCAGCTCATGAGTCTTGCTTTATTTATGCAGTGTTACCAATAAATTTAATTGTAAATACGAAACATATCTTCGCAAAACGTTATTAGCGATTTTTTTTAATTAGACATTTATGTCGTCAGCTTGATAAGACCCAGAGACAAGAACATGAAAAGCACCGCTCTTTACCCCCAGAACACGTTTTATGTTATATGTTTTAAAACTACCACATAAATCACGAGTGTAGCGAACAGCCTCGTAATGTCCGCGTGATGTACAGGACGAAAAGCTGAGGCCGAAGGCTGAAGCGAGGCTGTGAGCGTCGCAAATAGATCACGAAAAGCCACTAGACCAAACATGTTCAACTTTATTTCATGGGGTTCTTTCGGACCTCGCTCTGGGAAATTTCCTGGGAATTTTTAATACTATACACCCAGAACTCGCATTGGGGCTTCCCAAAATTATTTGTCCCAGGGTTCCCAAATTTCTACACAGACACAGCCCTGGTTAAACACAAACAAAACTGGAAATAAAACATCTGATTCGTCCAAGATATCTGCCCTTGTCGCGTGCAGTTCAGAAGTAATAAATATTAGTTTTTGTGTCAAGTAGATTTAGGCTGACTTTTGAATAAAACATGAAGCGTTGTGAGAACCACTGTTCAAGGTTTTGAAGACCTGATTGCATATTTTTAAAAGTGACACATTTGTAAGCTGAACAACCAAAGTGCCAGCAGTTGGCGGTAGATTTTTGCGTTTTAAAGAACTCAAGAAGTATTTGCAAATCGAAATTAAAACGTCGATGAACTTATAGAAGAGCATCGACGACATTCTTGCATTGATTGATTGTGCGCCCTTCTGTTTCCATTTTAATCTTAGGATGTTTAAATCCAACTGTAATAAAATTGATCACTAATTGAGACGATGTTTCATACGGTGCATTGCTTTTTCTATTCAACTCGCTTTTTAACACCTATAAAGTTTCAACTTTGAACGGGTTTTTCCGATAACTTCGGAGTTATGAGGCTTCTTGGATATTTCTATCTCCAGTTATATTTATAACTTCTACTAAAGAAAAGGGAAAGTGGTGTATGTTATAATCAACCTCACAACTTTTTGACGTGAATTTAATCTCAACAAAAAGTGCAGGGGGATAACTTTTTCATCATGTTTTTGTAACACAGCGTTGATACTGCACAATCACTGATACTGCCTATCATCGGACATTGTCCAGACAAATTATTCCACCATTTGTCGCAACTTTTTCCAAACCGAAGACCTGGCACTAATCCAGCCCGACACTCAGACGAGAAGAGATCTCGCTTATGGGAAAACAGGTTTTTCTCGTGGCCATGAACCTACGGCAAGGTTTTATTGCAAGCCGCTCCCCGCATAAATACAGTACTACGCGAGCAACTCAAACCACTGTGAGGCAATAACGCATAAATAAATAGCTATAAAATCTGTACATTAATTTGACTACAGCGCGCTCAGGGTTATCAGTTTGTCCACCTGGCGCTTGAATCGTTATCGTTTTTCGCTAGTGTGTTGGTGTTGGTGATCCGGCAAAGATCTGCGCGCACTGCAGCTGAGCGACGCGTTTGCAGACGACAGTGTGAGAGTAGTGGGGAGGCATCATGAGTTGCAGACGTGTTTTAGTTATTTGATCAACTATTACCCGCATTTCACAAACTTGTCGCGGCATCAGTGATGACTTCAATATCGGAAAATCGCGCTGATAATGAGTCCGAAGATGAAGAAAAATATTCTCGACCCGAAACGCCTTCAGATCAAAACGATACCCTCCTCTCGAAAGCAGACGACAGAAATGTCCGCATTAACCACGTTTCAAGTAAGTTTTACTGATTGTGCTAGCTACGTGTATCGTTAAACTGTGTAGTTGATATTTTAGACCGTTTAATTTATACAATTTTGTTACAATCACATTTTTATTCCTGGAGAAGAGAAAAGGGGGAAGAATCGATAAAACTGGGAGTGGTGGAAACACTGCTGACATCTCAATCAGCTGGAGTTTGACTTGCTGTTTCGTTTGTTTGTTGTGATTTTGTGTAGTGTGCAGTGCAGACGATGAGAGGCCAGAAAAGTGCCAGACTTCTTTGTTGTTTGAAATATTACTTAAATATTTAATTCCAGCTAATATTTTAACCAGAAAGGTAGGCATAATTTTAAACTCGCATCCTAACAATATGATCAATACAGTTACGACAGTACTCTATTCAGTTCTAAAGCATGGAGGCATTAATCGTTTGAGTATTTTGAGGTTATGTTTGTTTTCCTTTGGCGTAAGTTCATAATATTGACTTCGGGCCTAGGCCTAGTAATGTTAACTCAAGAATTTATGTCACGTTTAAAAATCATGCTTTAAGCACTTTTAAATCGTTAACATTGTTGAGTTGTCCTTTTCTCAAGCCCAGATAGGCTAATTAGATTTTATGAAGTCTTTGTCCCACCACAGGAGGGTTATGCATATTAGTTTACATGCATTTAGGTTGATTTAGGTGAATCTTAAGGTATTTTTAGTAAAGTAAGTTGAGTGTACTGCAACTTATTTAAGTAAAGGACTAGTTGGTTCCTTTGCTAGCACTTTCAAATGAGAAATAGCACTTTTTTAGATCCAGGACCCATTTTATTTCTCAGTAGTATTTGTGTATGTGGGGCCAAACATTTAACCTTTTGGTGGCATTAATGTAAATCAACAAAATCAGAATTGCAAACCAAATATCAATGTACCGAATGTGAACTAGCAGGCTATTCTCTAAGGCCAAGCTCGCAATAACAGCTCGACTACTCTTTGAGATATATGAAGGGAAAATGGGATAAAGAACGATTATAATATGATTGTTTTGATGGATGATGAGGTATGAGTCTTGCTAAAAACTAGGGCCAAATATTCCCCAGATTAATAAATAGCTTAATGTGGTAATAACCAGCGACAATGAACTAATTGCTTGATTTCCAAACCACAGGGTCGGCCATTGGGATAATGTTATTACTGCAGTCCATGAACTAAACCGTAAATTTTGCTGCAAAGCTTGCACTATACCTCTGAACTTAGGCCTCCATTAGATCAAGCCTGTCTTTTACTTTCTCACTCTTCCAAATTTTGTAATTAGGTTATATTTTAAAGTTTTTTTTTATTACTTTTACTTAGAATAGTCCTATGTCTCTTTATTACACAAAATAATTGCATTGTCATTTCTAAAGTGGGGTGACCTATGAAATATGTCGTCTAATGAGGGCTCAATGACGCGACTGATATAAGTTAAGCCTTTTCAAAAAGCCATAGATAATGAACATCTGTGCTTATCAGAAAGAAATTGTACCTCTTTACAAACTGATTTCCACTTCAATCGAACCAGTGAAGTGGCTCTCGAGTTTAACTAGTTTGACCCACTAACCCGTCTAATGGCCTGATTTAAATTTTGTGCAGCTGCTTTCCCGAGTAAGATTAACTTTAAACTTTATTGCAAGGTTTTCGAAGACTGTTCTTGATTTAGGTTAAAATGTAAAAAGATGAAGAAATTCTTTGCCGTTTGGAACACTTAAAATACTAAAAAATCTTTGATCACGGCACACTTTTAATCTGTTGAGACTTAACATTTCTGTCACGCTTTAAACTCTCAATTTTTGAGTGGCGTTAAAATTTATGGGTATTTCTCTATGGATTGCCTTGCAATGATAGTTGAAGCAATAACTAACTTAAAGTTTAACAAATGGTTAAAATATCTTTTTGTGTATGCCAGAGGAATTTTGATCGAGTTATAAGCTAGGTTTTTGGGAACACAAACAATTTTTTGAGAAAACAGTCCAAACCCATTTTCCTGCGCTGGGAATCGAACCCGTGACCCTCCGCACCACAGGGCAGAACTCTCCCACTGAGCTACAAAGGGATCTTTTTTGTAATAACAGTAAGTGACAGATCATGTCTATGATTTAAAAACAGAACTATTATTAGTAAATAGGTAATGGCCGAGTTGTGCAAAGTCGCCCCCACCAAACCCACAACATCTTTCTGTTACTACAACTACTACATTAGAAGCAGTCATGGCTGCAAATTATCTTATTGGCCAGATTGTCATCTATCGTTCACATGGCTCGGAAATCACGCTAGACCCCAAAATCTAAGAATTTTAATTTGCAAAGCCATTTCTTTTCACAAAGTAACCTACAAAATTTGTTTTAGTTGCAAACAAATATTTAAGAAGATTTGTTTGTGCTTACATCTTGTACTTTCAGGTATATATGTACAATTGTTGAAAAATAAATTGTTAATGTCTCCACTTCTATGTTTCCACTGAAGTTTGGTAGACATTTTTTGAAGTATAAAGAAAGAAGGCAGCAAGAAGAAAATGTAATGAAATTAAGCTTTGTTACTGGAAGATCTTTTAGAAGTTTCTTAATAAAAACTTTGTGTTATATATGTTTCATTTTTATTTTTGTATATAATAGATATCAAGCATAATCAGTAATTGCCTACACGTTAACATTATGTCTTTCGCAATAGAATAGGAAGGGGGTCTCCCCTGGGAAAAATGAAAAATATAACCCACAAAACACGTTTTTGAGCGTTCTGGAAAGAATTTTCCATACTTAAAGGCTACAATTTCCCATTGTCATAATTTAGATCTAACTTGAAAATAAGTTTAATAATTCTATACAACAATTCTTAATGAAATTGTTGAAAAAGCCTATTGCAATATTTTGTTTTAAAAAAGAAATTTTCTAATAATTTTGCCTTATTTTGAAGTATTAAAAATCATGTTTTCAAAAAGACTACGTCCCCACCCTGCCCCCGAGTATGAGCGCCCATCACCGTCACGAAAGAAAAGAGTCTGTAAGCCAAACACAATGTCTGTTAATTAAGTAAATAATCTCTTTATATTCTCCATATTTCATTTAACTAACTTCCGCTCTGCCAAGGTCAAACTTAAAACTTTTGCCAGCAAAACTTCAAAACAAGTTGACAAACTGGTTCTCGAGAAACTTAGCTTCTCTTCGCTATTTAGTTGGATGAAGATCTCCCATTAATTTTAGTAAATGCTTGCAGTAACTGTGCAACGAGTTTAATGTGCAATGTCCTGTGCAAACGTTCGAAGCCATTTCCGGCTTCATTCATTGAGTCTTGCTTTCAACCGAGTAACGGAGAACCCCTTATCAATGAGAGATAAGAGTGACTCACTGTTGTTACAGTGTCATGAGACAACAACTCATTCAATTTGTTGTTGCGCGGAGTAAAGAGCTTTCCTTATTTGTGGTTTTTTCAAAGTTAAAATTGAGACGTTCAAACTGAGCCTTTGCTTTGGCTAAAAGCTGCTTTCGCAATGAGATATTTCATCAGTTACATTGTTTTATATGGAATAGCTGATTAATAATATTAGTAATTTTTTATTGCCCTAAGTCTAACGTTTTATTAAACCCTTTTTATTTGGCCAACATTTAATTTGAAAAAAAATGTTATAACAAATTCAATATTTTATTTTAAAGCTAAATCCAGCCTCTTCTTCAGTTGAAAACAAACAGGCAGTTTAGGATTTTTTTTTGTTTTCAACTAAAGAAGGATCTAAATCAGGCTTTGAAATATATTTATTTCATTTTAACATTTTCTTTACAAGAGATGTTAGCCAAATAATAAATTTTGTATAAGAAATTAATTATTCATCTCACACAAAATTTAAGGGACATCTAAATTTAACTTTTATTAATTGTACTAAATTTTTTAAAGTGTCTACAGTGTGAAGTGTTTTCAATTTTCATGGAGGGGGAGTTGGTTTTTCAGTTTTTGTTAAGGCAATTTTTATTTTACTATATTGCACAAGACAAAGTTAGTTTAAAAGTTAATACTGATCAGGCCATTTTTGAGACTCATAGCGATTACTTCTTTGCTTCTCGAACGGTTGACTCAAGGTTCTTCATCAAGAAGGTTGTCCTATTTAGTATTAACCGTTAAAAAGTATTATTACCTCTAAGAAGTACCATTTAAAGTTGTGACCCTCAACTTATTTGATTTTTTCCAAAAGACAATCCTTTTCCGAATTAAAACAAGAGACTAAGTTTGAACGTTTCTAACAATCACTTTATTGTGGCTAGAATCTCCACAAGAGGAATGAACTTTAGATCTGTCAAAGGTTCTGGACGGGGAGTTGGTTTACAAACTGATGTAATTAGTGTTTGCTCAGTTGGTAACTTTGACCTTTAACCAGGCCGAGCAAACATACCAATTACTAAAACCCATTTGTACTCCTAAACTATTTCTAACATAATATTTTGCGTAAGATTTGTAAAGCTCTCAGAAAGCTAAAGGTAGATTAGATTAAAGTAGGTCAGGTATTGAACCAGTTGTACGTCAACCAAAGGTTTATTGTACAGCCTCGGTTATCTTAGCCTGGGAGACCCACCCTCGTGAGACCACAAAGGATCATGATGACTCCCCCAAGCTGAGACAAGTGAACTTCGTCCCTATTACGCCCCTCTAGTAGACACCTTCTCCTGATCTCTAGAGAGTGGCAATCTAATAGGATGTTCCTATAGCAGATTCTACTGATTGCTCACAAAGTCTACAAAAAGTATTACCATTGTGCAACCCCAATTTTTTTAGATAAATAAATGAATATTTTTTTGAATTTACAAGTTTTACATGTTTACAAGCATGTATCTCAATCGTCCACTATTTGATATAAAATTTTGCATTCATCCACATCTAGATCCCTTTCAAACATACATAACTTACATTCATACTATTCCCATTTACTTGAATTTTTCCAATCCTACCCCTGTTAGTCTGGTTCTCCAATATCCCAATTGTGTGCCAAAAACTTGTTTGAACTGTAAAATGCCTCTGCGACCAAAACTGGTTTTAGACGAGCTTTGAAAGCCTTTGGCTCTGTAGCACTTTTGATTGAATTTGGAATCGAGATGATACCTGAAGTTCCCATGTCCAGTTAAATATGATATTGATAGTGTGATATCAAAGGTACATAAAAGACTTCAAAATTATTATTCTTTGTAGGAATAGCTGACTTCTCACTGGAGAAAAATCTAGATTAAGTTTGCAAACTCGACGTTTGGCGTTTGACGGAGATTTTGCTGATGCAACGTCTGCACCGAGCAGATTCCCAGTATTGTTTACTAAGCTAGAACCTGTTATTAACTATTCATCTATATTGCTGGCATCCTTCATTGTTTATTCTCGTGAAATATAACAGATTTGTTGGAGAAACAAGAGTTTTACTTGATAGTTGTTATTTTACAGAATTACAGTGTTATCTAAGTAGGGATTTTTTATTTAGAACAGATCTGGAACAGACAAATTTTTTTCTTTCCTTTTGGATAATGACTTTTTACTTCCAAATTTAAAAGATCCTTTAAGAGTTATTCTAAAATTAATATCAAACATTAATTTTGTATGGAAAAACAGTTCCAATAATGTTTAGGTTAGAGGTGTTAGAGTGGCTATACAAAACTAATATTATAAGTTCCAATAAGTGTGTATGTTAGTAGATGCAAACCCAAACTCGTTAAATGTGGCCAAAACCAAGTATGTACTATTTAAACTCAAAATAATAATAATAATTTATTAGTCAATACACAAAACAGTGTTTGTGTTGACAAACAAACAAGTATGTATACAGGGTGTCCCGCTTCCACTATGAAAGATTTTACCAGGTTATTCGGGAGGTAAAAGCAAGCAAAAAATGTAATAAAACTTGTGTCCTATCTCGAACCGTTTTCCGTCTGTCGGTCTGTATGTGTTTTTTCTAAAAACCTCAACATCTCAAAAACTGTTCAAGATAAAATAATGAAAATTGGTACACGTGTTTAACTATGTACGATTAAAATTTTCTGATAAATTCACTTTTATACAGTTTTCCGTTTCAAAATGGCGGCACTTTGAAACTTTCAATATTGAATATTGCAAAAACTGAAAATAAAATGAAAACATTACAAGACACAAAAGATTTAGGAAATTAAAATCCAAATCTAACGGTGTATTAAGTTTTAAAATCGGACCATGGATAACTGAGGAATTGCAAAAGTTATGGTTAAGGGTAAAACTTATTTTAATGCTAAAGGCAAGTTAAATGCCCAAGTACGTAGGAAATTAAATCTAGCAGATGTTTGGTCAAACAGCTGATTAGTCTAAATTACAAAACATGATTTAATAATTAAAACACTATTAATAATAACATTGAAAAGTAATTAAAAAATGTAATTATAAGGTTGGTTTTTTATTTATTGGCCTTTGTAACTGTTACGTATGAAAACTCAGTAAACAGCCAATGTTAAGGATCAAATCAGCTATTTTGTATTAAACAGCTGATACTGTATTGTAAGAAACAACAAATAGGGCCATTGTTGAATTAAGATTTATCTTTAGTTGACTTTGCAGTTTGTTATTAGTTGCATTATTTTGTGTATTGTTTTACTGAGTTTTCTTATTAAATAATTTTTGTCTGTGAAATGCATCGTTTTACCTGGGCTGAGTACGCAGACATGCATTACATGTATGGCCTTGCTGATGGAAATGCAACACTAGCACACAGGTTGTATGGCGAGAGATTTCCCCATAGAACTCAACCTTGTCATACTACCTTCTCTCATGTTCATAACCGTCTACAAGTTACTGGAAAACTGACTCCAAATGGATCCAATGAACGTATAAGACCAGCTAGAACGGTTGATTTTGAAGAGGCGATTTTGGAACAAGTGGAAGATAATCCCTCAACAAGTGTTCGTTTTTTAACAAACAACATTGGTGCATCTAAAAACACTGTGTGGAGAGTTCTTAATGAAAACCTTCTACATCCTTACAAACTACAAAAAGTGCAGTATTTAGAACCAAGAGACTACCCGCAGTAAACTGTGCGCGTTGGTTTTTACACAAGGAAGTTAATTCACCAAATTTTTTACAACAAATCCTTTTTACAGATGAAGCACATTTTACACGAGAGGGTGTCTTTAACACACGTAACAAGCACTTATGGGCTGATGAAAACCCACATGGAATTGTACAGCGACGATTTCAAAAAAGGTTTTCGGTAAATGTATGGGCTGGGATAATTGGAGACAGCTTAATAGGATCATACATCCTACCAAATAAGTTAAATGGACCAACCTATTTAGTGTTTTTGAGAGAGATTTTACCAGAATTACTGGACAATGTACCCCTTGAAGTGCGTCAGTCCATGTGGTTCCAGCATGACGGAGCGCCCCTCATTTCTCAATTTTGGTAAGAGATCATCTCAATGCGACTTACAGAAACAATTGGATAGGGCGGGCCAGTCCAATGGCCTCCACGATCTCCGACCTTACTCCTATAGACTTTTTCTTATGGGGCCATATGAAGGAAATTGTTTATGAAACTCCTGTTACTGATGAACTGGACCTTGTTGCTAGAATTGTCGAAGCTGCTGCAAGAATTAACGAGAGCATCAATTTTGGATTAGTCCGTGAAAATGCCTTGCGACGTTTCAGGTTATGTAACGAAGTTGAAGGACGCCACTTCGAACAGAAACTGAAACAGTTTAATTGATTTAATATGTTTGTTGTTTAATACCGTACTCATAGCTCATGTCCAATGTTATACCTATTATTAAACAAATTTAAAATAACGTATTCATTGCTTATAATTATTGTAAATTATGCTGATTACATCAGTAGAATTAGGTTTTTTCACTACGAAGTACTAAGATAAAAAACCTTAGTTAAATACCTTAAGTACTAAATCATGTTTTTGTTATTTAGACTAATCAGCTGTTTGACCAAACATCTGCTAGATTTAATTTCCTACGTACTTGTGCATTTAACTTGCCTTTAGCATTAAAATAAGTTTTACCCTTAACCATAACTTTTGCAATTCCTCAGTTATCCATGGTCCGATTTTAAAACTTAATACACCGTTAGATTTGGATTTTAATTTCCTAAATCTTTTGTGTCTTGTAATGTTTTCATTTTATTTTCAGTTTTTGCAATATTTAATATTGAAAATTCCAAAGTGCCGCCATTTTGAAACGGAAAATTGTATAAAAGTGAATTTATCAGAAAACTTTAATCTTATATAGTTAAACATGTGTACCAATTTTCATTATTTTATCTTGAACGGTTTTTGAGATGTTGAGGTTTTAGAAAAAACACATACAGACCGACAGACGGAAAACGGTTCGAGATAGGACACATGTTATATTACATTTTTTGCTTGCTTTGACCTCCCGAATAACCTGGTAAAATCTTTCATAGTGGAAGCGGGACACCCTGTATATTAAAAAAAGATAAAACCACTAGTAAAGCAAAATATATAACAATTTAAAAGTAAACCATATTTATGACGTTGATAAACTATTTCCAACGTTAATAGAAATAAAACACATAAAAAATAAATAAATCTTCTCTCTATAGAGGAAGTTTATTCTTCATTTATCAATCTCAAAACCCGTTTAGTTGCAACACTGTATAAAGTCCAAACTAACTCCAACACCTTACCAACTTATTCACAACATTGAATTAATTACGATAACTTCCTTTCTGCGAAACCCAGCATTAACATGAAGCGATTAATGAGGAAAAACAATGTGCCTAGACAATAAACGTTGTCGAGGAAAGATATGTGTCGGGTTGGTAGCAATGCGTGAGAGAATTTAAACAGCAACAGGATGTGCAATAGATAATGGTAAACAGAAATATGTGTTAGTCTCAGTTGGTGAGTGATAGTGGTCAGTGGTGGACAATGACGAATAATCTGCCGTTGCCGTCTGTGGTGGAAGTGAGGAATCAGTTGAATTTGACCGGTGAGCACGTTCTGTGTGATCGCTGAATCTGTATTGTGGTTTTAATGAGTAAAACTACATTTGTTTTTGTAAAAATTTTTGGACTAAATTAATTTTTTTTAAATACTTGTGTGTTGACAACAATAAATAACTTTAAAGTAAAACAACCATAACAGTTCGTTAACATTATAAACTAGCAACATTTCATTAATTCCGGCATAATGAATTCTCAACAATTAATAACAGTTCAGTTGTAAATGCTTGAAATTGTGGTCCATATTTCATAATTTATTCATTTAATAATACATAATTTATTAATGTTTTATTGCCAACAATACAAAATCGTATTAAATTATAAGCTCATATTATTTTTATTTGGCTACGTGATCTTTCAAAATATTAATGCTCATATATCGCTTAATACAAAATTGTGTTGAGAAGAAAAATAAAATTCTTATTAATAAACTTAAAAATTACACAAATTTGGACATTTAGAGACACATATACATGCACACATACATCAAATGATCATTCATCCTCCCAAGCATCATTTACACTGAGACTGACAGCCATACTCCACGTACATATTTTTCAAATCTATGTACCAATTAAATAGTCATAATTTAATAATTTAAATGATTCTTTAATAACTTAAATTATCCTTTAATAATTTAAATGATTGTTTAATAATTTATTCATTTAATATATACAATTAATTTTCTCTTACAAAAGAGGGGTTGTTTATGAGGTCCAAGAAATTAAAATATTGAAGTATGATACAGATTCAATACTTTTTATTTCTGGCAATTTGAGTAGTTTTAAAATAGAAGGGAAATTAGCCTACAGTCTCCCTTTGGCCCCAGATTTATGTAGTTTTTTACTACATTTCATAGAGGGAACCAATTTCAAATTCCATTGAAATGGACTACTCATTCTGCTACTATAAGTCAATAACGTTTTGTCCGCTATTTTGAAACAACAATGAATTTTTAAGTTTTTGTATTTTGATGTATAATTTATAAAATACTTATTTATTTCATCAAAATCCTGTGCTGAAAAGGTTTTAGTTTGTTTCGTATCAATAAAAATTAGTGAGAGTTTTTTAGTGTTATGTGTGTTAAAATAAATTATGATTCAACCCTTTAAAGATTTAAACACATTTAATTTGAGAGAAATGATATGCAAACTGTAACAAACATCACCACATGAAAATTTTAATTGAACTTTAATTTATTCATTTCAAATATTTTTACTGTAAAATGTTGTGCGTTTTGGAACGATAGTTTTATTTACTTCCTACAGACACACTCCCAGTAAAACAGTACTGCCTCCATTAGCACAAGATATAAGTGAGGAGATAACGGTATGGAAATTTTGCCTGTTGGTTCAGAGGGTTACATGGGCTTGTAAACAAGAGAAGGGTTCAAAGTTCAACCTTCACATTCTGTAGTGTTTTTACTTGCAGCGAAGAACACTACAAAATGTCAGTACCGTCTGTAGTTTAATGTGAAATGGCAAAAAACTACAAAACATTCGGTGAGTTACTCGTATCTTATTATTTAGGGATACTTGACTGTCAAAGCAAGGATCCTGGTGGTTTCATGGTTTGAATTAGCAGATTTTGTCTGGTTTGAGGTTATGCTGGCTGTGAGGTTTGTAGGCTATGAACTATGTAGTGAGTATTTTCACAGTAAAAACATAATAACTGCTTTAGATAAATCACAAATTTGTTTTTGAATAAATCACAATTTAAGATGCCAGCCACTTTTATTAGTGTATTTTAAGGCAAATATGTGGTGAGGGATGAGTGTGATGAGTGGTAGTAATGAGTTATGAGGTGTAGTCTTGTTACAAACTAAGGCCGACTCTTCCTTAGAATGGGTCATTAATTAATAGCCCAATGACCAATGGAAATACAAGGACCCATGGCTTAACATGACTTCCGAACCACGCAGGTGATGGTCTGATTTGTCTAAACGATGGTGGGAGTTGATACATGTATTGATTAGCTAAAGTTGCCCTTTTTCCAGGAAAATAAGGGGTTTTGATGATTTTATGATCTTCACTTGACAAGGACATCAGCTGAGCCAATGGTTTTGATTCATCGGAATGATCGATCTATTGTTATTGTAAAGAAGTTGACTGTAGAATAAAACTACTCTAATTATCAATCTTAATAAGGTTTATTTTACTATCTAAGTCGTAATAAATTCCAAATTGATACTAAGCACTAACTGAAGATGGACCAGGATGAACTAGCATAATTATTTTAATTAAAAATACAGTTTAATAAATCTTTTATTGATATTATATCTGCATTATTATAACAAGTATCGTTAATCACTTGTCCACAAAGTGTCTTGTAATTTAAAGTTAATTTTATTGGCCTAGTATAAATTATTAGTAACTCTACAAGACGAGATTGTTGAGTAATAGTGATCAGCTGAATCACTATTACTGTCCTTTGTTGGTTGTAATCAATGTTATCTGGAAACATTCAATTTAATTCAGTTGAGTTATCTACAGTCATAACTTTAATTAATTACTCTCCTGACTCATCTGGAATTGATTTATTGCTTTGGTGAATGAAAAAAGTAGTCACATGAACATGTTTGACTTAAAGAAACAAATTAGGGTTTAAACAATGTGAGGAACAGTCAGCCCTAGTTTTAACAAGACTACACCTCATCAACCACTAAAAACACTCATCTCACTCACCCTTAATACCAGATTCACCTTAAAATACACTCTAATAGTGGTCAGTGACCCAAAAATCAAAGTATCAAACTTTTGTACCATGCAAAAAACACTTGAGATGTATTTTTTAATAAATACAAAATACGATTCCTAAAATTAATTTGCTTCTAGAAACATTTAATTATGATCAATTTACTTGTAAACTGCACAAACTTTTCTCATAAAACCATAGAATATTGTGGATTAACATTAATTTATTTTATACCCTCTTTTAGCTACTTTTTGACCCTGTCTCGATTTGCCCTATGACCTTGGATTATTATCTTCCTTTCTTTCCATAAACTAAACCAATTACCCTTGTAAAACATCGAGGCAAGTATATCCCACCATATTGCTGATTTGTATCACATACCTACAATACTTTTTTGATCTTTCCATATAAAATACAAATAACTTTTTATTTTTAAATCTCAAAAAAATACAGTTTTACAGTAAGAAACCAAATTTTCGGAAGGGAAAGTCCGACCAATAGAGCATTCCCTATGGACCTATTCTGTTGTTTAGATCTTTACAAAGGGAACATTTGTCCCAGATTTCGCAAAAATCAGACAAAAAGTAAGCTGTAAAAATAAGAGCTGTAAAGTTATCACAGGGAGTCAAAAAGGGCAATTTTTAGAGAATGGGTTTTACCCCGTTATAGGATGATCTTCTTCTGAAGATATTGGCACTTGATTAACAGAATTTAAAACAAAAGGCCAATATACAAGATGTTATTTTTGGACAAGCGCTTTCAATAGCAAGCTATCATCTTCAGGCTTGTATATTGGCCTTTTGTTTTAAAATCTGTGGACCGTTATAGGATATTCGCTAGCATTCGAGGTAGCGGTTGGGGCCACCCTTCAACTATGTTTTTAAGGACTGATTATAATTTGTTGTGTTAGGACTTCACTTGCCAAGAAACGCCGTGGATGTTCGTTCAATTAGTTTTTCTTCCAATCATAACCAGTTATTTACTTGTCATGTTTTACTGTTGGAACTTGGACTCTGATAGATGAATACCAGTTTTAACAGTGAATCAAGCGCAAAACTGTCCAGTGTTCTGTGTTTGCTCGACATATCAGACCATCACCTGCGTGGTTCGGAAGTCACGTTAAGCCGTTGGTCCTTGTATTTCCATTGGTCATTGGCTACTAATTAATGACCCATTCTAACGAAGAGTCGGCCTTAGTTTGTAACAAGACTACACCTCATAACTCATAACACTCATCCTTCACCACATATTTGCC
The DNA here is from genome assembly GCA_018831715.1 of Matsumurasca onukii. Lineage (NCBI taxonomy): Eukaryota > Metazoa > Arthropoda > Insecta > Hemiptera > Cicadellidae > Matsumurasca > Matsumurasca onukii. Next base: position 4,176,781 of record CM032065.1, read on the forward strand.
TTAAAATACCCTCATGAGAGTGGTTGACATCTCAAATAGTGATTTAGTGATAAGGAATGTTTATAATTTGTTGTGTTAGGACTTCACCTGCTAAGAAAACTTCGGATGTTTGTTCAATTAGTTTTTCTTCCAATCATAACCAGCTATTTACCCGTCATGTTTTACTGTTGGAACTTGGACTCTGATAGATGAATACCAGTTTTAACAGTGTATCAAGCGCAAAACTGTCCAGTGTTTGCTTGACCTTAGACACGGAACGAGGCCTTGATCATATTCATTACATCACCTGCTCGAGTGATTAGTTCAGCAGTAATGTGAATTACAAAGCCGTTTGCTACATTGAACAAACCCACTTGGTCAAGGACTAACCGTTTGTTAGGTAATCTAGTTCCATTGCGGAAAAGTATAGCTGTTGTGTCCTGAGTAATTAGTAGCTGATAATTATTAAATAATTAGTTACTTTACATAGATCAGTGTAATGTAAACATCTATGTGAATATAGGTTCTTAATTTCTGAAATTGTATTTTGCTAAAAAACTATCTTTGTGGTTAAGTAAAAGAGAAGACTTTTAAGTCCTAACTTTGCCACAAATTAAGACGTTTTTCATTTAATTTCTAGACATTGGTGAGGATCTTGCAACATGGTATACTTTAGTTTGTATGCAAATAATTGGTTTTGAAATTGATAATAAATTGTACTAGGTTGATTAAAAACGCTGTACTAAGTCGCATGTATAAATTGAGCACTTCATTGAATTGATTTTATTTTAGACTACAAACATTACTGTTTCAATTACTGTATATACAAACCATAAACTGGAAAATTGTTTACCATTGTTTGTTTGAAATTGTTTGTTAACCATAAACTGTAAGATGTACAAACCAAATACAAGTTATTGTAGAATATAGCTTGTATATATACAGTTTGAAAATATTTAGTTTGAAAGTTAGCCACTCAAACTACAATATCTAAATTAAAATAAGAAAGACAAAATTATAAGACGTATATACGAGATCGTAGATATTATTTCACCGTATTTATCAGTGGCTTAACCCCATTCCGGCATTTTAAATTGTAATTCACCTCTCATTTCACCAATATTGTATCATCTCCATTTCATCAAAGTCAACACAATCCACATTTGTACACTGACTTAATAAATTATTGTTATATAAACATTTTGAATCTAGCCGTTCTATTGTAACAAAAACTTCAAAAAAGACACTTTTAAAGTTTTTTAGCATGGTTTAACGCATTTATATGGGTTTTATTAGATGCTCAATTGTCTTTTTCTTTCCGTCATCTATGAAAGACCGTGGTTTTCAATTAACTGCGGGTACACTGAATTCTATACCACAACTAGTCACCAAGACATTGATTAGTGACCTGTCGCAGACAAACAAGTCTCTCTAATTGGAATTTTATTAGACAATTCAAACCAGTGACCAAGGTCTAAATGCTAAATATTTTATCCCTTGTTTCATTTTGTTTTGAGGTTCTTTACAATATCGCATTACACTGTAAAAGCGACAAACGTTAGCACAAATTTTAACAAAACTTTCTTTCACAATTTCGGGTTACATCGTTTAAACAACATTTAGTGAATGACCGTTTACAGTTTTGAAACCAAATAAGTAACGGTGCTATAAAGGTTGTAATTTAGCAATCAAAATTTAAAATCTAGATCTTCCATTCTTCCGTTCTCTCTTTTGTTTTGGAATTGCGTTACATGGTGCTATTTCTAAATTAAATCGGAATCAAATCCTTATGTTACAAAAAAGAGCTATACAAACTATGCTACATCTGAAATTTCAGAGTTTAAACTATTATTGCGGACATTTTCCATCGTTAGTGAGCAAGATGATCACGACGTTTCGGGATCTGCAATCTGAAGACGGGATCAGATTGCAGATCCCAAAACGTTGATCATCTTGCTCACTTACGATGGAAAATGTCCGCAATAATAGTTTAAACTCTGAAATTCTCCTATCGGCAACAAAAAACTTCAATTAATGATCAGAAATTTGATGCAAGTCTACAAAAATATTTTCAAAAACTTACAACATGGTAGATTACGGGTAAACTAAGCCGAAATAATAAAAATGTTACTCTTTATTTTCTATTTACTTTTGTATGTAGAATCCGGTTCTGCATAGCGCGCTACACATTTTTGTGATACCCTGTATGTTTTGTTTAAGTATATTGTGTTAGGCTAAGTCTTAAATCTTTTATTATAAAGAATATGCACAGCTGACACTATGCTTTGTATGCACATGTGTGTGCAAGTATATTTTATGAATTTTGATTTGAATTGATTGATCTGGCTAAAAACTCTCTGCTGTTAATTGTATAATCTAAGGCTGTGTATTCTCAAGTTAATTCATAAAGAGATCTTCGCAAGATTGTCTCTTTAAAAATATTAAATTGAGCTGTCTGTTTTATGTCTACTGTGGAACTAGCCAATTCCAGTTTTAATACAGAGTAATTTCCCACAGGATGTTTGGTTTAACCTAGTTTAGTTCCTTGCTCGTGTCATGTTACTTCCTATTTTTAACTCTACTTGCCAAAACCATGGTTTCTTTGATAGCTCCTTATCAAGGGCTGTCTTTTCTTACGAGAGTTTCTTTTGTTTTTGAGCTTGAACTATACACAGATTAGTGAACTACCATGAGTAGAATTAAATCTTCCACATGATTTTCAACTGTTTATCTAATTGTAATTACTAATAACAATTAATTTTCACTTAATTGAGAGGCAATAGTCAATCTCTCAATTCGCTCACTCTAGTTTCATTGTTATCATGGACTAAATGTTTGGAAAGTTCCGTATCATTTCATTGTCATCAGGTTGAAATGCTGTGACTCATCCTGGTGAACAATAAAAAGTTGGTTGTCTGGAAGAGTCATAGTTTGCATCATCCATGTTTATTGCAAAACAGCCTTTTTGGGAAGCAGACAATATCAAAGCTTTTTACAATCATTTTTTAAATTCTTTAAATGAAGACTGGTTTATGAAGAGCCAAAGGATAAGTGCATTATTTTAAAACATTTACTAACAGCTTTTGAACATGTAAATTATTTTTCATTAGAAAACCTGACTTTTCCAGCAATTTCAGGAAGAAAATTACTTACTCCCTGTGTTTCGGACAGTTGGGAAACTCTATCCGTTCTCAAGGGCCTAATTTAAACTTACGCTATAATGAAATGCTACATTGTAACATAGTTTTAGGCTAGGTCCTTTAGAACGGTGGAGTTTTCCAACTGTTCGAAACGTAGGGAGTAGTTTTCTTCCTGAAGTGGCCAGAAAATACCGGTTTTTTAATCAAATTAAACTCTGCCACTATTATCAATTTAAAATCTGTACATTATTAAAGTTTAATCAATATTCTGTTCATTACAAATCAACAACACATAAAATGTTTCTCTTTGTTTAAGTCCCGACACAAATCTTTTTTTATTTAATTTCCTAATCAAAAAATTTGTTTGATTTAAATCTTTTACAACTTTTTGTTAAAGGGTTCCAAGCTTTTTAAGCAGTCCGAAAGATGAAATGACTCTAAATTACACATCTAATGTAAGAGCGATAACAATTTAACAATTTATGTCTAGCATGACTAGACAGCAGTGTTTCTAAACTATTGTACCAGTGGACATTCAAACTTGTTGAAAGAGATATGTCATGGTTGAGGCTGGACTTTTTCCAACAGATATTTCCACAACACAGTTTATCATTAGCCAAATCTTTCTCTCTTTTTGGTCAGAATAGTTACTCATACCTGGCTGTTCAGTGTTCACCATAATCTTTTCCAAAGTTTTATTTTCATTAGCTTTCAAATAATTTAGTTTATCCACTCCCATACGTCTCAAGGCTACATCAATCTACTTTTTCAACGTCTAGATTACACGTCTGAGGTTGAAGAAGTTTGACATCTTGTTTTGTCAAGATGTTTAATTGTGCCCACTCAGCATGTGTTTATTAGTAAAGCTATTGAGGTCACTGTTTCTGCACACCTTGTCTTATCATCTGGTTCAATCCGCTTATATCCAGTTATCACCAGCAAGGTGTTCAGCTTCCTTGTGTCCAGGGTCATGGATTGGCTGATTGCTGCATAACCTTATTCAGCATTGTTGTACACTACCTTTGTTGTTGTAACCGGGCCAGGTTGTTTGTTGTCTGGTACGCTATGCTTGTTTGTTTGGTTTAGGTTGTTTCAGTTTGTTGGAACAACAATTTTGAACTCCGTTTGAAATAAGTGTGTTTTAATTTGGATTACCCATTATTCCATTTCAGATTTTTAAAGCATGTTTCACTTAGTGAAGAGCGTTAGAGACAAAATTGATGACTCAACATTTGTTTTATGTCTGACCCTGTTGCTCTTTACCATCTTGATATTTAACTAAAAGTCTTGATATTTTTTTTAAGTCAAGTCTCTAATAAAATGCCGTTGGCGTAGACATTACTAAAAAAGAAAAAAAAACTGCATAATTTTTAAACTACTGTTATGGAAGAAAAAAATTTTTTAGAAATTAAGATTTTTTAGTCTTTTTTTGTACTCAACCTCAGTTGTTAAAGTTATGAAGCTACTATAATTGACAAAAATGTTTAACATTTACAATAAGTTAGCCGATTGTAGCTTGTCATGAATACTCTGTAACACAGTGGGTATTCTCATGAAATGAAAATTGTCTTTATTGGTGGCAAAGTTAGGACTATAAAGTCCTCTCTTCCACTTAACCACAAAAGAAATTGTGTTAACCACAAAAGGAATTATTTTCTTATCTCCATATAAAAATAAAAACGTTAACTGCAATCACTACCCCCAAAGTTTGTATCACCCCAACCCTGCATTGTTTCAACTCTTTTTGAAGGAGATATAACAGGGCTACTACTCTGGCTTGAGAATTCAAAGATCCTTTGCATTCCATACCTAAAATAATAATACTATAATTATCATATTATTCAATCAAAAACAACCAGTTCTCAATACATACTATATTTTCAATTGAGTATTTTACTATCAATTATCTCGTACTGTCTAAATTAGAACTTACAACTTTCTGGAGGTACTTACTCACATGGTGGCCATAGCTTAGTGGTATAGTGTGTGCTTCACACCAAATCAGCTCGGGTTCAACTCCGGACTGCAATAACAGCTTTTCACAATGGCTAATCCCCGTGGTTCGGAAGTCACGTTAAGCCATTGATCCATTCCATTGGTCGTTGGGCTATTAACTAATGATCCAATCTGCGGAAGGGTACATAATACAACACAAATATGGAGACTACAAGACCACAAAACTCATCATCCATTAAAAAAAACACTCACCATTCATCCCTTATTCACCTTAAAATACCCTCTAGGGTGGTCACTGTCTCAAATCAAAGTAACACCACTCTCATCAACGTTAAAACTCGTTCAAGCAAGGTTTCTTCACAACTCTAACGCTGGTATTTACAAATAAATCAGTGTTGGATAAGGATGAATTATTCAGCCAGTACGTCTGATGGCTGTCCATCAAGGTTAATAGTTAATGTTGGCAGCAGACTCCAAGGTAGACATGCCAGCCAGTCAGGTCTGTCCCAGTGACCTGTGCGTTCCACATCAATGTCAAGGTTCGGTTTGTTGATCTTTGTATGTCGGAGCAACTTAAGTTGATGTTCTCTTGGCAGCAGCTCTTTTTTTACCGGTGTTAGTTTTATTATAGAAAGTAAATTTTTGCTTGAATAGACATCTTAATTAGAATAACAAAGAAGTACATAGAATAATCCAATACAAATTTTTGTATTTTGGTGAGGTCTTTCAGAAACAACGTTTCTATCCCCAAATCAAACACCAAATTATCTGAGGATAGAAACGTTGTTTTTGAAAGGCCTCACCAAAATATAAAAATTGTTGTTAGATTGTTTGATGTACTTCTTCATTATTTTGAAATTTCAAGAAGAAGCTGTTTCCAAGTCTTCGTCAGGTTTTGGTCCTTAATTATGCTGAAACATTGTTTAAGTATTATTGTTGCTTTGGTTTGGTTGTTGTTCACCTAATATGTCATGATATTTTGCACCGTTGAAGTATAGTGTTTAAATTTTGCACCGTTGAAGTATAGTGTTTACATTTTGACAGACACTTAAGCTATGGTTTCCTGAAAAAGCAGTGACTGCTTTTTTTATGGGGTAATGTTACATTTGTTGAATTTTGTTTTCAATGTAATCAAATGAAAATGGCCATTACGCTTTAGGAAAACATTGTTATATGATTACAATGAAAACAAAAATTCACTGTCATAAAATAGCGTCCACCACTTCTTACAAAACCTTAGCTTAATATTCTCTGTCTCAAATAAACTTGAATGTTGTTTTCTCTTTGAATTTTTAACAAAACAAGCTGTGTCATTTAATTCACCAGTAAGGGTCATGTGCTAATGTAAACCACAGTAAAATGGTTCTTTAAACAAAGTCCCATAAAGCTAAAATCAATGGCTCACGGTGGTTGGAATGTTTGAATGACTTTAAGAGAACGAAACAAAATATCTTGTTTGACGTTAAAATGAAAGTGTAAACACAAAACCACTTGCCACAAGGTTACAGACGTAGTTTAAAATTTACTAACCATAGCACGAGTGAAAATTTATGTTCTTTCTCATAAAGTTGACTTTAACACTTCCACGTAACTGCTGCAACACACCTTTGGAGTTAGAGGAAAAATAATTGTCAACTTCTGTGGAAAGGAAAAGTGGAGATGGGATTACTTCTAGAGTGATACTTATGAAATTTTAAAATACAGTTTTACTTTTATTGATTTATTTCAATTTTTGTTTTTTATTACAACTCTAAATGTAGCCCCAAAACCTAACTTAGCTTAGAGAAAGTTACATATAACAAATTTGACACCAAACTGAATTGCAAGGACTCAAACAAAATATCCTCTATTAGTTTCAAATTATCAAAAAAAGATGCTTTCAAATTTGTTTTTAGATTTTGATGACCGAGGATGGGCACCTTGGTCATGAAAAAAGTTCTCGATAATGTCTTAAAGCGTGTTAAATTAATAACATTAAATTGGATGTTATTTTAATGTAATAAATTTAAAACTTTATATAGCCAATTTTATTTTAATTTGGTCAACAAGTACCGGGTAATTCAAAAAGGACTTTACAACTTTGAAAATTATAATAAATTTTATTAAACAAGGTACAGAGCTGGTTTTAGTGTTGTTTTAAAGGAAAACACTTCAAGTTTTTTTACCTTAAACTAAAGATGTTCTATGTGGCTTCCGTAGCTTATTCTGCAGACATCCCATCGGTAGTAGATTTCTTTCCAGACTCGCACTAGCATTTTAGGGTAACTTGCTCAGTAGCGGTGTAAATTTTTGCTATAAGTTAACGTAGAGTGGTTGGCAAAGGAGGTATGCGTACACCATATCTTTCATGAAACCCCAGAAGAAAAAATCTAGCGGTGTCCGGTCTGGGGAACGGGGCATGCAATTGTTGCTTCATGGAATGCATTGACCTGGGAAGCGGTCATTTCGAAAATCCCGGACGTCAGTCAGATAGTGTGGCGGTACACCATTTTGCATAAAGAAAACGTTTCGTTCTCGGTCATCCTCAACGATCTGTGGTATGAGAAATTGTAGCAAGGTATCAACGTACACTATCCCATTGATGGTTCTCTCATGGAAAAAAAGGCGCTGAACATCGTCCTCTTGCTCTACGCACAAAAAACGTTCACTTTAGGACTATCACAAACATGTAATGTTTCATGTGGTTTTCACTGGTCCAAATCAGTTATGTGTGTTGGTTATGTGCTTACTTGGTACAAAAATTACGCTGAACTGTTGTCGCAGACTTCGATTCTTCTATCCAAAACACACAACTAGAATGCTCGGGTCCAGTGAAGGCAGCCATCTTAACGTAACTGTCACTAGTGCTTGTGTGGCGCAATTAGGCACTAGCGGACTCTTCTAGTCAAAACTTGAAGTGTTTTCCTTTAAAACAACACCAAAACCAGCCCTATACCTTGTTTAATAAAATGTATATGAATTTTCAAAGTTGTAAAGTCCTTTTTGAATTACCCGGTATAGTATATAGTATAGTTTTATTTATTTATGACACAACCTATACCAAAAGGGTCTCGGGGAAGAAGAAAGGTATAAGGTACAAGATCTTTCAACAGGTAGGCTTTCTTCGTCAACCAAAACGATTTTGTCAAACAAATTAACATAATAATGGCTATATGAAGATTTAATTTAACTATGCACATTCCAATATTAGTACTCATAACACTCATGTTATGTTAATGTTTTTATTGTTATACACAGATTTATTTGATCAATATTCTTTAGACACACTTCAACTTGTTACTCTTGAAGTGTCAGTACTATTGTTACTTTTTTATTCTGTTTTAATTTCTATACATCTTCTACTGCCACAACGTAGCCTGCAAAAAAACGCGCTTTTCTCCTTAAGCGAGTCATGTATTCTCACGACATAATCTCATCTCACAGAAGCCTTGTTGATCCTCTACACCCTGGTAAACATCAATCTCCGCAGACTTAGGCTTAACTTCTTTATCTAATTTCAAACTTGCACTGTTCAGCCCGTAAGAATCCTTCTTCATTACGCGCCGGAAATCAAAACATCGCTTAAGAGTGACTTAAGGTTGAATTTATTCTATTTAACATATTAATTAAACTATTTTTTTAACTTAAATTAGGTTTACGACAGTCAATAAGGTTTACTGGGACTCGTGGCGTGGTCCTGTAATCCAGCTTCATGGAGGTCAGGTTTTGAGGATGATATTGGTCTAAAGCGGCTCAGATAGTCTCAGTGATCATCTGATGATACCCGCATCAACTCCCACCATCGTTTAGACATATCAGACCATAACCTGCGTGGTTCAGAAGTCACGTTAAGCCGTTGGTCCTTGTATTTCCATTGGTCATTGGGCTATTAATTAATGACCCATTCTAAGGAAGAGTCGGCCTTAGTTTGTAACAAGACTACATCTCATAACTCATTACTACCACTCATCACACTCATCCTTCACCACATATTTGCCTTAAAATACCCCCATGAGAGTGGTCGGCATCTCAAATAGTGATTTAGTCAAAAGATCAAATTTCCAGTGTAATTACTTTGTCCATTTACTTATTTCATTTTAAAAGCTCTCAGAATACCTATGCAGTACTCATATTGAAGAAATAAATGTTACCTTTTCTGGGTGAAATGAGAAAATATCTGCTTGTTAAAAATATTTGTTTAAATTTCCGGATATGGATTTTGATATGGATAATCTGAATAATCTCAAAGTGGTTGTTCAAAAAATATCCCCGAATCACGTAGTTACTGTTCTTGATAAATCATGTAATAAAGATAATTTGGTTTAACCTTGCTCTAAAATCCAACTGTAATATATTTCCCTTTTTTAAAAACAAACCATTTGATATTTTTACTGTTAAAAAATGTGAAATGAAAACAAATAACGTTACATAAATGTAATTTAAAGTTAAGAAGTTTCAATTGCCATGTTAAAGCTTCCAATTCCAGATTGGATTTTATATTTCTTCTCGTCACTCAACTTCAAATAAGGATTGATTTATATACCTTCCGAATTGTATTTTCATTCAAACTGAAACTGGTTTGAAATAAAAAAACTTGCTTGAAATTTATTATGTAGCCATAAGGTACATCTGAGATAATGCTGTATGAAGTTAACAAATCGGTCTTATAGTTTTATGTCTACTCCTTACACTGAATTTGTTGTAGTCTTGAATACAGTGTATTTTCCCCAGTTACATACACCCTTAATCTTAGGTATTCAAGGGTTCCTCACAGAAATATTCCCGAAAATTCTTTACCAAATTATTTTTTAAATATATAATTATAAAATCATTATTTTAAAGAATTTTGTACAGAGTTCACCTTTCGTGTGTTTGACTTGATGTTTAGTGCCTTGGTAATATTGGTCCACTATTCATTGTTCTGTGCTTGTGATATACTATTGAAATCTCCTAAATCAGAAGATTGAACAACAACCAGCACCACAAAGCATTAGTTATTTCTTTGTAGATTGTCCAACCATTTAGTTTATACAACTGCCACATACAATTTTATACAAATGTTCCCTTTTTGATATAAAAAAAGCGTTATCTACAGGGTTATTAACAAAAATATCCTACTTTGATTCTTCTATAACTTTTACAATATAGGTGCTTCATGAGTAATTTACATACAGTTAAAAAGGAGAAGTTCCACAGTTTTGTTTACATATATTAAAAGGTCATTTCACTTCAATTATCAACAAGATTTTTGCTGGCCTTCAACACAAGATTTTTTGCACTGCCTCAGCGGTGAAGATCAGGCTTTTTCCTTCCGGAGACCAAGATCTCCCGATCTAACCTCTTGCGACCGTCTTGTGGGGCTATATTAAGAAGAAAGTTAATGTCCCACCTCTATCAAAAAATGTAGTTGACCTGCGGAACCGTATTAGAGCTGCAGTCAATACCATAAACCAATAATTTGCTTCGTGCTGTATAGGAAGAGTTTGATTGTCGGCTAGATTTTTGCCAAACAGCTGGGGAGGACATATATCCTTCATTAATAGAAGTGTACCAAGGGGAACAAACTTTGAAATGTGCTCTATTTACCAGTATGTAGTTTATGTAAATATAAGTAATAATTAATAAAAATAGAGTTCTCTAAAAGTAAGACATTCTTTTTTAATAACCCTGTATATTAAAAAAAGGTAATTATTTCCCCCATAAAACCCTAACAAAAGGGTACTACCAATGTTAATCATCCCCCATTACAAAAAATTCTCTAAGATTCAGAATATCTCTTGTAGCGTCGGCTGTGTTTATAATTAAAATTCAAGACATGTTTCGCCCTTAGAGAACATCACCAGTTTGTTGTTCTGATAATATTCTCTAAGAACAAAACATGCCTTTAAATTAAAATATAAAAACTGGATTTCTACAAATTATACATTAAATTTATTTTTAATACTAGTCAATTTCACTTCAACCTCTGAGTACCAATATGACATTGACAAGTCGGCCGCATATTGAGGGCATTGTATCAAGCGCAGAGTTACATGAAAGGCTGAGCTTGAGTTGGACAAGTAGTGGGGGTGGTGGGATGGGGGATGAGAGGATGGGGGTAAGGGGGAAGGGTGTGAAGGGGGAGTTTGGACCCAGTGTAAAGGGTGAAACCTTAATTACTAAGGCTTGAGCACTAGGACTCTTCTTGTCTCATTCTACTGTCACGAACAATGAATCGTACTCTGTTCTTGGTTGTTATTGTAGCTGCGTTATCAGTTGGACGGACTTAATTATGAGTTTCTTTTTGATCAGCTGTTATTAAGCTTTTTCTAATATACCAAACAAGTTTTATTAAATTGCCTGTATTATAAATTTTGTTCTGACTGCTACTCCACTTTTATTGTACTGCCCTCCACACTATTGTACTGTTCTAGAGGGTTTTTGTAGCTTAGCGGAAATATTACGTTATATGCTTAAGGAACACTATTGAAAGTGTAATACGTTTTAGGTTTTCAAGAATGTTGACATTTCAGCGATTTTTCGTTCATAGGGAAATAGTGATGGAAAATAATTTCAGAACTACTGACAACAGTTAAATTTCTGTTCTGTTAGCCCATTTCCAAAATAACAGAGGATATATTGTTTTGCATACCCTGTAATACTTTTGATAAACTGCTTAAAATCTCTACTTTGTTAACAAATTAGTAAGTACATCTAGTAGAGCACCCTATTGAATTAATAATTTTGAAGTTGATGAAAACTCAAAAAGATCCAAAAAAAACTTTTTATAGTTGGACACTATAAAACTAACTAGCCTTTTGAGGACAATGTTCCCAAGGCTTTTCGAGAACAATGTTCTCTTGATCTGGAAACATTGTTCTCGAAAAGTATTACTAACTATAAAAGATTTCATTGAATCGTTTTCATCAGCTTGAAAAATATTAAGTATAAAACGTTCTAAAAAAAAGAAACGACTGCAAGTTAAAAGTCCTTTTATGCTCAAAACACTGCAAATTAAAATTATCCTTTATTCCATTTTACGCACAAATTCACAATGCAAACCTCTTGTTGCAAACCACAGGTTCCCAGTGTACTTCTGTTTACCGCCAAGGATATCGGTTTAGCGAATGTTTGGCCAGCCTCCAATCCCGAGTCAGGGTTGAGCTCGGAGCAAGTTCAAGGGCCAGGCAATCTATTATTGGACTACTTGTCAAGTGAAAAGGTGGTCTTGAAATACACAAAAGGCTCAGACGGGATTTGCTTATTTATCCAGTGTTCACGTTCTGTGCCAATTCTCTTACCAACTGAAATTTCACTCTTGTTATCGAATTTCCTTTAAAAAATGAGACATTCATGCTGTTCTCATGGTATGACCCAGACCCGGGACCATGAAATGAGCACCGATTCTGACCCCAAAACACGTTTTCAGCATTTTTTCAAAACTTAATATGTATATATGTGTGTTATCTCTACAAGTCGCATTTCTGTCAGATTTTCATGAAATTTGGTACAAATGTTCTTTTTGTAAATATCTCAGTCAAGTTTGTTAGCACAATAAGCGTAGCAAATAGCCTCGTAAAACTCGTCGTAACATAATATGGAAATCTAAGGCCGAAGTGAGGTTGTGAGCGCAGCAGCCCTGAGCAAACTCGTTCACATGTTTTGTTAACATGAACCTTCCAGGTTAATCCCTGATCAATAAACATTCCTAGGAATTTGGTAGATTCTACCTGTTTCAATCAGATTTCATCAAACCTGAATAATTAACTGATTTGTTAATCCGTTTTTTCGTAGAAAAAATAGATAATAGTTAGATTTTGAGTTATGTGTTTGTAGGTTTATATTGTCAAAGAGTCTGTTTAGTTGAGGAGACAGTGTGGTTTGGATGTGCTCGCATAGAATGTGGTTGACCGCACCTGCAGAAAATAGACACTCGGCTAATCTTTTCAACACAAGCCCGCTTTGGTCAACCTCGGGATGTTTAATATCCCACACCACATCACTGACTAACCAAACTAGAAATGTTTCTACTTCTCTAGCTTTACCAGAAGGTTTAAGTCACATGTTTAAAACTAGTTTGGAAATGTTACCCATGTGTTAAACCCTTCATTTTACTTTCAATGAACATTCCAATGTTTTATATGTACCAATGTATACATAGCCAACACTATTTGTTTCAGCTTTTGTGGTTTATCATTTCTTAACATAATTTTTCTTGTTCTAGAAAACCAGAAAAATGCCTGTGCCTCATCAGATGTCTCTAAGGAGCCGATTATCTCCATCATTGACACTCCAAGCAAAGTTCATCTCGACTCTCCGCAAGAAAATGCCAGGTGAGAACAAAGTTTGACCCGCTTTCCTGAGGAAAAACTCAAACAAATCACTATTTGAGATGCCGACCACTCTCATGAGAGTATTTTAAGGCAAATATGTGGTGAAGGATGAGTGTGATGAGTGGTAGTAATGAGTTATGAGGTGTAGTCTTGTTACAAACTAAGGCCGACTCTTCCTTAGAATGGGTCATTAATTAATAGCCCAATGACCAATGGAAATACAAGGACCAACGGCTTAACGTGACTTCCGAACCACGCAGGTGATGGTCTGATATGTCTAAACGATGGTGGGAGTTGATGCGGGTATCATCAGATGATCACTGAGACTATCTGAGCTGCTTTAGACCTATATCATCCTCAAAACCTGACCTCCATGTAGCTCTTTAAGTATTGGCTTTTGTTTTCATTTTGTATAATTATAAGTTTAGTTCCAATACTAAGACTCAAGTTCTCTAGGGTATATCTATATAAACTCTACGTAATTGGCGTTCAAACATTTTTTCCCGAAATCAAAATCGGCGATAATAGCAAATTAATTTTATTACTTTTTTACAAAATTAAGTGCCGTGTAATAAATACTAAAAACTTAATTATGCATCTAGAAGAGACTTGATGCAACAAGAAAAAGCAAGACAGTTAGGGACGGAAGGTTTGCCATTTATTAAACGAACAATGTTAGTGGCTAGAGAACTAACTTGTTTCTGTTTGAAAAAACCATCAAATTCATTGAAAAAATATGTTCCATCGGTTTAAGTCTATTTGGTTTCCTAAGTCAAAGTGACAGCCACTGTCGAATCTGAGGTGATCTCTTCAATTGAACCTGACAAGACCTCAAGAAGTATATTGATGGTAGAATTCTTTTCCTTCTCTTCTCTTTTGTTCTTTACTATCAACATTATTATGTATTAGCGATTGTTATGAACAACAACACAAATTGAGAAACACTAATTAAACATTTTTAAATTAATGAAATATTCCAAAAAGTATTTTTGGCAAAAGGTGTTCCTGATAGTTCCGGCTGAAATGTTGGCAAGCTCAACAGTTAATTATATTTATTCCAGGTTTACTCCTGTGACTCATCTGCTTTATTGAGCTCATTTACCAGAAATAATTGTCTCAGACATGTGCAAGCAGTTACTTTAAACAAACTCTGCAGATGTTATCCTTGTGAAACCATGCAGAAGTATTTTTAGGTACGAACCAGGGGTGTAACTGTGTTTTTTTCTCTTTTCAAGAAACTAATGTTATTTTTCATTTACATAACAAATTAATTCTCAATTCACTATATCACTAAATCAATATTTGAGATGCCGACCACTCTCATGAGGGTATTTTAAGGCAAATATGTGGTGAAGGATGAGTTTGATGAGTGGTAATAATGAGTTATGAGGTGTAATCTTGTTACATACAAAAGCAGACTCTCCCTTAGAATGGGTCATTAATTAACAGCCCAATGACCAATGGAAATACAAGGACCAACGGCTTAACGTGACTTCCGAACCACGCAGGTGATGGTCTGATATATCTAAACGATGGTGGGAGTTGATGCGGGTATTATCAGATGATCACTGAGACTATCTGAGCCAAACATTCAGAAAATTACCACATGGATAATACACTGAAACTCGCTTCGTTGTGTAACAAGATAAAGTAGAGGTGGGGTATTTCACGTAAACAAAGTTTATGTTTTGTCATTTGCACTCAGTCCAGTTGTAAACAATTCACACACCACTCCCCGGCCGTTCTCCTCTGTTGAATGGATTTCATACATTACCTTGTAAAATAATGTTGTTGTTAATGATTCCGGTTGTACATTCTTATACAAAAAATGCGTCTTAATAATAAAAATAACCCTTTCTGAAAGCAAAGTGCTGTTGTGGTTTTAATTATTACAACAACAAAAAACCCACATTTAATAAAGTAGATGCAAAGAAAATTTTAAACTAAGCTACTTTCTACAATAACTTAGTTCCAAGATATTGATTTAGTTCTTAGCTGAAAACAATGTTGTTATTAAGTAAAGAATTCATAGATAAAATAGCTAAGAGGGACAAGCATCCACTTCCAACAATTCATTAATCTGACATCTGGTTTAATTTGATGTGATAAATAAATTATCTTTTCTGTAATTTTTCAATTGTGACATTTTTTAAACAGTAAAATTGGTTCCTTTAATAAAATTGATGCTTTCAACTGAGAGTTTCGAATCCTGGCTGCACAGTGACTTTTACAATGGCCACTCTTTGTGGTTTGGAAGTCACGTTAAGCCATTAGTCCATTCCATTGGTTGTCGACCCAATCTGGGGAACAATCGGCCCTAGTTTGTAACAAGACTACACCTCATCATCCATCAAAACACTCATCACTCTCACCACCATTTCACCATAAAATACCATCTAAGAGTGGTTGTTGTCTCAAAGTATCATAGTGGAACAGAGTTTGATGACATGTGCAGATTTTCTAAAGATTTCTAGCCTTAAAGCAGGTTTTTTTAGAAGTTGCACAACCGTACAGCGTTAGGGACCTTTTTAAAATCCAGTGTCATATGATTGTAAATCACTGACAGCAATTTAAGTTACAAAAAATGACAAAACTTTCCTAGAAAACCCAACCTTGGATAAACTACAATGAGAAAACTAGCTGACTGAATCGTAATTGTACATACTTTTTTAGCTATAGGTTCAAATTACCCGCAACACTTGCCCAAATTCATCATCAGCTGTCAAACCTGAATCATCAAAATCGGAGATGAATCATAAAATCTCAGAACGAATTGTCACCACAGATTCCGTCAGTTAAGCTGAAATCAATGTTCAAGTGTGACAGTGTGATAACATACAGTGTTGGATGCTACCTGCAACTAAGCCACCGACACGTGCCTATTGATTCACACGCTCCATCTGTCATTTCATACAGTCTGTCCCTCGACGAAGCTTCATTCAGCTGCTACCAAACACAACTGTCAACCTGATAAATCATGTGCTTTTCCCCAGAGTTTTGAAAATTTGCTGCTGGAAAAAAATTGAAGTCGCTTTAGGTTTTTGAAACAAATTTAGTTCACGTTAGTACCTGAAAATTCAGGGAAAGCCACTGAATGTCAGGGAAAATTTTTATGTACTTTGGAAAATTCTGGGATTTTCTAAGAATTTGAGTGGCATACTTTGGTGTTTGGCATGCAGAGGTTAGAAGTCGTCACTCTAAAACAGGTGACATCAAATCAAATCAAAATGTCTTTATTCTTAAAATATATACATGTGTATACAAATAATGTCAGCAATACATGTTATTTTATTAAGATATTTGCGACTTATCCTAACACAATATACTTAAACTAAACATATACATACAACTACTTATTAATGGAGTATGGTGACCTCACAACCAAAAAGATTTTAAGTTTAGTTTTTAACACTTTAAAATTTACTTCATTTTTTATGTCACACGGTAGTTTTGAATTAAATAGTGACCCTGCATAAGTAGGTATCTTTTCTTAAACTCAAGATTGTGGCGAAAGTGTACAATATCCTTTTTATGCCTAGTGTTATATTGGTGATGAGGTTCAATTGATTCCTTAGTTGCAATGTATCTTGCTAGTCATATAACTTTCTTTTCCCATAATGGCAAGTATCCAAATTTTATGATGTTCCTGCATATCTTTACCCAATTATTTTTATGGATATGGTAATTATTCTTCACATTTAATTGACAACAGATTCATATGTATCCAGAGAAAATTCAGGGAAACTGAGGCGAAAATAAAGTTGGGAACCAGGATAAACACAAATATAGACCAATGGACCTACTTGAGGTTTCATGGAGTTTTAAAAAACTTCTTCTTTAAAAAGTACTTCAACCACACATCTGTAGAAAACCAAAAGTTAACGCATGAAATAAAAATTAAACCTCATAATCCATCATGGAGGAAAACTCCGGACAGCTCAACCTAGGTGAAATAATGTAAAACGTCAATATTGTAACAACATCCTGAGATATTCAAATAAAATTAATAACTAAGGAAGTAGGAGGAGATGAAGTACTGAACATTCTTTAACACTCTTTCCCAATAAGGAGGAAGGTGTAGGTTTAACAATCGCCAATAAATATTTATAGTGTGTGGTAATACAACAGGCACCCGTGTTCGGTCAAGGACATCAGTAGGCTATAGAAGTGTCAAGATGTCTTTAGTCATATTTAAGTAATAAATGAATGACTCAAGATTATATCAAGTGTTTGTTTATTGGACTCTGAGTTTTAAGAAATTTCATTCATAAACACTTGAAAGTTCTTTACAATATTCACTATGGACAAAAAATAATGTTTTTAAGAGATTAACTCTAAAAATGCATTGGTTTTTATCTAAATCAAATCAAATCAATCTTTATTGTTGTATAACAGAGTACATGCATTGACAATGTCATTTATTACAGCTTACATAAGCCAAGTCTTGTTAAGTACCACAAGACTTCCATATTTTAAAAGTAGGTACCACACTTTTTTTAGAGAGAACTTTTTAAAAAGCCTCTTTAAATATAATTCAACGAGCATAGCTTAAGATTGCACAGTACATATCGACCATTTTGTTTCTGTCAAATAAGAATAATGTAAAAACAAGCATTTTCTTTAGATACCTTACAATTTTCATAAGATCTTTTTGAAATAGTTTTATTACAAAGATGACAATGTACTGCAGCGACTTTGCTGACCACTTTTTGATAAGTCGACTAGTTTCATAGTAATAACTAGAAATTTAAGTTCAAAATGTCTTCAACTTTTGGATTTATATCACGGTTTTATAAGGGAGAAATAAAAATTTGGCTCAGGGGAGCCACTAAAAAATTTAATATACTTTAAAACAAGTTTATTTCATTCAAATCCAATGAAAACTGTATGTGTGAGGTGTCTCAAGAAAATGCTTGTTTTATGGGACGAAATCCAAGGAGGGACAGCCACTACCCTCTCTTAATATTCGTAATAACTTTTAATAATAATAACTTTTATTTGTCATGTACAAATAGTTTTGTGACAAAAACAAAACCAAATCTAAATATAAAACAAATAAGATAAACCCATCACCAAAATACTTTCATAAGTTCCCCTGTCAGCCAATAGTACTACTTATAATAACTAGCTACATAGTTATGCATTTAAATGGCAAGGTTGTTGGAAAAATGATTTTTGAATTAAAATTTTTTCAATATCGACTTAAAAGAGTTTATACTGTTTATATTTTTTAAATAGTCTGGTAATTTGTTAAAAAATTTAATACCAATTTGGGACGGTAATTTATGAGATATTTCAAGTCTATGATATCCCAACTTATATTGACTACTATTTCTAGTGTCATGGTTGTGGATATCATGGCCTGTTACCAAACTACCATTTGTTATGGAAAAAATAATTGTTTCATACATATAAATACAAGGTAGGGTAAGAATACCTAATACTTTAAATGCTTCTCTACAAGAATCCCTTAAACGTAATTTTGATACTATTCGCACAGCTTTCTTTTGCAGAAAAAATAAAAAAATAAAAATTTTTAAGAGTTTATATTCTGAACAAGAACCCCAAAAATTAAAACATAGATCTATACAAAAATTAACTGCAAACAACTAATAAGAAAGTTATTGTGAGTGAAAGAACAAAGTTTCCACGTGTATAAGGGACAACAGAAGCAGAGGCACGAGGCTAGGATGTGTTTGTACAGGATGTTTGCCGAACGAAACTCTTATTTGCATTTCACATAAGACTTAATGATTTTAATTACAAACTGTTGATCCTGCGGCAGTGATAACGACAATTACCACATAACTTTCCCGTATGATTTTTCTTCGTTTCATTAAAATGCTAATAAGTAAGGATCGGCTGTAGTAGTTGTTATTGACAAAGGTTTCTTTTAAGTTTAAATGGTGTTTTTATTATCTGCAACATAAAAATTAAGTGTTTACACACAAGGCACTATTGATATAATGGAACCTCTCTTAGCCGAAATAAAAAGTGGTGGGAGGTTATTTTAGATAACAGAATCTTCAGATAGGAAAATAATGTGACTCATGTTATTGTGTATTGCAATGGTATACCTGGCAGAAAAACTCCAGAAGTGGCAGGAAAAGTCTGTTTCTTCTTTTACCAAATTGTTCTCCGCCACAATTATGACCTTTCAAACTTACCATGAAACTTACCCTCTTTAGGCTTAAGAGGGGGCCAGATAGAGCCCAAATAGTGTTTTGATGGAAAAGGGATTTACCGTGGGGTAACTATGTCCCACTTATCCGCCCTTTGCTTACTCTACATTCTGTATTATCCGTCATCCAACCAAGACACAGGCATTTAAAATGTCGGCTTAACGTGACTTCCGAACCACGGGGAGTGGCAATCGTGAAAATTTATCACTGCGCCCCGGGAATCGAACTCGGTTTTATTTGGTTTAGGCCTTAGATGCGTGTCAGCCTAATTTAAATGATTTTTTTCCTTAAGAGTTCTTTGTTATCTAATGTTTGAACAACAGAACAAATATCTAATATTTGCATAATATTAGTTAGACAACCCCTTTCCTACAACAACAGCAAACACCATCATAAATTAAAAATTCAAACTATGTTCCTTTAACGCATTTGTTAAAATTATTTAACACTGCACAACTTAGAAGCTACAAATAATCCGGTTAAATTAGTTAAAGGAGGGGGTATCTTTGACCAATATCTTCATCAAGGATAATCTGCTTTGTATATTGTCTGACATACCTTTCTGTATTTGCTTTGATATTCAAGCTGTGATCACTTTAATCTGTTTTAAGTTTAAATGTACTAATCTGTGTGTTTGGTTACAGGGGCAACTGGTTCTCGAGACAGCTGGCCAACCCTTGCAACTGCTCCAACAGCTGGACACTGCAAGCCTTGGGTCTGGTCATATTCCTGGTCCTGCTCTGGACCCTGCTCTATGTCCTGGTCCATCACGAGGTCAGTTCTGTCAGTTCCGCTCTTCAAACTTGTGTTTGTAGTTATACTCCTCTAGTTTCAGGTAGTGATTCTGTTTAACCATATTTTTAAACGTTATTAAGAAACCACTTTAGATATTTGTTCCAAAGCAATAATTCCAAAAGCTTTGAAAGCTTTACATATTATTTCCTCCACTGTTTTCAACGCTCGTTGTTAAAGCAGACCACTGCTAAGTTGCTTGGAAAACTGCTCTGTTGGTCTCTTATCAACTCAAGGTTGTTGGGCTATTAATTAATGACAGAATCTTGGGAACAGTCAGCCCTAGTTTGTAACAAGACTACACCTCATCATCCATCAAAACACTCACACAGTTACCATTCATCCCACATTCACTTTAAAATGCTCTCTAAGAGTAGTTGTGTCTCAAATCAAAGTATCAAAGGCACGTACTTTAACGACAGCAGTTACCAATGACAATTTAGCTCAAGTTGTGATGTCGTAGCTATTAATAAAATTTGACATAAAAAGAGTTTTATGTCTCTAACTAGCTTCAACTATTTCATCACAACAATTGAAGTAATTAAACATGTTTATGATGCTAAATATTGTAGTTACGATTACTGAAAATTGTAGTTGATACCAGTAATGAAAAAAAAGGTCTTTTAGACTATTTTTGGCAGCTTTATTTCAATTTAAAAAAATGAGTATTCTGTGGTAAATAATATGCCTGGTAGTTATGGTGGAGGTTGATTTGTGCAGAGTACTTTGTAGTTCTTGCATTATTTTGTTAAACAAGACAATCTTTGCAGTCAGCAAGGTCAAATCTTGGGTTAAATCTGAATAGCATGAACTTTATGGTTACAAAAACGCCCAGAATATTATTGTACTTCTTACCATGAAGTTGTAAGAGAGTCGATCAGTAACGTTTTTCAACATTGTTGATTGTGGCAGGTGACGCCACGAGGGGACTTGTTCAAGATCCTGGTGTTAGTGATCTTGGCGTTCCTGGCTGGAAAGGTGGTCGCACTGATCAGACTGCCGCCGCTTCTCGGCATGTTGATCACCGGCATCGCCTTGCGCACTTCGGGCTTCTACCAGATCTCTGGCGTCTACGAGACCATCGTCATTACTCTCAGGTGCGTACATTGAACATTAAGTTTGAGGGTCTTTGAAGGCTAGATATTCATTCAAAACTTCAATGTGAAATTCATCAGTACTGGTTAAATAAATCCAGACGTATTGTAAACAGGGTATCCAGCATATAGTAATTCTAAAAAATTAAGTATTGTATGGAAGTCTTTTATAAGGGTAAAAGTCAGGAGCTATGCAGGAATTTTGTCCTTAAACCAGGAAATATTGAGATGGGAGGTTCTGAAAGTCATGATTTTGTCATGGATGCTGTCAGGAGTCTAGAGATTGCGGCCGAAATGGGTGGGAGTAACTATGACTCTTAACAACTTGCAATGTTGAAACGGAATGGAGTCTGCAAATGCGCAAGGCTTTCGGCTCTGCCCCAAGTCCTCATATAGAAAGCGTTGGGATGATGTCACAGCTGCTATATACCTTTGCCACTTCTTCTCTCATAGCACCCTGAGATCATTCCACAAGTTGTCTATCAAATCTAATCATCCTGTTTAAAGACTCATAAGAATGAATTAACTTGATTTTCTTAACAAGAAACGTTTTACAGTGTCTGGACACAAGAATTAACTATGACAGTCATGTCTTGAGACCAAAGTACAGTACGATCTCACTAATCCGTTCCTATATCTGGATCAGAAGCGGGATTGCGATAAGGTTCACTAAAAAAGCTCAATTAGCCAAAAATAATCTTTCTTACGTTGAAGGATGATTTAATTTCATTCTTTTCTTTCCTTACGTGCATGAATGTTTCATCTGTTGATGTTGAATTCCTTGGAATAAACTTGCTTATCACCACTCTAACCTTTAAAATCGTCGATAGAAAGCTTTTCATTACAAAGTAACATGAAGTAATGCATCTCACGGCCCGCTGAATGGAGACTGATTAGTAGTTGGCATTTCGGAGCGCCCGGATTTACGACTTTTTCGCCGTCTTGGTCGGGTGGCGATTAGCTAATTACAATAGCATCATATGGAGCTGTTCAGGCGGTGCCAGACCGACGAACTGTACTGTACATAACTTTAGTAGAGTTTTGAAACAATAACTAATTTTAATGTTCACCAATTTTACAATATACTTCAACTGTTGCACTGTGTGTCGCAGGGAAGTGGCACTGAGTGTGATCCTGATCAAGGCAGGTCTAGGACTGGACCCGGTGGCTCTACTCAAGCTGTCGCTGGTGGTGCTGCGTCTGGCCGTGTGTCCTTGTATTGCCGAGGCTGTCGGAGCTGCCGTCGTCTCACACTATCTCCTCGGCTACCCTTGGCTGTGGGGACTTCTTCTCGGGTAACAAGAGAACAGCTTTATGTAATATTTTATATTTCAATTATTTGGAACGGTCCCCTCAATCTTCTAAATGGGACTATGAACTAAGGATTTGATTTAGTTTACAATACAAAGAGTATACAAGCTAAAACTTTTATTTGAAGATAAAACTATTTGTTAGCCAATTTTCAATGACTTTACTAGACAACTCTTTTATTGTGATGTTGGCTTTGATACAAAATTATCATAAGCACTCTGTGTGTTTTTTAGTTTTCTGCTAAGCGCAGTGTCTCCAGCTGTCGTCGTGCCGGTACTGCTCAATCTGCAAGAGAGGGGTTACGGAGAGAGCAAGGGTATCGCGACTCTTGTCATTGCAGCCTCCAGCATGGACGACGTCCTGGCCATCTCCATCTACGGCATCTGTCTCAGCATGATCTTCTCTCCAGGGGGCAGTCAGTATTTGCATTTGGTTTTTTGCTAAGGAATTTTCATAATAGTGGCGGAGATCAATACACATATTTTGTTTTGGACTTTTCCGGCCACTTTGGGAGAAAACTACTACTTTGGGAGCTCCACCAGTTGACAAGGTCAAGATAAAATTGTAAAAAATCCAAAAAAATTGTAATTTTCGTAAGGAAAAGTACTCATCTTACAGCAGCAATATGGCATGAATCATTGAGAACTTGATGATGTACGAATACTCAGTCCTGATTTTCGCTCAGTTAAGTTAATAACCTTAAAAAATATACAATAAGAAGGCAATCAAGATTTAATCATTTGTGCATTTTTACGACAAGACAATGTGCATAATAAAAGAGTTCTTGTTTCATCAGACAAGAGCATCAGACAAGAGCAATATTTATCACAAATTAAAACAATTAGGCTACTAATATTTTTGAAACCTTTTTGGTTGAAATTGTTGGGCTGTCAAATAAGTGGCCGCTCTGAGGAAAGGTTTGGGAACAATCAATAATTTTAGTTCTCAGAAGCTCCTGCCAGGCGACTAAATATTTATCCCAAGGATACAAACAGTGTATGGTCCAATAAAACGCAGTTCTCAAGGAACAAGAAATGCGTAACAATAATCTAGAAAGCCACTCAGAGTTATGTAAATTTTTCATTGTTTGCTGACTAACAAAAGTATTCCCTGCTACGAGAACATATTTTACTTAATAAGAGGTGTCGTTAGAGATTAAGTTGACCAGAACTACAAGTTGACCAGAACTATTCATTTTTGTCTAATAAATTTTCAACGCTTTTTCCAGGTCAATCGCTTTCCCAAAAGTTACTCCAGGGGCCTTTAGAAATGTTACTTGGGTTGGCTATTGGTGTCGCTTGGGGATTGTTGACAGCAGTCATTCCTCATAGAGACGATGTGAGTATACATGAGTTGTTACATTGCTACAAGGATGGTTAAGAGGATTAGTCAACCAAGCAAGAACCCTGTTTACCACTGAAATAGCGGAGAATTGATTATTTCTCTCCGGTGGACGAGGGGTAGGTGGAGATCCAAGTTAATCTTTTGTTTCAAAAACATCGCCTCTTGTAGGGTTGTCTTGTCTGGCTCAGTTCTTTGAAGAGTCACGCGTGCCGCCGACCTTCCAGTCAAGAGAAATGGTAGTAGCAACATTCCAACTTTGCTCACTTCAAAAGGGGCAATACATGGTTTTGTAGTCCCTGTTTAGACATCAGATACAAATGTTTATGTAAACGAAACAAATGACAACATACAAATGCGGGTACAGGGTGGCTGTACTTTCCTTATATACAGAAAGGCAAGGCAAAAAGGGGCACAGTGCATTGTATAAGAAAAATACATCATTCTAAAACACTCGTCTAATAATACGCTACTTTGTCAGCCAACTCTTTTTTTAATTTTGGCATAAGATTGCTATGTGGTTGTTGAGATTTTTTTTATATCCACCTATAATAGATAAACCCAAAGAAACATCTTTCTGAAATCTCTTACTAATCTACACACAAAAATAGCGCGTCCTGCGGGGACTACCAGAGCATATTATGAGCAACCTTTTCTGAAATGATCAATCCTCTTAACTAAAAGGTTATTTAGTAAAGCAGGTTTTATAATTTTATTTACTCAGTGTCTGTTGCAATCTAACCTCTAATATTTATGTCTCATGTGCTGATGACAGCATATCATGGACTGATCTATTCACACGGACTAGCATTGTGGAGAGATTGCACAAACGCCAGTTTTAGTGGCGAAACCAAGGACCTTTATAATTTCCTTGGCGTGTCTGTCTGTCTGTCTGTCTGTCCGGACAACATTCTAGTAGCTCTCACAGCTGCACATTTCAATTCCTTTTACTGACAGAAATTCCATATAATATTTGTAAACTTAATTTTAAAATTTAATTTGTTTCAATTTGAACAACGATTATTGCATGTGTAAATATGCTTATTTCACAAATAATGATATACTTGAATGATGATAAATGTTACAACGAATAATGTTTACAGTGCTTTAATGTTGATAACAAGATCAATTTGTGAAATGATAGCAATTAACAATAAGCGACTTATTTTTTAGAGTGGATAAATATAGTAAACTAGCTGTGAGTACCCGCGCTTCGCCTTGGAGCTAATTATTCAAATAGCCTATTTTTGGCCAACTTTAACATATTTTTGCTAATATCGGTAAGATTTTTTAAACCACGGTTATTCAAACCTAAAGACTACCTTTGAGAACATGGGAAACAACTTTTCTAAGCTCTACATCAAAAAATCTTCCTAAACAGAGGGGACTATGAGAGCAACTTTTTCTGGGATCTAATCCTCTTAATAACACGTCTTGAGCGCTCCTAGCACATGATTCTGACGGCGCAAGTTTTATCCTCGCTTCGAGTGGTAACATTTTGTTGTTCATCCAAAAATTATTGCCACAATTTTGAGTGTAGTTGCTTATTTGAAACTAGACTAGAATTTTGTTTATGTTTTCATACAGTAAATCTAAATTTTAATCTGAAACTTACGTTGTGGAACACTTGTGAGTTTAATAGTATTAAAAATTTGTCATGCATGTAAAATGTAAGATGTATTGACTGGGACTCATGGCGTGGTCCTGTAATCCAGCTTCATGGAGGTCAGGTTTTGAGGATGATGTAGGTCTAAAGCGGCTCAGATAGTCTCAGTGATCATCTGATGATACCCGCATCAACTCCCACCATCGCTAGACATATCAGACTATCACCTGCGTGGTTCGAAGTCCGCAAGCCGTAGGTCCTTGTATTCCCATTGGTCATTGGGCTATTAATTAATGACCCATTCTAAGGAAGAGTCGCCTTAGTTTGTAACAAGACTGCACCTCCTAACTCATTACCACTCATCACACTCATCCTTCACCACATATTTGTCTTAAAATACCCTCATGAGAGTGGTCGGCATCTCAAATAGTGATTTAGTAATGTATTTACATGTGTGTACATTTGCAGAAACTGGTGGTGCTGAAGCGCAGTGTGCTGATAGGTGCGGGTGGTATGTGCGCAGTGCTCGGTGCGGAACACGTGGGGTTCCCGGGCGCCGGACCTCTGGCGTGCATCACCGCTGCCTTTGTCGGCTGTCTCTGCTGGAAGATGCAAGGCTGGAGCAGCTCCCATGTATGTTTATCATTTCTAGGCGCATTTTTTAGTGATATTCAATTACACATTTAAGGTTGGGGTCAGTGGATCCAAGGGGTTGAAAAGATCCCAACAAAAGTATTTGAAATACCAAAAATAAGGCATCAATTCTATGAAAACAGGATTTTTGGGGAATTTCTGGCAAACAGGGTAATTGCCAGGGATTTTCAACAGAAAGGATAATTTAAAGGAAATTTTAGGCGGATATAGTTTTTACAGGGGGTTTTCATACAATCTGTAATTTTGTTGATAGTTTCCTTAATCATTACCCTAATCACTAAACAAATTCAAATACAACGTTTTCATTTTTTTAAGGAGTAAGGCCGTCTGCACACGGAGCTACTGAAAATTAAACTGGTTTGTAGAGTTACTAGAAATTGACCTGACAAAGGCAACCGATCAGTGATCTAAATCCCTGCTCAGTGGCATGGATACAGAACAGCCAACAAGTGTTTTGGTTGATGTAGGATTGTCACCATATAGAGTATGATGAAACCCTACCTTTTGAGGATATTTGATAACATGAAAAAATATTTAACGTGTTTTTGCAAAACGTATTGAAACACTGTTTACATTCCAGCCTGTACATACAGGGTGTCCCACCAGACTCTAGAAAAGGTTATATGGGTCAAAATAAAGCGTAAATTAATAAAATTTTTCCAAAAAGTTAACCAGATATTTGCCATCCTCAACTTTTATGGAAAATTACCAGTATGATCTAACTTATCATGCGGTGGCCACAGTAAACTAATAACGTTTTGTAGTGAATTTTATTACCTATCTATTGACATCAAGATCAAAACATCGATAAATAATCAACAAAGTAACAGTTGAAACCGTGGCAAACCTCAAGTAAGGTGGAAAGAATAAGGTGGAATGTTGTCTGTTTTCAGCCAGGTTTCCCTAAAGCTCAGTTTTATGGCTTTGGTGTCAATAGAAGGTAATAAACTACAAAACATTACTCTTTACATTTTATCGTTAAACTCACCGGTGTATGCCCTAAAATTACCATAAAATAGCCACTGTTTTATGATATGTTAGATCATACTGGTAATTTTTCCATAAATTGTCTTTACTTAGTTACAAATTTATGGTTTGGGGAGATAATAAATAATTAGCGACAAATACAAATGGCAAATATCTGGTTAACTAAGCGTTTTGGAGACTCTTTAATATAACCATTCCCAGAGTCTGGAACTTGGGACAACCTTATAAAGGAATTTTCAACATTACACATTTTGATTTCGACTGCCTTCGGTTTTGTGCTTCTTGGAGCCAGGAGGTTTTAAATTATACAAAACCGACGTTTTAAACTTCACCCACAAGCAAAAGATTGAGTTGTTGCAGTTCATCCAGGAGACTGGAAACTGAAATCACCGAGTGACTCGACATGTCAGTCACTAGGGGACTGGTTACTAACCCATTTCTGTCGCGTCCGTAACCAGTAGCGCCGCAGCGGAGTCTTTGCATTACCTCAAAATAAACTAGTTAGTGATTTGAGTCACTGATCAGTTCCTTTTCAGTAGCTCCGTGTGCAGACGGCCTAATTGTTAATTAATATTTCAAGTTTCAACTCTTTTTGACATGTTAATGATAACAATTGCCTGGAATTATTACAAAGTTTTATTATATGGTTATTTCATAGATATCAGATCAAATCAAAGGACAGTGATGCTGTACCATAAAATTTTGTTTAAAAATTTTGAATGTGTAGGGTAAATGTACTTATTCATATTAACTATCAAAAAACCCTTTTCATTTTTTCAACCTTTTCTTTGTAACTTGTAATGACTGAAACTAACTAGGTATAAATACCACCCAAAAGTTTCTCAAAACTAAGCAAGAAAAATTGTTTCTGCCTGATTTCTAGCCTTTAAGGAAAAGTCCTTTCCCATCCATCCCTGATTAAAGGCATAAAAATATTACCAAAATTTTAACATGAATTGGTGAACCCACATTTTTTATATTATTATATTTAGTTACCAATTCCTTCTACAGCGTGGGTGAGTTTACAGATCAAAATAATTTAGCAATTTCATATCAAAGTTTTAGCGAGTTTAAAATTATGTGTACCCAAATAGTTGTTCTTTAGTTGTTATCAGTGACTTTAGTTTTTTTTTATGATCTTGTATAAAAGTTCTTGTTTTTGAGTTGTATGTTTTGTCAACATAAAAATATTTGTACATTAACAAATAAATTTTATTGTTATAGACACTTTTTCTAATCAAATAGTATCTGATTTGTTGCAGAATCCAGTGTCCAATGTGTTCGGCAAGACCTGGCTGGTTCTTCAACCGATGCTGTTTGGCTTGATCGGCGCTGAGATCGATCTGAACGAGTTACGCATTGAAACCATTAGCTCGGGATTGTGTGTCATCGGAGGTGCCCTTGTTGTAAGTACCTTGGAGTTGAATACTTGGCTGCACTCAATGCTAAATGTCGTCTGATTGAACTCAAGTTATATGACAGTGTGATTAAATGCATGATTCACATTGAGATGGTCGGCTTCATGATCCAAGGATTGATCCAACAAAGACCAGATTCATTGTTGGAAGTTTGTTGATGATTTGTAATATTTCTGAGATTAAAGTATTATTATGGGCATTTTCTATTGTTTTTGAATGATCAAAAGTACAGTAGACTCTCACTTGAACGGACTAATGTGGCGGAAGATATACATCACACTGTATACAATACATCTTGGTGACTTTGTATCGACTGCCAGAGCAGAATAGCAGTTTGTAGCTCCGACACTGTTGACATCTTTTTGCAGTATATACCTGATGAACTTTGGCACAGTATTGTACGTCTACGTCAGTTCAGCAAAGCAAAGGAAACGTGTCATCTATTGAAGATATCAACAACAACAAAATGTGACGCTTTCAATACTATACGGTACATATTTTGAAATTTTTCCCTGGCGGGTGGTCCGGATTAGCCCGAATCTGGATTTTTGCAATCCGTTCAAGTGAGAGTCTACTGTACTTGACCTTTCGGGATCTGGAATCTGACCCCGTCTTCAGGTGAAAAGTAACCTAAAACATAACATAAAACTGAAGAAATGAGCTAGTCTAAAAGTAATCAGCACAAGCTGACCAGTCACCCACCAAAAAAGTTTTTTTTATGTTAGACTAATAGACTTATTAATTTTACAACAACTAGCCTAGAAAACAATGCCATATGTACAAAAAGTTACAAAATTTAAAAAAACAAATAGAGACATCAAGCACGTCTATGGCCAGTGCACACTTACTGACTGCCTGACCAACCGCCAGACAACCCTATTGGCTGGCTTGGAGTAGTGGACGGCCAATCACAGCCCTATATCAGACTGACCAATTGTAACAGATAATACAAAAATAGCTGTTTTGCACAGCCAATGGAAGGGAAATTATTCAGAGTTTGGATAATTTGGAAATAGTGAACAAAACTTTACAAAAATCCTACCCGATGAGTCATGAAAGATAATAATTGAAAAAGAAACTAAATAGTAATTTAATAACACTTCTGGTTTGAGTAATAGTCTTTTTTGACATAGTTTGTATAATTGGTTAAAACTTATAGAATCTTTTAAAAGGCGTGATGCACATTTTATAATACCTGTCAAAGTCTTTATTAAGCCACATTAACAATATTTACATTGCATTAGCTAGGTCAAATGAAAATAATACATATAGTAACTAAAATAGCTTTAACCATTAAAAAATTAATATTAAATTAAGCAAGGAACGTTTACAGGCTATTACAGTGTTACACAGTTTCCTCAATCTTTACAGACATGTCACTTGAAAGAAATTCCTGAACGCTGTAACAGGCAAAATTTAACAAACGATGTTTTAATTTTGATCTAAATTTGTTATGGCTTGGTTCTAACTGAAAGGAATGGGGTAGGTTGTTAAATAATTGTATTGCGTTATAGGTTAAGTGTTTTTTGAAGAAAGATGTGGAATGTTTGGGGATGGGCAGTCGGTGAGTGTTGCGGAGCTGGTAAGGGGTTGTGGTGGAGAAGTCAAAATGGGAGAAATTCAGCCTGAGAAAAGTTAACAACTCAAAATTGTAAATGGAAGGCAACGTCAAGATCTTTGCTTCAAAAATATCTCTACAAGATTGACGCTTTTAAAGAGAAAATAGTCCTCACGGCCTGCTTTTGTATTTTGAACAAAAATTTTGTTTTTTGGACTCACACCCCAAATAGGCACAGCGCATCGATAAGTGGGGATAGATGAGTCCATAATACGCCGGTCAACAGAAGGTTGATATTTTGAAAATTTTTAAGCTACTAATACATAAATTCCCGAACTGAGTTTCTTTGAAATGTGTTTTGCATGGCTGTGAAAACTAAGACTCTCATCTACCATTAATGAGAAAGCTTACGTTCTGGGTCAGACACACCGGCTTCATCTAAAAGCAGACTGAAGCCGCTTTCTTCCCAACAGAAGCTCATGAGTTGGGTTTTCATGATTCATTTGAGGAAGTTATCACCAAACCATTGGGCCAAAATGTTTGCCTCGGTGAATGCGTTAAGTTCCAATTGTTGGAGATCGGAGCTAGATAAGGATAGGGAGGTATCGTCAGCAAACAGTGAGAGCTTTGATGATGTGGTGCAGGATGGAAGCTGGTTCACAAAGAGGAGGTAGAGTGTTGGGGAAATACGGATCCTTGTGGTGCACAATGGGTAGTTTGTATAAACTACCTGTAATAGTTTATACAAAAAATCAGAAGTAACTCATTAAATTCTTACTCTGTGTTTATAGGTGAGAATAATATGTTGCTGTTTTGTCCTGCTCGGAGGGAAACTCAACTGGAAGGAAGTGATATTTGTCAACTTGGCTTGGCTGCCAAAAGCAACTGTACAGGTAAGCCTCTAGTTAATATTTAAAATGTATTGAAAGGTATTTTGTCTTCAAACTTCTTTAGAAATAAATTAGCGTTTACACAAATTAAGATCTCTAAAATGTGTTAATAAAATACAAGTGAAGTGATACTTTATCACCTATATTGCAAGGAAACTTTAAATACTTTTGATATATTTTGGGATTTCACCCCTCCCTAACCCCTTTAACCCTGCGTCGGGCGCTTAAAATTTAAAACACCATTGGCTCACGGAGGTTTCCAGGTGTGAAAAAACGTCTTTTTCTTTGAAAACCAAGTTTATTGATATCAAACTTGAATAAGAATATACATGAGAAATTATTATTTATGGTTTACTACAAAATTTAGTTTAAAAATGTAAATTAAGATGAAGAGCCCTACAAAAAACAACATACCGTTAGCAAATATTACGAAGTAAAAATTAAATAGTAAATCAATACAAGGTTGCAACATTCAATTAATGGGTTTGAATAATTATTTTTTAAGGTAATTGTAAGACAAATTCAACGATATCAATATGGAACTAACTCATCAAGAAACAACGCATGCACTAACTCTTCTCTCGGTCTATTCACAATTTTGTACTGTTCCTCTCGCTCCACAATGTCCAAAAGTCGTGAAATACGATATTCTTCCCTCTCCATCTTATAGAACTAAAAATTAAGCACTATAACGAAACAACAAGTTGATTTTCAAACTAGCATAAACCATCACTCAGAAGCGCTACGGAGGTTTCATCCAGCAACTGTAGTTCATGATCAGGCGACGAACGTCCGTGTACGCTAATTCGCCTCATTGACCCCTTTGTTAAATCTAAGAAAATGGCGTATCTGGGGTTCCTAGGAAGAGGCGTGTGAGGTACACCGACCTTAGACTGCCGACACACAAAAACCTGAATTTTAATACAAAAGAAAAAACACGGAGAAACCTCCGTGGGCGCTCAACGGGTTAATAACGGACGTAGAGTACATCATGCTTTTCACAGTTACTGCGGTCATTGTAAAGAACCCATAGCGGGTTGGAATCGTGCGACTCTGGAGCTTATCCTACTTACATTTGTGAAGTAACTATACGCCTACACGGTAACCGAGGTAATGGTCGAGGTTTAGTGGTAGAGAGGACTTTGTAGTCCTAACTTTGCTTCGTTAAACAAGACAAACTTTACCTTTTACCTTTTCTTAAAGGACCACAATACCAATGATATCCTAGAAAGATTTTTCTGGTATCTGATTACTCCCGCCGTTATTCTGATTATCCAGATATTAATTCTTTTAAAGTTCTTTTCATTTGGTGAGCTGCTTGTTTTCTGAACTAGTCAGTTTCAACGTTTGAAGAACTCTGTGTTTATCAAATAACTTGATTCATGGTAATGCTATCAAAAAGGAATAGAAAGGAGAGCAGGCTCCTTTGGAGAAAGTAGAAACACATAAAAGACCACAAACTGTCAAATTTTCAGCCCTAGTGGGGCTTTTGTCAAGACAAAAAGGGCTGATGATTTTTGTCTTGGACTCTTTTAAGCTTTTTTAGTCTTGACAAAAGCCCCAGGGCGGAAAATTTGGCCTTTGTGGTCTCCTACGTGATTTTACTTTATCTAGGTGAGCTTGCTCTCCATTCTACGCCTTTTTGATAGCATATCCTGGCCTAGTGCCACCCTGATCCATGGTAATGTTTGACAAACTGTCAACAGGCAGCTCTAGCTCCGGACGCACTGGACAAGGTTCGGCTGGACCCGACCACTCTGCGATAGACATCACTCGGGGAGCAGATGTTGACAATAGCAGTGTTGTCTATCCTGGTGACGGCACCACTCGGCTCTATCGGTATCACACTGGGCGGGCCCAGACTGCTCTCCGGGCGATGAAGACGAGCGGGACAGCGAGGAGAAGAAGAAGGAAACAGCCGTCGAGAAGGTTTAAGTGATATCAACGCTTATCGTAGCGAAACACCTCTACTCTGCACAGGCAAACAATCACAAGAACGATCATGTGGTTTTCTCCGTCGTTTTATTTTTAATTGTTAGATAAATTGAGTATTAACACTCTAGGGGTTTCTAACTGAAATCTGGGTCAGTTCCAAAAGTGGCCTTCAATTTTTGATGCTAACTATTGCTTCTCAAGCTATGAAATGTATACTGCGGTGGTGAACCATGTATTTTAAAAGCTTGCTTAAGTTTATGTTGAGTGAAAGCTTTACACTAAAAAGAAGTTATTTCATCAGAGTTCCGTCAGAACATTCCAATGTGAGTAGAAAAAATCTACAACTAATCTGAGTTATTTTTTCCAGCTTTAAGGCCTTTTGACAATTAAGTTATCTGTTGTTGTAGCCTGTAGACCTTGTTAGGGAAACAACAATACCCTAAGGTCTACAGGCTACAACAACAGGTAACTCAATCTGAGTTGTCAAAATGTCTGCGTAGTAACCAATTCTACCACTGATGTCAAGACTTTCCACTGTTTCGATTACAGTTATACTGTCAAAACATTTAAAATAATTGGGAAACCAAGATTTTTAGAAAAAATATCAAATACTGAAATCAATCTAATTTTTAAGCAAAAGTTTAGGGGTTAAAATTACAATGTTCTATAATAGTTTATTAAAATACTAAAGAAAACGAGTTTTCCATGCTTGATAAGTTAACCAAATATTAAGGTTTTCAAATATGATTCGTCTTGTAAGTTAAGGATAAATTCAATTCCTAAAGAGCTTAGTTTGCTTGTGCAGCTCTGTACAGTTTTAGATTTAGGCCCAGTGATTCCTGTAAATAAATATAATTTTTAGGAACATACTAGCTTTAATAACAAATCTACTGTTAATTTTATGTTTTAAATAAATTATTTTTATTAAATCTGTCCTGATTTTCCCATTTCAATATTTCTTTTTACTGTGTTGTGTGCATTTATTTTAAATTTTAAATTATCTTTTAATCTTTCCATTTTGATAGATTTTAGTACTTTTATATTTTATGAACTAGTTTTTAGACATTTTATTTTAATATTGCTAGGTTTTTAAACATGAACTTAATATTACGTTGTTTACGAGAATAGGTAGTAAAGTAATTCAAAAACTTGTGGTTATTCGTTTTAACTACAGTTGAGTCTTATTTATCCGTCGTAAAGGAGAAGTTTTGATGGTCAAAAGTGACTAGGGCCTTGAGAAAAAGCCGTTTGAATGTTAAATAGGTTTTATTTTTCTATATAATAGTTTGTTATTCCTGGAAACAATAAAAATAGTGTGATAAAAAGTGAAAAAAGAAAACAAAAAAGTACATTCTATTGTACCACTAATTGTTTCCCCCTAGCTATCCCAACGGTAGTTTTCATTCAAATGTTGAATTTTTTCTCGGTAGGATTACGGACAACACAGAATTTTCTATAAGCAAAGAACGGATAGATAAGACTCATCAGTTCTTGTTAGTGGATACCAGAATTCATTGGTTGGTTTTCCTTTGATTAAGATTAAAACTACCTAAGCTAGTTGAAACTATCCAAGGTCATTGAGTTTAAAAAAAAGTAAACAAGGTTGTCTAGAATTTGGTAGAAATCTAAAAACATTAAATTAATACCGTATCTCAAATTATTTAGCTCAGAAAGTTAATTTTTACTGTTTATCTGTACACATGTTAAGTTTAAATCATAAAAACTGTAATTGATTATAGATTGTCCTGTATCAATAGAAGTGTTCAATACTTTAGTAATTACTTTGTACTGTTATTGATTATGTTAAGTTAGTTTACGTAATAATTGTTTGGGTTATTTGCACACGGAAGTTTAAGATGGGCCAATTATTGCAATGTGTGTTGTAGATACTAGATAGTATGCCGAAGGAAAAGTTACGTTGATATTGAAAAGAACCAGGCCAGAAATAAAAACTTGAGGCCCAGTTATTGAATTTTTTTCAACAGTAAAAAAATGATGGTCAGCGCTTATAAACCAGCTCAACGTACCAGCATGGAAATCCCTTCCCACGTAGCTTGTAAACTAGAGCTGACAGTCAGTCTGTATACTTCGTTGGTTGCAGTTGTGTTCCGCGTTTTACGTAGTGTTGAGGCCTATAATGTTGAAAAAATGTCATCTGTGGGGCTTAGTCGACAAACTTTGCGAGCTGTTTTGACGATGGGAGTGCAGGAATTGTGTTAGAAAAGTTGAAGAAGAAGAAATTAAAGATAGATTTTGATCTTCTGTTTTAGTTGGTCTTTTGATATGATACCCAAACCTTCTGCTGCTAAATGTGCAATTAAATCTGTCAAGGCAGAGTCCCTCGCGTCTCGTTTCAAGTAATTTTCATTTGAAGTGTCCCACAAATATTCATAAGTTTTAAACACATTAAGACATTTTATAGTAACTTCACACAACCACTTTAGCTTGTCCGACATTTTGATCACAATCCTATTTCTACGACAACTCAACAGCAACTAAAAGCTAGAGTAGTCCGTTCCCGGTGCTTGTCTCACGCTGACTTCTCAGCGCTTATAGATCACATGACCATTTTCGCCTCTTCAGCGCTGACAATATTAAACATGTTCAGAGTCACCAGCTTGCTGGAAACTGTCAGCGTGCTGGTGTCTGCCAGCGCTGGCGCTGTATTCTCACGTGGCTGATTTGGGGCTGATTTACCAGCGCTGACGATCAGCGCTTATAAACCAGCCTCGTGGGAATAGGCCTTTACGATATGTAATAAACTTGTAATAAAAGAATACGTAAGTCTGAGGCCGAAGGCCGAATGCCAAAACTAGGCTGTGAACGGAGTAACAAATTGCAAAGGAAATTCGATTCATTCACGCAAGCGGCACTTTAGCGCTTAGCTGCGTGTCGGCCTGGTTTTAATGAAATGTTTAACTCTCTGCGAATAGCCCAAACTGTTCTTTAGTCAAACTGAAGGATCCAATATTGTTATTGTAAATTCCTCTGTACATAGGTATTGTACAGGAGGTCTGTTAAAACTCAAGAAGACATATAACTGTAGTTCCTTAGAAATAAATGTGTGGATGGTTTTAAAATCAATGAGGAGATGGTAATGAGTGTTACGGAATGTATCGATTAGTAGTTATGTTGTCAATGATATATTTTGCGTTAATTTTATTCAAAGAGTTTAACTTGGGTGCTTAGCACATTTGTTGAAATTAAATTTTATAATGATTAAACCTACTGGTTTTAAAACATTGTTTCAAACTTTGTTATATTTACTTTTTTTTTATATATAAATGCAATCAGGCCTACTTGTAAATAAATAATACTAGTGTTTGAATTTTAATAAAACTGTTTTAGAAATTTTAGAACTGAAAAGCGTTTTAAATGTAATATTGAGAATCAACTGTTACATGTTGCTAATCTTCGTTGACAGTTTTAATTTGATGTTTTTGTCATCAAGTTAAATTTTGAAATAATCATAGGGAATATTTCAAAATGCTGTTAACTAAAGTTTGTCTTCTTCACTCTTAAATGTTGTATGTTCTGTTTCATTTCAAAATTTAGAAGGTTCCAAACTATAAATAAAATTAATATTCTAGTTGTGATAGGCCCTCGTCTTGATCGGAATGTCACCAGAAGTATTGGCTGAAAATTTGATTTATATTAGTAACTTAATATGTTCTAAAAGCTACTTTTTAGTCAAATTAGTTCTATTACTGTATGCTGTTATTCTTCCACTACTTTATTGTAGAGGTATTTATTAGTAACATGCATTTATTTTATTTTGTAATTATTGGTAGTTTTTTATTTGTACTCGTACTTTGATTACTTTTTCTCAAAATGTGTCATTCAAAATGGATTGTTGGCAAATGTTTAGAAACTAAGTAGGACTGGTCATTTAATTTATATCATAAGTAAATTTAAGTTTAGAATGTTTTAAATCTTATTTTTAATTCATTTTTTGTAATTTTTGTAAACAGGGCATAATTTTACGGTAAATTAATGAACAAAAGTGTGAGCTAGAAATCAATACGGAACTGGCTCATGTGTTTTTAGTAGTATTTTAAAATTCTCAATGGAGTTTTTCAGTTTTACAAAAAAGATATTTATATTTCTTCAGTCAATGAATTCCAAAAATGAGAAATAGTGCATTGAACATGTTGAACAAGTAATAAGGTTCCTGGAAAATCTAAAGTGATTTTCTAAATTAGGCAAATTAGCTAAATTTTCTAAATAAAATAGGAACATCAGATAGTACAAAATTAAGGTAACGATGATCATTGTTTGGGCCTAATATGGCCTCTTCGTATTTGTTATGATTGAGGCACAACTTCTTGGAAATATCTCAGGGCAAGGCAATATGGGGTAGTTTTTGGTAAAAAGTAATTAGAAATAAGTACAAAAACACTACCTGGAATCAGAACCAAGTGATTTCAATACTGATTTTGTGAAATATTGAAACAGGAGGAGGCTGAAAGATGTGATTTTCTTAGTCTTAATCTACAGTTTTAAATAATTTTCATTTAGAATAACTCGAATTTTAATAGTAAATTTTATCTTTTCTTTCAGTAAATCTTTTTACTTGGTTTGAGTTATTACAATTTTTATGTATAACTGTCGAAAAAGGTAATTTTAAAAAGTGTTTATTGAAATGTAATTGTTAGAAAATCTACTATTATGGCACCTTTTGTGTCAAAATTGTTAATTTATAGACTTAATTCTAGAAATGTTCCTCTTTGGAGGGCCAAAATAAAAAAAATAAAATTGTTAAACTGTGTTTAGTATTAGTTAATTAGAATAGTGATAGGCTAGAAAGTAGATTTATGTGAAATATTTCCTTGATTAGATTTAGATTAAAAACCATTGTGCAAACAAATTGTACTTATAAATTGTCTTCACTTTAATTTTTCCAGTAACATATGTTGTTTCTTAGACATACCATTTTTCTATGTCCTTTCATGATGACAATCTTTTAATTGTATTTGTTATAGAACTCTTTGACGTAAAGGGATACAAATCAGTAGTTGTACTTGTTTCGCTATAATTAATTTTAAAATTGAATTTCCAAACTAAATTAAAGGTTTGTCTCCAGTTGAACAAGAGTGTGCAGTGTTGATGTAGTGTCCGTGAAAGTTAAAAGCACTTGTGGACGGAAAATAATTTATGATTTCTTCAACTCGATGTTAAACCGATTTACTGATTTGATTTAATAAATCAGATTATTGGTGACCAACACACAATGAAAAATCCCCATTGCAATGAGGAAATGGAATCCGCATTGGTTGTTTCTGACTAAACAATAAAAATATTCAACTTTAATATTGAATTTAAAAAGTTATTTAATCAAATACAAAAATGAAGTTTGAAATAAACGAAAGTTATCGCATATTAAATGGCTTTTGTTCAAGTTTATTCGGTTAAGATGACAGCCCAATCAGAAAATGCGGTGGTTTGTTTTGTTACTGTCAAAATAAATTGCTGATTTATTTTACCTAACTTTAGATTATGTTACTTGGAGGACGTCAGTCTTTCAAAAATCCTAGACCTCAGAAAATCTTTGATTATGAGGTGCCCAAAATAGAGAGTTTCTCCTGTAAAACTGGTGAGGGACAAAAACATTTTTCAAATCTGCGAGTATATTTGTCTTTTTCTTACAAAATACGTATCAAGTCAATTTTACCACGTAAGAATAAAGCAGATAGGTTAGATTTGCTGAAGCACTTGTAGATTGATAGAAATTAAAGCTTGATTTCTAAGAATTTACTAAAAGCAATGACCAAAAATGGATTCTTTGATGATTTTATTGTACAACACTAACTATAAAGCTGCACACAAAATGCTAGTTGAACTGGACTTTGAACTAACATATAATTAGTATAAAACCAGTAATGAATAACTTATAATTACTTTAAACTTCGCGTTGTAGAAGAAGTGATGCCAATATTTGAACTGTGCTTGCCAATGATTGGTTGTAATAATATTTTATAGTATAGTGTTTAAAATCTTCACGTGCCAACCACAAACTTATGCTCAACTTTCAGCATTCAAGGCCAATGTTACGTTTATTATATATTTTATACCCTCTGTAAATAAGATCACGTGAAATTGTATGAAGTGGAGTTTGGCTGTGAGAGCGAATTTCTATGTGCAAAAATGAATTCGGTTGTAAAAAACGTACAAATCCCTTGTAAAAAAACTTTACAAAGATAATCTTGAACTGAAAATGTACTTCAGTGAACAAACATATTTAATATTATATTTTACATAGAAGTTCATTATCACAGCTTCTTCCTTCCACTGGAAATAGGTATTAGTGATGAAGCTGAATTTCCGAGTTCGTTCACGAAATCAATACTGTTTTGTCTCGTAGGCTGTGAAGCGCTTGTTAGATTATAACAAAATTTATCCTTGTTCCTTGAATATATTTAATTTCTAAGTACTTATAACTCAAAGCGCCCCTGATTCCAAGCACTAATTAGTACTTACGATACTTTACTGTCATGTTGAACAATTTAGTTTCCCTATCATTTATTTTAATCTACTGTAATCATAACAGTTTAGCTGGGTGTAGCATTCTTGAATAATAGTTACAGATATTAAAGCTATACAATAAAATGTTTTGACTTAACAAAGTAATTTGCTCGACATAAGATCACTCCTTAACTTTGCCTTTTAAATTATGTAAAATTATAGAAAATGTGAATTATTTACTGCTTGAGCTGTAGTACTGGCATATAAAGCTGTCTCAACAGTTTTTGTGTAAACATTTAATGCAGCCCCTTTTACAGTTTTCTTACTTATATTTCAAATTAAAAACACGATACGGAAGAGTGTAATAACTAGGTAATATCACAAATGTATTAACTCCTTTGTTTAACCCTTAAAACTTGTTCGGCCCAAAAATAATTGAAGTAATCGAAACTAACTGCAATTTTTATTGCAATCATGATTAGTATTTTTGAGCTAATAAAGATTAATTATCACAACAAGCTATAGAACAGTTAGTGATTTCCAGAAAAAAGTACACATTAAGAACAAAAAGTAAACTTTGTGTAACAGTAACAGATACATTTTCTTATTTTAAGTTCTTTTGCTTTGCTTAAATCTTCACCGGGTTAGGTTTTGTAACTAAATGTTAGCCCAATTCCTTCTGCTATAGAGTTATTGCAAATACTAGAAAAGCTGTTGAAAGGAGAGAAATTTGCCAGACTTGTTTTGCTAACACATTTCCCAAACAGCTTTAAGAACAATTATTCCAACGCTAGAGCGAGTTCTTAGAAACCTTTCATCTGAAATTAGTCTTTAGGTTGCTCGAAAATTTAACCTTTGCCTAGTTATTGCTAACTTCAATGTGACTATCCAGCTAGACTTGCATGAGTGTTGTATCTCCCCTCCTTGTGGTTCTTGGGTTCACTGTCACACCGAGAAGTGGGTGTTCACGTAGAGGTCGGTAGCAAGGTTTGTTGTAGGTACTCCTCAAGAGATGTGTCTTTGATTCCGTATATCTTTCCGTTGCAAATGTATACTGTACTGTAGAGTCAATTTAACAAATTCAACCCAAAGCAATAATTGTCAAATAGTTTTAAGCATTGCGAAGATAAGGTGTAGAGAATCTATCCAAAATCTTTCTTGCAATTTTGGATTATGCTTCAGTACAAATGAATTAAACTTGTATTGGTATATTTTACAATTTAGAGCTACAAATCCTTTTCCACTTCAAAACTTTTTCATTAGCCAACTAGCTGAGAGGATGAACGTTACAGTTTTATGCTGTCGCAAATCACTTTGCATTTATTTATTCTAGATTTCTGTAGCTAATTAGTTTTATGGATATCTTCATTACAAATCAATTAGCCGAAAATGTCCAAACTGAAACTCTAAACTGCTTCTCTTTTCCTGAAGTCTATATTGAAATAACGAAATCAATCAAATCATGAAGAATTGGTTGATTTCTTTTCGCACTGAACCTACACTTGTTATTATAAGAGGGAAGTCCCTTTGAAAAATGAGATATTCAAGGCCGTCAGCTTGGTATGGCCCATTCTTGGGACCATGAAATAAGCACCAATGTTGACCCCCAAAACTTGTTTTACTTTTGAGTATTTTTTTAAAACTTTATATATCCTCTTTTATTTATTATATGTCTTTTCTCTGCAAGTCGCATTTCTTGTCCGATTTCCATAAAATTTGGTACAAATGTTCCTTTTGTAAATCCCTGGGTCAAGTTTATTAGCCAGCAATAACATACCGGAAGTCCCTTTGGGGAGTTTTCACCAAAAAAGTAGTTGTAATGATCTAAAAACAGTAAATTTCATCAGATTTTCACATCAGATAGTCACATTTGTATTTCAATGTTATTCATTAATATAACAAAACCAATGGAAATTCGTTGAATCATTTCAAAATGGTGGTCTATATAGTGTTTTTTGCTATAACAATGGAACAATTTTGTACAGTTTTAATGCAATTTGAAATTTGTTTTCACTCATGATATGTTTTGAAACTTCATTAAAAGACCACATAAATTTGAGGCTGAAGCCGGTAGTAATAAAGGAGGCAAAGCTGAGGCCAAAGGCTGAAGCAAGGCGAGACTGTAGCAAATTAGAGTTACAAATTGCAAAGGAAATTCACTCATGCCTGCGGGGCTTTGGCGCTTACTGTAGCTGCATGTCGGGATGGTTTTACTTTAATGTCTCCTACTACCTTGATTAATTCATGTATTTTTGAACAGCAAAAAGGCAACTATTGATATAAACAATGAACATATCCATGAAATTCTACTACAAAAACAAATACTGTAGATGATTTTTCTACTGAATTTACTGTAAAATTTAGTTTAGAGAAATTTCAATATCTTCAGATCTCTTTGAATCAATGCTGTACTTATTTTTAAAGTGGATATACCAAAATTAGTGTATAGTCAACTGTTGGTTTTAGCTAGTTTGTTTAGTCGAAAACTTTTATTCGAATTTAGTTAGTCAATGTTATATTTTTGTGATACATTTTGACTTTGTGATCAATCTGAAGTTCAGGTTTGGACCCAGTTCTCTGTTTTCTGTGATTCGACCGTGTGACCAACTTTTACTGTATATTTTCTACCAGATTAGTTAAATTCTACTTTATATCTGTGTACTGTAGCTCTCGGACACATCTCTTACATTTGACGTTCTCTCGTACAAATTGTATTGTGTCTTTCATTTGACTTGGTCAATAGATTGAAATTCAAACTGCAACTGTTGTGTTGTTTGATTTATTTACATACCTGAAACATATACTGTTATTAATATTCATCCTTTGCTTGGAATCCAAAATGTGACCTAAAACACCATTTATCAGAGACAATGAATTTAGATGGAAATTTTCTTCATTGACGTATTGGGGAGTCTTGCCATCACACACCCAAAAATTGGAGGTTGGTCATCCTTTGGTACCCCTTACAGAGTGACCCTGGGCCTGACCCATCATCTCATTGTTGTAAAGACAAAACCATTTATTTATTTATTTATTTATTTATTGACGGCCAGAGCCAATTACATTGAAACATGGAAATGAGGTAAATATAAATACTTGCAATAAAGCTGAAAAAGATAAGGCATGCACTGAATAAAGTGATGTGTAATGTGTGAGTGTGATTTCTTCCAATCCACCCTACTAAAGTGGTACTGTATCTTTTGTACATCTTTTGGTTTTGATATTTATTGGTAGGGGTGGTTATGGGTAACAAAGGTGTGCGGAGTTAACATATGATAATATACAACGTAAATAATATGAAGCGAAAACAGAGGAAAATATAAATAAGAGATAAATATATGAAAGATACAACAGAGATATACATATGGTATGGTAATACACATAAATAAATGTTAAATGGAAATACATAGATAATATAGATATAATAACAGACTAACAGAGATAAATAAATATAAATAACAGAGATAAATATA
This sequence comes from Matsumurasca onukii, assembly GCA_018831715.1. Classification (NCBI taxonomy): domain Eukaryota; kingdom Metazoa; phylum Arthropoda; class Insecta; order Hemiptera; family Cicadellidae; genus Matsumurasca; species Matsumurasca onukii. Next base: position 4,219,850 of record CM032065.1, read on the forward strand.
TGAAAGATACAACAGAGATAAACATATGGTATGGTAATACACATAAATAAATGTAAAATGGGAATACATAGATAATATAGATATAATAACAGACTAACAGAGATAAATAAATATATATATTAAAGCTATGAAAGTATAATAAATAACATTAAATAGATATAACAATATGTAGGTAAAATAATTGGGGAACATATAGCTGACTAGAAATTTGACACATGCAAAAATGAAGAAAAACAAAAATTAAATATTATCAAATATTATCAACGGTCAGTGCTGAAGAGATCTGCCTTCTGAAACCTGCCAGCGAAGAGGCGAAGAAATCTACCTCTGCGGCGACTTCGTTACCGGACCTCAGCAGACGGGGTACAACACTGTGGTAGCTATAGAGTCTGTACACCAGATTCCTTCCAAATAGCTCTTGGGATCTCGTGTTTCTTGGTATGCGGAAATCCAACATACTGAGAAGAGCCGAGCAGTCAATACCACCATTCAAAAGTTTCCAGAGGAACATCAAGTCTAAGATCTTCCGTCTAGTCTCCAAGAGCGGTAAGCCCAGATCCTTCTGAAGGTCTTTCATCGGGACATTGGTATAGTTAAAACCAAGACGAACTCCAATCAACTTCAGGAATCTATGTTGAATCCGTTCTAGCAGCTCACAGTGGTTTCTCTGGTATGGTGCCCACGTTACTGAGGCATATTCAAGGTGGGGTCGAACAAGAGATATGTAGAGATGTCTTAGGGCAGATGCAGAAAATCCATCCCTTGAAGCCCTCATGACGAAACCAAGAGACGCACTGGCTTGTTTAGATATGTGCAACAGGTGATCACTCGGGTCAAGATTAGGAACCATAACAACGCCCAGGTCCTTTACTTTACTGATCCGTTTCAAAGGGGTTCTTGCAATGACTGTGGTAGTCAAATTCAAACTGTGAGTGAGATCTGGTATACGACATTACGAAGCACTTATTAGGGTTGAGGTCCATATCATTGGCAGCACACCATAGGACTAAGTTGTTAAGATCAGCCTGCAGTCTCCGGCAGCCCTCCAAGCAGGTAACTTCAGTAAAAATTTTGGCATCATCGGCAAAGAGAAGGAACTTTGTTGAGAGGTTGTCGCCAATGTCGTTAATGAACAAACTGAACAATGCCGGCCCCAGTAATGAGCCTTGGGGAACTCCTGATAGTGCTGGAAATGAAGCAGAGAGTGTGCCTCCAAATCGGACGATTAGATGTCTATCTGCCAAGTAACTCACAAACCATTGGAGGTATTGTAAATTAATAGTCAACTTGAATTGTTTCGTAATGTTTACTGAATGAAGTGTTAACATAAACTAACTTATTTACAAAAGTCAACAATATAGAAAATGTCCATCTGATAGATGTGGACAGTTAAGAAAACAAAACATATAAGTGTATTATCATATATAACAGGTCTCCCCTCTGAATTACTAACATCCTCCCCTCTAAAAGAACGCATAGTCTTTATCTTCTCAAGTCTTAAGTTTAAGAACTTGGTCCACATGTCTTCGCCACACTTGTCCATTGTCCATTTCAATGTAGTAATGTACGTGTCCATCTTTGGCTGTCACGGTTCCAGTCCGCTGAAATTAAGGGCTTGAACTTTATCTCCGACCTTAAACTGTCTCATGATTCCTTTTGGATGGTTATCTTGGTGCTCTATATTTTTAGGTACTAGCAGGCTGAGATATGTTCGTATTTTCCGATTGAACATCAGAAAGTATGAACAATTTCCTGTAGAGTTGGGTACTTGGCGTAACTGCATAAGTAGCCTATGTACTTTTGTTTCCAATCTTCCTGGTTCTTCTGTCATGGATGTTAAGGCGTTCTTCACCGTCTGAACGAAGCGTTCTGCCTGTCCGTTAGAACTTGGGTGATACGGTGCAGTTGTCTTATGTGCCACTCCACACTCTGCTAAAAAGTTCTTGAATTCAGATGAGGTGAATTGTCTCCCATTATCAGAGACAAGAAGATGAGGCAGACCAAAACTGGTAAACATTTTTCGTAGTTCTCTGATTGTAACCTCTGATGTAATCCTCTTTGTAGGTATAACTTCAAGCCATTTTGTAAAGGCGTCCACAACAATAAGGAAATAGTTGCCATTTAAGGGACCAGCGTAATCTATATGAATTCTTTCCCATGGCTTATCAGCAGGTTCCCAAGGATGATTTACTTCTTTTTGTGGTGCATTTCGTTTGTCTCTGCATTGTCTGCAGTTAGAGATCATGTTGTCTATGTCCATACCTTTCCAACAACAATAGCTTCTGGCAAGGGCTTTTGTTTTAAGAATTCCTAAATGGCCAAAATGTAGTTCTTTCAAAACATAGTTTTTAAGTGAGCTTGGAATAAGCACTCTCCACCCTTTAAGAATGCATCCATTTTGTAAACTCATGTCACCGTCATGGTACCCTAACTGCTCTATTGATTGACCGGACTGTAATCTTATGAGTAGTTTATTTAGTTCTTCATCCTTAGCTGTTTCTTCAGCAACAACTTTGTGATTTAAATACATTGCATTGATCTGATCGATTTGAAAAATGTCGAACTGGTCGTCTTGATTACTTTTAGGTTCGTCAGTAGGAAACCTCGAGAGAAAATCAGCATTTCCGTGTTCACCGGTCCTTCGAAATTCTATGTTGTAGTCAAACCCGGATAGGAAGTGTGAATAGTTGAACAGCCTAGTAGCTGACATTGAAGGCAAACTTTTGTTAGGACTAAAAATTGAGACCAGAGGCTTGTGATCCGTAACAAGTAAAAACTTTCTACCATAGCAGTATGGGAAAAACTTCTTTAGCCCCCAGTATATGCCAGTTGCTTCCTTGTCGATCTGACTGTACCTTTGTTCAGTTTTTGTGAGTGTTCGGGAGGCAAATGCAATGGGTCTTTCTTTGCCATCTGGATAGCGGTGAGAGATAACCGCTCCGAGTCCAACAGGTGAGGCATCGGTAGCAAGAACAAGTGGTAAGTCCTGGTCGAAGTGGGAAAGTATGATGTCACTTGTAATAATGTCTTTAACCTTCTGATAACTCATTTCACATTCTTCGTTCCATTTGTATTGTTTTCCTTTTTGTAACAATTTGTTCAAAGGATTGAGTATTGTAGCCAGATCTTTGATGAATTTGTTGTAATAGTTTATAAGTCCTAAGAAAGAACGCAGTTCATTTACATTTTGTGGTCTTTTGGCCTTTGAGATAGCTTTCACCTTGTCATCACTTTTATGTATACCGTTTTCATCTATGATGTGGCCCAAGTATTGAATTTTCCCCTGAAAGAATTTACATTTATCCCGGTTAAGTCTTAATTTGTGGTCTCGTAATCTTCCAAATACTTTTTCCAAACGATTCAGCAGCTCTTGTGAAGTTTTCCCTTGGATTATAATATCATCGAAGAAGCACTGGACTCCATCCAAGTCTTGTAAGGTTCGGTCCATTACTTTTTGCCAAATTCCAGGGCAACTTTAACTCCAAACATCAGTCTATTTACCCGGTACTGTCCTTTATGAGTACTTAACGTTTGAATATCGGCACTCTCTTTGTCCATTTCCAGGTGGAGGTAAGCATTGCTCAGGTCCAATGTGCAGAATAACTTTCCTCCATTCATTTTTGCAAATATATCTTCGATTCTTGGTATTGGATGGTGGTCCTCTTTAATTTGCTTATTTACGGTGACTTTGTAGTCAGCACAAATTCTAATGTCTCCATTGGGTTTCACAACCGGCACAATGGGTGTACCCCATTCTGAACTGTCAACCTTTGTTAAAATGCCAGATTTTTCTAACCGGTCAAGTTCATTTTCCACTTTTTGCTGTAAGGCATACGGTACATGTCTAGCCTTCATGAAAATTGGTCGTGCACCTTCTAAAAGTTCAAGTGTCCCTTGTTGATCAGGTATTTTACCGATTCCTGGCTCAAAAATATCTTTGTATTTGTTTAATATATCATCCAGAGAGCACTCATTAATGTGTTCAACTGATTTAAGTTCTGCTAAATCTAGTTGTACCTCTCTTAACCACTCACGTCCAAAAATAGCGTCAACTTCTTTATCGATTATGTAAAGCTTTCCAGTAAAATCTTGATTTTGATAACTGCACTGGACATAAACAACACCTTTTGGTCTTAAGATTTCACCACTGTAGGTTCTTAACTGAACTTTTGTGCTGAAAATTCTTTTGGTGAAGCCCAATTTTGTAAATGTAGAATATGGCAACACGCTGATGGCAGCTCCCGTATCTAACTCCATTTGAACTGACTGCCCTTCTATCAACACATTGATTAGAAATTTGTCTGTGCTACGCGCTTCTATCTTGTAAACTTCATAGTTTTCGTCGGCTTGTTCAACATCACTTTCTGTTTGGTGGACAGTTGTATTTCTTGAGCTCATACACACCTTTGCTATATGTCCTTGTTTATTACATTTCCTGCACATTTCAGATGCAAATTTACATTTGTTTGCCCTGTGTGAGTCAGAACCGCAACGATAGCACCTTCCTTTCAGCTCTTCAAAAGTTGAAAACTCCGACTTCCTGGTTTGTTGTTTTTGTATGTTACTGTCCCTTTTGTATAGTTTTCTTTGATAAGTGTTGTTAACCTGATTCATGTTTGTCTCATTAAATGAGTGTTTGTTCACTTCATTTAAAACGCTTTCATGTTTAGCAATATCTAAAACAGAAGCAAATTTGACCACATCGTTGAAGGATTTTAGTGTTGGTTCTTGTAGAACTCTAGCTCTTATTTCATTGTTTTCTATGCCCCTAATAAACTGCATTCGTAGAAGAGTATCAGCTATAGTTTTACCACATGAATCGCAATTAAAATCACATTCATTTGTCAATTTTTGAAGTTCCACTGAGTAGACTTTAATAGTACTCTCACTCTTGTCCTGTTTTCTGGATAGAAACCTGTGCTGTAAAGCCCATGTGCTAGGCTGTGGATCTACATAGTCCATGAGTAGTTGTACAAGCTCAGAATAAGATTTATCTAAGGGTGTTTCAGGTGCACATAGATCATAGAGCTTTTGGTGCAATTGAGGTGAAAGTGCATGAAGCAGTGTATAAGTCTTGTCTGATTGCAACATACCTTGTCCGTGTAAGTGAAGAAAAACTTCTAGTCGCCTTATGAAGTTCTTGAATGTTTCCTCGGGATGAAACGGTGTAAATGAGATTGAAGACGTAAGTGGTCTGTGTGATTGCAATCCAGAGGTCACCAGTGTATTTTGATCCTCTGAGTGTGTATTCAAGTTCAGTTGGTCCCAACGCATCTCAAACTGTTCATAAATTCTTGCATATTTTTCTTCTATTTCTGCTCTACAATCAATTTCATTTTCTAGATCTTCCTCTTTAGACTTGATATCAATTTGAAATTGGATTGACTCAAACCTTGTACAATATTCTTGAAGAGTTTTCATTTTGCTGCGAACAATTGCTTTAGTCATATCTTTCAGTTCATCAATACAGTTTTCAGCCTTGCCTAGCTGAGCCTTAACAACTGTTCTAGCTTTTTGTAGTTCTGTAATATTAAGTAGATGTAGGTTGTCCATTGTAAATATAGAAAAGATTTAAAAATCAATAAAATAAATAACAAAAACTGAAAACAATAAATAAAAATAAACTATAAAAATTAACAAGAAAATTAAAAGAAAATTATGTTCAGTTTTATCCTCGTCGCCATTATTGTAAATTAATAGTCAACTTGAATTGTTTCGTAATGTTTACTGAATGAAGTGTTAACATAAACTAACTTATTTACAAAAGTCAACAATATAGAAAATGTCCATCTGATAGATGTGGACAGTTAAGAAAACAAAACATATAAGTGTATTATCATATATAACAGGAGGAGATTTCCCTTGATCCCAAAGGCTTCAAGTTTACGAATGAGGTGCACATGGCTTATGCGATCAAATGCTTTCGCAAAATCTAGATATACAGCATCGACCTGTTTATTAACAGCAAATGACCGAATGATTTGGTTTTGAAAAACAGTCAAATTGGTGACAGTTGACCTTCCAGGGAAGAAACCATGTTGTTCGGCTACAATCGTGCTCTTGTATGAGAATGATAGAAGATCCAGAACTATACTTTCAAAAATCTTCGCCAGACAGGATTGGATAACCACAGGACGATAGTTCTTGATATCACCTCTCTCCCCAGATTTATGAATTGGTGTTATATATAATATACCCAAATTTCAGGTTTTGTGGAAAAATTCCTCTGAGCATCAAGTGGTTGAAGAAAATAGTAAGATGAGGTGAGATAACAGCAGAACAGTACTTAAGGAGCTTGGGAGGAATTGAGTCTGGACCTGGGCCCTTGTTAGGGTCAAGAGCTTCTAGCTTCTTCTCCATTTTTAATGACTTGTAATTTTCCTGTTTCTTTCTAAGTTGGTGGAGAAATATGTATGCATACTTAAAATTAAATAAAAACGCTGCCAACACTTTCTCAAGGTTTTTAAAAACTAACTGCTGATTTGGTGTTTGGACACTTGGATGGAGCTTTAAAATGAAGTGTTAGTAGGTTTCAGTCCTACTTGCAAAAATCCGATCCAGTTTATTTATCTGGATAACAATGTTGCCATCAGTGTGTAGATAATTATTATGGTCGAATGGGGTCCAGACTATTGGGAGGTCAGATAAAAAACCCTCTCCCTACGTAAAAACTGGGACCCCTCTCAGGAGCGTAACCATGATTTTGGAACGAGGGGAGTTTTCAGAATCATAAGATCATGTCTAAGCGGGAATCAGGGGGCCTGAGGGGGTATAGAATACCCAAAGAAGAAAAGGACAAGAGTATATAAAGGAAATAATAAATAAATAAATACCCCCCAGAGAACGGGGGTCCGGGGTAACAGCCTCACAACGCTCCCGGTCACATAGGAAGTCAAGCTGAGGATGTGAGCGTGCCTCGAAACGCTCGTGGTTATCCAGCGGTCGAATGCCAAAGCGAGGCTCTGAACGGAGCGAGTTAGAGTAAGAAATGCGCAAAGGAAATTCGATTTAATCATGCAAACGGTGCTTAGCTGCGCGTCGGCCTGGTTGAAAATAATCATGTTACGTATAGTATATGCATACATAGATGACCATCAAAATGTGACAAGGCGATAAGCTACAATCAAGAAACTGACGATTCCCCCTATCTTGAAGATTGTGGAGAAGACATCAATGGTAAATGCACAGTTTTTAATGCTAACTGATATATTTGAACAATAATTATTATAAGAGCTCCGTAGGCATGAGTTTCAACATGGTACGACCCGATCCCTTTCATTTGATATGGATACAAATAAGATCTAGAAGATTTAATAAAAATGAATTACAGTAGTATGTTTGATTTTGCCATAGTGCGCTAAACCATGGCTTTCCTATTTGATGTGTTCTTTTATGTTCAGTTGGCGCTACTGTACAACTTGCTTTTATTATTCGTGGAATTGAACAATTGATAAAATGGAGACGACTAAACGTAGTGTACAAGTGTCGTTAGTTGATTGAGTTTTGAGTAATCTACATTTTGATAGGTAATAAAACTTAATATTGCCATTAAAATATCTTATAGCATGTTGTTTGTCATAACTGTGCCGGCAGAATAATATTTTCTTCTTTGTATTTAGCATGGTTTTGTCAATGTTTTCAACCTGATTTTGCGGCGATGAAGGGAGTAATGACACACAGGTCGAGGAGCTAGAGTGTTCTGTTGGGGTTTGGTTTTCATGTCTTAGATAGTTCATTTTATAGCTACCAAAAACAAACTATTTACAAGGTGCTATGAGCCTATCTTTTAATATGTTACCAACTAGAGTTCATTAATTATTTCCGCCAAGTATCTCCAACTGGCTAGGCTATAATCTGATCTGACAGTGTCAGCAACATGGACTAGGCTAACATATTAGTTTTTCTAGGCATAACCTAGCTTACATCCATTTGTATGGTTTAGTGTCTTCTGCCTTTACTTTAATCACACTAGTCTAGTCCTATGTTGCACGATTACAGGTGTTGTTTTCATTCGCACTCTTGTAAACGGTCTAAATAACAAGGCGACTTGGGTCAAACGCATGTTTGAAAAATGTAAATACAACGTGTTGTGCTGATTGGTTGAAGTATTTAAAAGTCACAGACGTAGGTCGATTGACCAATCAGCTCAATAAAGGTTACCGTTGATTAATATTAATTTTGTTCTCACACGTCTTGTCAGGTGCAAGTTGGTTCGTAAATGAGACTGAACTTAAAGCTCATTAAAGAACTCGGTAGTTATTAATATTTTTGCAAAGCCTGATAATGTTAGGCCTAGATTATATCTAATTCAGCTGCCATGGCCAGATTGACCAGGGCCTTGTGAGACGCTATAATTTAGGCGGCCCTAAGTATATTTTTTGTCCCCACCATTAGACTATGTTAATGACAAATGTCCTTCAATAACTAAGCAAGTTACAGAAGGCATTGTTGGATAAACTAATTTGAGAAATTAGCTTGCTAAAACTAAACCTACTGTCCTAATAAGTTAGGCATTGTTTGTCAATGCTACAAGTTAAAACTAATTTTGATACAAAGTTACACCACCAACACTTATAGTTGTTATAAGAAGTTGTCAGGCTACGTGACTATCTGATTTGTGTGCACTGATCAGCGACTGCTCCTATATTTAAGCCAACTTGCCAGCAGTGTACGAACTTTTCATTATCTACATGCGTCGTTGTTATTTCATCTTTTGTCAGTGAGTTGATTGTGACCATAATCACGGCTTTTCCTTGGACTAATAATTAATAATCAAACTTTAATCATCCTCAAAATGTAACTAATAAACATGATTCAACAATAACTGTCACATCTCTTCACCCATCTGTCAACTGTTCAGATCGTGACGTCATCCACAGAATAACCTGCGACACTTTTTTCGCCACAGCCTTCTCGATCAACTGTTGACTATATGCAGCACTATATTAAAACATACTGTGAGGGGGTCAAACATCTACGTCTTTCTGCGGATTCTACGAGTTATACTTGCGTCGTATAGGACTGTCAGTGTTTTAAGCAACTGAAGCCTCTCACGCGCTATTGAATTTACAGTTCCACATCAGATTTAGTATTATTCCATCTTTAATCTCAAATAATGGCTAGTAAACACGTGTGCCCAGTATGCGTTATTCAAATTGTTCAAGAAGACAAAAGCATACAATGTGAAAATAAATGCCTGAGATTTTTTCACCAGGAATGTGTAAAATTATCCAATACTGACTATTCTCGATATGTCAACCCTAGAACCAGTGAAAACTACAAATGGGTCTGTAGACGTGATGACTGCTTGAAAAAAGATGAACAATCCCTGAGTATGATATTGAAGCAGCTTAATCTCATCACCAATAATATATCCGTCTTATCATCTAAGGTTGACACTCTTATCAGTCTGCCAGATAAGGTGGATTCCTTGATAACTGAGGTTGAAACCTTGAATGGAAATCTTCGTTCTCTCGAGCAGCGTGTAACGTTTACTGAATCAAAGATTGAGAATTTAGAGAAACAATTCCAAACTGTAAATAATAATCAAAGTGGCTCTGACACGGAAGCTACTATTTCTGAAATTAATGAGCGGGAGCGCAGATCTAAGAATATCATTATCTACAATCTCCCAGAGAGCAAAAGTAATACTACTTCTATCAGAATTGATCATGATACTAGACATATCGCTAAACTTATCGCATCTTTTTGCACTTCTGAAGTAGACGCCTCATTTAAATCCTACCGCATTGGACGCCCATCCAAGGACAACTCCCGGCCTCTCAAAGTTATTCTGAAGAACTCTGACGCTGTTATTGAATTCTGTAAAAACTTTGATCCAAGTATCCTTGACCATCTTGAGCCAGATCTCCGTAAAGTTAGTATCTCGCGTGACCGAACCCCCATGGAGAGAAAGTATCTGCAGGACTTGAGGGCTGAGTTGAAGAACAGAACTGATAATGGGGAGGTAGATCTGACAATCAAGTACATCAATGGTACTCCTCAAATCATTAAGATACCATCAAAAAACGACTAGTTCTCGGATCCAGTGGGGTATCAGTATATTACCAGAACGTCAATGGCCTTCGTACTAAGCTGTCTGAACTGCAAAGAGCTGTAGAAACCTGCATGTATGACGTTCTCATTCTTACTGAAACTAACTTATCTCCTGCTATCAATGATTGTGAGATCGGACTTACTGGTTTCAATATTTTCCGTACTGACAGGTCTCATCTTTCTAGCTGTAAGAAAAGCGGAGGTGGGGTTTTGGTCGCCACTAGATCTAGTCTTCTTGCCAAAACTATTCACACATCTGTTACAGATGTGGAGTCTGTGTTTGTATCTATTCAAACTAAAAATTCAAACTTTCTAATTTGTGGAACTTATATTCCCCCTCAACAACCAGCATATGTATATGAGCGATTTTGCGCTTCGGTAGATGAAGTTATTGAATCTATACCCTCACTTGGCTGTACTCTTGTGGCTGGGGATTTCAATTTACCAGAGGTTGACTGGACTATTTCTCCACCCTCTCCAGTTGGTAGTGGCTCTCAGCATATAATCGACATGGCTTCTGCCTCTCATTTAAATCAACTTAATAAAATTCCCAACGTTCGCAATGTAATACTTGATCTAGTGTTTTGTTCGGACAATTCTGTGAACGTTCTACCTGCAGTAGATCAACTTGTTTTTGAAGAGCCAGCCCATCCTGCAATTTACTGTGACATCGATGCTTCAGATTTCTTATCTAGTGGGTGTTCCTCTAGTACATACAACTTCTTGCGCTGCGACACAGAAACTATTTTTAGAAAGCTGCAACGACTTCTTGGCCCAGTTATGTTTCACCTACCCAATCCCTTGGAGCATTTCAATCATGTCATAAATGTCATACGCATCACTGTTCTTGAACATACCCCTATGAAGAGCACTGGTAAACCACGGTTTCCACGCTGGTTTTCTCCTGAGCTAAAACAATTAGTGATAAGTAAGAAAATTGCCCACAAGGCCTACAAGAACAACCCAACGCCTGCTAACTACGCTATTTTCAGTACTCTCAGGTCCACTTGCAAGAACATGAGCTCCAGTTGCTATACTAATTATATGTCCCACATCAATGATACCATACCTCACAACATAAAATCGTTCTGGAGCTTTATTAACAACACTAAGGGTTCTACAAAATCTGCCGATTTCTACTACCTCAATGACACCAGTGCTACAGCTCCCGATGGGATTTGCAACCTGTTTGCTGACCACTTTTCATCGGTCTTTAGTCAGGACAACACACCACCCTCTGACATCGACTTTGAAACTTCCCTGAATTTGTCTGAATGTGTACCATTGAATCCGATGTAAGGAAGAAACTGGCTGCTTTAGATCCTTGTAAGGGAACTGGTCCTGACAATATCCCTCCATTAGTACTAAAATACTGCAGTGATCTGCTTGCCCCTCATCTAACGGTCCTTTTCAATTATCTACTAAAACGGCGTTTTCCCAGACATCCTTAAGACCAGCTATGTGGTCCCCATCCATAAGTCGTCAGACATCTCGAATGTGAAGAATTATCGACCCATAGTTATACAACCTGCACTGGGAAAGGTGTTTGAATCATTAGTTCTTGACTGCATTAGTTATGGTTGTAAAACTTTCCTGAAACCAGAACAGCATGGATTTACACGAGGAAGATCGATCACTACAAACCTTGTCCTTTATGATCACCACATTCGCTCATCTTTTCGTCTTGGAAATCAAATGGACAGCATCTACCTTGACTTCTCCAAAGCATTTGATGTCGTAAATCATCAACATCTGTTATCTAAACTGCGTGCCTATGGCTTCACGGGTAGTCTTCTGCGATGGTTTCAATCTTACCTGACTAATCGTACACAAATCGTCAAAGCCTCAGGGGGCTTCTCCCGACCTTACCTAGCCTGCTCAGGTGTGCCGCAAGGTTCCCACTTGGGGCCTTTCCTGTTTTCCATCTTTCTCAATGACATCATTGATTATTGTGGCAACAACTGTCTCCTATTCGCCGATGATATCAAAGTATTTGCCTCGGTCTCTTCCATCCAGGACTGTCTTGACTTCAGATCTGTTTATCAAGAATAGAAGACTGGTGCACTTTTAATGCCATGAAGCTCAACGCAAGTAAGTGTCACGTCATAACCTTCCATCGTTCTTCAAGATTCATTCATTTTGAATACAGACTTTCTGGATCCATTCTCGGCGAGTTGAAACTATCCGAGACCTCGGGATCATCTTTTCATCAAGACTAACCTGTGACGATCACATCAACTCTATTGTGAACAGGGCATCTCGCTTACTGGGTTTCTTAATCAGAACATCAAGAAAAGGTTTGAGCGTGGCTGCCATGAAAACAGTGTATCGTCTCTAGTCAGGTCTGTGATTGAGTTTGGCTGCGTTGTGTGGTCGCCCTATCAGCTTGGACAAATTGAGCGACTCCAGAAGATCCAGGACAAATTCGTGCGACTAGTGGGTGTTAAAATGGGCTTCGACTACCAGAACATGCCGTTGACCCAGATCGAAGAGACTCTCGGATTGCACCCCTTAATCAAGAGACGCCAACTTCACGATGTCTTGTTTCTTGAGGCTGCTCAACAACGAAGTGGATTGTCCTGAACTGCTCGGCCTGATCGACATCAAAGTTCCTGCTCAGACCCGCTTCGTCCAGTATTTTCAGCCGCCGTTCTTACTCCACCAGCCATGAACTCAACAGTGCGATTCCCAGACTTCACAGGATTGGCAACTTAGTCTCCTCGCAGTTCGACTTCTTCAACGAGAGTAGCTGTCGTCTAAGATCATCATTCCTTTCATTATAACCATAACCGTTCTCCCACCCCGGCCTTTACTATCTATCCAGCTCCATTTTTTTCCACCATTCCATAATCCAATCAGTATTCAACTTAATGAAGTTTTCTGTTTCAGGTTGGGTTCCGCTGCTCTGTTAAATTGTACAAATTATATTGTCGTTACACTTTCAAATATTTATTTACTGTTACAAATCTCATTATTGCACGTTTTTATTAGTTGTTATATTGTAGTACAAATTGTTATCATTGTTACTCAAATTCATGTCAATCTCGTTAAGTATACTCATAAATTATGTTATTGTTATTCTATTTGCATGTTTTTGGGTTCCGCTGCTCTGTTAAATTGTACAAATTATATTGTCGTTACACTTTCAAATATTTATTTACTGTTACAAATCTCATTATTACACGTTTTTATTAGTTGTTATATTGTAGTACAAATTGTTATCATTGTTACTCAAATTCATGTCAATCTCGTTAAGTATACTCATAAATTATGTTATTGTTATTCTTGTTATTCTATTTGCATGTTTTTGTTATATTGTATTTTTATATCACTTTATACTATCATTATATCCTCAGTGCGCACAATTCTTTGTATTTGTTAATTAATATTTAGTGTAATTTCTCAATACATATTGTAACTTATGTTGTAATTGGCGTATGCCGTTTGTAAATAAATAAATAAATAAATAAATAAATAAAAGAAATAGTGCTGTTACTTTATAATTACAAAAAAAGTAGCATGCTACTATCCAGCATTGACAGTAAGTAAATATTACCAGGAGATTGCTTCTAAACCAAATTTTTCAAAACATCTTTGGACTTACTCACGCACAAAAGTTTTATCTGTAATAGTTGACTTGTTATCATGGGAGAAGTTAGGCATCTTCATCTGAAGGGGGGAGGGGACAAATCCTCAGGGATGTTAAAATCATCCGTTTCATAGTTTTTAATTTATACAAGCTGTGTTTTGTTTGTTTCAGACTCAACAAGGTATAAGGTTGTTGCTTTGTGAATCATGTAAGTGAAGTTATGGTCATGGATGAAGTAAAAAATCAAATTTGCAATACCAAAGTTGCAAAATCCCAAGCCCTTTCTCCTGTCAAACTGCACAAAGTGAAGGGTAAGTAATTTTATCATTTTACATTTTGTTTAGTGTAGAATTTAAAATAATTTTTTATTAGTGGTGTATGGTTCTAAACTTTTCCTTTCATGTAGGCTACCAAAAGTTGTGCTATCAAACATTCTTTCTTATTACACCGAAAATAACATACGAGGGTCACTATTTATATTTTGAGCCTAACATTAAATATAGAAATTTTTTCATTGAAAGTGATTTTATTGCTTTTCAAAATATTCCTCTTGAAGATCTACACACTTTTGCATGCGCAGAAACCAGTTTTCGTAGCATTTTTTCCAGTCTTCTTCAGGTATCTCCAAAACAGGAGTTTTGAACGCATCTACAGCTTCTTCTGCTGACGAAAATCGCTGTCCTCGCAACTTATTCTTGATTGTAGGGAACAAAAAGAAGTCGTTGGGTGCCAAATCAGGGCTGTAAGGTGGATGACCCATCAATTCGACTTTTTCAGTTTTCAAAAGCTCATTGTCTCCGAGATGTGTCGAGCTTTCGCATTGTCGTGGTGAAGGATGATCCGACGATTCTTGTTTGTGTTCCTAATCTCACCAAATATTTCCGGCAAACAAATGGTTGTGTACCACTCAGAATTAACTGTCCTACGCTCTTCTAAAGGTATCGTTGCCACATGACCGGTGTTTTGGAAAAAACAAGCGACCATTTGCTTTGAAGTGCTTCACGAGTGAACAACTTTCGTTGGGTTAGCTTCATCTTGAAAGACCCATACCGTCGACTGTTGCTTTCGTTCTGGCTCATATGCATAAATCCACGATTCGTCACCTGTAACAATCTTATACACCTCTTTAGAAGCACCAGCGTTGAATTTTTTGATAATTTCTTTGCACCAATTGACACGGGCATCTTTGTGGGCTTTTGTCAAATTGTGTGGGATCCAACGGCAACACATCTTTTTAACATCTAAATGTTCATGCAATATTTTGTGTATGCTAGTGGGACTAATGCCCAAGGTTGTCTCGATTTCACAATATGTCACATGACGATCTTACATGATTATTTTTTGTACAGCATCAATGTTTTCGTGCACAACAACTGACTTTGGACGACCTTCACGAAATTCGTCGCCGAGAGAAAGGCGGCCATGATGAAATTCGTTAAACCAGCATTTTACAGTGGCATAAGTTGGGGCTTCATCACCAAATGTAGAAATAAGTTGATCAATGCATTCTTGTCTTGTCAATCCACGTCGGAAATCATAGTAAATCATTGCAAAAGTTTTCACGACTCAATTCCATATTTTCCTCAACACAAACTTTTTAAATCAACTGTAAGGAGCAAAATAACGTTTTATTGACAAAATGTTTGTTGATTTATAGGTTAACAATGTCCAAATTTTAAATGAAAACATCAGCTGATACCCAATTACAATCAGTGTTGCCAAGGCTCAAAATATAAATAGTGGCCCTCGTATTTGGAGTACAAATAGTAAATTTAACTCCTTATCTACCACATCCTTATTTAGACATTTGAACCCTAGTACAGTAGTTGACGCTTCAATCAAGCCATTAAACCATGTCCGTTAAGGTGATAAGATTGGGAGTAAGTCAGTACTTAACAGTTAGTAGATTTCCAACTATCCTTCCTAACAAAGTCTATTCAATCCACAGGATCATGTGGTCAGGCTGAAAGTGCAGGGGAAGGGGAAGGCGAGAGTCCGTCTGGGGCGGAGGGAGTTTGGAGTATAAATAAAGTCGAAGAGAGTCTCATACCTCAACCGACAACTTCTTCGCTGAAGGAGTTGCGAATATCTCAGTCCCACTCGAAAAAAGTTGTGAAACATGCGCTCAGACAACAAGCGAAACGACGGAGGAAGAACACCACCATAGCATCCGGCAATACGGCCCCCATTTCAAGGATAGTCATGCCTCCTCACGAGCGTAAGTTTTTAAGTTTTACTTAACATAGTTGGTCTATTTAAAGTTAAGGAAAATAAAAACATGAGCCAATATGTTCAAGCATTTAAAATAGTATTGTTTTTAGTTTTGGTATGATTTTACTGCAATTTTTAATATTTTGAAGCAGTGTGGGTTGTTTTGTTTTGTAAGTTCAACAGTGATGATGATGATGGGGCAAGCAGGAAAGTATGGTATCACTGACTTTCGAGTCAGGCCCACATGAACAGTCAAGAATTTAGCTGCCCTTATTATTATTTTGATTTGGATGATCGATTGGCTTGGGCCACGTGTGCCGTCAGCAAAGGAAAATCCTAGCTGGGCGAATTCAGCCTTAGACCTTTTGAGCCTTTAGGCTTTTTGTGCTAGCCAATGGAGTGGGAAGGATGTGGAACAAGGTAAGGAAGGAAATTGGTTTGCTAGCATCATGCTTGGGCATCATGATTTGGCCTTCGACTATGTTTGGGGGAGTGGTTGGCTTTTTATCCTTAGCCACCTAAACCAGTCATCTCAAAACTTCTTCACAGAGGTCTTCTAGATCCAAACCGGAGGTAATTAATAATGTTTACTCTCTCTTCAGCCAATTGACTTCCAAGAGTGAAACTTCTTTAGCGTTCCTCCAGTTAGTCCCTCACTTGACCCATAGAAAGAGAATGTTGTTCTGAGAAGCCAAAAACCTACGCAGCTTTAGAGATCATCTCTCTTTGCTGTGCCCCAGTATCAGGTTATCTACAAAGGTAAAAATACCAGTTAGATTCTCACTGGGGATTTAGCTGGCCTTATAGTTATGGCTCGGCACGGGGTAAACTTAAAAAAAGGCGTATTTACAAATTAGATGATTCTGGTCCACTAATTAAATTACTTTACTTTTCAAAACTAAATCCTCATTTCCAATGTGTTTTGTAATGAGTGTTGTAATGATTTCAGTGGAGGAAGTGACTTCCCGAGTGAACTACAAACCCCCCACCATGATGGAAGTGTTGTCGTCGATCCCAGGGTTCAGCATTAAGCAGCGTAAGAGATCCAATAAGAAGCTTTCCGCGGCTGCGCAGTTGGAACAAACCAAGGAAGGCTGTATCGACCTGGAGACTCCGGACTCTATCCTGGTTAGATTATTTCTAAGGAGTTATTTTTAAAATAACTTTCTGTTGACAGTGAAAAACAATTACTACTCATAGAAAAAACATTTTAAAATAGTACAAAAATCGTAAACGAAATAACTACAGATAAGTCCTCATGTCTAACCTTAACGGGGCCGGACAAAAATTCATATATCAGGAGCAGGAAGAAAACGTTTGACAGGTGGAAAAAGTAGTTTACTGCATCTGCTGACGGTTTCAGTAGTATGTGTCTTTTAGGAACATATTTGGAGCTCTTAGCAAAGTGGGAGAGTAAATTAATCGCAGAGGTACAACAGTGCTAGGATATCATGACCCGAGTTAACAGCCGTTGTTTCTCATCAGGGTTCATGAAACTAAGGTGTAAATCACCTCAGCAATAGTATTCAACTAAATTTTGTCAACGTTTCTTAAATGCAGTAAGTGTAATTATAACTCAGGAGAAGTAGACGTTCACTGTTCACATGTGGAAATAAGAAAATAATGCTGCTAAAAATATGTATGAACTTAATAAAGCTCTCTTAGTGGCCACCCTATTGGTTTTATTTCTCAACATGACAAAGGACTTGACTTGAAATTTGGTTATTTGTCGGCAGGTGAACACGAACTTGCGCTCTCTGCTCAATAAGCACACGTTCAACTGCTTGCCGACGCTGTACCAACACAAGCTGGTGCAACTGTTACCCCAGGTCGACAGAGCTCCTCCTGCCAGCGACTCTTTCAGGTCAGACCTACACCTATACAAGTCATGTCGAGTTTCATTCTAACTAATGTCTTGCATTTAAGGCCTAGAAAAGTCACCATTTAAATTGACAGTTGTTAATTTTTCTTTTGTTCAAAACCATTATTGGAGTGAGAGAAAGCTATATCAAAAATGTTTAAGACTTCTTTTAAGCCAGCTATGGCGCATTTAAGTGGTGATTTGCTACCCAACTTTAAAACGTCGTCAACTAAAAAATCTAGACCATACTTAAAATTTATATTTGAATTCACATACTTTTCAAAAATATGTTTTTTTAAAAATCAATTAATTGTGTGTTTACCTTCTAGACTTTTGTAAGAAATAAAATGTCTCAGTTTGTTGGACATCAAAATAAAATAGAAAAAAATAACTAAGTGGTAATTTCTTTCCCATATGGTCGTAGAGCAGAGACAAGAAAAGCCCGCGTGTGCTACAGATATTTCCGTCTAGAGAGCGCTACCACAGCTGTAACAGGCTCACTGCAAGTTGAGCCGCCTTCACAACAAAAAATAGTGCAGCAGGCAAGAGTCGCCTGTACGGGTTGCCTCTCAACCTTAAGGCTAACATACACGAGTGCTTTCTACACTAAGTTGTAGAAATAAACAGTAGATGGTTTGTCACTTGGGTCTGAGTTGTTTATAAGAGTTGTGTTGCAGATTAAGTGCTTCTGGTTTGAACAATGAGTTCTTCGCTCGAGCCTGCCTGGAGTGGAGGGAGCGGCTGTCGGAAGGCGAGTTTACACCTGAACACCAACAGAAACTGAAAACGGAGGCAGAGCGGGAAAAGAGCAAATTGGACCCTTGGAAGGTACTTTGTTACGTTTCTTATAAGTCATTTTTTTAACATGTCAAAATTAATTGTTATGATAACAAAGATGTTATGGAATATAAATGTTGATTATTTCATAATTGAAAATTGTAATATCCCTACAAACAATTTTGCCTTCTTAGATTTGAGATATCATTGAAGCATTAACTATGTGGCGTTAAAGGCTTCTTGTCAATATTCAATAGACAAGTATTTTCTGTCATTTCAGCAGTCTAAGTCCCAAAGGTCAGATCATTTGCCTACTTAAAAAGTTGGCGACTCGGTAAGGTACTGCCAAGCATAGACCAACATTTTTATAACCATTGGTGAAAAATAATTAAAACCATTTGATTTAAAGCACCAGGGCTGCTATAAAGTCCTTCAAACAACATCAAACATAAGCTGACATAAATTCACGGTTTCAGCTGAAACACTTTGAGCCGATCTGGGGCGAGTCTGCGATGGGTTCGACCAGTGTTGTGAACCACGTGGACAGGACACCTCCGCCGGCGGCCCCGCCCAAGCCCAAGCCTGCCGTCAAGGTGAAGACTCCCCCCGCCCCCGCTCCACCGCCCAGACTGCGCACTGTGGGAGCTGTGACGCGCGCGGTCGCCAACTATCGGGAAAAACGAGAGGCAGAGGAAAGCACTCACTTGGAACCCAACAAGAGGGTCAAGTCCGCCGGCAAGTCGGGTGAGTACGATTGTTTGATTGAGCTGGTGAATTCATTGTTGATCCAAGCGGTAGTTTGTTTACCGTGTCTCTTATAATAGAAATCCTGGAATTCGGAAACATTTGTTTGAGTCAGAAATTTCCTTTAAAGCCAAAAGTGCCAGAAATGTGTTTAGAAATGACAACAGAAATGTTTTCGGTTTCTTCAAAAGAAAATCCTAACAGAAAAGTTTTTAGATACATGTATAGACAATCTAAAGTGTCACTTTTAAACCCAGATAAATTTAGTATTGTTTTGATGATGTTTTTCTCCCTATTTATAGTAAATCAGTGTAACAGTGGTTTCTTCAAAACAATATAATTCAGACTGCTGAGTTCGAAACAATGTTCACTTAAATTTCTTTATATTATTGAAACCTTTATTGACATTTAATTCTCATTATTAGGGGTTTGCATAATGACAACAAGTATAGTTCATCACTCAGCCTGAAAGTGTCTTTTTGAAATTGACCTTGTGTCACTTGAGGGCCTAGTGATGAAATATATTATACAAATAAATCCCTAGTATTATTTAACTGTTTCTATATTACTAGGTATTTAGTAATACAGTTTAGATGGAAAATGTGATAGAAAAGGAAGAAACACCATTATATGCACTCTCGTCTCTCTGTTACTACTGTCGTTGACTTCATTACCAGCAAACGCCGTCTGTTCATTTTCGCGGAATTATTGTTGGGTTGGACGTCTAATTCTGGCTAGTTTGTGAATCGACATGTCTTCAAACCAGAAAAGCATCTTGAAATAAAACTGAGGCCGATTTTTCTTTTACAATGTTTTTACTTTGTTCGATTATAATGCATCAATTACTTCAACAAATACGTCTTCTTCACACGATTCATCACCACACTGTGCCATCATGTTCGTAGCAAAATTACCCCTGGAAAAATATATTGCAGCTAAAAGTGTGGAGCTTTTGGTTCAAAATTAAAACGAGTCGAGTACTGCAATACTGATTCAAAAGCTTACCTCACACCTCCAATCAAAATTTCTTCAATTGGAGTTTGTCTAATGATGTTTTTTTCATTATTATAGGTGATGTAGACATACAAGCCTATGTAGAAGAGCCAAGAATTGACCTTAAAGATTATACTTTCGTGAGGAGGAACTCGAATTCTCATTGTTACAAATATCTGACAAGAGCAGCAAGAGCGAAATTAGTTTTGGAGGAGGTTTTTTTACAAGATTAGGAAATTTTGCTGCTGTATCAAGAGAATATAGGGCTTGTCAGAAGAACTATCTTGCTCCTTGAAATTTCTAAGTATTTTTATTCTGTATACTTAATGCTGTTGTCCCCATAACAGGGTGTCCAGTATACAGGTATTCCGGAAAGACTAGGAATTATACAAACATTTTGATATACAGGTAAATTCAGGAATCATGCTTGAAATTTTAGAAATGAGGTCGCGAAATTCTTGATTTTGTCACTGACGTTAACGGGAGACAAGAGATCGCCGACGTTAACGGGAGACAAGAGATCTCTGCAAACAATATCGAAAGTCATTATTTTGCCGCAGGCGATCGGTAATTAAAGGTGTAATTTCGCCTTGGGCGCTTGCGGGAGTCAAGCGATCTCTGCAAACGGTCTCGAAAGTCGCTATTTCGTTTTGGACGCTAAAATAAGTAGTGGCCTCATCACGAAAGCCACAGTTGGTGAGAGTAACTATGACTCTCTTACGACAGGCAAAACCGGGAAATCAGCAAAAATGTTCTGGGAAAATATGGGAATTTATTTTTTCCTGAACACTGGACACCCTGCATAATATAATTTATGTTGTTTTAAATGTTTGAAGGGATGTTTTATTTCAAGGGGAAACTGAATAACTAGCTTAGAAATTATGTCTACAAATTTGTTCAGTTGTGTTTTTTTTTTACTTTTGTTTGTTTTACAATTCTATTAATATTTTATACACTACAAATGTTTGTTGGTTGTTAACTGTAGGCTACAATGATTAATTTTACTCCCAATTATGATCTCTGTAATTTTAAAGGTTTTATTATTCAAATAATTTTATATATTTACTGGGAGAAGGTGAATATTGTAAATAACAATTTCTGCCAAAGACTTTTTTAGTTGTGCTTTTATAAACCAAAGTTTTTTTATTTGCTCATTCATGCTTTGAAAAAGGTATCTTAAGTTTAATTTACATCACATGTTTTAGTTCATTCTTAATTGTAAGTTCGAGTTATCCTAATTACTCTTGAGTTCCTTTTCTATTGTTCCTATAATGTATGGAAGCCTTATTGACACTAAGACTGATTAGATTTAAGCTCCTTCAATCTATTCCAAGGATTTAATAAAAAATATGTATTTTATAACTTGTTTTAATACAATTTTGTTTTAAAATCCAATTTTTTAAATTACCTTTGTTAAATTCATTTTAAAGTTAGTTATTTCGATGACAGAAAATTCAGGTTTAAAATCCAATAAAGGTTTGGTGCGAAGAAGAGGTTATAGAAGAAATGAGTCTTGACTTCAGTGAGCCTTTCGGAAACTTAGTTTCTATCTTTGAAGTAAATACTAACTGAAGATTGGTTATGAAGCAACCTAAAACACATAAAATAACCTTTCTTCAGTTGGTGTTTTGTTGGAAGAAGAAACATAGATTCTGAAAGACCAACTGTGCGACCATAATTTAGTGTTCATGATTATTATTTATTAAGAAACTCAGATTCAGTTTCGGTCAGACTTTGTAATAATTTGTTAAGTGGGTATTAATAGCGGGAGTAACTTCTGTACGATAGCAGAAAAATATATTCCGTACCTAAAAACTTTGATCAAGTGGTTTTTAACTTTTTTATTATAAATGTCTGGTTTGAATCGTTTTGATTAATTCTGCTTAAAAGTTTTTGTTAATAGAAAAATAATCAGCAAGTAAAAGAAACAGAATATTGAGGAACATCAATACTTATTACTGCTTTACAATTAAAATTTATATTTATGCTTGCAGATGTTCTTGAGCCTCCTGTTACTTCTGAACCTTCATCAATGGCGACAGCCACTACATCCACAACTTCACAACAGTCTCAGACAAGCCCAACTTACGAAATCTTGAGACCTGAAGTTGAGGAAACAAAAGAAGAAGTGAAATGTCCAGTCGAGAAGATGGAAGAAGATGTGGATGAAAGCAAAGAAGTCCATTTCCCAGAAGAGACAAGCAATAAATGTACAGAAGTGAAAGTCTCGGAATGGGAAAATGTGGAAGTAAAGGAAGACGAACCGGTGCATGAAGAGGAATGTGAGGAGCAGAACACACAATCCGAGGAGTGCAATGCGACCGATGAAAGTGATAATTTTAAGCATGTTTGTGATATTAGTACTAATAAAGAAGAAATTAAATCAAAAGAAGAAACTGTCCCTAGTGAAGCAATTATTAATGAGAAACATGAAGAAACTGAAATTGCTCAGAACAATCAAGAGAATGTGGAACTTCCGGAAAGATCAGTTGTCGCTGAAGAACTCTACGTGAATGAAAATCAGTTATGTGTTGAGCACAAAGCTACTGAAGAAGTAAATTTAGATGAACAAGATAACCAGATTACTCAGGAAAAACTAGAGGAAACGTCTGTTGAAAACAATCGTGACCAACCCATTCAGGAGCCATGTAGTAAGTCTGCTAGTTCCGACGTGTGCAATAACGAATCAATGGAATTTGAAGAAGAGAAAAGCGACTCTGACTCGAAGGAAATCTCCAATCCCACCATCCAAAATGTTCCTAACGCTATTCAACCCGATGAGTACCAAACAGTTCAAAATTCACCTCAACCCGATACGAACCACATTACCGAACCGGAGAAAGAAAACAATATTAATAAGTTGGACGAAACTTTGCCGTCAGAAGTTGAAATGATCAATGCTCAAAGATTTCCTGAAGCGGAAGAAAATCTTGAAGATGAAAGGTACGAAGCGGATATAAACGATTCCTTAGAATACGTCAACGAAGAAACATCAACTTCACTTCAAAACTGTACAGACTCTCAGATGAATCCGGGGTTGACGAACAACCAAGACTCGATAGATTCACAAGGCAAGGAAGACTCTTGTAACTACTCGGTGAAGATGGAGGAGGACTTGGACATAAATGACACCGGCAGTAACATGCAGAGTCAGGACAGTCAAGATACTCGGCTGGATGAAGAGTCGAACTGCCAGCAAGATGCTGATCTAATGATTCCTGACTCGGAAGTAAGTGGGAATACTGTTGCTACTTTTTTTTCTGTTAGCTTAAGATTCGCAGTTTTGATTTTGTTGTTGCCGATCTATTCAACCGTTACTTAATGAAATAAAACAAAAGCTATGGTTAAGTTAATGTTGATGACTACAAGTTTTGGAAGTCAGGGACAAAAATTAAAATAAATTCTGCCCAAGGTGTGGTAAGATTTTAACATGAACTGTTGGCTGGCCAATACTTGATCTACTTCCTTTTTAAAACTTGTATTAGGAATTGGGCTTGAAAACAAATCAGCAATCGGAGTAAAGTTATCAAAAAGTAACAGATAGTTGGGAAATTCCTATTTTACAGATCTGCTAAAAATGTCCTTTTACTCAATAAATCTTTCCCACCCTAAAAAAATCCCCTCTTGCTTGAAAAATTCCACCCAAAATATTTTTTGCTAAAAAAATTCCTGAACAAGTTTTCTGATTCTTAAGTCTAGTCGACCCTACCAAATATAGAAAAAGATTCCTTTCTAACAGTTGATATAATCTCCTCTGCGTGTTGTGGCAGGCGAACATGTCAGGTGGGGATATGAGTGGATCCGAGTACAACATGTACAGCAGTGTCATCTACCAAGAAGCGTTGAAGGAGGATGTGGAAACTGCCGCACTGTTGGCTGCCTGGGGCGTGGTCGGTCCGGGCACTGAGAAACTGCTTGCTGAAGTTGCTCTACAGGAGGTGAGCATTCACTCGAACAAGTTACTCTTGCAATTAATATTTATTTGAGATTGGGTTAAGTTTTTCAACACAAAAGTCGACCAATGATCGAAAAGCCTGCGTCCGTGGCTCAGTGGGTAGAGTCACGGCTTGCAGGTTTGATTCCTGGCGAAGGCACAAGGGTTTGGACCACTTTACCAAAAGCGTTTTGTGATGCCCGCAAAGCCTAAGTTAAGTTTTTCGTTAAAAATGTCATTGGCGTAGGTTCGAAAAATTAACTTGATTTCGAAGGTTAACAGGGTGTCTACTGGTCGGGAATATGTCGGGATATTTTTAAGTCGGGGAAAGGTCGGGCATTTCAGTTGAATTAGGTTTTAGTCGGGAAAATATTGTAATTATAAGTAATATGCATTTTCAGTAACATGCGAATACTAGCTTAACTCCCTCAGTTAAGGAATCTCATGAGATGTTGACATATTTATTTGAATTATTAATGATATTGTTTATTTGAAACTTGGGCTGTGAATGGCAGTCAGCAATACTGTGCTTCACAACAACAAAACAGACAGCCATTTTGGGATGTGCAGCACGCAGTGCGCATACAGCGAAATGCGCTGACTTTGCACCAAACTCACTTACTGCGTTCTAAAAATAGAAGGGCCAGGTGCAGGAGGGGAGAGCAGAGTTGTTTACATGCTTATCTTATTTTGTACCTGCTACTCGCCCCAGTCCCGACCCTTCAGACTGATAATAATAGAGTGCAGTAAATCAACCTTGTTTTTGTACATTTTCGGACCCCTAGTTTCCTATTTGAAAGGACATTGACAATCAGTCTTACATTGTAAAAAAAATCTGCTCCCGCACAGCTCTATAAATTGCAATGTGTAATAAGTATTTGATAAAAATATTAACTCTGTGTGGGATCTCGGATTTCCGGTACTGGGACAGGATTGAGATCATTCCCCGATCCCCTCCCCTAGTACCAAATGTAGGGATGGGAAGTCAAAACTGCTGGAGTTTTTCCACCGGAATTTGTGTTTTGTACTTTTAACCCTCTAACTGGCAAACGACTAGTGACTAATTAAGCTAAAAGTGTCACCCACTGGCAAACGACTAGTTCGACTAGTTTGAACATACATTTTCGGCAAAGGGTATTTTCGTTAGTAAAACTGGTTTAATCTTACACATCTTTATGTTGTCTTAATCAGAATTCATTGCAGTTTATTTTGATATAAAAACATGCCAAAATAATGAGAAATAATTGCAGGCGAATTTATAAAGTTGCGTGATTTACTCCGGCGTTAAACGCCAGCACAGTTGGCTCGCATGACCGTAAACTCCCGACTTTACCTTCCGATTTCGACGGGAAATTTCGTTTTAGAATCACGGCAGTTGCATCACTGAATTGTACATCTCTTTGTCTACAAGCAGATGTTTTTTCTTACTCTGTGGCTTATTCCACTACGCAGTTACAATTTTTCATTCGATCGATGTTTCTCGAGTTTCTATACTGGCAAACGACTAGAAAAACTAGTCGATGGTTTTCCTTTGCTTTCTAAGTTATATCGATGTGTTGTTAGTAGTTCTCGTCACCAATCGAATCTACAAGAGTCGCTGGTTACAGTGGTGTGCATATTGTTCCACCAGAAAGAGAAACCGGTTATTGATTTCTGTCGGAAAGACGCAAAATATTTTGTGTGCCGTGAAGTCGCCATGTTTGTTGATTGTTGTGAGTAGAGTTGGCTGAGTAGCTGCGTAGTTGATGTGCCCGTAGCGAACTCTTGATTCTTTGTGCTTTTAGTTAGATTTTATTTGTATTATTATAACTGATACCTTTTAGTCAAATCCACAATGTAATGTGCTCAGTGACGTGTTGGTGTAGAAGTGTGAAGGGGATTTTATTCACGTCCCGAGGGGTGAGCAGAGGGCGAAAGAAGGCCATGCTGCTAGTTCTAATAGTGATAATTGAACTTGTGATTTTACAATTATATAACAATACTGTAATATAACAATTATAATCAATTTCTTTACATGTTAGAGTATAAATAAACATCTTTTGTGACTTGAGTTTTTACTCACCTGTCTTACCTGGGTAACTCATATATTGGTGGACATTTAGAAAAAATGCCATAACTCATGCAAAAAAATTCAATAAGAAAGTTTTTTTACAGTTTTTTATACACAATTAAATTTTCTACAAAATAAAATAAATTTGTTTCAAGAAAAAAAATTTCAACAAAAAATATTGATTTGATAAGACAAAATTTGTTTTTGAATTTACTTGTAACACAATTTTTCGACATTTTATAAAAAACAAAAATCATACAAACTGTTTGAAACCTAAAGTTTTATATAGAACATTTTGCCCTCTTCAAGGTAATATGACTTTTGTTTGGATATTTTGCTTCAAATAACTTGCAGGATAAAATTTTTTACAACATGTAAAAATATTGAAAATTGCCAACTTTCAGAAAAAAAGTTATAACTAATACAAAAAAATTCATAGAAAGATAAACTTCACAGTTTTATGTAAGGAAATAAATTGCGGATATTTTGTATATTCTGAAATTTTGTTGAAAAAATTATTAGTATTTTTTCAAGACCTCTACTTTTGAAATTTTATATCCGCTTAGGCTTTTTTTGCCTATTCTAAGTGGTTTGATTCAAACATACATTTTATTTCAGGCAAGTTAGTATTATATAAATGTAGCCTGTACTGTGCTGAAAATAAAAATATATCACACTTTATATTTATTTTCATAAACAAAAGATCTATATGGGTTTTTGTAATACCATGCGCAATGGGTCAAAAAGGGCCTGCCAGTATAGAAGTTTCTGACTGCCAGATATAGGGTTAAGTATTGTTTTCGTGAGTGTGTACCTTATAGTGGTCGGGAATTTTGAAAAATAGGTCGGGAAAAGGTCGGGAATTTTGAAATTAAAGTCTAGTAGACATCTTGGTTAAGTTTATAACAAACAATTGCTTGGACTCAACTCTTAATAATTAAAAATGATAATAACTTCAACTAAGAAGACATCATTAACTTTCAAGAAGCTGGCACTACTCCTGAAGTAGTTTTTTTGATAGTGTCACAACCAATCAAAACATCGACAATTGGCATCCCTGCTCCAATGGTCAGTTGGCAGCCCAGTGACCAATAGGATAGCAGACAGCAAGTATCTCATTTTCAGCCAACCAGGGACTGAAAATGGTATTCCACAGTGAAAACAAAATATTTAAAGCTAATTATGTTTTGAAACGTTGTGAACCGGAAGAACTACATTAAAAGTGACAGTTCAATAAATTGTCAAAGAAAAGTTAGTCTAATCCTCCCACGAAACTATAGATTTGCCCAGCCCCTGACGTTTTATTACAAGAAGCCACTTCTTCTTGTCATATCATTAGAATCATTATTAATATCAACTACTTAGTAGACTAGAAATTTAACCATAAGCACACTATTCTTAGCATAATTTAAAGTTATAATGATAGTGAAGACATGGTGAAACAACAATCGATGATTACAGGAAGAGGAAGACACTCACGTGCCAGTGATTCCTATGCAAGAGGATCTAGACATAAGACTAGAAGAGATTAAGTCAGCACCCAACGGAAGCGAGTGGCAAACATACGACAAGTCGTCGAACCTCTCGGAGGACTCTCAGGCCACCAAACCCCCGTCTGAGCAGTACGGTGATCATGTCAAGCTGGAGCTAGAAGGTAACTCTCCATTTTTACTTTTTAGTTTTCCAAAAATGGAATGTGGCTATTTTCAAGTTCTTCAGTGAGAGTTTCAATATTTTCTTGATAAAGCCAAAGTTTGTTCTTTTCATGATCCGAATCTGGCATCAATATTTTCCAGCAGGGCTGCTGGAAAGTTCTTTCCAAGGCTGTTTGAAAGAGTTGTCCAGTAATTACCTTCTTGTTTTCAAGATAAGGGCTGTTAGCAAATAAGTATTTATAACTTGATGTAACGTGGAAGAATAAATACATATTGCAGAAGCCAGAAAGTCAAATCTCTTAAAAACATTTTTGTGCTTTTTCATACGTGTCCTGGAAAACCTGGATTTTTAAGGGTTCTCCTGGAAAACCTGGAATCGTCCTTGATTTTTTTGGGTTATCTATTCTCAATCAATAGAATTTCAAGCGAAAACTTCGTCTATGGTTCCTTAATCTGTGTTTTTGCTCTTGACCACGTACCATACAGATATTAAAGTAACTAAGGTGAATACTAATGAGATGTAAAAACTGACAAGGTAGAAGTGACCGCTGACTGTGCTGAGTCCACTGCAACCTTGCTCTTTACCATGGTACGGCTGATGTCCTTAAGGTTTTTCCTTCTTAGTTTTGATGTGCCTGTGCCGTAAATTTAGCGTCTTTTTAAATTTGTAAAAACATTTTGCATCTCAGATCAAAACGACCTGCAGAAATATTTCCAAACACAGACAGATGAAAAAAAACCTTAAGAATCAAAAAAAGATTTTGCAAAAAGAACTTATCAACAGATTTGTCGAATATATTGGTAGTTTTTTGTAATTAGAGCGCTATGTAAGGACATGACACAGTTTCCCTCAATGTAAATGTGCCCTAAGTTACCCGAAAAATCAGGACTTTGTCCTGGAATTTCAATATGGAAAACCAATATGAACCGATACTTGTAACAAAGTGATTGTTTCGCAGTGACGTTGACTCCAACACCAGAGGTGGACAGCCAGGTGTCGAGTACGATGGAGAGTGGGCCGACGTTGCCTGGCACTCCAAACAGTAACTTCTCAACCGGCGAGGAGGTAAGAGTAAGTTAAACCAACTTGACCATTTTAATTTTTCCCCAACTTTAGGAAGTAGTACTGAAATAGAAGTAGCCAAAACTTATAGAAGTAGTTATCACGTGAGCGGGAATTGTTCAGCCACCATTTCTAGGAAAATGCATGAAACTAATTCTAAAATGTTTGCATTAATTAACAGTTAGTTAAAAGAAAATCCAATAAAACTTTAAGTTATATGTTCTGTATTCAAATATTGAAACAAATTAAATAAAACTTAAACATATTAAATAACTGTTTGCATGTTCTTTACTCAATCGAATGTAAAATAAACATTATTTAAATATCAACATTCACACTTGTTAAACAAAGCTTGAAAACACATGGAAGAACAAATATTAAATTCTATAAACAGATGTACAACATTTCCTTCCTTCTCAAAGATGAAGTTCTTTAATCGGCATGCATGGTATTGTATGGTGACTCCATTAATTGACATGGCGTATGAGAAAGGTCCTTTTTTCTTTACAATCTGCCCCTTCTTATAGGTGACTCCAGAGGTGTTCAGCGCTAAAACATACTCTTCCACGTTATAGTGCTTTTCGTGCCTTCTTGTTAATGCGCTGCTGTACTATCCCTCTTTGAAGTGATACGTCTCCTTGACAATCGGTGCTCATTTCACGATCCTGGGCCTGGGTCTAACCATGCTGACACGACAGCATGAATATCTCATCTTTCTTAAGGAAATTTACTAACCAATACCAAATGTTAGTTTGAAAGTTCATAATAGTGGCGGAGAGCAATTTAGTAAAAGGAAAGAAATGGACTTTTCCTGCCACTTCCGGAGAAAAACTACTCCTCGTTGCCAAACTACCAAAGAAGTAGTTTTTCTCCGGAAGTGGCAGGAAATGTCCGGTTCTTTCCTTTTACTAAATATAATACAAAATGTTCACCTCCCTCCTAAAGCAAATTCTTCAGAGATCACATGTTCACAGTCTTCACGTTCAAAGACTGTAGAAAATGATACTGTCGCAAACTTGTAACTTGGATACGGCACAAAAGTGGTAATCATAAGTCAAAACCCTGTTTTTAACCTGAAATTTTCCTGTAAATTTTTTTTTCCAAAAGTTTAATATTTTTTATTTTTAACAAGTTGAAACTGAGCCTTAAAAATCTGAAAAAACAACTTGAATTAATTTTGATTTAAATGTTTGAGTACTACACCGTGTTTGAATTTCCCGTTTAGTTCTCATAGCGCCCGATGGCATGTTGATAACACACTCGTACCACATTGCAGATTGTACCAAGCACGAGTGCGGCGCCGTGACTGTGATCCCTCCCACGACGTTTGTGTGCTTACCGCCCTCCACGCCCTCGTGCACTGTGCAGACACCCATGCACCTGCCCCCCGCCCAGCCCGGGGTAGTGAGCAGTAGCGCTGCTGTGCCTTACCTCGCCCTCACCACCAGCACACCCGTGCGCGCCTACCCGACCAAACCCAAGGTAACTAGCTCACTGCACCAACTTTCACTATATCACTATTTGAGATGCCGACCACTCTCATGAGGGTATTTTAAGGCAAATGTGTGGTGAAGGATGAGTGTGATGAGTGGCAGTAATGAGTTATGAGGTGTAGTCTTGTTACAAACTAAGGCCGACTCTTCCTTAGAATGGGTCATTGATTAATATTTAATAGCCCAATGACCAATGGAAATACAAGGACCGACGGCTTAACGTGACTTCCGAACCACGCAGGTGATGGTCTGATATGTCTAAACGATGGTGGGAGTTGATGCGGGTATTATCAGATGATCACAGAGACTATCTGAACTGCTTTAGACCTATATCATCCTCAAAACCTGACCTCCATAAAGCCTGATGTTAGTAGGAATTTAACTCAGGCATGTACCTGTTTGAGCAATTATGCTTGAGAAATATTAGACGATGTACAAGCCTTAAAAGAAAATAAGTTCTTCGCTTGCTTCTCACAGTTTGGTGTCCATATTTTCACCCAATTTTTGTTTAGAATTTAATAACTAAACAACTTGAGTAGTACTTAGATTTTATTTTCCGCAGATGAACTTTGGGATGTGATACATTTTCTAATTAGTTGCTGATTAGGTTATTAGCAACGGGGTGGTCATAGCTCAGTGGTATAAGCGTGCTATGTTCGATGTCAGCCCGGGTTCGATTCCCGGGCGCACTGATAAATTTTCTTGATGGCCACTCCCTGTGGTTTGGAAGTCACGTTACACCGTTGGTCAGTGGGTTATTAATTAACGACCTATTCTGGGGAACAGTCTGCCTCAGTTTGTAGCAAGATTACACCTCATCATCCATCAAAACACTCGACACACTCACCCTTCATCCCATATTCACCTTAAAATGCCCTCTATGAATGGTGGGTGTCTCAAATCAAAGTATTGAGTTAAAGCTGTTTGTAGTCTTCAAGATGTTGTTAGGTTTTTAAACGTAGTAAATATTTTATTGTTGGTCCCTAGACTCTTGTTGACATTCCTTATGATTTTTAGTATCTTCAGCGTCTATCACAATGTTAAATCTCCCGTTAACGTCAATGATTTCTGAACTGAGGTTAGCGTTTGGGGATGAATGGTGACAGGAAAGATGTAGCAACGCGTAACTAGAGGATTAACTTAGAGGATATACGTTAACTTAGAGGATGTTCACAAAGATTATTTCAGCTAGTAAACGTAAAAACAATAAGTCATATTTTTAAAGACCAATACTTATGCAGAAGTTTGCTCTAGTTAACTTAGTGGCCACTCTGTATTGAATTTTCTTCGTTGGGTTCTTGATGAAACTTAAAAGGATTTAAATCATTACTCATTTTTTAAAACAAGTTTCATATAATTTAATTTTTAATTTAATTTTTTTTTAAATTATATGAAACTTGTTTTAAAAAATGAGTAATGATTTAAACACTCTGTATTGGTCATCAAAAGTTTATTCAAATCCAGGTAGGCTACTTTATCACGAATTGTCTAACTGTGTGATAGACGAGTGCGGTGACGACGGCAGGCCGGTCGTCACGTAACGTGTCTACAAAGCCCCCGCCGGGAGCCGTCAACCTGGAGAGAAGTTATCAGATCTGCCAAGCCGTCATTCAGAACAGTCCCAACCGTGACCAGCTCCGCTGCCAGCTCAAGCCCCCGCCCAGCATGCTCATCAGCACCAAGGACAAGGTATACAGTACATACATGATCACCACTAGGGGTGGACGGGACCTGAACACCAGGGAACTCCCGACAAAAATTAAAAGCCAGAAAATTGACCAAGAATTGCAAAAAAAGGATATTTTCCAGGTGGGAGGGAGTTTTGGCAGAAAGGAAATTCGAATTTAAAATTAGAAGTTAAGAAACAAACCCATATAAACATTTTAAAATTATGTTAAAATATTTACATCTTTTAAGGAGTGAATGAGTTATTATTTCAACCCTTTTTGAAATTCTAATGTTAATGATTCTCTGTAATTATTACAAGTTGTATTTTATGGTTATATCACTAATATGCTAAATAATAATATCAAATCATGGACAATCATGCTGTGCTGTACATGCTTTTTACAACTTACAAAATATGAAACACAAGTTTGCAATTCGTAGGGTAAATGTACTTTTTTAATAAACTGTGAAAAACCTTTTCAATCCCACCCACAAATTTCCCAATGTCAAGCAAGAAAAAGTGTTTCTTGCCCGATTCCTGCACAAAAAGAAAAAATGTCAATCCCGTCCACCCCTATTCATCACAACCATTACATCAGAGAAGAAATTTGTATTTTGTAGCCAACCAAATGCTGCTAGTTACACAGTTCGGTGCCAGAGAGAGCCTGATTCTTGATGGACTTAACGATTCTGTAGTCAGAGTCAGAATACAGGTTTGAGTGCACTGTTCAGATGAAAGTTTGTGTTTCAGACTCAATACAGTGTGGTGACGTCGTCGCGAGGGACCAAAGTGTTGAATAAGCAAAGATACCAGCAGCGGCCGACTACGCCGGTTGTGGTGAAACACGTGTTCACATCCTCGCAAGGATATCCGGTCACCATGGCCGTGCTGCCCCAGGCCCAGCCCACCAACCCAGAGGTAAAGAGGCTCACATTTGTTTGTGCTACATACGGTTAAACTTTCTGTTAAACTTATCACCTACCGTAATCTCTCAGTTGCTGTTATCGTCTGTAAGGATTTTAGGCTTCCTGTTGATTTAACTCTTAGGCTTTCGGTGTTACAACTATAATCTAGTTCTTCCGGTTCACACCGCGTCGAAACTTCATAATTAGGTTGAAATATTTTGACCTTGCTGTGGATTACCATCCTCAGTCACTGATTAGCTGAAACTGAGCTACTTGCCGTCTGCTGCCCTATTGGTCACAGGGCTGCCAACCGTCCAATTAAGCAGGGATGCCAACTGTCCATGTTCCCATGGGCTGTGCCACTATCGGAAAGACTTCTTCAGGACTGGTTGCCAGCTCCTTGAAAGTTTAATACTGTTTTCTTTTGTTGAAATTATTATTATTATCATTTTAATTATTTCAATGGTTTCTTGGATGACTCTCAGGTAATAATGTGAAATTTTTGCCAATACTCAAATATCTCAACCTAATTATGAAGTTTGGACGACTAGAAGAAGAACTAGATTATACTTCCTGTTGATGTTTGTGACCATTTCGGCAAGCAATGATCGCTTCTTTTCAAACCGTATGCTATCAAAACAGAATAGAAAGGAGAGCAGGGTCAGCTGGATAAAGTAGAAACATATAGGAGAACACAGACTGTCAAATTTTCAGGCAAGAAAAAAAGAGAGCACTTGGAAGAGTAGTAAAGGGCTCTCTTCTTGTCTTGACAAAGGCCCTAGTAAAACTGAAAATTGACAGTCTATGTTCTCCTTTGTATTTCTACTTTATCCAGGTGAGCCTGCTCTCCTTTCTATTCCGTTTTGATAGCATACCCTGGTCTGTTGTCTTATTTCCTAAATCTTCTTAGACCTTAGTTAAATTGAATCTGGGAGTCGAAATCCAACTCAGTAATTGAATATTTACTACCATACTTGTATAATCAGTTTTACTCCCAACTGTCATAAAGATTTAAACATTCTTAATCCAAACAGTGGTGCAGAGTTGCATTTGTTTTTCTTAATCTGCAAACTTTACTTGGTCAAATGATATTAAGCCAGTAACTTTTAAGTGACTTAAAGTTTCATAACCATATTCCTGCTTACAGGTAGCGGAAGGTCAGACAGGACACTACGTGTTGGTGCAGCGGGCAGGGACGCAAGTCCGGAGGTCGAACAGTGCACCGCCGTCCAACAACGAGAACATGGTGGGGGTCGGTGGCCGGGGTCGCCCCGCCAGCGTGGGTGAGGGAGGCACAGGCGGGGACAGCTACCCTGCCAAGCAGAACATGCGCTCCGCCGACTGCCCGTGCAGCCTCAAGGCTATGATCGCTTGCAAGAAGTGCGGTGCGTTCTGTCACGACGACTGTATCGACCCTCCGTCACGTGTATGCGTCACGTGCCTCATCCGATAACTCACTCGGAACGGAGGATTTCGATTTGTGATTCCAAGATCCCGGACCGTTTTCAAGATTGAGAATCGGAGAATTGGATGGGCCAAATTTCAAGATCACCTGAACCGATGAGGTTATTCTGTTGACAATTATATTTTCGTGCTGATGGTGAGACCTTTTAAGCACAAGCGCTAATTTACAAAATAAGTGCATCTTGTCTCGAGTCTGTTCAAGTTTTTAAAGAACAGTGTAAGCTGTTTTAACTTGTAGTTTTACTTAAAAATTAATTACCTTAACACAATATCATTCAAAGAATCGTAAAAATTATTTTTGTGACAAGAAACTATTTACTCTCTGTACAAAAAATAATTTTTGGTGGCACCACTATGAATAAAAAAGGTTGTTGTTCTAAATTGTTTATAGTTTTGTTACCATAAATTATTTTACTTATAAAATCTCACCATCTAAGCCTTCATCTAAAAACTACCGTATTTATTTGCTCATAAAAAAAGTGTAAATTTCTTCTTTTTTTCTTACAGGTTTTTTATTTTTATTGACTACTCTACCACTTCTATAGCCGGGTATGTTAGCCATTTAACGAGGTAAACATCACAAATTTATTACAATCCTGTAATTAAGATTATTAGTCAACCAAGCAAGAATCAATGTTTACCACTGAAATACCGGAGTATTGATCATTTCTCTCCGGTTGACGAGGGGTAGGTGGAAATCAAAGTTTATCTTCTGTTTCAAAAACATCTGCTCTGGTAGGGTTGTCTTACCTGGACGTCTTATCTGGGATAATCAATCCTCTCAAGTCCAAAAGGAATCCAAGGAAAACCGGTCGGGATTTGAACTGGTGGTTCTACTCAGGATAACTGTATTCAACTAGTTGATACTTCGCCTTTGATTAAGGTCCTTAAAAGCAATGAATTACACGTGTAGTTTTCTATATCATATTTAACTGATGAATGATTGAAAGTATTTCTTTGACAACTTTATGTTTGTTTATTTTAGCTCGTGAGCGTTTACCATTGTTTACACTCATATTTGAAAATGTCTTCCACGTGTAGCAGTAATGTCACCATGAATAGTTTCCTTAAGTTCCTTTTAATTTAGTTTTATTCTTATTAAGCATGCAGTTAAGTTTCAGACAAAAGCATTCATTTAAGTGTAATGCATTTATTGCTTGGAAAAATACAGAACCAGTGATTCATTGCCAAAAATGAATTAATATCGTAAAATATTAATATATTGCTTAAATAATTTCTCTGGTAAGACGCAATAATATTTTACAAAGGCGTAAGGATTTTATATGTTGCAGTAAAATTCTCCTAACCGAAAATCAACAAAAATAGCGTCTAAGCGAAATTAACAAAAACCCATCTATAATATAGATGTTAGAATTTTGACACGGAAGCAGGCTTATGTTTTGAAAAGTCTTATTTCTAGATGGAAAATTAGACAAAGAAAACATTATATTTTGTAGTCAGCGACTGCTTTTTTGGCAGTAAGGGAGAGTCTTAATTTGTTCCACCGTAATGACTTTCCCCTCTTTATTTAAATGTAAAGAGTTACTACACATTTTTTTACTGACTAGCTGCGTTTTCAACGGTAAGCAAATATTAGATCACAGTGAAAATATTTGTCTGTGGATTTCAACTGGTTCACTGTCATCAATTTATTACTTTAAATATAAAACATTGGATTCAAAATCTGCATTTGTGGTTATGTGATTTTCTTTTTTCTGTGAATATTATTTTTTTTCCAGAGGTGTTCAGTAATCGTAGTGCATGGAAGTTGAACTTTCTATCTGTATCCTGTTCCTCTACAATAATATCCATTCTATTATTTATTTTATAATTTTTAATTATGATTTCTTGTATTGTCAAAACCCTAAGGTAGCTATGTGAAAAACACCAAGATTGTAAGGATTTTTTTAAACATTACTTAATGTGTAACTTACTTGACGTTAGAAGTACAGTGGTATGATATCTGGGAAGAAGCCAAAAAAGAGAAATGAACCCTTCTTAGCGTCAAAAGTGAAATATTTAGTTAAAAGAATCAAATTATGATCTTATTTTGGTAGTTGTATTTAAATTACACAAGGTATTTGCTCAAATTAAATGAGGGTGTCCAGCAGACGGAACACCGGGAATTTTCAATTTACGGGCATTTTGTTGGCTCTAAACCAGGAAATTTTGCAATAAGGATCGCGAACGTGGTGATTATGTCATGGACGAGTTTAGCTATAGCGGCGAACGGTATTGTAGACGTTATTTTGCCGTAAGTGCTACTGGAAATCAAAAGATTGTCGTTCACGGTATCGAAAGTTGTGATTTCGTCACAGGCGCTAGCGGGAGTCAGAAGATTGTCGCGAACGGTATTGTAGTCGTTATTTCGCTGTGGGCACTAGCGCTAGTGAAGAAATGTCGTTAACGGTAACAAAAGTTGTGATTTCGTTGCGGGCGGTATAAAAAGTCGTGGTTTCGTAAAAAATAACGTGATGAGAGACTATGACTCTATTAAGGAAGCTAATTCCGGGAAATTAGCGATGTATATCTGGGAAAATACGGAAATTTTGTTTTCCTGACGCTGGACACCCTGATAATTTACTAATAATCATATTTTGTTCTAATAACAGGACATAAAACTAAAATTTTATCGTATCACTGTGCTTTTAGCCGAATTTCTGTTAATCTCTTAGTTTATAGTTTTAAATGTTTGTTGTCACATTCGGTAGTGTTTTGTTCTGTTTGCACTTGTCTGGTTTGAGTGTTTGTATTGCTTTGTCGAGTACTCATGTACCTGTGAGCACTCAAGTTTCCTATGCCTGATACATACAAAGTCTGAACCTTTGATATTGTTGTTTTAGCTATACTGTATCTGTATATTTCGTAATGCATGGTTGTACATAGTGTGTAAATGTGTATAGAACTCTGTATATTATCTTGCTTCGTATGCTATCTCGCTTAAACTAAGAAAACTTAGTTATAGATTTGTATTATATCTTTTTTACATTGTATATATGTTCTTGTTATGTAATTATAATACATCACAATTGATTGTATATTTTATAAATAAATAATTTTTTTATATTGTCTTTGTCCTTCAAATGTTTTGATTGTTGTAAGTTTTAATTTTCAATCTGGAATTACGTGAACATGATTCAGGGTTAATAAAAATATTTATTCCATAACTTGTGTTTAAATATCCTTTCAATTGAGCTGGATCTAGTGTGTCGGTTTCTCCCTTCAGACTCCGTTGAGGATGAAATAATGAAATTAATTCCTCTTTTAAATATTACAATAGTTATACAGCAACAAGGAATCTATAATGAATCTTTTATTATGGTGTATTTTGGTCTGTTTTGAAAGTTTGCTAACGGAAATGAACATTTAAAACATTGTCTGTCTCAAATTCTTGGGAAGTTTAATCAGTTTAGCGACTACAATTGAAAATAGAGTTCAAACATGTCCGACTTTCATGAAATTTGGTACAAATGTTCTGTTTGTAAATATCTTAGTCGAGTTTGTTAACTAGCAAATTCAGACTATCGAACCCGAACTTTTCACCAAAAAAGTGGCTTTAATGATCTAGAAACAGTAAGTTTCATCCAATTTTGATGCTAAATAGACCAAAAGTTATGAAAATCCATCAAGCTATTTCAAAATGGCAGCCAAAAAGTGACTGCTTTGGTAAAAGTTTGGTTAAAACAGACAAATTATACATTATTTTGGTCGCCTCGTCCCACTGAACACCTAATCTTCAAACCCTTTTAAAATATCTTGTTTTGTTCAAGTTATTCCCAAAACCTGAAAATCCAGACTTGTCGAAAATAGATCTGCAAAGGTTCTTACTTAATCTTATTCAATTTGGAAAATTTAAAAAAAAAACGCCAATTTGAAAAGAAAATTTGTTATAACCAAAAATATTTTATTTATTTGGAAAGGCCTCGTCTTGCTGAACCCAAATCTTGTTTTTGTCTTGTTTTGTTCGGAAGATATTTACAAAAAACGGAGGCAAAAATCGCTCTGACCATGGGCAATACGTCATTATGAAAAAATTTTATTGTTACCAAAAAATCTTTACACCATTAGAAGCGCCTCGTCCCGTTGAACTCTGATCTGATTTTTAAAATTTTGTATCTCGTTTCGTTCGGAAGATATTCACGAAAAACGGAGCCAAAAATCGCTCCGACCTAAGGCTTAATTAAACCTTAGGTTTTTTGATTAGTGAAAAACTTTGCGTCTCAATTCAGACATATGATACATTTTTTAACACCGCCTCGTCCCGCTGATTAGGAATCTGCACTCCGTTGTACCCTATCTTTTTTCGTTCAAAATTTATTCACAATTAACCGCCAACAAAAGGTGAAAATTATTTTTCAATAACCAAACATATAATGCATTTTT
This sequence comes from Matsumurasca onukii, assembly GCA_018831715.1. Classification (NCBI taxonomy): domain Eukaryota; kingdom Metazoa; phylum Arthropoda; class Insecta; order Hemiptera; family Cicadellidae; genus Matsumurasca; species Matsumurasca onukii. Next base: position 4,258,697 of record CM032065.1, read on the forward strand.
TGCACCACCTAGTCCCGCTAAACACAAATCTGCAAACCTTTTAAGCCTATCTTGTTTCGTTCGGAAGTTATTGACGATAAACCGTCAACGCTATAGTCCATGCCCAAAGCAGGATTCATGATTGGACTTAAGTCCTAGAGGTCCTGTTTTCTCTGTATTTTGTTTTATTTATATCTATAATAATTGTATTGTAAAAATTGTTTTATAGAAAAAATACAGGTCTCTTAATGAAATGGAAAATTAAAAATAATATGAACTTGTTTTTCTTCCTTTTGTGTAGTCACCAGTCCTTTATTCAGAGGAAATTAGTGAGTAAGAATATTATTTAAGATGAGTAGCTAGCACTGGTTTTAAAAACAATATTTTGCACACAGAAACCAAACTGTAGTAAACATTTAATTTTTGGTATTAGGGGCGCAGAAACTGCCAGGAGACCTTGGAGTAAGTTGCTCTAGTTTCGACAAAAAAACCCCCTGCCACCTTCTGTGGTCCTAGTAATTTATGCTAGAGTGTAGCAGCTACTTGAAAGTCTTCTTAAACCTATGAAATAGAAGTCAGTAGGAAAATAAATGTTGTCTGTTCGGTGCTGCCGCAGCGGGAAAAACGTGAACTACGTAGTGTCGGTAACGTAGATTGTCTGCATTGTGCTGCAGCCTAGCGACAGTTTCAGTACTAACTCTTCTTGACCTGGAACGTTCCTTGATTGGTGCTGCAGTCTAGTGGCAGTGTTTCTGTACTAACTCTCCTTAAATTAAGCTGTTCATTGATTGATTCAAGCGAAGTGATTTTAAGCGTTGAATCGCTTGTTAATCTCGTATAAATTATTAAAGATATAAGAATGCCACAGGTAAATATATATACGATTAGATCAAATACAGTTAAAGGAATGTTTGAAAGCCGAAGTCTAGCAGTTTTATACTATCGCATCTTTGATACAGTACTGTCGTCTCTGATGTCAGCTGAATGCGTAATCTGTGGAGTGCTTGTAAGTGCCTCTTTTTATAGGTGCGCAGCAGCGATCCAGCGAAGCTGTTCTTCCGACGGTCTTCGGTCTTGTATGTATATGCGAATGGCTGAGTAAAACTGTTGTGTGCGTCCAAAGGTTTTCAGTTTGGATTTTGAAAGAATATTGACATTTTTCACAGAAGAAGAAACTAGTAAGTTTTTAATTGTTAAACTTGCTTTCAAGTCCAACATAGCCTCAAGAGGCTGGTCTTGAATTAGTCTGAAGCAGGGCTACACTTTAATCCTTCAGGCTGGAATAACTAACCTTCATTTGAGACGTAAATAATACGCAAATATTGCGTTTTAATATATTGTAAAGTGAACAAAATGGAGGGTTGTGATGATTATAAAGGGTGATTGTGAAGTATTGTTAACCTTGTGTTATGTCCTGACTTTAGGCCGTCGGGAGTTTTGGTGTGCAGGTTTACTCTAAGGTCTTACCAGCCTAAGTCGGCTAGGCCTAGCAATACCAATTAAGTTATTGCAATCAGCCAACAGAAGATACCATAAAATCATTGCCAAAAGGTGTACACTAGAGTCCCGCTAATCCGAACTAATTGGGACAGAATCCTGTTAAGATTAGCAAAAATTTGGATTAGGCGGATTGTTGGTATATATTGGTGCATTTATTGTACGTTTAAGGTCATATATTGACTTTAAGGGGCTAATAATATATATAAATGTAAGAAATTATGTATTTTAATCCTGTAGTACAGTACTTTGCATTAATGAACAGTGTGGAATTAACGTATGCAGCAGTATACGGATGGTGGTGGCAGCAGAGCTTACCTGCGTAACTCCAGGACACTGACCTTTCCACCCCAACCCCTGAGCCCAGGCCTGAAATTCCAGGTAGAAAACAGTAAGGTCGGTCGTTCTAAAACCAAACGATGACTCACCGTGTCATACTGTCTGCGTGTTTTGTTCAAAGCTATTTTTTGAACGTATACCTGCGTGTAAGAGTGCTGGTTTGTTATTAAACTCATACAGTACGACGTAACTTAGAAAACTAGTTTTATTTATTTTACCCACTCAAGAATTTTAAATTTTTTCCCCTGACAGTGTTCTGATTAGGCAGATGTTCGGATTAGCGGGACTTGTGTATTATGAATGGAAAATTTGTTCCAAATTTCAATAAAATAAAACTACTGTTAGAGCAAAAAATCACTTTTTGGCTGGTATTTTGAAACCACTCTGTGGATTTCCATAGTTTTTAGTATATTGATGGATAGGCTACTATCAAAATACATTTTATTTCACATTTCATCAAAATTGAATGAAATGGACTGTTTTTAGACCATTATAACCACTGTTTTTAAAATAAAAACTACTCCAATCCCAAATGTGGACTTCCAGTACTCTAACCAGTGAACTTGACCAAGATATTTTCATAAGGAACATTTAACTAAGTTTTATGAAAAACAGACAAGAAATGAACCTGTAGAGAGTACACATATTTATGTTCTGGGAGTCAGGATCGGTGCACATTTCTTGGTTCCGAGTCTGGGTCTTACCAAGCGGACAGCATGAATATCTCATTTTTCCTAAGAAAATTTGTTGCATAGGTAAAGTTTGTACAATTGTACAGTATTGTTTAACGAGGCAAAGTTACAACTAAGTTACTACTAAGTTTTCCCTACCAGTCAACCTCGACCTGTAAGTATATCACAGTTTCTCAAGTATATTTTTCACCTTTCAATCATTATGGTGAGTGCCGGAAATTTGCAGCGTAGAGAGACTAATCTTGTGACTCACGACTCGTAGCTCGTTTTCTTGTTCTTAGTTGGCAACGCTGCTGGCACTGATGAGTCAGTTTCGATATCACCTGTCAATCTCATTGTACCACAATTATTGTAGGTTGTAGTTGTTGTTATTGCTCGCTAATGGATTAGATTAGATTGGATGGGGAAAATTTGTGGTTCAAGACCACGCGCACGTCAACCCTTTGGTTTATTGTGCTGGCTCCCTGTTCTCCTAATTAGGCAGCCCCACCCCGTTTGCTTACAAAGCTCGAGGATCGCTACCCAATTCTGAGGGTGTAACTCCTGCCACTCCGAGACCCTAGAAGACCCCTTCTCCTGGCCTCCAGGGACTCGCATTCAATAAGAATGTGTTTTGCGGACTCAGGAGTATGCTCACATAGCCTACAACTAGTATCTCCCAAGTAGAGACCCATTTTTGCTAGGTGATTTCTGAAGTGCCCATGACCTGTGATATACGATATAACCAGTCTGATGTTCTGGCGACTAAGACTGGTCAGATGTTTGGTAAGTATCCTTGATGGATTCTTGACTAAAAGTTAAGAATGCTAATGGATGCTAGTAATTATTATTTACTCTTTACTTAAAATAAAAAATGTACTTAAAAATTACTGAGGCCTGACTTATAAGAAATTTCTATGATTAGGAAATTTTCTTTAGTTATCAAACTGTGGGATTTAGGTAAGTGAGTCAAAACACGCAAATATATATTTCCGACAACATTTTTATATTTTCTGAAGATGCATATGTTTCAATGAAAACATTGTTTTTCTGTGTAGCACTGTATTTACACAAGTGTGATTAAAACGATTATTATATGCCCATCATGACTCAAAATTCCTCCCTTGACCGGGTTCTGTATCTTTCCTCTTTTATAATTTGATGCTTCAGCCTTTAGTCCTTGTCCTTCCCGATCTTTTAGGTCTAGAATTGCCACTGCATGTATTCAAGGTTTTATATTTTCACCTACCGGTAATAGTGGAAATTGCTTATTCCAGTGCTTGAATTGTTTTAGGAAGCCATTATTGTTGGAGAATCAATCAATTTTGGACGCAAACCATGTGACCAAGGAACGTGGAACGGTTCAATTCTTCAACTGATGTTAACAGGCAGCAAAGTCTCTATGGTATCGTATATTTGATACATTTAAACTTCCATTCAACGAAGGGTTCTTATTCCAATCTTGAAGATGGACGAAAACATGACAGTACTGTTCAAAGCAGCTAGGTATAATAATATTCCAGAAGTTCAATCGCTATTGAAGAAATCTATCGATCTAAACTATGTTAACTGTTACGGAGACAATGCTTTGAACATTGCAATCGTCAACAATCACGAAGAAATGGTCAGGTTCTTGCTAACCCAGGGAGCTATATTGAACAACACCAAAACACAAATTTCTCCGTTAAACTTGGCAATCAATTTTGACCTTATAGGAATGGCTGGGATTCTCATCGATCTGGGGGCCAATCTCGAGGTAGGTTGGTGCAAGGAAGAGCAAGTCCCGCCTTTGCTATTTGCCATCAGCAATTTAAAGTTCAAATTTGTGAAGTTTTTGATCAATAAGGGAGCAAATACTGGTTTTATAGCGCCGCAAACCAAAACCACTCTACTGCATGAAATCGGTAGTCTGAATCCGAACCACCGCGATGACAACTACGTGGTTAGGTTGAAAATTGCCAAACTGCTGCTTCGGAAAGGAGCAAACGTAACTGCAGAAGATAAATTCTATCTGACTCCACTCGACCTTGCTATATCACACAGTATAGAACTCAGTAAGCTGTTTATAAAAGAAGGCGCTGCAGTGAGAAGGCAGTCAGGGAAAGATAAGGAGTTGTTATTCGAGTATGTCATGTACGCTGTGAATTTAAACAATCCCGAATTGGTACGGCTCTGCTTGGAACGTGGAGGTGACTATTGCAATCGTGGCATTATGAACAATAGCTTCACCACACCGTACCATCAAGCAGTGAAAGACGGCTCTCCAGAAGTTATCAAGGTTTTCTGGCAGTTTGGTTGCCCTTTCGATTTGTCAGTTGGGATGCCTCCAGGTTCTCTGGGCGAGATGCTACCGATGGAATGGTGTAATATTCTTGTCGGCAAAGGTAATATGAAAGTTTTTTCAGCACAAGTCGAATTGATGAAAGCTATTAAAAACAATGATCTAAAAAGGTTCTTAAGTGCAATCAAGAAGGGCGCAGAACCAAAAGGCACTTCTCGATCGATGCTTTCAACACTCCACTACCTAGCTAACTACAAGCAAGGGGGACTATAAAATAGCAAAGGTTCTTTTAGAAAAGGGTGTTCCTGTCAATAAACTTGACTTGTCAGTAAAGAAAACCTGCCTTTTTTTCGCTCTCATAAACAACAATTTAAATATCACCAAAGAACTTTTGAAGTTTGGCGTTTGCTTCAAAAAACAAGATTTGCATACTTTGAGCTCTGTCAAAAATAGAGAGATTCATCAAGTTATGAAAGATATAACTAATGCGTTCAAACTCACCAGGGACGGTTCCACAAAAGTTCTTAAAAAGATTAAAAGTTTCATAAAATCTGGAAACAAAAATATGGCAAAGATGATGATGAATTGTGTCGACTGGCGTGGGCGTTCTTTGATGAATTTGGCGCTAGTCAAAGGACATACCAAGTTGGCTGAAGGATTGATGAAGCTAAGACTTGAAACTTTCTGACCGGGCCAAAATAACAGATACCAAACTTACATGTTCCGATTGAAGTCGTCTTTAAACAATTATATTGACTGCCAGAAAATTTTACACCTGGATTTTACACGAAGCTTTAAAGCCTTGGCTTCCCTCGTGACTCTTCGCCATTTATCTGTGTTGTTGGCCACTTGTATCCAATTTCTAATGCCCATAATTCTCAGATCTTCTTCCACATCTTGTTGTCATCTTTTCCTTGGCCTCCCTCTTCTTCTTCTGGCGTCAATGGTCCCACTGGAAATATTTTAGGTCATCCGCTCCTCTCCCATGCTCCTATATGTCCAAGTCATCTAATTCTATGGGCTTTGATACACCTGACGATATCTTCTGCATCAATAAGTTTTTCTATTTACCGTTGGAGTGTGATCTGTTCTCATTTCCTTCTTCGATAAGTCCATAAATGTTTCTCAGTTTTCTCCTTTCAAAAATACGTTTTCAGTATTCTCCTTACGTAACTAGATTCTAGACTTCCGGTATCATACCGCGTCATGAAACTAACATTCAGGTTGTCAGACGTTTTGCCCAAACCTAAATTAACCAGCCATTAACACTAACAATTTAGCAAAATATTGTTTATTTTTATATTACCATCACCATTTTCCTGTTGAAAAAGGATCCTTGTGTTTGTTATTCGTAAAATAAATGAAGTATTCAAACATAGTTAAGTCACAATTTGTTTAATAGTAATAACGTTGTAAAATATTTTCAGCTACTATGACATAAATGATTATTTTATATAAACTATTTGTAACAAGAAAGTCAATAATATGTCAATTACATTGTTGCCTTTGAGAAACTTGACTGATTTAACTGTGAAACGTTATTGATTTAAAAATGTTTGTATATTTGTTAATGAAATATGGAAATTTTCCCAAGCTGTGTTGTAAGTTATTCAGATAATTAACCCTTAATCCTTCCAGAAAAGTATTAAACTCAATTTTGCTATTAAATGTAGCTTACCAAAAAATACTCAAACTAAGTATGTATTAAACTATAAAATACTCAATGTATACCTATTTGTATTAGCTAGCATGAAACTCTGTAGATTTAAATTTTACATACTGCAATTGCATAAATATGGGGCCTTACCAATTATTGTATTTACTTGTTAAATATTTTTACCGAAAATTGTCTTAAAATATTCTAAAAGCAATAACTATGTCTATTATAATTGAGATAATAGTGTTTTTTTAACTATATTTATGCTAAAATATATTCATGGTAAAATATTAAAACTGATAATGTGTTTGATGTTATATAATTGTTGCATGTAATACAGTAGATTGTATTTTTAATAATCAAATAAAGTATTTAATCACTTTGACTTGTATTTTTACCTTAATTAATCATCATGCGATTCTAGAGTTTTTATAAAAAGCATTAACCTCTAACTGGGGTGGTGATTTTGTAGGAGCATAATAATTCAATGCATCTAGTTTAGTAAACTGAAAAATACTAGATTTAATATCAACACCAAGAATATTTTAGAACAAATATATTAGACTAATATAGAAACAAATGGAATTCACAGTAATTTGTTTTATATGAAATATCCACTTTGTCGTATAGAAAGCCTTACAAACATGATAAATATTGAATATTGATAGATTCTAATTGTATTTTATCAGGTTTTAATTGCAGCCATAAATGTGGATAAACTTTTTAGATTTTTATATAACACCCTCATATATTTGTGCAAACACACTTTTTTATGCCGTGTAGTTCAATTTGTTGCTAAAGCTTTCCATTTGTTATAAATACAGTACAGTCTCTATAGTCCGGGCGTTCACCACTCCGACACGTCCAGTAATCCGGCGCTGTGCCCACGTCATTTAGCTCCTGTTTTCAAGTTTCTACTTGTCTGTAAAGCGTGCGTTGTTTATTGCTTATCGGTGCTTCCGTTCAGTACAGGCTGTGAGATGTTGCAAAAACATAATAATGTTATTTTGGCATAGATTAAAAGTACGTGATTTTAAAAGATTAGAAGGTGGTGATAAGTTAACATTGGCAGATCAAAAATTCACAGACATAAGGAAGAATAAGAGTGAAATTGAGAGTAGTGAATGATCCTACAACGTGTAAGAAAGATTATTCTAGGCACATTGTGTCTTTTTTAGTGAACCTCCACGAATCCGGCATTTCCGCTAATCCGGCGCTTCCGATCCCAATATAGGGCCGGATTAGTGAGATCGTACTGTACCTTATTGCCTGTAGAACGTAGATGTGTTGAGATTTTCACACGATGCAATGCAGGCAAAAGTTTCTAATTTTCAAGTGTCTCCCTTCTTTCTTCTTAGCTCTAAATGTTATATATACATATTTACAGTTTTCGGTCCATCATTCGCGTGTCACGGTTCTCAAACCGAAACCACGGGGGACGATGGTGATAAGTACGAAACATTGTGGCCACGAGGGTGGAGAAGCACACTCAAGATGAAGAATGAAGGGAGACACTTGAAAATGGCAACGTTTGCCCGAAATGCATCGTGTGAAAATCTCAACACATCCAGAATCTACAGGCAATAAGGTAAAAAATTTGTTAAACAATTAATTTGACTGGGACTTGTGGCGTGGTCCTATAATCCAGCTTCATGGAGGTCAGGTTTTGAAGATGATATAAAACCTAAAGCGGCTCAGATAGTCTCAGTGATCATCTGATGATACCCGCATCAACTCCCACCATCGTTTAGACATTTCAGACCATCACCTGCATGGTTCACAAGTCACGTTAAGCCGTTGGTCCTTGTATTTCCATTTATCATTGGGCTTTTAATTAATGACCCATTCTAAGGAATAGTCGGCCTTAGTTTGTAACAAGACTACACCTCATAACTTATTACTACCACTCACCACACTCATCCTTCACCACATATTTGCCTTAATATACCCTCATGAGAGTGGTCGGCATCTCAAATAGTGATATAGTGATAATTGAAATCTTAAGTTTTGTGGTAGAAAATAATTCAAATATCATTTTAGTTGCTTTTCTGATTTTCAGTAAGTGGTCTTTTATAAACCTTTTGGGGGAGGAGCAAAGTATAAAAGTTCCAATAATATACCATGTTTGGCTTCAATGACAAAAATCTAGACGTTTTTAACCTGAATTATATAGTTTTTGGTACAATCACTATTTTCAAGGCTGTTTTGGGATTTATTTTTCCAACTAAGTGGTGTTTACGTTGTGTAAACTTGAAAGAAAGATAAGTTTGTACATAAACTGTTTGTGACAAAATCCAATCAACTGATATTTTAGCGTTGTCAAAGTGATAAGATAAAGCCACAATCTCAAGATAAGAATAAAGAGCATTTTTGACAATAGGTTTAAAAAAATGTTTACATAAACATAAATACTATACCTATGTTTTTGTTTAAGACACTGTTGAGTGTTGTATGGGTAACCAAAAAAGGTTCAGAATATTCATTCTTATGAATCACAATTGTGTCCTAATTTCAAATAAAGGGCAGTAAACATTTTATTGTACTGTACTGTTTTTCACGGTTACGAATAATAAGGCGTCAGTCTTTGTTCACTCACTATTTATTTACAGTCTAATTATTTCACTAATATTAAACGCAATTAATTGTTAACTTAATGGCTACGAACTATTACACTTGGTACAGTTTTTTATTACACTATTTGCACTTCACAGTCAGTTTTGCACTCCGGCGCGAAGCCCGTTCACTTATGTGTCCTTGTAGCACTCTTCAGTCGGAATCCAACGATCCCGTCCCATCGCCCAGATGGGTGACGATCCCTCGAAGATCACTCACAGCGGGCACAATGAAGATCACTAACACCGAGAATTTACACTGACACTGTTCTCGCACTAGGGATGTGACCCTGTATGTTCACACAACACTTACACTTTCACGAGGGTACGCGGCCCCTATTACACAGACTTGCTCTGGACTGAACTGAACTACTGGGGGCTCCTAAGCGCGAGTTTATATATCACAGTGGAAGTTTCTCAGAGCTTCTCGAAACGAGTAGGCCATGACGTGACTAGGCTCTCAGCCAATAGGATTGAAGTTCTCAATCTTTCGATGGTTATGGCGCGTGCATTCAACCGTAACTAACATCGAATGCAATATATCTGTCAGTCAATTGGGTCTCCGAATTCCGAATTCAGGTTCATTGTAGCGGCCGGCCTATTGTCTCGGGGGTAGGCCCCAGCGTCCGCCACAGTACAACTATACTATCAGGTGAAATCACGCCGATTTAACATGGTAACTAACACTTCTTCTTACAATCTATTTATCAAATGACTAACACAATAAATATGGATTAAAACTAGTACAAAAAAATCAAAGAAAAGGGACAAGATCGTTCAATTCTCTTAGTTTTCAATTTGTCATACATATTTCTTATAATTAAAATGTAAACTTAACTATTAGGCTTTCACGGCTGGTGTCACTACTGTAATCTAGTTTTTTCGGTTCACAACGCATCAAAACATTATTATAAATTCAAAATTGCTCGACATATTTCAGTCTCACTGAAGAATACCATATTCAATCACTGATTGGCTTAAGCTGAGATTCTTGCTGTCTGCAATCCAATTGGTCACAGGGCCACCAATTGTCCAACGGTGACCCAATAGGCAGCCCTGTGACCAATGGGATAGCAGACAGCAAGAATCTCAGTTTCAGCCAATCAGTGGCTGAAGATGGTACTCTACAGCAAGACTGAAATATTTCAAGCAAATTATAATAATGTTTTGAACAGTGTGAACCAGAAGAACTAGATTATAATAATGCAAGTCGGTAGATACAAGTTTAAGAGTGGATTGATTTGAGCTCTTGCCTCAAAACATTACTACACTTACAGATTTACTTACAATAAAGTTAATGAAATAAATCTAGTAAAATATGACAATAACTTAAAAATTACTTCACATTATCTAATTAAGTTGTTTAATTGCTCTGAGGCCTTTCAAAATACCTAGTATTCATCTTCAGAGAAGCACCCAAACTTAAGGAAAATTTTTTTAAATTCTTTAATATGGCATTAGAAACAAAATTTAGATATATCAAACAATTATTCTTATATCACTTATAATTTTATATTTTCTCTGATGACAAATTCTGCAACAGCCTTCCAAACATTATGGTCTTGATTATGGAGTAAGGTTGAAATTTGTGTTGGGAGTTGAATATGGAGATTTGTTAGTGTGTTCTAGAGAGAATTTCTGGATTTTTCATACAATTTGCAGGCAAAATTAAATGATCGGGAGTTGCAGATTCTTCTTCAGCACATTCACAATTTGGACTAGGTACAATTTTGATTTTATACAAATGTTGATCCGAAAGATTATGGCCAATTCTTAAACAACATAAAAGTGTAATCAAATTTCTTCTTACGGAAATATTTTTGATTCAAGGAGGGGTAAATGCAATTTTTTTCAATGAAAATAATTTAGAACCTTTGGATTTAGATGTCCATGAGTCTTGCCAAAATTTGTTAGCCTTTTGTTTTAAAAGAGCTTTAATGTCAAAGTAAGACAGACTATAATTTTGATTTAAGGTACTTGCATTTTTCGCAATGTAGTCAACTTTTTTATTTCCTAAAATACCAGAATGAGATGGTATCCAGAATGAAAAATAATTTAAATTTAAAAATATTGTATAAAACATATGACAAATAGATTTTAGAAAAATAAACTAAAAATATAAAATAAAAAGACTGTATCAACATACTAGAATGGGTCATTAATTAATAGCCCAATGACCAATAATACAAAGACCAACGGCTTAACGTGACTCCCGAACCACACAGGGGATAATTCTGATGGAGTTAATGCGGGTGTCATCAGATGATCACTGAGACTTCTGAGCCGCTTTAGACCTATATCATCCTCAAAACCTGACCTCCATGAAGCTGGATTAGCCTGGTATAGAATAGACTGTACATTGACATACTATAAAGATTTAATAAAAATAATTTTAGGAAAGGAGAATTGTTGTTTGACTAGAAAATTTAGATTTTTGTGTACGTGTAGGGATTTTGCTGCATCAAGATATGTTGAATTTTATACTTCTTGTAACAATTTCACTCAATAAAAATGGTGCCCGGTTTCTAAACAATGTTTCGTGATTGCCAATTTTTCTTCTTGGTTATTTTTGAAATTGTTGAATTGTTCTTGTAATCTTGTTGTTCTTTTAATCTTGAGTTTCCTCTCAACAAACCAGGCTTATTTCAAAATTCTCCTTTCCTTAAATTATTTTAATTAACTCTTTATAGTATGTTGAAACAATCTTTTTATTTTATGTTTTAAGTTTATTTTTCTAAAATCTATTTGTCATATGTTTTATACAATATTTTAAAATTTAAATGATTTTTCCTTCAGTTTGGGTGCCTCTCTGAAGATGAATACTTAGTATTTGAAAGGCCTCAGAGCAATAATTAAACAACTTTATTAGATAATGTGAAGTAATTTTTAAATTATATATATCTAATAAGAAGAGCTTTATCTCTCCATAAAATATGACAAGATTGTTTATTATTAAGTTTTGAAACTATTAATTAGTATTTTTTACACTACTCTATCAACAAGTTAAGAAATGTAACAGTAATGTAATGAATTGAAACTGTGCCGGGTAGAGTTGTTACATGCTTTCAATGGAGCCCAAGGGACCTATGAAGGGAATGTAGGCTTGCAACATGAATAACAACCCCCTCCCTGGTCCCTGATACCCTGGTAGATCAAGTAAATTGCTCATTCCTGTAAACATTTTGTAGATTCCCGGTTCTGTCGTTTGAAGATTGCGTTGTTTTAAAATCTAAGCATAAATGTGTTTAAATTAGCGTACGTGCAATTCTGGGTGTTGGAATTTTCTGGCAAGACTTCAATTAGTTAATAATAATAAAAAACACTTTAGGAAGAAGTTTTTTACATATGCAATGCAAAAAGGGTTGTTTTGAGGATCTTTAACTCACTTGGGACCAACAGATTGTGTTGGTGATGCATCAAAAAGTGGAAGCTTTAGACCTAGCTATGACATTTAGGTACTGTTTTAATACAGTACTTTATTGTTTTGCTGCTTTTTATTAATTGTGCATCTGGCTTCGCTGGGGATAACCCTTCTGCAGGCTTGTTATATTTTATTTTATATTTGATCAAAGATTTAGTAAAGTTTGACAATGCCCCCGTTTTTTATGTCCTGTACATATAATACGGGGGTCATCCAGAAAGTAAAGAACGTTTTGGCATGGTAAAAAAAAATCAACACAAAACTTTATTTACAAGTGCATAGAACCTTCCTCTACTTTTCTACATAGTCGCCATGGATTTCAAGACACTTGTTATAACGTGGGACCAGTTTCTCCATACCCATGTCGTACTAATTTGCCGCCAAAGACTTGAGCCAAGGTTTTTTTTTAATTTTTTACAGTCTACGCTGCTAGTGGCATTTTAATTTTGAGACTTAACCTAAGATTTTTTGTGGGCATTACCAAACGCTTTTTGGGATAGCGGTCCAAACCCATGTTTCATGGTTTCGCACAATCTTTGGCAGCAAATTAGTACAACATGAGTATGGAAAAACTGGTCCCACGTTAAAACAAGTGTCTTGAAATCCATGGCAACTATGTAGAAAAGTAGAGGAAGGTTCTATGCATTTGTAAATAAAGTTTTGTGTTGATATTTTTTTCCTTATTTGACCAATAAAACGTTTTTTTTACTTCTGGATGACCCTGTACATAATTTTATGTTATGTGCAAATAAAGAATCTCTAAAGAACGCCACAATCAAGTTTTTATGAATACCTTTTGCAGTTTTCAAATCCTTTGAAACATTTGAGATTGGGTTTATTTATTTATTTAATATAGGATAATAGACAAAATATTTTGAGAACTCTTCTTGGTACATTTGGTGAATACTTAATTTAATCTTTAAGCCTAAAATAATGCTAACTCTATTTTAATACTGTGTTATCCATGGAATATAAATTTATACCCCAATAATTAGTATAGGTTCTAAATCTACCCTATAGAAACCCGCAAATTTTGATTAGTTAAATCAGATATATATACTTACCCGTTTTTAACGTGTAAATTGAACAAAATATTTTGAATATGATCATCTGTAAAATTATTGTCTCGTTGGCAATAATGTAACTTAATTTTGTGACAAAAAGCAAACCGCTGATTGTGGAAAACTTGTTGGAAAGAATGTCGAGATTAAATCAATACCTCCTTTTTCAGTCTCCTTCCTGACGAAGGAATTTCATTTTCTTCAGTTCCTTGAGCCTCGAGTTTCATTACTGGACAGGAATTGCAGTTTCTTCTTTTAATTTGCTACTTTTTTTGTATTTGTAGAAAGTGTATTCAGGATTTCAGGACAGATATGATATTATTACTGAGTTTAGATATTGTAACTATAGGTTATTTGTATTTAAACTTTTACTTTTAACAAAATTATAAACTCTAAATATGTTTAGACGTATATCTATGTCCAGTTGAAGCACATTTGTTGTACATTTTCTAACGGACCCCTTCTGACAGGAATGCCAAACACCTCGGTGAAATATACAAGAGAGCCTCTGAATTTTGCATTACAGCCTTGATTATTTTTGAGGATTTTTTTACAATAAGACTAATTTAATTTCCTTGTAGCCACTCTTTTGTACTAATATAACAAATCAAACTCAATACATTCAAAATTTATCTCTTTGACCACACCTAAAATATTTGGAAATTGTTCAAAAAATCGAATAACCACACCTAAAAATATTTTGAATTGTAAAACTAAAGGAGACGAGAGCTATTTGCAATCCAATTTAGCTGAGATTTATTGAAGAACTCTCGAGTGAAGAGTGCTTTGTTGGAAGGCAGAATTGCGATTGACAAAGGAATGCTCTGTCATTTCTTGCTCGTCGCTACCCCTAGGTTATTCACTGCATAGACGAACATGTGCTGAAACGTTACGTATTTGTGCTAAGAAAGCATAGCCGACGCGTAGCTCTAAGCGCTAACATGAATCTTAGCGAATTTACAGTAACGAGGGGTTATTTACACCGGATGTGCCCTTTTCAGGGTACGTTTCCCCTAAAACAGGGCTTATTGTATAAAAACGCATTTATGATGATTTTGATGAAATTTGGTTTACACATGTATATTACTATACCCAACATCTGTATTGAAAATCAACCAAGTCCAATCAGCCATACTAAGATGGCGGTAAAAAACAATCAATACATTACCTTACGTACGGTTTCATATATAAATTATGACTATAAAAATCTGTTGACATTTAACTAATCTTGTTTGAACTATCCAATTTTTGACAGGGATTTAAGTCTAAAATTGACAGTCTAATTTTTAGGATAAACAAGCAGATTAAAAAACTTAAATGTATAATCTAGTTCTTGCAATTCACACCGTGTTAAAGCATCATAATAACAAGCTAGAGGTATTTCAGTCTCGCTGTGGAGTACCAACTTCAGTCTGAAACTGAGAGCTTGCTGTTTGCTATCCTATTGGTGGAAGGGCTGCCAACGGTCTATTGGATCAGGGATGCCAACTGTCGATGTTCTCATTGGCTGTGACACTATCAAAAAGACTTCTTCAGGACAAATTGCTTCTGGAAAGATTAATGCTGTCTTCTTTCTAGTAGTTATTATCACTTTTAATTTTATGATTCAATATTTGATTTTCCGAATAGCATGAAAAGGTTCTCCATAAAGATGGTATTTAAGATTAAAATGATAATAATATTTTTCGATATATTTGTTTTTTTTTCACGATTAAATACAATGGTGAAATGTTAAAACATACAGTAAAGGACTAGCAAGAGACCGCGGTAAATGTAAACTCCTGTGACAGGGTGATTTATGGACCTGCGACTCTTTCATTGTCACCCGATAAACTGTGTTCTACCCTTGTATTTCTTGTTACACAGTGTTGTGTATTGAATTTCCATGGGAAATAGAGCTATTCACGTCTATCGCCATGTAGAGTGTTGTGGAACAGTACGGTATAAGCGGTTTTAGCTTCCCACACCTATTCGGCCAATTGGAAAAACGTTTTGTTTATATGAAAAAGCTTTCCTGGCCATCAAAACTGCTACAATCACTTACAGAATTTTTCAAAATGGTGTTCTTGAAGGCGGTGTTCATGTCATAAAAACTGAAAAGCTACAAACCTTCCTTAAAAAATAAACCTATTTCACATATTAAAAACCACATATTTAAAATTAAAAGAAAAACTAAAAAAGGAGGCAAAAATTTCATTTCAAAAATTCCCTGTCATGATTGACAAATGGTTTTATTGAACGAACTAAATAATTTCTAGACACAAACATTAAATAGCACAAATATATTGAGAAATGCGTTTGCGAAGAAAATAACCTAATATTACAAACAATTCTAAAAACTACAAAATAAACTATGATTGAACAGGAATTCTTCATCATAAAGATATGTATTTGAAAGGACAATATTGGAAACATCATGAATTATATGGACTTTAAATTCACATTTATTTTTATTACTTGGTTTTGTTGTTATTGGTTTTATTTCCAAATCCAAATCTTTTAAAATGTTTGAATCCATAATATAATCTTCAATTTAAAATAGTTAAATTGTTATTATTAAAAGATTATTTTACATTGTTATGAATCAGAAACGTACAGTAGTATTTTGTATGAAAAGACCAGGCGCAATGCAGGCACACCCCTGTGATATGATATATGGTCTTCTAATCTTTCATTGTCTTCTGTTAAACCCATAGCTTAGCTGGTTTTGTTGTCGGTTCCAACCCCCTTAATGTTTTGTTGGGTGAAAATAAATGTATAAAATCTCTTGGCTTTACAGAAGGTTAAAAGATAAATAATATTTCAATCCCAGAAATTCTACCATCGTCAACAACAACAACTAAAGAACAGTGATCGGTTTGGTCTAGGGCTCAATGCCAGAGATGGTGGTTATCCAAGGAACTGCTGGCACGATGTCCGCCATGATGGTAGGGATGGAATCCGCATTGCATCCTTTAGGGTCTGATCTGGCCTCCAGGAAGTAGACAGTGTTGTTAACCACCACTGGGGATCCAGAGCTGCTCTGTAGGAAAGAAAATAACATTTTTAATGTAATAACAGAACATAATCATGATGATAAAGGTGGTTTTAATACAGAGTTCTTTCTTTTTTGGTTCTATACTATATAATAAATTATTATTAACTTCCATGTTGATTTAATTCGAGGTAATCATATTCACAATTACGAGACCAGAAACAATTTTCGATACAGATTAGAAAGCCACAGAACAAACTTGTATTCAAAAAATTACCAAGCTAAATGGGAGTAAAACTATATAACAAACTCCTAACAAATTTAAAATATATACAACATTTGAACACTTTTAAGACTAGGCTCAAACATTATTTAATTGAACATACGTTTTATAGTGTAAGTGAATTTATGGGCCAGTAAAAATCTCAATTTCTAGTATTATTGGTTCAATAAGAGTTTTAATAGTTTAATGGTATTAGTATCAGCCTTTGTCCTGTACTTTAGTGGTGATTTTGCCTTTGAATCATTCATCTTATTTTTTTGTCACATTTTTTATTGTAATCGACAATAAACAATTATTGTTATGTTATTTTTTTGGAAAAAAGCTTATTTGCACGTATTTACACAAAGAGCCTAATATCTTAGTAAACTTGTTGAATGTACCAAAATACCACAAAAGAAATACTACCATAGTGGATCCGTGGCGGATTGGTATCGAATGCGACTCCGGAGCTCATCACTTTGGTTGCGCGGGTTCGATCCCCGTAGTCACCACTTACATTTGTAATGTGACTAATACGGTCACGCTAGGTAAAGGTCGAGGTTGAGTGGTAGAGAGGAGTTGGTAGTCCTAACTTCACCTTGTTAAACAAGACAAACTTTACCTTTACCTTTTTACCTTTACCTAGAAGATGACAATACTACTTACTGTGCAGTATGTGGTTTTCCCTTTGTTGTACAGACAGGCCAACTGGGGTGGTAGTTGTTGTGAGTACGTTTCCCACAGTGGTTTGCACTTGCTGTTTGTGATCAACGACATCTGACCGTATTCTAAGCCTGCTTGACTTCCCTAAAACATCAAATCACTAAATCACTATTTGAGATACCGACCACTCTCATGAGGGTATTTTAAGGCAAATATGTGGTGAAGGATGAGTGTGATGAGTGGTAGTAATGAGTTATGAGGTGTAGACTTGTTACAAACTAAGGCCGACTCTTCCTTAGAATGGGTCATCAATTAATAGCCCAATGACCAATGGAAATACAAGGACCAACAGCTTAACGTGACTTCCGAACCACGCAGGTGGTGGTCTGATATGTCTAAATGATGGTGGGAGTTGATGAGGGTATCATGAGATGATCACTGAGACTATTTGAGCCGCTTTAGACCTATATCATCCTCAAAAACCTGACCTCCATGAAGCTGGATTACAGGACCACGCCACGAGTCCCAGTCAAGAGTTAGCGCTAAATATTAAACAAGAAGAGCACAACGTTTCGGCTTCCGCAATCTGATTACGTCTTCAGGTGAAAATTAGCCCAAAACATAATACAAGATGAACTAGCGCAAAGTTGTCATACTCGCTGATTATTAAAAAAATATGTGTTTCCACATTTTTTTAAGATTGGTTAAGTCATTAAGTAATAAGTCATTTTAACTCTTTTGTTGGTAAAACTCGATTTATTCATCAAAACTCTTAAGAATTTCTCTTCCATTGACTTTGCATAAATAGGTATTTTTATGCTCGCTGTTAGAGTTGGCAAGTCCAATTCACGGCTGTGATTGGTCGTCCATTGCTCCGAGCTGGCCAATGAGGCAGTCAGCTGCCAACTGACTGCTTATGCTAATTACTTCAGGAAAGCTCATTTTATAATGTTTTGTTATGCTTAAGGTTACTTTCCACCTGAAGACAGGATCAGATTGTAGATCCGAAACGTCGTTTTTCTTGTTCAATAACAATTGAAAACGTCTTTAATAATATTTCAAACTCAAAATTACTTATATCTTACAGCTCGGTTGTAGGTCGCCACGGTCACTTTCGTTCCCTGTGAAAGCCTCTTCTTCGGCAGCTGCGCCTTCTGAACCGCGTCGGACCATATCAGAGTTCCGTCAAGTCGTAACAACCCGTAGTCGTAGTTCTGGGTGATTTCCTGGGCTTGGTACTTCGGGTGAACGAATGTCCTCCTCACTTTAAACTCCTGGGAAGTACTGTTGGCAGCGCCCACTGCCACTCGCACCGTGAAGCTCGAGGCCGGAGTACTTGCTCTAGAGGGTAAAAGAAAACAAAACTAGACATTAGGAGAAATTTTGCGGACGCAAAGAATACAAACTTTGATTTTTGCGAAGTAACGATTTACTTCGCAAAAATCAAAGTTTTTATTCTATACTATTTTTAGTCGATACTCACCCTCTAAGACACCAGGCCCGGGTAAGCACCCAAGTATCGCCTACTATGACACCTTCACACTCCCACTGTTCAAGGTAACTACCGAACACTTTCACCTGAAAACATAAATAATTTAGAATACTTCATCACAGCCCTTGGAAGGTGGATGGGTAAGGGACGAAGAGTACAGCGAGAAATGTGAAGCCACTTTGCGTACTGTAATACTTTGGGTGTCAAACTCTCAAACCTGAGATTTTTTTTTGAAATTTGGCAGTGTCTGTTTAACTAAACCTAGTTCTTCCGGTTCACAACAAGACAAAACATTATTATAATTTGCTTGATATATTTCGGTCCTGCTGTAGATTACCATTTTCAGTCACTGATTGGCTGAAACTGAGATACTTGCTGTCTGCTATCCTATTGGTCAAGGATGCCAACTGTCGATGTTCTCATTGGCTGTGACACTATGGATGAGAAACTATTGAATAAATTGCACACAGCATAAATCTTTTGTAAGCTACTTACATGTTGAGGGAATTTTTCAACATAGGTGTCTTTGCCATCGTACAGACCATAGTGAGCTCCACTAACAGCATTTAAACCCAAACCTGTAAATAGATTTCTTGCAGTTAATACGATTTTAATTCGTTCTACAGTTCAATTACTAAAAATTTTGAAAATTAGTGAAAAAATATTTGTGGTGAAGTGTTGAATTTGAACACAATCTGTTAGAATTAATAGCTTTCAACATTTAATATTTCTTGCTGGAGTAATTAAAATACTATATAACTTTCTATATTATTATACTATAGTATTTAAATAACTCCAGTGAAAAAGGTCACTAAAATATAAATGCATATTAAAAAAAGTGAAAAACTGGAAGAGAAATAATTGTATTAAACTGACATGTATATTTGTTCTATAATACTTTTAAAACCTCTATGCATTATTCTATATACATTATATATCTAATCAAGATACTACTCACATAAAATTAATAAAAGACCGCTCGTAATCATGATTATCTGGAAAATATAACACAATTTTAGTAATTCATGAATAATTCAAAAAATACTAGTATGACTCAAATGATTTTATCCGTCCATTATGTTTCCTTTACTGATATAAAAAAAATATACAAAATATAATTGAGCCAAACCTCTTTTTATTAATTTATTGATGATTATACTACACAGAATTACAGAAAGTTATTTTCTACTCTTACCTGAAAAGTTCCTTAACAAATCTTCAAACCGTTGCCAAACAAATAGAATTAGATTGCTTAAACACTTAAAAGTTAATCTAAGAACTTATCAGTAGAGTAACTAAACGTGTAATGATTTTGATGGACGTGTACTCTGATAGCAATGTTTTCAAGGTAAAAAACACTTTTAGTCGGAACTTTGTTTTAATTAATGATTTTTGGAAGAGATGTTTTTATGTATAATATTCAATTATGTTTTAAGTTAGTTATTGATAAGAACTAAGTCTTCTTAGAATAAAAAATAATTTTTTAATTAATCTTGTGAAATATCAAAAAAGGCACATTTGCTGGAACCCTAAAAATTAAAGTGCTTACACGATTTTATTACTTGTATCTACTGTTAATTAACTTTTAATTTCCTAGTAATATTTTTGAATAGATTTGAGAATTCTTCACATGAGAAAGGCTTAAGTACCGTTTAAACTTTCCTTCAGCGTTTTAGAAACTAACTAAAATAAATTGTTACAATAATAAATTCTACTTATGAACACTCTGGAATAGCAGATATTATGGGACGGCCGTTTCACTTATTCAGGAATTTTCAAATAATTTAAACTCCACACTAAAGATAAGAATCGTTCCTGAATCTTATCTTGTGTCACTCACGCGTTAACGCAAGTACCTACATTTAAGTTATTTAACAAACAAAGTACACGAACACATTTAAAGTACGCAAAATGTTGTAAACCATAAAACCTGATATGCTTGCAATGACGTAACTCTTGAAGGAAGAACTTATCAATGCAGTATAATTCAGAGACTAAGTGGGAACTAAACACGATTTTACGGCATATTGGACCACTTATAGTGAACATCGGCTGAAGCCTTTCTTTAACTTAATTTATTTTGTATCCATACGTCTACAAAATAAATGGCGAGGGACTAAAGTGGGCACTGAACACGTTTGTACGGCATAGTGGACCACTTATAGCTGAAAATCGGCTGAAGCTATGTAGTGAATCTTTCTTTAATTACACAGTGTGTCTTTAGCTTTATTTTGTATCCATACAACGTCCACAAAATAAATGGTGAGGAACTAAAGTGGGCACTGAACACGTTTTTAAGGCATAACTTTAAGCCCAACATCAAAATGAAGGAACAAAGTCAAAGTATTTATTGTCAAAAACTATACAGCATAGACAAAGGTCAACATATATAAGTACAAATTATTTACATCAAATTTGCAGTGAGTGCCTTATCTACTAAGAAGTCTTTAACACTGTAATATTCTCCTTGAACTAAAAATTCTTTTAGTCTATGCCTAAATTTTGTACTTATGTCTTTAGGCAATTTGTTGTATACAGTACAAGAATACATCACTTGTTTTGATAGAAGTATAGGGAATGGGGAAGGACTGCCAGGTTTAAGTTGTATTCAAAAGACTTTAAAGTCATGAAATGTCAGAATTCGGTTAGTTTTGAAGACTCCTCTGCACTATAATATATTGACTTTTCTTTTTTGGATGAATATTTTGGATGTGGTGTGGTTTTCCCATCCGTGACGAAGCACGGGTAAGATGAGCTAACCGGCCTGCAATTTTGTCAATAGACGAAAAGTTTAGATTTAAATCAATTGTCAACCCGAGAAAGTTTGTGTCATTACAAGGATGGAGTTCCAAGTCACCAATCAAAATTGATCCATTATTTGATGATGAAGGCCTCAGACAAAATCTACATACTTTGTTTTACCGTTGATAAGAAGATTATTTGACGGTGTAAGGATCCCAGTACCCGAGCAATCCTGCCTTTGTATTTAAAGTCAAGATACTATAATGTTTTATCCGTGACGAAGCACGGGTACACAGCTAGTATTTTATATTTCACCAGCGTTCAATTCAGACACGCCAACACTCGAACCCTCTTTGATTGAGTTAAGTCCCCTAATTCTTCGCTCTCTCAAGAAGGGAAACTAATTTAGTTTTGGCGACGGTTCCCACTTGGCAGCTACCCAGGGTTGAGATGAGTCACTCCATCCCTCCCCCAGATATGAGTGGGAAAGAGATGAAAATTAGAGTTAAGAGGGGAGGGGGTTGGTTAAGTAGTTAACTTATAACATAGATGTTTCTAGTCATAGGATATTTATTCGACAAGACAAATTTTTTCGCTTTTATGAATGCAATTAATTTGTATTAAAACATGACTAAAAGAAAGCGTGTACTTTTTTCATAATAACTAAATGGTTATGCGTTGATGATATTGTGTTGAAATTTCAATTAAAGACCGAACGGGGTTTAATATTATATTATCTATGAAACCTCTAATGAGAAAGAATTACAACATAAACAATTACAAAAAGAAGAATACTCACTCACTGATGTTTGTATTAAAATAGGATCTATTGAAACATATTCTTGACCTGAAATCTTAAGACGCTCCACAAAATGCCTTCGGTGTAATTTTAATGTCCATTTTTAACAAGACATTGCCCGACATTCCAGAAAATTTCCAGATTTCAATTATAAAATAAGTTCTAAAGTTAACACAAACAACAACAATTACTTTATTTTTAAATTTAACAAAACTAAAGGATTTCACTCAATTTGCTGTGTATGGATGGGTATTTGTATGTTCTCTGTTACGGTTTGTCAGTCTGTTTCGTGGCTGTGATTGGTCGTTTCTTGATCCAATCCAGTCAGTGGGCACCTGCCACTGGTTGTCGACTTGCTTGATTTCTCTATTTGTCTTTTTTATGTTAAGTTTTAAAGTTAAAAATGTTTAAATGTTCATAGACATCACACATACTGACTGTTTATTCTCGACATTTGGGTTGAAATAAATTTTACCAAACAGAATAACAAACGTATGTTTTCGAGAGCTCAAAGCGGATGTAATCCAATCCAAATCCAATCGAACAACTCCCGCACAGCTTAAAGACATATTTATCCGCATTTATCAAACACAGAGGGGAGAGCTGCAAGGTGTGAGGCGTCGGGTGGTTTGGAGAGGGGAGGGGTTGGTTGCCATGGTTACAGGGACGCCGTGACGAGCTCCCCTAAGTACGCCAGTGCGGTCTGTGCTGTGTGCGAGGTCTGACGTCATCCTGCTGATTACGTCATCTGCTGCATCATCTGGAATACAGAGGTACAGTAACTAGACATTGTTAATAATACAGGGTGAAATAGGGGTTTTGCATTATCGTTTTTCCATTGCCGTAGTAAAAAAGTAAAGTTTGTCTTGTTTAACGAGGCGAAATTAAGACTACAAAGTCCACTCATCCTCGACCTTTACCTAGCGTTACCGTAGTCACATTAAAAATGTAAGTGGTGACTGGGGGGATCGAACCTGCGTCAGCGGAGTGATCAGCTCCGGGTCGCGCACGATTCCAACCCGCCACGGGTCCGCTAGTAGTAAGCCAAGTTTCGTTGGCTTCAGTGAGCAGAGTCATAGTAAAATCCGTTATTTTTATCACATTTGTAGCTGATTTGCCAAAGCACACTGTAAATAAGAAAATTTTACGTTATCTGAAAAATGACAAGACATCGATTTTTTCCACAAATAAAACCTTGATACGTACAAGTTTAAAAGAAATTTCGACTCATGTTTTAGTAGTACTGATGAACAAGATAACAATTAACAAAACTGATAACAGTCGATTCCGGTTTATTGTCACTGATAAGGGTGGTAAATCATAATTATGAGAGTGTCCTTGGCCATGATGTTTCCCGATAATGTCACACTTGCTTTAAACGCTGCTATTAAATAAAGTCGTCTTTGTATACAAACTAAAACCGTTGTGCCAATAAATGGCAGTATTCCTTCAACTCATTAAAACCATCTTGAGTATTATCGAAATTAGAAGCAAGTATTTTAATGCTTTAAACAATAATTTAGATTTATATAAATAATTAGGGTTAAAATCTATGGAGTAGCTTTGTTCAAACAAAAACTATATGATATATGACGGTATAACTTTCTACCGTTAAGAAATCTACACGGTTTTAAGTTGTTTCCTTTAAAACTCGATTTTAAATTAATATAACTTAACTTTTACTAATATAAACGACATATTAATTTGATAAGTCGCCGTTTATTTTAATACACTTATCATAACTCTTAGCTCAACCAACAGAGTCTATTGTTTGTACTTTAAGCATAGAACAATAGATCAAAGGAAAGGTCTATCTATATTTGTTTCTTTGAATAGATACCGACGTTTCAAAACAGCCATACTTATTGAAGTACAGGCCAATAAATATAACACTACTTTTTAGATAGTCAAATAGGTTTTCTATTAAGTATTTATTTTAGAAGAAACAATAGAGGTTCGAAGTGATGGAAGTCCTGTTTGACAAATTCGAACGAGTAACCAGCAAATAACTCAGTTTCGGCCAATCGGTGACAGACGGTGGTACTCCTCAGCGAGACCGAAATATTTCAAGCTAATTATTATGATGTTTTGAGCAGTGTGAACCATAAAAAAGCTTAGAACATATTCAACTAGTGGTAATGCTTAAAATTACCAAGTACTTTCGCTCATTTTATAATAAATTCAAACGGTGTATTTTTACTTTTCTTTTGAAATAACAAAAAATGCATGAATAAAATACCATTCATCACGTATTTTTAATGCAACTCAATAACCCTTGGTGTG
Source organism: Matsumurasca onukii (assembly GCA_018831715.1). Lineage (NCBI taxonomy): Eukaryota > Metazoa > Arthropoda > Insecta > Hemiptera > Cicadellidae > Matsumurasca > Matsumurasca onukii. Next base: position 4,283,430 of record CM032065.1, read on the forward strand.
TTAAATTCAAACATTTAAGTTACGAAATTCAATTACAAAGAATACACAGAAGAAGAGCCAAATCTTCGTAATTGTGAAATTTAATTTGTGAGTGCGTCGGCAATCCTGTTAGCCCTGGAAAGTTTCTCTTTAGTTTGCTGGCTCTTTCATTGTGAAATAGCATAAGTAGATTAGGGGTGAACTTCTGAGTCGCAATCACTTTAGACAACACGGCTGATCTCTCTTTGAAACTATCTTCCTCCCCCCTCACCACCCTGTCAAGGCTGATTACAGTTTCATATTGGAGTGCTGTTCACTTCTGTACCTGTTGAAACTTTCTCTATTGTAGAAATTTCTCTGTTCAACGCAGATTAATCCAGGTTAAAAGTTTCGGAAGGGCTGAAAAATGTGTGTGGTCAAATTATTTGCAAAATTGTGGGCCTTAAACACCAAGAAATACTCTATCGTTAGTACTTAAAACAAGTCTTTTCAATGACTGGGACTCGTGGCGTGGTCATGTAATCCAGCTTCATGGAGGTCAGGTTTTGAGCACGTATAGGTCTTAAGCGGTTCAGATAGTCTCAGTGATCATCTGATGATACCCGCATCAACTCCCACCATCGTTTAGACATATCAGACCATCACCTGCGTGGTTCGGAAGTCACGCCGTTGGTCCTTGTATTTCCATTGGTCATTGGGCTATTAATTAACGGCCCATTCTAAGGAAGAGTCGGCCTTAGTTGTAACAAGACTACACCATAACTCATTACTACCTCATCTCACCACACATCCTTAAAATACCCTCATGAGTTCAGCATGGAGACCCTCATTGAGAGTGGTCGGCATCTCAAATAGTGATATACACATGATTGTGTAAACTGCAAGAGAATGGTATTTTCCTGAAAAGATAACCTTGCATATAGGTAGCACGTTTGGTTAAAATTAGTTTTTTTCCAACAGAAAACTATCGTTGTTTCTCTGAAAGTCTTACCCATGATAGAAGTCTCTATATTTAACAGGAAAAGTCAATGTACTCTAACTGTAGGGATGTTACTAGCTTGTATTCTTTCTCAGCAGTTAACACGCTATGGGGACTATTAATTCTATGCGGGGTACTTCTCTACCATTGCGGATGCCCTGTTTGATTCAAGCGAATAGTCTTTCGCCTATTATTCTTTCTCTTTAAAAGTTTTACGAGATATTTTGTCCGGTGTTTTGGAACAAATGTTCCTTTTGAAAATATCTCGATTAAGTTTGTTAGCTAGCGTTGGATACTGAGTTTAACTCCTGTACGAGGCCTAGAGTTCACCCTGGCGTGTTATCTGGCAGCTGGGCTGCATGAAGTTAGGCAGAATAAGCCGCTTAGTGTTCTTACACACGCAACTCGCCTAATTTTGTTTATGGGCTTACTTATCGCGATCAGGACTGCTCGAGTCAATCGAATCACTAAAACCTTCAAGTCTAGCTTGCACTAACTCCTAAATCAGCGTGAGTGACAGCAAGGGTATGGTAGGTAGATTGCGCATAGATGCCACATGGCTGGAACAGGATAATCAATATACTCGTAGTTCGGCAGCCCAAGCTCAGATAGCGCTGCTAGGAAATTTGAGAATCTAAAGTTGAGGCAGTAACGCAAGCGGTAGTTTGGTCGTGATAAAAAATCGCATAATTTAGTCATATTTACATAACTTACAACATGTCTTGCTGAGGGGAGGACGGCAAGAGATGGCAGCGTTCGCAACGCAATCTGTGCTTGGACTGCCGCAACTATGTTGATTTCCCTGCCTCAGCTATGTGGCATCTATGCCCAATTTACCTACCATAACATTATCTTTTTTAATAGTCGGGAGAAGTTCAAGAGAAAATAATATAAAACTGGTATGCAATAAGGAATTTTGTTTTTCGATAATCTAGAGAAAATATAATATTTACTAAAGTTCAATTAATCATTCATTAAATACTATACTCAGAAAATACAACGAAAACTACATACCATGACATTATTGCTATGGCAGTTTTTACCCTGAGTAGCAATTAAAACTAAAGAAATGAGAACAAGGCAAAATATCAAAACATAATTTATGTTAAATACTTGTTTTTAAACCGATTTTTCCCACTGTGACCCCCTTCCCCTACGATAAAAGTACAAAATGTATCGAACTGTAAATTTGCACCAGCTTGGAAGCATTGATCATAGTAACATTGACTTTTAGAAGAGTTTATAAGCTAGGCGTAATCTGTGGTTTGTTGTAGTTCGCATCTTATTGAGTGTTATCTGTGGGAACAGCTGACTTTGCCTCAAGCTGTTACATGAATGTTTACAGTCTAGCTTGCTAGTAAAATGAACGTATATCCGTCGCGAGTGCCTAGTTTGTTTTAAAACAAAGTTTATTAAATTTATTTAAAAATGTGTTATTTTGTAAAAGTGTTATGTGTGTTAACTACAGTGTTGTTGTGAGTGGCAGTTTCCAGCCTAGCCTAAATGGAATTCTACAGGAAGGTAAAACATAATAGCCTACTCGTATAACTGATAGAACTTAGACATATTATGTTTTAAATAATTTACGGTGTTCAACTGAGTAGTTTCTATGTTTATATTGAAGTATATTCGTATGATATAGATACGTCATAATTATGTGTTTCTATTTCTGTCTTAACTTAAAAAAAGCGACAAATTTAAAACCTTACGAGGATAATAAAAGTTCTAAATTTATGAATACAGGAACATGGCTACATCGGCTTTTATAAACAACTTGCTCCATTGGTTTGACAAGTTCTAACTGTCCCTAACCTACTTTTGAGAAACAGGTGTTCAAAGTTTTTGCTCTCTATGGTTTCTACACTTATTCATTTATTTATCAGATAATTTTATTTTGTAGCTAGATATCTAGCATCAACACTTTGACGTTATTTAAAAGTAGATTTTTGAGTTTAAATTATGTTTTTTTAATTACGCATTTTGCAGTTAGAACCTTGTCATCTTCAACCTCTGAGACCTTACTAGCTGTGAACCCGAGCTTCACCAAGATTGAAATAAATGTTCCATACGGTGCTTTTCCCCCAACAAAGTCTCGTATTTGTAAAAAGGAAAAGGCTGTTGCTCGGGTACTGCTATCAAACTACCGATTTAGTGTTACAACTATCCCTGTTCTTTGAAAGGGGCATTCAGTGTCCTATTTTTTACCTCTATTGCTCCAAAATATTTCATTCGCAATTTGTTGTAACAAATCTTTTGTGATATTTAGCATTTCAAACCTGTTCCTTTTGTCATTTTTAAGGGGGTACTACATAAGAACTAGTGAAGATAAACAATGTTTCTTTGCGTCGTTGAATTTGTATTAAAATTCCGTTTCTTTTATGGTGCCACAAAGGGGGGAGGGGTTGCAATTTAAAATTTTGGGGGCCTCCCCTGGTTTTGGGTGGGGTGTGGGTGACGCAAAGTACGTCAAAACAAACTTCAGAATCCTATAAAAACATTCCCAAAGGGTTTCAACAAATTTTACCTTTTTCGAAACTTAAGGTGGGGGCATATAAAACTTACCCTGTATATTGGCTACGTACAGGTTCACTATTTTGTACGGAAGGAAATGACTTTACCGTTAAACTACATAATACGCCACGGGAGGCTTGTATTTGGACCTTAACGACGAAATAACTACCGACCGTTGGCTGAGGCGGGGCTCGAACCTGTGAACTTCGGAACGCGCTACCACTCAGCCACCACTCCATGTGTCATGTATAGTGTAAACATACACATTACAGTGTCGGCAAAGGCGGGAACATAACGGCTTCAGACGTAGTTAGCAGTTTAGAGCTTTTAGCCACGCAACTTTGCTAATTGTGTTTATAGGCTTACTTATCCTAGACGGAGTCTTACGTTTTCTCAACGCAACACTAGCGCATGTTACGGCAGAACTAGCAACTAGAATGGGGTTGATTATTAGTTAATTGTTATCTTGATAACAGGCTTTACCTCTAGACATAACGTATTCGTATCTATAGCCATAGAAATGTAAATGCTAAACAAGCAAGTAAACGGTGACTCTATATTTGAATTTAAATGTTTACAGTCAGAGAGATGACCTTTTATGGGTCTGTAAGAAAAAGTTGAGTGAGATCAATGCAATTGATGATTAACAAATTGATGATGCATTGAGAAAAATCACTTTGATTCAACGTGGATTTACTAATACATGGGATTTTCAAAACATCGTAAATAAATACACACTCAACACCCATTCTTTAAGATAATTGTTCATAACTGATAATTATTCACTTTAAAAAAGTTCTCGCAAGGATAACCACCGATCTGTAAGACACAGAACGGTAGTTCATGAATGACACAAGTAAAATTTATGAACCAATTGCCAAATTCGATCAAAAGTGCCCTAATTCTAAAGTAGTTCAAAATTCGCTTGAACAGATTTTGGTCGCAGATGTTTTTTATAATAAGACGAGATTTTTTGCTCACTGATTGACAAAAGGGTTAGAGTGGACAATTCGAACAAATGGGAACGTGGGAATGAACAAATGTACTCGTATTTTTGATTGGGACTTCAAAATTGAGTGCCAAAATGTTTGAGAAGTTTTAGTTTAAAAAGTTTAAAACGATTGCCAGACGTGTAAATTTTTCCGGAATAAACGACGTGTTTATTCAAACCAGAATCATGAACATACATTTAACCATACAATTAATTAATTTGTATCTAGAAAAGTAACAATTCCAAAACAATAAACAAACATTGACGACTTAAATAAACCATTAGTTAATTTACATTTTTGATATACACATTTGAATATCACGTACCGTGAAGCACAATTTGAAACACCGATTCGGTCATTATGAGAACACGGACACATAAATTTGAAAACAAATCCTGAAAGCGATATTTCAGGCCTACCTATAATACGAGAGCTTTCCGAGCCTTAACAAAATGAAACCAATTTACATCGAAAGTGCGATGGTTATTGCTTCCATAATCGGGGCATAAATCTGCTTTACTATCCCGCGAATGTGGGAGGAATCACTTTGGGTAGATCCATCATGCCTCCTTCCATCAGTTTCAATAAAATCTAGTAGTTTTCGTGGACTTAGTTACTATTTATTATTTTTTAATTAGAGGTAATTTAATAGCGAACAATAATTGGTTTATTTCATACGGTCGTGATACGCAGGTGTAGAGGAAAAATATAAATCCTAAAACCAGAGGAAGTAGAGCTGTTTTATTCTATCACCATATACAGGGTGTTTTTTATAAAACGCAACCCAATTTTCAACTTATGGTAAGTAATTTTTTACAAGCGCTATATGGACATAAATAATTGTATCATTGGTTTGTTCACTTCAATATCTTTCAGATGGTGTGTATTGTTGTAGTAATTTAGTGGATTTGGTTTCATAATTTGATGTTATTGTAAAATAAACCCAATCATGGTATTTAGCAAATATCAAAGAGTGTTTATTGTTGGAGAATACTTAAGAACAAGACAGTTTTTTTGTCCAGAGGCGTTTGGGGTTAAGTTTACAGATGTTGGTATTCCAAAAAAAAATCTAAAAATCACATATTTGTTCAAGATTTTAATGAAACAGGTTCTGTAGGGAGCAGAAAACATAACAGAATGCGAACTGAACTGAATGAAGAAGATGAAGGATGTTAGGGTTAGCTTAGAAAATCTTTTAAAAACTCTTTTAGAAATTTTGAAACAACAATAGCAAATAGCCTACTCGTGCCTGCAAACTTCATTTCAAACACCTCTTGACAAAATAAATTATCTTTATCACAAGTATTCTTCAACAACAAACACGCTTCGATCTTTGCTAAAAGTCTATTGCGTTTATTTCACAATAACATCAAATTAGAAATTAAAACCACCCTATTACTGCAACAATACATACCATCTGATAGATATTGAAGTGAACAAACCAATGACACAGTTTATGATCATATAGTGCTCGTGAGGAATGACTTATTATAGTTTGAAAGTTGGGTTGCGTTAAAAAAAACACCCTGTACAATAACAAAAAAGTGTTTTTGACTAAATGACAAAACAAACCCAATCTAAATTCGAAACAAATATACTTACAAACAAAACTAGGCTATATTACTAGTTTTAAAATTGTTAATTAGCCAGATAAACAACATATAATGGACACAATTAATTTAAATGCGTACAGATATTAGTAAGCTAAAGAAACAAGTGCATTAACTAAAATATTGCAAACTATACATAAGGCAGGAGGAAAAGTTCTCAAGGTACTTTTACAAGAACAATGGTCTCTGAGTTAATTGGTGATCTGAGGAGAAGTGTGGAAGAGCAGTTTGTCAAGAGGCATTACAAGGCTTTACTCGCCACCGCTGCTGAACATGTTAATGACGTGAGAGCCACTTAGTGTGCCTTACCAACTAACCAACAGCCGACTGGTAGCCAACTAACAGCCAACTGATAGCCGACCAACAGCCAACTGACTGCCAACCCTTAAATTTTGAAACATTTTGAAAACTATTTGGGGCGTGTTTTTATAGGCTCTTGAAGTTTGTGTTGACGTACTTTGCGTCACCCACCCCCTCGCCCAAAACCAGGGGGTAGGACCCCCCAAATTTGGTAAATACGACCTCCCCTCTTGAGACACCTCAAAAGAAAGGATTACAAGTTAACAAGACCCACATTTGACATGCAATTTATTTTGACTAACAAATCTTTCTTCAAAGTCCTTTAAGGAACTTTGTTTTAGGGTTTTAAGATCGCCCTCAGAAGATTTTGAAGAAAAACGTTGTCAACCAGAACAATTTGTATGTGGAATGTGGCATTTTAATCCCGAAAACTTGTAACTTGTAAAACTGTAAGCTCTTCTCAAAACCTGTTCTGGGGGTCAGGATCGATGCTAATTTTATAGTCCCAGGTTCATACTAATAATTTCTAATATGTACCTACCTGGCCACGTAAATACTTTGTACCTCTTTCAAAGCAAAGGGAAGTTATTGTTTTGGCGATTTGCAGTGCTAACTTGCTGTGAACAACCACTCAAGGTGTCCAAGAGAGAGATTGCTATGATAATCGATGCTACGTATTTATTTCTTTTCGCTCTTAATGTGAACTTCTGAACGATAAGAGGTATCCGAAGAAATTGTTATGGAAAATTGATGAGCGCTTCGGGGTTTTAATTATTGATGGGAACCCTTAAATTTATGGAACCTAGCGGAAGGAACGTGCTGTACAGTCTCACGATATGACAACAGCGGAAACACGGGAGATCTACCGGTTCCCACCCCGGCATGTCTGTCTGTCCGCTGCGTTAATTCCGCTCCGCCACGCATGGATGTCCAATTTTTATTTCACATTATAAAACCACATACTAATATTAATTGAATTCAAGTTATCTATTCAAACTAAACTTTCAGTTCTGGTTCGTTTAAGCCGCAGTACGGGGTTCTAAGACCACCCGTTTCAAATATTGCTCTGGCTCATAAAATTTACAACAGTTTTTTATGCTAACTGTATACCTTACCTTGTGTAAAGGTTTCATTGCACTGCAATAAAGATTAAAGCTAAAGACATTTTCAAGTTGAGGTCCGAATACGGCAAACGTGTTTTTCAAACTCTTCGTAGCTGGAAAAAATGTAAGTTTTGCTTTAAAAATAATTGACTTATATGCCTGTACGTAGAATTAAACGAAGAAAAGTTTGATGTAACTGCCATAATTTTACGTACATTGAGCTGCGTACAGCACCCAGTCAAACTCGAGTGTATTGCTTTTTGAATTCGGTAATAGTCCCCACTAGACAGCACGGCGCTGAGAGGCAATCCAGGTACACCCAAGTAATGCGGGACTTGCCTCTTAATTATTGCAGGCGCTACCTGTATTGTATTATTACACTCTTGATGTTAAAGTATTTTTTAATTTGTATAGTCTGCTGTAATCAAGAAAACTGGTTTAATCTCAGTGCTGGAAGTTCAGTCAGCCTAGTGTTATCAACATAATCGATTTGTCAGTTCCATTTTGGGTTGTACAGGGTGAGTTTTAAATGTCCCACTCAACAAACCTATTCTTCAATTTCGTCTGAGATGGTTTTATTTTTAAACGCCATATATTGAATTGGTTTAAACAGTTTAATTGGCGATTTCTATCTTTATAAACTTGAATCGTCTTATACAATTTAATATTATGCTGTTGACCTGTAACACAGTTTGGTAAGATTGTTCTGTAAGTTTGGTTTGAACTAGGAACACTAATAAATCTTCATTTACAATGTATACTCTATAATATAGTTTAATATACATAAATACTTGGTAGTTTGTTTGGTTTAATAGGTGTCTGCAATGTTCGTTGTCAGGTGTATTTATAATCTTAATTTTTTAGAGAATAGGAGAGAACTAAGGGAGTTTCTTGAAGGGAGTTTCAACTTAGAAACGCTAGGTACATTGGACACGCCACCTTCACTATGCTTGCTGCATTCTGCATTTTCATAATTGAACTCAGTTGCAGTTCATGTTGACATGACTTGAAATTCAAATATAGATCTTAATTTGTATAAACACTAAACAGCTGATGTATTACTAAAGAAGTTACAAGTGAAAATGTTTGGACCGAACCAGTACTTATCAGTGAGCGAAATTCAAATATATTTAGACGGAATCAGATCTTATTGGTAATTTATAGTTTTCTGAGAGTTTTATGATTCTGAGAAATTAAATAGAAATAGACATTTTTAAGTCCATATAATCAACAAATTTCTAAGCATTTTGGCATTCTAAGAACGTGCTCACGAGCAATTAATTTCCTGTCACCACTAATCAGGTTTCATGGTTTTAATTTTTTCCGGGAAGGTCAATTAACCGTTGAGTTTCCTTAAGGTTGGACATAATATTATGTCTGTATCATATGGGTTATCTTTTGTTGTATTAGTATTGATTTTATTTTTTAAGGGGTTTGCGTTCTATTTTTATATTATTTTCAACAGGTCTTTTTTGAACACGAATGGCATATAGGAAATACGTCATAACCCAATCGACTAAATCTATCTAATAAATTACGTTAAATAACGAATAACTTTTTAATTGCTGATCTAATATTTGAACGCTTTCAATTTACGATTGATACTTTGATTTGAGACACTAACTACTCCTAGAGGGTATTTTAAGGTAAATACGGGACGAAGGGTGAGTGCGATGACTGTTTTTGGCGGATGATGAGGTGTAGACATGTTACAAACTAGGGCCGACTATCCCCCAGTTTGGGTCATTAATTAATAGCCCTACGACCAATGGAATGGACCAACGGCTTAACGTGACTTCCGAACCACGGGGAATGGCCATCGTGAAATGTTATAAAGCAAAATATCAATGACTTAGTCAGAAAAAGATATTTAACACTTTTACTTTATAAATTACTATCTACTGAAAGCAACCCGGCAGAAATGTGACCGCACATACCTGGTGTGTACTGTAGACTGTCGATCTCCTCGTCGTCCTCGGGAGAGGGGGTTATATGAGCAAGCACTTTAACCAATCACATGCTTGCATCTATTGTCCTGTTGATATTTAACTTAAACGTTTCTTCTTAATATAACAAATCATATAGCACTTTACAACAATTCCTCCCAACAAAAAAAAGTTCACTTTAACCTATTAACTATTTACACATTTGGGAGGATCATTAATTCTCTTCTTATAGGTTCATTCGTTCGGGCGCTCTTTTTGACCTCTGAGAGCGGCGAACGGTAGGACTTTCTGGTACACTATTTGGTTCACTTTCTTGATTTGATATTATTGGAGATCGTGGTATTTCTTCTTGCGTTTCCTGATTCCTTTTTAACGGACTGAGCTTGCTAGGTGAATTTCTTCTTTCATTATCAGGGGAATTAATTGAGTCTTTCCTTTGGAACATTTCTCTTGGGAATTGAACCACGTCTTCAACGTCTTCAGACGCCTCATTTGGCCTCAGATGGTCACAATGAACAAACCGTTTCCTCCCATTTACTTTTACCAAATAAGTCACAGGACTTATGACTTTTATTATAAATCCTGGTTCCCAATTAATTTGTTCATGTCTTACAGTTTTAACAAACACTCCCTCATTTATTTGAAAGGTTCGCAGTTTCCCTCTGCTTTGGTTAGCCTTGTTCACGATGATTTCCTGTTTCCTTTCCATCCGATCATGTAAGTGTGGTTTCAATAGAGTCAAATGAATTTTTGGTTTGAATTTTAAGAAAAGTTCAGATGGAGTTAAACCGGTTACAGAGTGTGGCGTATTTCTGTACACAAACAGGAATGAGTCAATTTTATGTTGTAGAGAGCGTTTTATATTTTTCTTTTCATCTTCTAACATTTGTTTCAAAAACGTGTCCTTTACAGTCTGTACGGCTCGCTCAGCAAGACCGTTTGATGGTGGGTGGTAGGGTGGTGTCAGTACATGATGAATCCCATTGCTCTTAAGGAATTCGCCAAATTCCTGAGAGGTGAACTGAGGACCTCCGTCAGTTACCACGGTGCTAGGAAGTCCGTAGGCAGCAAAACAGTGTCGTAATTTTTCGGCAGTCTTACTTGAAGTGGTGGTCTTCATATGGAATATCTCAATCCATTTTGAGTATCCATCGACTAGAATTAGGAAGTCTTTTCCCGCTTGATGTCCAAAATCCAGATGTATCCGCTGCCAACTTTGCTTCGGCCAGGCCCACGGTTGAAGCGGTGCTAGGGGGATTGCCTTTCGAGTTTTCTGACAAATAATACAGTTTTTCACCATACCTTCTATCTCGGTCCATATTGGGCCACCAGACGTAGGCTCTTGCCAATGATTTCATTCTTGATGCTCCCGGGTGTTCTGAGTGTAGCATGATTAGTATTTCTTCTCGATGTGATGGAGGAATGACCACTCTATTGCCCCACAGCAAGCAATTATGGTCCACTGTGAGCTGCAGCGTCTTATCTAAAAAAGGTTTCAGTTCATCATCATTAATCTGATCCGGCCAACCATTATTCACAAAATCTAGTATTTTGGATAGCACTGGATCATATTTGGAAGCAATCGCTATTTCTTTGTGAGTAATTGGTAGCTCATAGGTTTCAGAAAAAAATGAAATTTCCCCTGTACTTGTTTCTACTTCTTTACAAGGTAGACGCGATAATGCGTCTGCGTTGGATATATCCTCGCCCTTCTTGTACTTTATTTCATACTGGTATGCTGCTAGAATCAAAGCCCATCTTTGGATTCGAGCTGCAGCCAAGGTAGGTATGCCTTTCATTGGTCCTAATAAAAATATGAGTGGCTTATGATCAGTGACCAATGTGAATTTTCGGCCGTACAAAAAATTGTGAAACTTTTTCACAGCGAAAATCAAACCTAGAGCCTCTTTTTCTATTTGTCCATATTTCATTTCGCATTTAGATAAGGTCCTGCTAGCGAAAGCAACAGGCCTTTCTCTTCCGTCCGATAAGACATGAGCTAGGACTGCTCCAATCCCATATTGAGATGAGTCACTTGTGACAATGATTTCTAACTTGGGGTCAAATGGCATTAGTACATTATCTTTCATCAGGAGGTTTTTACATTTCACGAATGTTTCTTCACAAACCTTACACCATATCCATTTTACTTTAGCATTAAGTAGATTGTAGAGCGGGTGCAACAATGTTGATAAATTAGGTAGAAATTTACCGTAGTAGTTTACTAGGCCTAGGAATGATCTTAATTGGGAGACGTTTTCGGGCCTAGGGGCCTTGGCTATAGCATTTGTTACTTCCTCACATTGGTGTATACCTTCCTTATCGAGGCGATGCCCCAGAAAAGTTAAAGAAGTTTCACAAAATTGACTTTTTTGCAAATTTACCTTAACCCCATGATCGCACAAGCGATTGAAGACAGCGTCTACGCGCTTTGTCATTTCCATTTTTGTTTGGCTCACGATCAGAATGTCATCAATGTAACAGAATGTTTTTTCTAAACCAAATAACATTTGGTCCATTACCGATTGAAAGACCGCTGCGGCCGATGTTACACCGAAAGGAAGCCTAGCGTATCTGAACAATCCTTTTGACGTGTTGATTGTCAAGAGTTCTTGTGATGTTTCACTCACTTTTAATTGGTTATAAGCAGCCGACAGATCAAGTTTAGTAAAATATGCGGCACCAGCTATGTGAGAGAAAATATCTTCCGGGTTGGGGAGAGGATAGTGATCCGTCCTTAAGCATGGATTTAAAGATTGCTTAAAATCACAACATATTCGCACCCCATTGTTAGGTTTTGGCACTACCACTATAGGTGTTGCCCATTCAGAACGAGTCACAGGATAAATTATCCCCTTATCCTGTAAGTCTCTAAGTTCGGTTTCCACTTTTTCGCGTAAGGCGAAAGGTACCGTCCTTGCTTTGCAAAATACTGGTTTTACATTATCTTTCAATATTAATTCAACAGACACATCTTTGATTTCACCGACCTTTTGATTGAATACAGATGCATATTTCTGCTTGAGAGATTCAATGATTTCAGAGTTATCTACAGTTTTACCTTCTATTTGATGTAGGGACACAGACTCCTTACTGTTTGGATTTACTAGACTCCAGTCTAGTTGTAGGCGCTCCATCCAATTTCGTCCCAGTAGCATTGGCTGGTTGGCTCCAGAACCTTGAATCACAACCACGGGTAATAACTGTTTATCTCTACCTGTGTCCACTGACACGTCAAATTCTCCCAATACCTTGATATTTTCACCTGTGTAAGTCTTGAGTTTCGTTTTGCATTCGTGTAACTTAGCCCCTTTTGAGCAAAATTTTTCCATATAAATCTGGTCTGGCATAACCGTAACAACGGCGCCAGTATCTAATACCATATCTACTGGTATGCTATTTAAGTTTACTTTTACAACAAAGGACTTTGGCTTTGACCTGTCCGCATAAGCTATTGTGTTGAGTTCAAAACTATCATTATCTTCTTGATAGGTTTGAGGTTCGTCCTCTTCACTATCAGATTCACAAATGTTCACTCTCCCAGTGTTTTTATTTTTATTTAACCTACACATGTTTGATAAATGTCCCTTTTTCTTACAAGAAAAACAAGCGTATTCTATGTATGGACAAGATTTAGCATTGTGTGATTTCCCACAACGGAAGCAATTATTTTCACTCTTATACTTAGAATAAGACTGGCCAAACTTAGGCTTATTACTGTGTACAGCTGTTTTCTGGTTGGGTTTATTTTGGTAATTAGCCCTACCTTTCACAAAGTTTACAGTTTCATAACCTGTATGTCTTTCCGGATGCAAAGATTTTACATTTTTATCTGCGTTCTCTAACACTAGTGCTAACTCAAAGGCTTTTGCAAAGGACAAAGTGTCGCCCTCAGCCAACAGTTTGCTTTGAATGTGTGTGCTATTAAGACCACACAAAAACTTATCCCTTAAGGCCTCATCTAAAAAATTTCCATAGTTACAAGTTGAAGCCAACTTTTTAATTTGCATTGAATAGTCTGTAATACTTTCTCCCTCCTTTTGATTACGTCTGTTGAACAAGAAACGTTCATACGTTATGTTACACTTAGGTGTGTAGTGAGCTTTTAGTACCTCTACAATGTCATTATAGGTTACCTCTTTAACCAGCCTAGGGTGTAAAAGATCTTTCAATTTTGTATATAGGCTTGGGCCTATGATAGAAACAAAATATGAGACTTTATTACCTTCATCTTTGATACCATTTATCAAAAAGAAATGATCCAACCTTTCCACGTAATTTTCAAAGGTTTCCACTTGCTCACTGAACTCGCTTATTTTCCCAATAAGCACCTTAGAAGCCATTATAATCTTCCTTCATTACACCAAACACTATATTCTTCAATAAACACAACTTTAAAACTCACAAGTTTCAACTTTACTTAATTTTTCAATTTTAGTTTTTGGACAGAATTCTGCACGAAATCCTCTTCACTTTGCAGAGTGGAGCACATGTGACATTACGTCATTTCCTCCTGCCACTTCTCAGCCAATCACAGCTCTCCAAGCTGAAATTACCCGTTTCTCCCTCGAATTTCCCTCTGAAATTCCCTTTTTCTCCTTCTTCAATCCAACAATTCAAGATGGATTCCTCCTTTCAGGTTTCACTTGAAATTAGCACTGAACTTCCCAAAACTCGTAATATAGACAATTACTGCGTGAATTCTCTGAAAATAGTCCTCGTCGCCAATGTTATAAAGCAAAATATCAATGACTTAGTCAGAAAAAGATATTTAACACTTTTACTTTATAAATTACTATCTACTGAAAGCAACCCGGCAGAAATGTGACCGCACATACCTGGTGTGTACTGTAGACTGTCGATCTCCTCGTCGTCCTCGGGAGAGGGGGTTATATGAGCAAGCACTTTAACCAATCACATGCTTGCATCTATTGTCCTGTTGATATTTAACTTAAACGTTTCTTCTTAATATAACAAATCATATAGCACTTTACAACAATCACTGTGCCCGGGAATCGAACCCGGGCTGATTTGGTGCGAAGCACGCACTGTACCACTGAGCTATGAACATCCCAAGAGTTTTATTGTTTATAAACTCAGACGTGTAAATAACCTGATGATTTCATCACAATTACATTGATGGTAAACCTTTGGTTTTTCAAAAGTTGATTGCAAGAAAGACAAAAATGCAGCGAATTTATCTCTTATATTTCAGTTACTTAAATTGTAATGGAAAGTGATCCAGATATACGGAAACTCAAGCTCTCGTATCTTTTAAAAGGGGAAACACAATAAGACACAAAACGCCCTGTCCATCAGCTGAGATATCAGCTTCCTTCTTCTTGACATTTTGAATTCAGAGAAACATCCCCGTCTCGTGTAACTCTTTACCAGTTTGGAATTTACTTACATTCACCGAGCCTCAGTTTTCTTTTAATTTTGATAAGCTGTTATTTATTTCTATTGGGTTGTAACGATTTTGTCTTAAAACTTTTCAAATTATAGTATTTGATGAAACATTTATTTTTTAAATAACATAAAAGTACCACAAATAATCCAATAATACATTTTATATTTTTGCGAGACCTTTCAAAAACAACGTTTTTATCTTCAGACCAAACACCAACTGAAGATATGTTATACAAAGTAATAAAAAAACAACACAATTTGGGAGACTTCATACATTTATCTTACACTAAACAAATTAAACACTGTTTCTCCAAACACACAAATATAATGATCTTTCTCAACAAAATCAAGATTAAAAAATATGTAAGGAAATTCAGAACTGAAATTGTAGACGAAGAAAAATCAGGCATATACGGAATTTAATGTGATAACTGTGAAATATAATATATATTGGACAAACTAAAAGAAAATTAAAAACTCGATTGAAAGAACACAAAACACATTTTCAAGATATCCAAGAAGATAAGTCTGCGATTGTAAAACATTATTTATTTGTATAACGTATCTTCAGTTGGTGTTTGGTCTGAAGATAAAAACGTTGTTTTTGAAAGGCCTCGCCAAAATATAAAATTTGTTATTTGATTATTTGTGGTACTTTTATTGAAATTTCAAGATTTATTTTAGACTTACTTTTAATCAAGAACGTTCCGTGCAGGCAACGGTGTTGCAAGACAAGGCATTAGGCTGGGAAAATAACAAATGTGGTTAAATTTCTGGAACAAAGAACCACATACATTTATAACAACTTTAACAACACGTTCAGAGATCAGTCCATCATTTCAATGATTGAATCATTCATTGCGTGGAACGCTTTCGCTGTTCTCTTGACCTAAATACCAATGTGTCACGTGACAAGATACAAAATCAATTTTATTTATTTAACCTTTACAAAATAATTGTTTCAGGTATAACAAAAATTCAACCTACACGTTGGAAATAAGTATGTGTTATAAGTATGGTGTATTTGATTTAAAATTAAAAAATTTTGAACTAAGAATAGGGAGCCACCAGTAACAACATCACTGTAGTCATAGATCAAATGAGAATTACTAATCTTTCCAGGAACCACCAATAAATTCCTCTACGCTATAAAAAACATTTGAAAGAAGATAGTTTTTTAATTTAGCTTTAAACATGTTGAAATTTTCGTAACTTTGTATTTCAATTGGAAGTTTATTAAATAGCATGGCACCCGCCTGTGAAGGTAGCAGGGAATATAATTTAGATCTGTGTTGGTTTATGCGAAAGGAGTTTGCAAATCTTGTTCCATGGAAATGAAGTTCTCTACCTTGAACCATATGACATATAGAAAGACAATAAACTATTGTTTCATAAATGTACAGGGATGGTAAGGTCAAAATTGTATTAATTTTATTAATTGTATTGTTTTGATGCTTTTCATACACCAATCACTCCTAGAGAGTATTTTAAGGTGAATATGGGTTGAAGAGTGAGTGAGTTGAGTGTTATTGATGGATTATGAGGTGTAGTCTTGTTACAAACTAGGTCCAACTGTTCCCCAGCTTGGGTCGTTAATTAAGAGCCCAACGGCCAAATCGAATGGACCAACGGCGTAACGTGACTTCCGAACCGTGGAGAGTGACCGTCGTGAAAAGTTATCACTGCGCCCGGGAATCGAACCCGAGCCGATTTGGTGCGAAGCATGCACTATACCACTGAATTCGAATTGCCTAGCTTAATGTGAGTGGAAACACGTATGTGGGATTTAAGATTATCATGCTAAACTACCGGGTGTTTCTAAAAGAACTCCTTGATTTAAAGTTGTATTAGTATGCAGTATAGTTAAAATAATAGTTATTAAACATATATATTGTTAAAGAGAATCGTTTTGATACCTAATAAAGTTCTATATGAGCACCATTTGTTGCCCTGGCCACGTCTAAACGATAATTAGTTTCTTCCCAGGTATTCAACAGCATATCAGGCGTAACGGATGCTACAGCTTCAACAATCCTCTCCCTCAGATGATCAATGTCACGGATCTTCTCAGAATACACAATTTTTTTACATGTCCCCAAAAGAAAAAATCTAGTGGAGTCAGATCTGGGCTCCTTGGTGAAGTTGGTGGCCATGCAATTGGCCCACGTCTATACTAATCCACCTGTTAGGAAAACGCTGTAGGATATCAAGTTAGGAATAACACTTAGGAGCAAACCACTTAGGCCACCAAGGAGCCCAGATCTGACCCCACAAGATTTTTCTTTGGGGACATGTAAAAGACATTGTGTATTCTGAGAAGATCCGTGACATTGATCATCTGAGGGAGAGGATTGTTGATGCTGTAGCATCCGTTACGCCTGAAATGCTGTTGAATACCTGGGAAGAAACTAATTATCGTTTAGACGTGGCCAGGGCAACAAATGGTGCTCATATAGAACTTTATTAGGCATCAAAAAACTTGAGAAGATTCTCTTTAATAATATATATGTTTAATAAATATTATTTTAACTATACTGTATACTAATACAACTTTAAATCAAGGAGTTCTTTTAGAAACACCTGGTATTCTGGAACCTAATATGTTAAAAATAATTTTCCAAATATTGGGGCTGGCTTATATGCAGAATTATTTTTAAAAACAATTAAAATACTGAGCAGGGTTGTCTTCCATCTATTTATCAAGAGGGATAAATATTTTCTCTTTTAATTTTTGACAAGAGAGATAAATACATTTAAACTGACTGTTGAACACAATTTAGTTTTAAATTTCCGCTGGGTTTTCACCAGAAGGTATGGTTAAAGAATTCAAGGCACATAGTGAAGAGTTTATCGGCTGCCCATTATCACATTGAGTTACTGCAAATTGCCTCTCCTTCAAGCAACTCTACTTTTGTTTCATGCAGACTTTATTCTCAACGCAACTTGAATACTAAGGTGTGGTTTTATTTTCTGCGTACGAGAAAATTATTCTGGTTATTTACAGTTGTGAGTGTATTTTTGGGACTTTAGTGCCGTTTAGACCGAAGGGTAGTTAGTTTGTTTGATAATTTTGTAACCTTCATTCTCCAATGTTGTTTACATTAGTACATATTTCAATTGAAGAGTAAAAGGTTATAATAGTGGCAGTGATTAAGAGGATTGATCATCCCAGAAAAGTTGCTCAGAACATGCTCACGAACATGCCCCTGTTTAGGAATCTTTGGTGTAGAGATAAGAAAAGTTGTTTTCCATGTTCTCAATGATTGTCTCTAGGTTTGTATAAGATGATTTAAAAACAGCCTTACCCCAAAATTAGCAACAGATGTTAGAGTTGGCCAAAAATGGGCTATTTTAGAAGTGTATTATATTTTGTTCACAAGCAGTTTTTGCCTTTTTGTGTAGGAAAGTAGAACCACTCCTACCTTATCATATAATCACATATTTGTACGTTTCGGTTCATTAACTGGGTCAGAAAAGGGGACTACGGAACATATTTTACCGCTTTTTGGATGAGCGGAGCAAAGTTGGAATATCGCTACTACAATTTCTGACTGGCAAGGTCAGCGGCACACGCGACTCTTCAAAGAACTGAGCTAGACAAGACAACCATACTGGTCTCGATGTTTTTGAAACAAAAGATTAACTTGGATTTTCACCTACCCCTCGTTCACCGGAGAGAAGTAACCAATACTCTGCTATTTCAGTGGAAAATATGAGTTCTTACTTGGTTAACTAAACTTCTTAATTTACAAGACAATAATAAGAACCTTAATTAAAGCCACTTCAGTTGGAAAATACCACTCCCCTTTTTCTTTCTCCTAAAGTGGTTGAAAAGTTCGTATTATTGTCATGTAAATATTTTTAGTTAAAGTTTTAATCTGAGTTAGAGCACTGATTCTCAGTGGTAGACCGATGTTAAAAAAGTCATTTACTTTCTCTTTACTTAGCCCAAAACCAAGCTCTTTTGTCTGAGGTCTGACAACTAATTAAGTTGTTTATACTCGAGCCAAACAAACGCCATTTAACTTTCGTACTAATTAGTCTAGTAATAAGATTTATTAAACGAGGTTTTTTTATATTTTTCACACTTTATACAATCAAAGTATAATTTTGCTTAGTTTGTTGGATTTATTTACTTGAACTAGCTCGATCTGTTATCGGTGAACAACCTACTTACTTCAGCGGACCTGTGGCGGGTTGGAATCGCGCGCGACTCCGGAGCTGATCACTCCGCTGGCGCGGGTTCGATCCCGTAGTCACCACTTACATGTGTAATGTGATTATACGGTAACTCTAGGCAAAGGTCGAGGTTGAGTGGCAGAGAGGACTTTGTAGTCCTAACTTAGCCTCGTTAAACAAGACAAACTTTACTTTATCTTTTTATAATACACGGCTCTAAATCCTGAAAAAAGTAATAATTTATAGTTATTATGATGTAATGTCTTGCTAAAGAAGACGCTTGGTTCTGTACAATTTTAATATATGACATACTGAATAGGCTTTTCTGAATGGGGAATTTTTGTAGATGATGCCTGAAGTGCCCATGTGTTATCATATTTAACTGGACATGGGCACTTCAGACATCATCCACAGAAATTGTCAATCGGGGTTGCATAATGATAATACTCTATGTAGACTCTGTGAGCAGGCAGTAGAAACTGCTAGGCACGTCCTATTAGAATGTCCCTCTCTGGAGATTAGGAGAATATGTCTACTAGAGGGGCGTAATTGGGATGAAGTTCACTTGTCTGAGCTTGAGGGAGTCATCTTGAGGCTTTGTGGTCCCACAGGGGTGGGTTTCCCAGGCTAAGATAACCGGGGCAGTACAATAAACCTTTGGTTGACGTACAACTGGTTCACTACCAGCCCTACTTAATCTAATCTACTGAATGGGCTAGCATGATGGCATATATTGTAAATAATATTTTCTCATTGTAAAATATTGTGTTTTTACGCTAAGGATTTCGTGGCTAGGGTCATAGTTATAATCTAGTTCTTTCGTTTCACACCGCCTCAAAAGCCTGTAAAATTTGTTTGAAATATTTCGGACTCGCTGTGGAGTACCATATTTAGTTACTTATTGGCTAAAACTGAGTTACTTGTTGTCTGCTATCCTATTGGTCACAAGGCTGCCAACCGTCCATTGGAGCAAGGATGCCAACTGTCGATGTTCTCAATGGTTGTGACACTATCGAGTCACTTCTTCAGGACTGGTTGCCACCTTCTTGAAAGTTTAATGCTGTCTTCTTTGATAATAACGTCAACAAAGAGTCTTGAAATCATCTCTGCAACTGTCTTAAATACTCGGAAATTAAAAATTGGGCGGGATGTTTTACATACGAAAACTCACAAACAAAAATAATTGTGTTGAGTTTAGACAAACTTTAATTGTTGATTACTCGACTTGTAGCTTAGCTCCTGAAGTGTATTGGAGTGTTTGTGATAATGAAGACAAGTCCCTGCTCTATAAGCGAGAGGTGGATATTGCTGTAGGTGTAGATGAGAACAAATGTTCCTTCCTAACTTCTCCCCACACTTCTACTATACTCCTTTCAGTTTCTACGTATTCCTTCACACTTGTGATCATTTTTATGAAGATGTTGTTAGGTTGGAAAGTTGAGAGGGTTTAATAACAGCTATCGTAAAAAAAGGAATGGATTTTTAAACCGTATACGTTTGGAAATAATAGGTGTGTGAGAAGAGAAGCTCCTTGCATTGTGAAAATACGATTAACTTATGTATATTTAACTAATAAACATTGATATGTAAGGCATTGTGCGTATTTTCTCTTTTGTAACATTTGCGGCCTTGCCAAAATAACAATTTGCGAACGAACATTAGGTTTTTAAAGAGGATTTATCAACAAAGAAAGAATCCATAAAATGACGGAGTATTGATGATTTCTCTCCGGTGGACGAGGGGAAGGTGGAAATCCAAATTTATCTTCTGTTTCAAAAACATTAAATCTAGTTGGGTTGTCTAGTCTGGCTCAGTTCTTTGAAGAGACGAGCGTGCCGCCGACCTTGACAGTTAAGAGAAATGGTAGTTGCGATGTTCCAACTTTTCTCCGCTCACTCAAAAGTGGCAAAACCTGGTTTCGTAGTCCTCTGTTTCCGACGCTGTTTATGAACCGAAACGCAGAAATGCGGGTTTATATGATTGGGTAAAAATGGTTCTATGTTCCTTATACAAGAAAAAGACTGCAAAGGTTAAGGCAAAGACTGCTTTAAACAAATTATAGTCCACATTTAAAATAGCCTACTTTTGGTCAACTTTAACATTATTGCTAATTTTGACGTAAGATTCTTTTAAAATCCAGGTTATACAAACCTAGAGACAACCTTTGAGAACATGGAAAAGAACAATCACTACACTAATAAATAGCGTCACCACACTAAACGGGGGACCACAAGAGCAATTTTTGAACAACCTTTTCTAAGGTGAACAATTTTCTTAAGGGTATAATACGGGCATAAAAAAATGGCGATGCAGTCTGACCGATAACTGTAATGTATGGGTGTAGAAAATTGTATAATTGTGAATTGCTAAAAACTACAAACCTTGTGTCAACTTCAAACGGGCGCCTTTTTTCGTAGAAGAAATGGGCTAATCGGCTTTAAATCTACCTTAAGGAACACATAGAGCTTTTATTTTTCTTAGGGCTTCTTAGAGCTTTTTTTTACTTTTAGGGTTTTCATTTCATTTCATATGTTTCATTTCAAAATTTATTGAAAGGTAAAAACTCACAGTAACACTGTTTGTAACGGTGGCGTTTGTTGCGACCCTCTGCGTTGTTACTTTTTCCCGCTAGACTTTTGCCACGTCCTTAGACGCCATTTTGAAAACGCCTGTAGGTGGCAAGCTGGTATGACAGATTGTTGTGTGTGTTCACGTGACGTCACACCGGATGATGAATCTGCACGTGTGAGGTGTAGTTTAATCAGGGAAGTGGCTCTGACTGCGTCAAGTGGAGTGGAAACCATTTGTTCTCAGTCAATTCTCAGTCTTCTACTCCACCACCATCGCTGTTTTCTGCTCTATAACGATGTAGATAAATTGTTGTATGGAAATATTTAGAGACATAAATTATGTAGTGTGTTATTGTTGAGTTTTAGTAGCATATAAAGAGTCCACACTAATTTACCAGTAAGTTCTTTGTCAACTGCGTTTTACTCACACCATTTCATTTACCTACTCAAAAGTATTAATTGTTTCATCCCTTGAGTAGCTATCTTTGAACTTTGTTAAACTCAATCGTATCGTTTTTCTTATGTATTATTTAAAACTACTATTTATTATGTATCACTATGATGTACGTACTGGTCGTTTGACCGTTGGAAGAATAAAATAAAATAAACACTTAAAAGTATATTTTTCTACCGACTGAAAATTAACTTTTCTCGTCATAATTTCCACCTCGGTTACTGAGATTTCTGTTATCGACGATGGGACGTTATAGGGTTAGGTTGTGCTCACGCCAAATTCAACATTATGGAGTCTCAACTATAATTTACCAAGTTGACCATCACATTACTGTGCACGTTTTTGAAATATCGATCAACAAGTTGGAATCTTCAAAGACAGAAATCAAATTCTTGAAGTAGAAATCAGGAGCTCTTCAAGTAAAGTTCTCAAATAGTACGTTGAGTGAGGAAAGTCCTCTTTAGAAGAGTTGTTTTCCCGTTATAATTTCACTGTTTGCCGCGTTGTATTTAACTGTCAATTTAGAATATAATAGAATAGCATTTATTACACAACTTTGAATAATGTAATAATTATTAAGTACTTTTGTATAACTTAAATACAAATTTTATGACTACTAATAATTTAAATGTTAAATAAATCTGAAGATGGCAGATAGGTTGATTTTCTTTAAATATGTATGTACATAGATGTATGGGTTTTTTACTGTCCAATTTTCTTCGACAGCGTTCTTCGTAATCTTTAGTACTGTAGATGGGGTCTTGAATTAGCCATTCTTTAAGCCTTTTTCTTAGGGTAAAACTATCTCCCTTTTTTACACTACACGGCAGTTTATTGAATAGCTTCAATCCCATGTATAGGGGCTTCTTTGAAAACTGTTCTGTTCTATGAATAGGCAAGAAATAATCGAAAGCGTTTCTAGTTTGATACGAATGCGTATCTTGCAGTCGATTAGACTGATTAGAAGAATCATACATGATGACTTCAAGTATATAAATTGAAGTGACTGTTAACAGTTGAGAATGAATTTAAAGCCTATATTTTTACACCCCACATGGCCTATGCTCTTATAATATATTTTCTTCTGACTTCTTGTAGGACAATCCCCATGGGAAAAGTTACAATCCATACAGTACAAGAGCATAACAGTTTTACTTAATGGCTAAGCAAGTTTTATTTTCCAAAGTTCTTTGATAAAATTCAGCTACTATATTTTATCCAACAGCCTGTATATTATCTAAGAAAGGTATGTGGGTCAAGGCACAACTACGCAGCCTAGTATATAATAATCAAATGAGGATTCCATTGCAATACCGTGTGGGTGTGGAATGTATAAAGGCATAGCAGGAATTCCTGATATACCCAGGCGATAATCAAATACTCATAGGTCTCGGCTTTTCCCTGGTATTCTTATGTTTGGAGTTTCTTTTGTGACACCCCACTAGTTTACTCATTCAAGTATGAAACCCCATCATTTCTATATAGATTATGTGGCGATGAAAATGAATACCGTAGCTCTACGCGTATTTCCTATCAAACAGTTTGACTTTAATTTTTCTTCAGCGGTTAAGGGTTTTAAAAGTTTTGATTTAACTTGTGATAAATACAAAATCCAATATATTCAAAATGTGTAGAGATTGCTGTAAATGTTAGGTTTCCAGACAAGGGTTTAGGGGGGCTCAAGTAAAGGTTCGCAACCCAAGGAAACTCATTTCTGCGGTCATTTGTTTCTCGAAGGCGACTATTGTTCTTTTGTTTTTCAGCCCACAATCGCCGCACCCTAAACATTTTCTCAGCAAAGATTTAAACGATAAATCCATTAGGGGTTTTTTTAGTTTTCAAATATTGTGAAGAAAATAAAGTTTTTAAAGTGTGTAAAAAAGAATTATCTTGTTACCAACGAGTTTTATAGTGTTAAGGAATTAATAGACCACTCACGTAACACTAAGAAATCTTATGTATAAAGATATAGTGGCATTTTGCTGGTTTAATAAATTTACAAATACGTCATTAATTGGGATGAAATTTACTGTAGGCGCTTGCACTTTTCTATTTTTATACCAAGGCGTTTCTACTGTTTGGTTTAAGGTCAGTAAACTAAAACGTATGACGTACAGATAATAGGAGTAGTTGATAACAGTGGTACTTTTCGCTTTTTATTTCGATAGACTTCCTCCTAAGAGGCTTTCGCGACCAGTGTCACAACTATAATCTAGTTCTTCCGCTTCACACCACGTCAAAACATCATTAAAATTAGCTTGAGATATTTTTGTTTCGCTGTGGACTTCAGTCACTGATTGGTTGAACCTGAGATACTTGCTGTCTGTTATCCTATTGGTCACAGAGCTGCCAACCGTCTATTGGAGCAGAGTTGTTCTCATTGGCTGTGGCACCATCGAAAAGATGTCTTCAGCCAGCTTCTTGAAAGTCAATATTAGGTAAAGTATTTGAGAAACTTTATTGTAAAAGGCTCGTATCTTTTCTTGATCAAAACGCTATCATCTCAAGTACTCAGTATGGCTTTCGAAAAGGCAAGAGTACTTCAGATGCAATCAACGATTTCATAGAATTTGTTGTAAAAAGCCTCGATAATCAAATGAAAACGATGAGTATATTTTTAGATTTGTCAAAAGCGTTCGATTGCGTTCATCATAAATTTTTGCTAAGTACTTTAAATGATTTTGGAATTAGAGGATTGTCCCTTAAATGGATTGAAAGCTATTTGTCTAACAGGGAACAAATCGTTGCAGTCAACAATGCAATGTCAAACCCTCTACATATAAAGTTTGGTGTTCCTCAAGGATCAATTCTAGGGCCCATGCTGTTCAATTTGTATATTAACAACTGTAAATATAGCCTTAACGATTCGATAAGTATAGTTCAATATGCTGACGATACAACGTTGAGTTTTGGCTGCAAATCAATCCCAAGTCTTGAAATTTCTTGCTTTGAAAATGTAAACGCATGTATCCAATATTTTGAAAACCTTAATCTTAAAACCAATCTAGAAAAGACAACATGCATGAACTTTAATTTAAATTCAACCCATAATAGCGGTGCATCAGTAGCAGTAGGGGATCAACTACTAAAAGAAGTGGATCACACCAAATTTTAGGACTTTTATAGATAAATCCTTATCTTGGGACTCCCATGTTGATCACATTTGTAAAAGATTTCTTCTGAGTTTTCTCTTAAGGAAAATGAAAGATTTCTGTTCCATAGATACTCTTAAGGTTGTTTACTATGGAACCATACAATCTCATTTGTCTTATGGGATTATATTTTGGGGTAACTGTGCTCAAAGAAGGTTGTTAAGAGCATTTATTCTACAAAAAACAGCAATTCGTGTAATTTGTAATCTAACCTCAAGGGCTACATGCAAAGAACACTTCAAAAACTTGAATATATTTACATTGCCTTCACTTTATATATTTGAAACAATTTCATACTGTGTTGGCAAATGTGATTTAGTCCAAGGTTATAATGTTCACTGTCACAATACAAAATCAAATGTATTGTACAGACAAAAAAGCCACAGATTGCAAATATTTGAAAAATTACCAATACAAGCAGGCATAAAATTTTTAAATAAAATTCCAAAAGAAATAAAAGACCTTTTGCCGGATTTAGCTTTATTCAAAAGGAGATTAAGAAAACATTTATTGCAACTGGCTCCTTACTCAGTAGGAGAATTTATGGAACATACATAAACGTACTTGTAATTTGTTATTGTATCATCAATATATAAATTAAATACTTTTATTGGGGTTTGTTTCTATTTTATTTTTCTAGTTCCAATAATGTATAGAGATAGTTCCTATACAGCTTTTTTATATGGTAAATATTATTCTTACCAGTGGCTTCGTTAATTTGTTATTCATGTGGCACTGTTTGTTATTCACCCATCCATTCCATACTAATAAATCATATTCATTTCATTTCACTAGTCAACACAATTTTCATAATTGTCTTATGACTGTAAAATAAAATAAAATAAAATTTATGCTGTCTTCTTTGTTGAAGTTATTATCACTGTTAATTCCAGCAGATCCGCTCAGCGATTGAATTCAAATCAGGAAAACGTCCGTCGGAACACAGCTAGACAACAAGCTAGACAAAAAAATAACAAACAAAAAAGCGCTTCATTACTTTATACGGCCTCGCTCGAGCTTACAATGCCTCTTTTTTTTACGGCTTTTTACAAGATAGGGTAAAAACATAATATTGTAACGTTAAGCTGATAAGAGAAGGGTGATACATACAGACAGAAAAATATGTGTAGAGAGGTCTATTTCTTCCAACCCAACCCGACTTGGATGGCACTATATTTTTTGTTTCCATTTAAGTGTTTGTAGTTTATTGTCGGGGTGGTTATGGGGAACTTAAGTTAAAAAGCAATTCATTTATATTCCCAGTGCGTTGAAAGTAAAGTCTGTATAAAACAAACGAAGGGAGTCTTGGAACAAAAAGGCAATCTGCAGTAACTCAATGGGTTTAATGGCCTAAACCCTTTTAAGCCTAAGAAGACTCTTTCTTAACTTTCTTGAAGTGAACAGCAATATTGACGAAAGATTTATTACGACTTAGAGTTAACTACTATATTGCAGTGAAATTAAAAATCCAAGATAAAAAAGCGTGATAGTTAAACACTTTTTATAAACTTTACTATGTTTTCTTTTATTGTTTTCCCCAATTATTTCTGGACTTTTATATTATGAAACCCATTGCCAGTTTTATTATGTATGGTTATAATTCTACAAGATATATGAATTATTATGTTTTCCGTCACATTGGTTCCTATGCTCAGTTTTCTGGAAATAAATAGACGAATAAATAGGCCTCCATAGTCATGAAAGGTCTATTCACGTTTACTCTTTACAGGGGGCTTAATTATTGTTATTTATTAATTATTAGAGATGCCGACCACTCTCATGAGGGAATTTGTTGTAAGCCATTTTTCGAATTACTTCACTAAATAAAGTTTAAATATATTACAATTCAATGTAAAATGTAAACCGGATTTAACATTAAAAAAATATTGAAAAAACTTTAATTACATGAATTGCCTTCTGACCAGCAAAGGCCTTGGTTTGGTCGAAAAGCGTTTGATGTAATAAAACATATTTTAAACATTGCTTTTATTATTGCTTTAATTTGTTTTTACTATACAGTAAGACCAAAACTACAGATTTTCCCTCAAGATTTTATCTAAGAATTATCTTGTTAAAATATTACAGAGATACCTGAGCAACAGCTGATGTAATCAGGTACAAATTATTCGCACTTGAATATTTCAAGAGTCGAGAACATTGAAGTGTCTCATGTTGATCTTGACCCACATTCTCTCTCAGCGTGTCAGGAATTATATTCAGTTATATTATTCACACTCTCTTTAGTTAGTAAAATATTATTTTTAGAAACTGTTTTGCTTTACTCCTTTCGGAAGCTGGAATGATAAATAAATAAATAAATAAATATTTTATTTCGTTAACAAAATACATTGTAAGAAATTCGTCAGGTTTTAAATATTTTAAAAGTTAAAATTTTGTCACTCATTCTTACATCGAGAACTCATTCATACATACAATTTTTACAGTCATATCGGCTCATTCATTCGAATTCTCCCACTTAAGCACCCGTAGGCCGGTAGCCATTTCTCACTAGGTCTCCCATTGGTGTGCCAAGAACTCGTCTGAACTATATAAAGTGTTCAGTGATATTAAGTGTTAATGATATTTTTATTAATCGGAGTCGTTGAATTACGTTATTGTTTTTGTAGAGATTGAATTCGTTTATGTTTGCTTGCCAAGACGTTTGGTCTAAGGTGGAGGGTGAAGGAGCCGGAGAAATTAGATGTATAAAAATAAAAAAATTAAAATAGATAAATAAATTTTTATTGCATGTACAATATACATTGTATCGCAATCGTCTGTAATTTAGGTTATCTAAACATTTTCCATTCATTCACATCTAAGTATCTTTCAGACATACATGTTATTCATTCATTCATTTCACTCATTCGAATTATTCCCACTCCAGCCCAATTTTCCGTCAATTTTAAGAGGTCTCCCAGTTATGTGCCATGAACTCGTCTGTGCTGTAAAATGCTTCCTGAGCTAGTATTGTTTTGAGACGAGATTTAAATAATATTATTCATGACGACCACTGATTGTACAGGTATATATATGTATATAATTTGTAAATAAAACGACATGTTTCGGCAATTTAAAAGCCATTTTCTAGTGGTACATGTAGAGAAACAAATATAATAACACTATGAGTTTTGAGTTTACAAACTAAACTTGAAAATGGCTTTTAAATAGCCGAAACATGTTGTGGATTACACACTTTTGATTGCCAATTCAGTCGTTTCATTTACAAATTATATACGAGATTGGTATAGTGGCACCTATAATCGAATTTGTTAATTAGTAGACCAAAAGAATTCCTGCCTGTGAAGGCAAACGTTCATGAGTTACCGTCCTGTGTCTCCCAGTTCGGTTCTCCCTGCCTCTCGTTACGTAAGGGTGTATGTCTCTACCTCTTACGGGGTCGCACTTTGATCTAAAAAAGAGACATGTTACAAGGATATAGAGGCAAGGTAGTGTCAGCAAATTTAGTTTTTGCTGGCTTGCACGACTCTCAAAAATGTAACAGGATAGTGCTTTTCACAGTTTATTAATTCAAAATAAATATAATAATAACTCGTTCATAATGGCCACTCCCCGTAGTTCGGAAGTCATGTTAAGCGGTTGGCCTATTCCATTGATCGTTGTGCTATCGATAATGACCCAAACTAGGCATTCTTCGGCCCATTTTGTAACAAGGCTACACCTCATCATCCATCACACTCGCGATCATCCCATATTCACTTTCCCATCACTTTGTGATGAGTGGTAGTAATGAGTTATGAGGTGTAGTCTTGTTACAAACCAAGGCCGACCTTTCCTTAGAATGGGTCATTAATTAATAGCCCAATGACTAATGGAAATACAAGGACCAACGGCTTGACGTGACTTCCGAACCACGTAGGTGATGGTCTGATGTGTCTAAACGATGGTGGGAGTTGTTGCGGATATCATCAGATGATCACTGAGACTATCTGAGCCACTTTAGACCTATATCATCCTCAAAACCTGACCTCCATGAAGCTGGATTACAGGACCACGCCACGAGTCCCAGTCAATAGACAGTGGACATATTATTTTAAGACGATAATGAAAGAGCAAGCGTGTTGGAAAACAATAAATTAAATTTCTGAATCAACCAACTAGCTTCGTAAAATACATTTTAAAGCTTGATTTATTTCCATTGTTGCGTTTATATTTGAAAATTCAATTGCGGGCTGTATGTTTTTTTTTATAATAAGGTAATGCAAAGTTATGTTAAGACATTCAAGATTCATTGATTTACAGAAGAGCTTACACAGTGCTGCGTCTTGGCGGCGAAGTATGAAACTACTTGAAAATGTTTTAGACACCGAACTTTCTTGCTTGTAATAAAATACTTGGAGAAATAAAACCCCCTTATCACTGTTTTGGCATAACGTTGAATGTAACTTGTAATGGAACAAGAATACATTTATTTGATTTATAATTCGTTTTAAAAGTTTTGAAAGCTGTCTAAAATGTTATCTTTGCAGTATTCTGTTTAGCTAACCACAGGTTAAAGTAAAGGTTGAAAAAAGCCCTAATATTTTTAAAATCTGCCATTCCTACAGTACCCAGGCCTGCACGATTCTTAGAAATATGTCGCTAATTTCACTCTCTATACCTAATTTAAAAAAAATAAATTTCGTTTTTCTTCTTTAAGAAAACTTTAATTGTAGTACACACAAAACTATTAACGACTTATACGTAAGCATTAATGTGTAAGCTTTTGTAAGAACTCTTTTTGAACGGGGTTTGACTTTTATTAAACACTACGAATTTAGGAGATCGTATGTCCAATAAACACACTATCTAGACTATTTAAAAAAAAAGAGTTTTTCCTGTAACTTAGAGTTGAATAAATGTAGAATTTAGAAATTTTACCCTTTGGAGAACTGAAAAATGACGTTGGAAACTGATTTGTTTGTATGTTACGTTAAAGAAGCAATTTGTAGCCTATAAAGTTGATAGTTGACATCTAAAACACATTGGTATTTCGATACAAAAAGTCTAATGACTTCTCTTTAATTACCAAATTTTTTTCGAACAATCGAAATATTTTGTTATTTATCTTCTTAGATTAAACTATATATTTGAGTAATAAAAAGTCATACATTTCAAGTTTAAAGTTGTACATATTAATTTCCAAGCGATAAATGTAAAGTATATAAGACTTTTAGATCCAGCCTACTGAACCTACGTAAAACATATTATACCGTATGCAAAAGGTAGAACACCGTTTAGTTGCTTTTCTATTTTTCGTCGTTGTTAAAATAAAAATAATTGAAATTAGCACCGACGCAAAGCGCGGCGAAAGCAATGCATAATTGAACGGACAGCCTTTTTAGTTAATCAAACACCCACAAAGAAAACTGCCAACAAACTTTAGGAGAGACTTGTTATTTTAGTTATTAAGCTCTTTAAACTCGAGTTCTAATCTGAATAATTATAAGATTTAATAACTTTCGCAAACTCTGCTTTCATCGAAAAGCTTTCATCTTGAAAGGAATTATCGCTTCGATGAACGACCTTTTGCCGGTTGAAAATTTGTTTAAGTTATTGAATTGTTTTTTCGGTTACACTGCTTTAGTTTTCTTTATTTTTACTCTGGAGTAAACAGCATTTCTAGGTTGATACGTTGGTAGATTTGAATTAATAGTAACATTAATATTTTGAACTTATCTATGAATCTGACGTGGTTTAACATTTTTCATGTAAGTTTTACATTAAGGCTGAAAGGTTCGAGTTTACAAAAGATAGCCATTCAAGGGTTGGCTTTTTCTTAAATAAAGTCGTTGCCAAATTTTAAGTTTTAGGTTTGAAAGTATTAAACAAAAGGGCAATACATTTTATTAACTAGTTTTAAAGTCAATTGTTTAAAATAACATTTGCTTTTGAGTATTACGCGCTTGAAAAACTAAAGAATACGTAATCATGAAGTTTGTTGTTTTTAGCTGCTCAAAATCATGAAGTTTGTTGTTTCTAGCTGCTTTAAAATCATGTAGTTTGTTTTTCTAGCTGCAAAAAATGTTTGTGGTTTCTAGCTGCTCAAAATCACGAGGTTTGTTGTTTCTAGCTGCACAAAATCATGAAGTTTGTTGTTTCTAGCTGCCCAAAATCATGAAGTTTGTTGTTTCTAGCTGCACAAAATCATGAAGTTTGTTGTTTTAGCTGCTCAAAATCATGAAGTTTGTTGTTTCTAGCTGCTCAAAATCATGTAGTTTGTTGTTGCTAGCTGCTCAAAATCACGAGGTTTGTTGTTTCTAGCTGCACAAAATCATGAAGTTTGTTGTTTCTAGCTGCCCAAAATCGTGAAATTTTTTCGCACCTATGTACTGCTTTAATTTGTAAACATATTTTACCGCCTGCATTTCTTACCCTTGTTTATTAGTTAAAATAAGAACCCGAGTCGCCTGTTATGTGCCTATATCAAGTCTAGATTTTTGCTAATAATGGGTGTGTTTTTTCAGGTCATAGACGGGGACAGCAGTTGTAACAGGTAACTATAATCTTCTGAACATGGTAGAAACACATTACCAATCCCTTACTCACTCACTCAATCTTGAGGACAATACTAAAATATAGAACCCGAGTTCGCCTGTATGAGCCTATTTAAGTCTAGATTTAAACATGATTTTTTTCTTCTTCTATTTAGTTGCACCAAAGCTGTCTTGTTGAGGGAAGTACTGGAATTTTGTCTAAGAAATGTTGCCCCAAATTTAAATAATTCCAGCCGATTTTACAAGTACTTTTCAATACAATCGACCTGTCGCACCGTGAAAAGAGAAACAGTTTGGAAACTGTTGCTGACAGTGCTGAAGCAGCACGGTATCGGAAAGTCGTCAGCAGCAGGAAGCTGAGGCAGCTCAGCCGCGATAACATTGTCAGCCGTCCTTTGCAGCTGAGTCTTTCTAGTTCTCAGCTGGACAACCAGTAGAGCACGAGGTGGCTAGCTCGGTGCAAACGTGGCTAATTTTCCAATATTTACTTTTGATACTTTGATTTGAGATCCCGACCACTCCTAGCGGGCAAGGTGAATGAAGGCTGAGGTGTAGTCTTGTTAGAAACTAGGGTTTTTTGGGTGACTGATCCCCAGATTGGGTCATTAATTGATAGCCCAACGACCGATGGTATGGACCAACGTGACTTCCGAACCACGGGGAGTGGCCATGGTGAAAAGTTATCACTGCGCCGGGAATCAAACCCGGGCTGATTTGGTGCAAAGCACGCACTTTACCACTGAGCTATGGCCACCCCTTCCACCATATCGTGTGTTGACGTGACCGAACCTATTTTTTCCTCACCATCTGATGTATCTGCCAATATCTGCTAAGAATGTAGATATTCATTGTTTGCCCCTTGGATATGAATTTGACAATGAAATATGTTTTTAGTTACCTCCGTCATCGAATTAAAAAAATTGTGTTGAGAGATGGTACATCCCCGGGACGTTTTGATGTAAAAATCATCATCGTCAGATGAGCAGGCTCGTTGGGAATCCGCCTGTGGGCTTTGTTATTTAAGATTAGAATGAAGACAAGTTACACACTTCGACGAAACACCGAAATAAATTAAAGTTTGTTAAAAGTCAAAATCAACCCCAAAAGATAAATGAAAATCGGTTCAATAAAGACAACTATTAAACTCCTAACAAAAAAACTCCCCAGTTGTCTACTTTTTTTATCCACGACAAAACAGTGGTAGAATAAGTCCAATACCATGTTTGAACGTTAATAAATCCTATACTTTTCAGTACACAATCCTGTCACGGTCGCCACAATGTTAAAAGTCAAAATCAACCCCAAAGATATAAGAAAATCGGTTCAATAAAGAAAACTATTAAACTCCAAACATTAAACTCAATTTTTATCGTCACAATAATTGCATAACAAAACACACTACTACAATCATAATACTAACATGTGCTTGACAAAAAAGTTCATAGTCAGTATGACCAACAGTCATAATCTTTAAATTAACATAGTTATTCTTTTGTATACATCATATGATTATTTACAAATTTAATGATAAGCTGTTTGATTTCATCAATAAAGTTCTCTGTTATATTTCCGGTGTTTGTTAAAGGCTGCGTCAATTTAAACGGATTGCTCTGAGTCAAAACGACACCAAAATTGACGAAATAAAAATCTGTTGAGTTGCAAACCTAGATATCAACCTAAATGGTGTTATTCAAGCATCTTATGAAAATATGAAATTCGTTTGTTTTGTAACACTGAAACAAAATAATATCATAATGAAACAACATTTTCAAGTAAAAAAATAACCAGAACATTCTACCTCCAACAACAAATGCTACAGAAAATTTAAAAACAGTAAAGTTGTTATATAAACACCCTGTATATCAGATCTGTCGCAGATCAGACGCTCGCAAACTACATGACACCAGGGGGAGGTCCAGGGGTATTGATTGACCCGTCAAAACCCAGGATCTCACAACTTAATTAACCTGTTAGCTCTCGTGACGTCGGCAGCTTGACAGGCCCTGCTGACCTAATGGCTAGGGTAGGTTAGTGATCCGTTACCATGGTAACCAGGGTGTCACCGTCAAGAGGCACTGACATGGCTTGTGATGGTGAGGGGACGCTGAACGATGTTAGCAATTAATTTGTAACAAATATGTTATTTTGTATGTCAATTTTAATATTGTGATATTCAATTATTTTTGTTTATATATTAAATAATTTTATATCGTCAAAATTGTATCGATGCAGAGTAAGCTCTACATTTTGGCTATTTTAAATCAAATAAAAATCTCCCTGTACGTAAATAGTAAAATTTATTGCCCAGTTTAAAAACTTGAGACTCTAGCAAACCTTTATTTACCTTGCAACGTTGAAATTGTGTTATAGCCTTAGGGTAGAAAGGAAAATCCGTGCATTTTACACTTCTATTTTGTTCAATGGGATTTCTAAAAAAAGGCTGAAACAAAATTGTTCTTCTAACATCTGTTACGTCGATAATCTAGTTCTTTGGTGCACACCGAGTCCAAACATCATGATATAAGCTTTAAACATTTCGGTATCGCTGTGGAGTACCATCTTCAGTCACTGAATGGCTGAAACTGAGCTACTTGCTGTCTGCTATATTATTGGTCCCAGGGCTGCCAACGGCCGATTTTCGCATTGTATGTGACACTATCTAAACGAATATAATCTAGTGCTTCCGGTTCATACCGTGTCAAAACATCAGAACAACTAGCTTGAGATATTTCGGTCTCGCTGTGTAGTACCATTTTCGGCACTGATTGTCTGAAACTGAGCTACTTGATGTCTGCTGACCTTTTGGCGACAGTGCTGCTAACCGCCCAATGGAGCAGGGATGCCAATAGTCGATGTGCTCATTGGCATTGGCACTATAAAAAAGACTTCTCCAGGGTAGGTTGCCAGCTTCTAGAACGTTAAAGCTGTCTTTTTTGTTGAAAAATCATATTACATTATTTCAACGGTTTCTCGGATGATAGTCGGGTAATAGCGGGTATTGCTTTCCAATAATTTGGCTTTGTCAAATTCTACTGTATGTTTCGTGTTGTAACTATACGTTATGCTATGGCCGACTTTTCAAGGTCTTCGCGTTTTGTGTGCCTAAAAGTTCCTGAACTCTTTTTTTTTCGACGAAACCCATGCAACTAACGCGAGAGTTAAGGAAAATATACACGACATAATCTCCATAATCTCCACGTCATTGTTGTATTTTATATTTAAACTAATAATTATAATTACAAATTTCAGCAACATAACAGAACGAAATAATGTAGAAATTGAAAGAGGAGACGATGGTGACTGTTCAAGAGCCGAATGTCCAATATAAATGCAAAGTTAAGCCTGCGCTGCCATCTAGCGAAGCTTTACAACTATATTGCCAAACTTGCCTCGTTTGTAGGCCCACTGTTGTTCTATACAGTTATACAACCTTCGGCACACAACTGTAACATAATATTATATCTTTGAAAACTGTAATGCGACCAAACCTTTTATAAGTGACAAAACCCAGTTTATGTTTTTTTATTTGATAATCGTAGTTTTTCTTAATTCGAAAGAGACACAGATGGGCGAGTGGCCAAAGACTTTTCAACTGTACAGGCGTATACAACGAAAATATTAGACGTACCAACAACGGTCAAAGAAAAATAAACTTACTTTTTAAGATACCTCAAAGAGAGTAACGAAACCTCGAAATGCGCAAAAAACGAGATATTCCATTTATTTATTTATTTATTTTCTTTCAACGGTCAGAAACCAATTTCAAAATAATATGCATTTCGTTATAGAACTACATAAATAATTAGGATGGGCTTACATACTAAGGGTCAAGCCAAACATGCAACTGGACTCTAAATACTAACTTGATAATGTGAGTAAAATACAATAGTTTGAATCTCCATACTGATAAATTAACATAATTAAAGAAGTAAAGTAATTTATAACAATAAATAAGTATAATAATCACATAAATAAATAGTATAAATAATTAACAATAATAAATAGGTATAAATAATTAACAATAATAAATAGGTATAAATAATTAACAATAATAAAAATAAATATAAATAATTAACGGTAATAAAATAGGTTTAAATAATTAACAATAATAAAATAGTATAAATATTTAACAATGAGATCTAAATAGTTTAATAAATATTAACAATATAGTATAAAATAATTAACTTATAAAAAAACACTCAATGTGATACAATGAAAACATTTTAGGTAAACTGTCGAAAACAAAGAAGCGAAAGAACACCCCACAGCAAGTCAATGAAGCGCATTCCAGCCCAACAATTTCTTTTTGAGGGAGTCACTACTCGTGCAGAAGAGATCGATGTCGTACGGCATGTTGTTGGCCAGCAGTTGAAGGCGAGGAAAAGTGCTGTGGAACAAATACTGGGTTGGGTACTGACGTCTAGCGAACAGATGGGTTTGGCGCAAGTGACGAGAAGTACGGAAGTCCAAATTGAAGAGAAGATCAGGTGCATCAATGTCTGAGTTGACCAGCTTCCTCAGGAACAGTAGGTCGTTGATTATTCGTCTCGTATGAAGTGGCATCAAGTTCAACTGAAGCTGAAGATCGTGCATTGGAACAGTGCGGTAGTCGCCCAGTAGCACACCAACCAAACGAATGAAACGGTTCTGAACGTTCTCAAGTCTCTCAATGTGACCAATCAAATAAGGGCTCCAAACAGGTGACGAAAATTCAAGTAGCGGTCTGACCAAATGAATGTAGAGGATCAAAGTCAAAGTCAAAGTCTTTATTAAGCCACATTAACAATATTTACATTGCATTAGCTAGGTCAAATGAAAATAATACATATAGTGAGTAAGATAGCTTTAACCATTGAAATTAATATTAAACCAAGCAAGGAACGTTTACAGGCTATTACAGTGTTACACAGTTTCCTCAATATTTACAGACATGTCACTTGAAAGAAATTCCTGAACGCTGTAACAGGCTAAATTTAACAAATGATGTTTTAATTTTGATCTAAATTTGTTATGGCTTGGTTCTAACTGAAAGAAAGGGGGGGTTGTTAAATAATTTTATTGCGTTATAGGTTAAGTGTTTTTGAAGAAAGATGTGGAATGTTTGGGGATCCTCAACGCATGAATAGAAAACATGTTGCGACTGTTTCTTATGATGAAATATAGGACAGAATTAGCTCTCTTACAAATATAGTTAATATGGTCTTGAGGGTTTAAATTTGATGAAAGTATGACACCAAGGTCTTTGATTATCAGAGAGAACGTCCGAGGGGTTGATCGTCAAGCATGTAAGGGAAGGTGATAGGAGTGCTAGACCTGGAGAAGGACATCACGGAGCATTTAGAAATATTCAAGGACATGTCATTATCGTAGCACCACTTCATCAACAAATCAATACTGTTCTGCAGAATTTGGCAATCATTAAGGGTTTTATTGTTCTAAAAATTTCGCATCATCAGCAAAGAGAAGAACCTTTGATCCCTGAGTGTGCTGGACCAAGTCATTTATAAATATTGAAAAGAGAACTGGGCCCAACAAAGATCCCTGAGGTACACCAGAAATAGCAGAGAAAGGTTTCGATAAACAGCCAGCAACCCGCACCTGAAGAGAACGACCCCGCAGATAACTTTTCAACCACATCAAGAGGCAACCTCCAAGTCCAATAGCTTCAAGCTTGGCCACCAAGTGATCATGACTTACACGATCAAAAGCCTTGGAGAAATCCGTGTAAATGGCATCCACCTGATGAGACTCTGAGAAGGTAGTGAAAATGTGATCCTGGAAGGCTAGTAGGTTGGTAGTAGTCGAACGTCCCTTCATAAAACCATGTTGTTCAGTACAGATGATACTCCTCAGATGAAAAGACAACCTCCTCAGACAACCTCCATTATGATGTGTAGGTAAACAGGAAGGCTGGAAAAACACTAACAACCTCTAGTAACCTTTAAAATTCTTTTTTTTCTACCGACGTTCAGAAAATAATTTTAACATTACATAAATTCAAATTTGAAATTACATAGATTCAAGATGACTATGCTTACATGCAATTGGACTCTATATAGGTAACGTAATTTTGGATACTATGAATAAATTAACAATACAAAAATTTAAATATCTACTGATAAATCAACACAATAGTAATAAATTATAAGATTTTAACATTTTACTAGATAATATTTAAGTGTATTTTTAGAACAACATAAACATTGAAAACTAACTCAACTAAAACAACAACTATATAAATATAAACAGCTGGTTATATCACACGCCCTTTTTTTTCAAGGAACAAAGTCTTTGTACTTTGCTGGGTGCTTCGATAATCTTTGAGGCCTTGTGTGAATGGACTGTTCGCACATCGGTGTGTGTACTTGGTCTTGCATGGTTATATTGTTTCCATGGGCTGGTCTTAGGTGTAGTCTATTCCTCCTATACGTCCCGTCTGCCGTTTCAACAATATAAGAATTTGGCATCTCATGTTTCTTCACAATCTTTCCTGGAATCCTAATCTCTTCTTCCATTTTGCATATATACAGCTTCGTTGTCTTTTAGCTCTCTTAAACTCTTGGAGCCGTTGTCGTAATAGTATTTTTGTTCCCTCTGCTTTTGCCTGAGTTTCTGAATGGTATCAGTAGTGGGGAAGAGTGGTTTGAGGACTTCTCTGGGAACTGGAATGACAGTTTTCATAAGTCTCCCATCAACATCTGGGAAGGAGCCTTCAGGTGATCTTTAGGGTATTATTATAATCAATAATAGCTAAGTTCAAGTCACCATTAGAATTCATAGTTTTTATAAGCATAGATTTTAAGGTTTGAATGGCTCTTTCTACCATGCCATTTGATCTAGGGTAGTAGGGAGAAGATGTTTCATGTTTTATTTGATAGTTTTACAAAAGATGCGAACTTTAGGCTATCGAAAGGCGGGCCATTATCAGAATGAATTTTCTTTGGCAAACCATGAGATCTGAAGATTTGTGTTAAATTACTTGTTACAGCTTCGGCATTTGTTGTATTCATCTTTTTAATTTCAACAAACTTTGAGTGATAATCAATCACTAGCATGTGCTCTTTTCCTTTGATTTTAAAGAAATCAACACCGATTTCTTCCCATGGATGTTCAGTATAAGGTATAGGAGGAGTTCTTTAGGGTTAGACCTCTGATATGCTTGACAAATATTACAGTTATTAACTAATGTATTAACATCTTTCATTAAGCCTGGCCCATTTTGCTCCATTTCTGGCGAATTTATTCCTTGGTGAGAAGCATGAATCTGAGACAGAATATTAGATCTAAGGCTCTTGGGAATCACTAGACGATTTCCTAAATAAATCATATTTTCAAACTCGTGTAACTCATATCGGTTGTCCCAAAACAGATGAGCTTCTTTATCAGCATTAGTTTTGTGCTCAGGCCATCCATGTTCGATGTAATATCTTACTTTTGTAACTCACAATCTTTTCCTGTTTCTGATTTAAGTTTTTGAACTATATCATCATTGGCATAAACTACTAGGAGTACACAACCTCAGCACCGTTTTCAAGGTAATCTGTATTTATATTATCGTTTGTAGGAGCTCTAGATAAAGAATCGGCTATGAACATTTTCTTGCCTGGAACATGAACCAATTAAAGTTGTATCTCACTAATTCCATAACCATTCTTTGAAGTCGGGGAGACAGATTTGATATAGGTTTCCAGAAGACCAATTATAGGTTTATGATCTGTTTCTATAGTGAATTGTGTTCCGTATAGGTAATAGTGGAACTTTTACAACCATTAACAACTGCCAGAAGTTCCTTTTCGATTTGGCTATACCGTTGTTGAGTACTTGTAGGGCAGAAGAGCTATAGCCTATTGGGTGATCTTGAAGAAGGACTGCACCAAGTCCATACTTGCTTGCGTCCACAGATAGCACTGATTTCTTGTTACTGTCAAAGTAGGCCAACACAGGACTTTTTATGATTTCTTCTTTTAACGCAACAAAATATTTTTCCTCTTCAATTGTCCACTCAAAGGTTTTATTTTTACTCAAAAGTGCTCTTAAAATTCCAGTTTTGTCAGAAAGATTATTTATAAATCTTCCAATGTATGTAACCATACCTAAAAATCTTTGAAGGTCATATTTGTCTTTTGGGCTTGGATAGTCTTGTATTGCTTTTAACTTTGATTCTACTACGGATATTCCTTGTGAAGTCACCTTGTGACCTAAGTAAACGACACTTTCAGCGCATATTTGACTTTTATCTCTAGACAACTTTAGTCCAAACTGTCTTGCTCTGGTTAGAAACTCTTTCAGTCTAGTGTCATGTTCTTCTTTAGTACTACCGAATATCAATATATCATCTATGTACGATATCACTCCATCTAAACCTGATATTACTAGATCCATAGCTTTTTGATAAACCTCTGGTGCACTATTCAGTCCGTAGGGTAGCCTGCAGTATCGAAATCGGCCAAACGGAGTCGCTATTGCACATAAGCGCGAACTTTCCTCTGTCAAGGGTATCTGCAAAAACGCTGATGAAGCGTCAAGTACACTGAAGTATTTTGCTCCGTCTAGTTGCGAGAAAATCTCTTGTAAAGTAGGCATTTTATAATGTTCCCTTTTTATATATTTATTTAATGTTCGGGGATCTATGCAAATTCTAACTTTTCCATTTGGTTTTTTCGCAATTACTATGGGGTGGACCCAATCAGTTGGTTCACTTACTTCTTTTAATATTCCATTGTTAACCATTTTATTTATTTCTAATTTAACTAAATCGTTTAGTGCTTTAGGTATTATTCTAGCAGAATTAACTTTAGGAATGGCATCATCCACCAATTTAATGTCGTACGTGGTTGGTAACTTCCCCAAAACATCACTGAACACATCTTGAAATTCAGAGAATACAGTTTTATTTTGATCAACAACTTCGTTTATTCTTGTAATAAGGTTCAGGCTTTTACACGTTGGAAGACCTAGAATAGCACAAGCTTCACCTCTAACTATATAAAATTGTTCTAAGGTATTTGTTTTATTTCCATTTATGGTACAGTTCAGTAGGCATGTTCCTAAAACATTTATGTCGTGTCCACTATAGGACTTGAGACACTTACCAGTAGGACATATGTTTGAATTAGGAGCAATTTGTTGATACATTCTGTAAGGTATGACATTGACATCTGCGCCAGTGTCAAGTTTAAAAGTCAGTTCTATTCCATTTACAATGTTTTTGAGTCCAAGAACTCACAGAATCTACACTCACAACAGTTTCTATACTTACTGGATTTTCTGTACAAACAGCTGAACTTTTACCTGGCTCGAGTTCTTCAGTGTCTATTGAATTCAACCTCGATTCCTTACAAGCTTTAGCAAAGTGGTTTAGCCTTTTACAGATTGCACATCTTTTTCCCCAAGCGGGACAGTTTCGGTAGCTGTGGCTAGTTTTACACTTAGAGCATACTGCTTTAAAGAGTTTTTCATCAGTAGACCTACTTTCATTTTTCTTACAAATTTTATTTACTTCAGGACTAGATTGGTCAACTTGCTTGGAAAAATTTAGTTCTTCTATAACTTTTACTTGTTTTTTACTTTCTTCCCTAGCTTTACAGTACTGAACTGCTTTGTCTAAATTTAGATCAGAATCAACAAGTAATCCTTCTTTAGTCATAACATCTTTAGTACCAATTATTAATAAGTCTCTAATCAAGCTGTCTTCTTGTTCCCCAAATTGGCATTTTCGCGCTTGAGTTTTTAGTTTGGTTACGAATGAATCGACCGTTTCTTCTAGAGTTTGCCTCATGTTAAAAAATGTGTATCTATTTACGACAGTGTTTACTTTTGGCTCAAAATATTCATCAAAACATTTAACCACAAAATCTAAATCATCCTTATTTGTGTCAGATAGTTTAAAGTTATTAAAAATGTCTAGACAATCATTTCCCAATAAACACAAAAGTAAGGCAACTTTAGTTTTTCCAGATTTTTTAGACTTCTCAGTCGCTTCTAAGTATAGGAAAAATTTTTGTTTGAATCTAGCCCATTCATCAAATGTGTTATTATTTAAATTTAAAGGAGATGGTGCTTTTAAATCCATTATGTATGTAGTGTAGGAGATTTTATAGTATATATGGTCTTATTTTACCTTATCTTTTGACCGCTGCCACCAGTAATAAATTATAAGATTTTAACATTTTACTAGATAATATTTAAGTGTATTTTTAGAACAACA
The DNA here is from genome assembly GCA_018831715.1 of Matsumurasca onukii. Taxonomy (NCBI): domain Eukaryota; kingdom Metazoa; phylum Arthropoda; class Insecta; order Hemiptera; family Cicadellidae; genus Matsumurasca; species Matsumurasca onukii. Next base: position 4,325,318 of record CM032065.1, read on the forward strand.
TAAACATTGAAAACTAACTCAACTAAAACAACAACTATATAAATATAAACAGCTGGTTATATCACAACAATTAAAATAAGTACAAATAATTAACAATAAATACACATGTATTAATAATTAACCATACTAAATATGCTTGTTGATATTATACGTAGTAAAATATTTGTGTTCTGACTGTTGATTCCTAGTTTGTGGTGATACAAAATGTCCCTTCTCACCTTTCACAGTATACTATTTTATACGATTTGTTTAACTATAAAGTCACTGAACAGTGATTCTACCTGAATATTCTTGCTACGTTTATTTTTAAATAATTATAAAGCCTCTTCACGCTACATCTTTACATACCTTACACTAAACACTTTTGAGAAATTCCTTTTCATCTCGAAGTTGTCTACCCGTGTCAGTATAAACGCAGTGAGATTTGCACTGAATGAGTGGGCCGAATGGTCTCATGACATCAGACTTGAGTTGAGTTAGGGACTAGGCTCTTCCCGGCTAAGTATGAATTATTGAAACCACCCCCTTCCCCTCCCCCGCACGCCCCCAACCCACACACAACTGTCAGCAATCTATGCCTTTATAGCTCTCTGATTCCACTCAACTGCTTGCAATTTGTTACTTCGCTTCGCTGCTTGCTTTTTAGCGAAGCGGAGGTATCTGATTTAACTTGAGTTTTTGAATTTTATCTGTGTTTGTTTTTGACGCAGTTTCAGTATTTTTTACTGGTTAAAATCTACTCTTAGGCTCATGCGGCCGGTGTCACAAGTATAATCTAGTTTTTACGATTCAAACCGCGACAAAACATCATTATAACTAGTTTGAGATATTTCGGTCTCACTGTACTACATTCGGCACTGATTGGCTGAAACTTAGCTACTTGCTGTCCTATTGGTGGCAGGGCTGCCAACCGTCCAATGGAGCAGGGATGCCAACTGTCGATGTTCTCGTTGGATGTGACACCCTCGAAAATATTTCTTCATGACTGGTTGCCAGCTTCTGGAAAGTTTAATGCTGTCTTCTTTGTTGACGTTGCTATCATTTTTAATAATTTCACTGGTTTCTCGGATGACTCCCGGGTAAAATGTGAAGGTTGGCTTTGTCAAATTCTACTGCTCCCCAAGGATCAGGCAAAATAGGCAGAATCTTAAACAGACATATTATATTAGGAGACATAACTTTTCGAAACAAAAAGAGTTTGCATTCGCCGTCCTACACTGTGCCAACTTGTCAGTTTTTTTTTTGTTTATTGTCTACCCCAATAGCATTTTTTGCCTAAAGCCTTTAACGCCAGGATCTTGGATTTACAGTCCAATGGAAACTAATAACTTAGATTTTTTCTTCACTAGTAGACTGAAAATGTTAAAATTAGTGTTATCTGAAAGATAGTACGATTTAGAATGTGTTTCGATTTGACTTGACTTGACGAAAAAAAGGACATAATATTTTTACATTTTAATCCGTATATAATATTACTGGTTTCATAAGCTTTAATATCAAATAAACCCCATAAAGTCGAAAAATTAATATGAATGTGAAACAGAGCGATTCTCGTCATATAACGCTAAAAGTCACCTAGGTAGAGTTTGTGGGCATTACAAAACGTCTTTAGGGAAAACGGTCAAAGCCATGTGCCTGGTTAGGAATCGAACCCGCGACCTCTATCCTCTGAGCCACGGACGCCAGCATCTTGTTGTCCCAAGCCCCCAAGTCCCCGACACCCGGACTCCATAACCACGTTTGAGCTCGCCATAAATTTCAAACTATGTTGTTCGCATCTACATCATTTTATCAAATAGTTTGAAAATTTGTTCAATCAAGGCATTAAAATTAAATAACTCTTGACTCATTATATAATTTGAAAAACTATTGGCAACGACAATATCGACAATATCAAAACGGTATGTGTTGGTTAGGGGGGGGGGGAGTAGTAGACACTGGTAACAGGTGCGAGGTGAGGGTTGCTAGGAAACCATGCGTGGTCAGAATAACTAACTTGCTTACTTACGGCAGCTGTCTACAGTTTCATTGCTATTGTCCACAAAGTACAGTTTATACTATGTGTTGTGTAAAGACAATAAGAATCCGGGGATATGCCGGTAGCAAAAACCCACCTTCTTTAATGTTCGTGTACTCTTTTCTCAGTTGTCTCCACTCCAGCGTCAATCTCAAATTAAGTATCTCATGTGTTTAATAGGCTTTTTTAGGGACAGGCCAGTGTCTAAAAGGTAAAAGGTCATGTTGGTCTTGTTTAACGAGGTGGACTACAAAGTCCTCTCTACCACTCAACGTCGACCTTGTTTTTTTTTCCTACGCGCTGTAAACCAAAACACGCAAGACTTAAAGCTTACTTTCCGGTATTTATGCATAAAAGAAATTATTTTTGGATGAGTATTCAATTACTCAGAATAACACTGCGTAGTGGGAAGCTGAAATATTTATCGTTATTTTTAGCTAACTTCCGTATGAAAAGGCACCTAGAAAAAAAAAACAAAACACAAAAAAAGTATAGAACAAAATGGAAAACACTTTTGAGCCCAACACATCCTGAGTAAAATGGTTATAGTGTATATAAATTTATGCAGTCACGCTTTTCCGTTTCCATTAGCGGAAAATAATTATCTAGGCATTACTAAAATACTTTGTCAGCAACGAATACGTCCAAAACTGAGTAATGCACTGAATACAATGTAGAAACTAATTTATTTGAGTTTAGGACGGTTTCACTCAGCCCAGGGAACGAGAATTCGTAATTAACTCAAGTGTGAACATCCCTTAATGAGAAAGTGCTGTTTCCCAGCCCTCAACTGCTGGAGTTGGGGTTTTGCTAAGTGCAGAAAATGTCGCTGGTTGCAAGTCTGACCCAATTACTACGGCAACGACATTGTTGTGGTTTTACGTACAGTTATGGTGTTGTTGTGTTAGGTCTTGTACTTTACTAAAAGTTAATATAGTATTGTTCGTTAAGTAATTAAATATTATTTATTGGTATTGTTTTTTTTTGCTAGGTGGATTATTTTTAATCGAAGTTTGGCCAAAAGCTATAGTTAATTAATGGTTAGTGCTTTCCATTGTTGGTTCTTCCTATATGCCTGAATATCATTTTAGTTAGTTCTATGTACCTACATTAATACCGATTGAACTATTGGCACAACGTCAGGTATAAATCAGGTCGACACGCAGCTAAGCGCTTGCCAAAAATAGTTTACGGATTTTTATACTTTGTTGTCTACTCATGTGTTAAATTAAACTCTACATATTTATTTTGAGTGGCTTTCAACGCAGATGGTATTTACTGTTGTAGATTGTAAAAACCATAAAACTATTAGGTATTCCGAATTTTGACTGGGACTTAGTTTGTAGTCGGCCTTAGTTTGTAACAAGAATACACCTCAACTCATTACTACCACTCATCACACTCATCCTTCACCACATATTTGCCTTAAAATACCCTCATGAGAGTGGTCGGCATCTCAATTAGTGATATAGTGATTTGCTGGCCATAGAACCTGATCAGATGGTACACATTTTTATAACATTCAGACAAAAAGTGTGACCTTTAGAGAGCTCACAAATATTATAGATACATTTAAAAAATGTGCTCAAAACGTGTTATGGGTGTTAAGAGTAGTGCTCATTTGTTGATCCACGGTCGGAGTCTCACCATGCTGACGGCATGAATATCCATCCCAATTTTCCAAAAGAAGTTCGCTAAAAAAGACCTAAGTATTTACAGTTTCCCTAAACCCATGAACTACCCCATAAGAGACAAGTAAACAAATCAGAGTAGGCCTACTCTAGTTCATTTTGACGTCTAACTAGACTTTGGAATGTTTGAATGAGTTCTTTAAGGACCAAAAGTTTGAGAGGAAAAGAGAGAAGACTCAAGGAGAGTTGGAGTGGCGAACAATCGATACATCCCGACCTCAAGACACTCTTGGCCACAATGTCAAACTCTCGACTGCGACTCTCGAATTGCATTCGACCAAAACTGGGTCATTATAAATAATGTTTATCAAAGGTTCATATATTTACAGCGGAGGAGGAATTTTTCTATAAACAATGGGAAACATGCTTATTAGTTTACCGTTATGTGTTTAGATGATAAAAGAAAAGTTTGTCTTGTTTAACGAGACGAAGTTAGGACTACAAAGTCCTCTCTATCACTGAACCTCGACCTTAACCTAGCGTTACCGTATAGTCACATTACAAATGTAAGTGGTGACTGCGGGGATCGTACCCCCGCCAGCGGAGTGAAGAGCTCCGGCCCGATTCCAACCCGCCACGGGCCCGCTGATGACCATGACTACTATAATGGGGTTGAAATATATTTGTATTGTTGCTATACACCATTTTCTTAAAACAAGTTGAAAGACAAATTAGTCATAATTTCATCCAGATAATAAATAATGAAGTCGAGTTAGTTTTAAAGGTAAAACAAACTACACAGTCAACTGGTTGCAGCTGCAATACAGACTTAACAAAAGTAGTATGTATAAAGTAAAAGGCAACCAGGCAATAACTGTTATTGAGAAAGTAATTCATAGTTAAATTCTTGAAAGAGGATGGTTTTGAACCTATTGAGCAAATAAAGAACTTTAAACTGTGATAAATAAAATTGAAGTACTTTAATTTTAAGTTACTTTCATTGCTAGTTAATGAAAGTAACTCTTATTTTGTCGCCGCCGGTGTCACAGCTATAATCTGTTATTCCGGTTCACACCGCGTCAAACCATCATTATAATTTACTTTAAATATTTTGGTCCTGCTGTAAAGTACCATCTTAAGTCACTGATTGGCTGAAACTGAGGTACTTGCTGTCTGCTACCCTATTGGTCACAGGGCTGCCAATCGTTCATATGAGCAAGGATGCCAACTGTCGATTTTCTCATCAGTCAGTTTTTCTACCGATGTTCATTTTTAGTTATCTGAAGACGGTTTCTGTTTTCTAGTCAAAATATAATGTTTGGAATACGTTTAAGAACACTACAAACAAAAATTGAGGCACTTTGGTATATCTTTGCAACGAATCAGAAGCTGAAGTCGGTAATGAGAAATGAAGTGGATGAAATATGAGCCAGCTGAGAACAGTAACGATAAATAACGGAGTTGGCGGCAACATTTGAGCACGTACTCTGAGTGTTCCACGTTACTAACAAACCTTGTCTAGTGTCATCAGCGTAACTTGCTGTGAGTGTTGGTGTGTAGTGAACGTTTCAGGGGGAAAAGCAACTGTAAAGATTTGTATTTTGTAAAACCGGCTGAAATAATAAAAATCTTCTTTTCTGACAAAACTCCCCATAATAAGGGGTTCCGGTTGTCCGATTTTTCTGGATAACGAACTTTACCGAGATGTTTACAAAAGTAACATTTGTACAAAGATTTTATGAAACCAGTAAAAAATAAGACCTGTAGAGAGTACACACATGTAAAAGTTTGCATATGTATATAAGTATTTGAACAAATGCTCAACACGTGTTCTGGAGGTCAGGATCGGTGCTCATTTCACGCCCCCGGGTCTGGGCCGTACCATGGTGACGGCATGAATATCTCATTTTTCCAAAGGAAAATAGATAACTATAGACTGAATGTGGATGACTTGAGCTACTCAACTGATGACTGGAATTCGTGGCGTGGTCCTGTAATCCAGCTTCATGGAGGTCAGGTTTTGAGGATGATATAGGTCTAAAGCGGCTCAGATAGTCTCAATGATCATCTGATGATACTCGCATCAACTCCCATCACCTGTGTGGTTCGGAAGTCACGTTAAGCCGTTGGTCCTTTTTTTTTGATTGGTCATTTGGCTATTAATTAATGACCCATTCTAAGGAAGAGTCGGCCTTAGTTTGTAACAAGACTACACCTCATAACTCATTACTACCACTCATCACACTCATCCCTCACCACATATTTGCCTTAAAATACCCTCATGAGAGTGGTCGGCATCTCAAATAGTGATTTAGTTATGTCGAAAAGCCTCTGAATAAAATTAAAATCATGTAAACGTAAACAAGATGTTTATTCCACTTCTTACTATTCTATACTAAAATAATTTATTCATTCAAGTGGTTAACTGTCAAACTTTCATCGTCTTTAAGGTTAGAAAACTAAGTTTTCCGTTTCATCTCTGAAAGTTAACTTGTCTGCGATCACGTTGCTTTTAAGAGAGCGTTTTCCGCTACCTAAGACTCACGGGACGCTGTACGTGAGAGGGTTGAAGAGCCGGAAGTGACGTCAGAGTCCCATGGTTCCTCAGTGATATCCCAGGAGTGTCTTGGCTTCAGACCGTTCAGTGTTTAGGGCAGCACGTTCCCGTTACGATTGGGAGTTAGAGATGGACTTGGGGAAATGATGAGAGGATATTATGGAGGCCTGAGTGATTGGTCGATTACTGTCAGTAAATTAGCTTAATATTCATAATTCCGTTAGTGGTAAAAAGTATTATCGCTTTATCGGCGTTATGAGTAGTCTGATTACAATAAAATTTGAAATACATTTTTCCTTCACGATATGTAATAAAAGTGCAGTAAAAGAACACGAAAGTCTGAGGCCGAAGGCCGAAGCGAGGATGTGAGCGTAACGAACAGCCTCGTAACTCCCTTGGTGACAGAACGGCCGAATGTCAAAGTGAGGTTGTGAAACAAATTCAATTCTCTAATGCAACTGGCACTTAAGTGCGCGCCGGCCTGTTTAGTTGTTCACAACTAAACAGTTGTTTTCCCCATTGTATAGCCTAGTTTTCTTGTTACAACGAATAAGGGTTACAAAGGTCAGAAAGAAAACGTGGTATAAGAAAACCAAACTTTTAAGGGCTCGACCTTTTGCTCGCCACACTTCCAACTTTGACTCGAACTTCCCAGCAAATCTCACTGCACTGTCATCCCATCTCGACAGATTTGAAGTTCAAATCATTTGAAATGAGGTAATCGTTAACATTTAAATAAATAATAATACGTACAGCTTTTAAACATTCTTTCACTATATCACTATATGGGATGCCGACCACTCTCATCCGGGTATTTTAAGGCAAATATGTGGTGAAAGATGAGTGGTAGTAATGAGTTATGATGTGTAGTCTTGCTACAAACTAAGGCCGACTCTTCCTTAGAATGGGTAATTAATTAATAGCCCAATGACATATGGAAATACAAGGACCAACGGCTTGAACGTGACTTCCGAACTACGCAGGTGATGGTCTGATATGTCTAAACAAGTTGGTGCGGGTATCATCAGATGATCACTGAGACTCTAAGATCTAAGGCTTCCGGTTTACACCACGTCACAGTTTAAATACAATTACTGCTAGACGTTTCGACCTCGCTGTGGAGAGTCATCCTCAGTACCTTGTTGACTGGCTGAGACTGGATTGGCCGGCCGAGGCGTCTTCTTATATACCCTAGCGGGGGTCCTGTCACCTGATTGGCCGAAGTGGGCGGAGCCTGTTGCTCGTTGTCAAACTGGATTGGCTGGCTTCAATAGGACTTCTGAGGAACTGGCTGCCAAGTTTTTGATAATTTTATGCTGTCTTCTTTGTTAAAGTTGTCTTCATGCTTGATTATTTTTATGGGTTCTCTAATTTTCCTTGGATAATAGTGTTAATTTTTTTTTCACTGAGAATATCTGAGCCGCTTTAGACCTATATCATCCTCAAAACCTGACCTATGAAGCTGAATTACAGGATCACGTCACGAGTCCCAGTCTTTTAAACATCTCACGTACAGCTTTTAAACATTTTTTGACGTCAATGATCAGCAACCCATTTGATTATTGCTAATTGTCCAATATTAATGTTAATTTCAAAGACTTTAAAGACGACTTGACGGGTATATATTCATGCAGACACTATGTTACAATTTCAAAAACTTAGAAAGACCTTTATCGTAATCTGTGAGATTGTTTGGTATAAATATCTTCTCATTGTTTGTATATAGTATACAAATACAAAACCCATGTTTAAATTTAATTTATCTAATGTGTCTCAGACACAGAGTAGTCGTATTCCCCACAGAAAAGCGAGGCATTACAGGATTGTCCTCACGTCTACCCCTCCCCCTCACACCCCCAACTCATCCCCCTTACCCTCCCCCTTGAGAGTCGGTCAGGGACTATTATTCTCCTGCAAGAATACATTTACTTAAACTGTTTTACTAAAAGAGGTATATTTTAAATTAAAATGCTTTTTAGACACACAAAAGTTGACCATCCTCAAAACCTGAATGCAAGAGGGCTGTATGAAAGTACTTAATTTTTGTGTAGTAGTTATATTAAACAGGTTTTTAGGCACAATAATTTGTAGTAGGTTACACATGTTCTGTATGCAGGTTAAAATGTGTATATTTAAACCGTATCAACCCTAAACATATTTTAATAGTATTTAAATGCTAGTCCCGATAAAAGTGTTGAAAAAGTGCCTTACGGGGTCTGTGCAGTTTATGAGCTAAAACTACGATTAAATTTAGTTATTTCATTGCAAATTGGAAAAAAAGCAGAAACATACCACCTACTTTACACTCTATATGTGAATAACTTTAAAACAATATTGAAGTTAATATTCCTTGAAAGACTTATTCCTCATGGGTTTAGCTGGTCTAATAAATGCTAGAAAACTTAACATTTAGGCTTTCGCAACCAGTGTCACAACTATAATCTGTAGTTCTTCCAGTTCACACCAATCAGTGAACTGAAGATGGTACTCCACAGTGAGTCCGAAATATCTCAACCTAATTATAAAGTTTAGACGCGGTGTGAACCGGAAGAACTAGATTATAATGCTAGAAAGGATCTTTACTGCATTTATTGAGTCCCCGAACTAACAAGATCGAAAATGTAAATACATTTCAAGCTAAAACTTTAAGACAGGTGTCACAAACCAAGACAATTTTTGCGTTAAATTACAAATAATATATTGTTGCTCCCACGTATAATCATTGCATATACACTGTGGATATTCTGAAATACATCACTGTATTATCAGAATATTGTAAACAATCATCTGTGAAACAATGACAGAGAGAATGCTGAGTCTATATGAACGTGGAGAAGGATTCAGCATCGGTTGATGATACTCGAGTTCGTCTAGCTCACTGCATCAGCATTCTTCAGCAGCATGCTGACTTTTCTGATTGGTTGAAAAATGTTCTGAAAACAATTCTTAACGGAGGACGTATTTCAAACGGATGCTCAGAGTTGGGAAAAGTAATTAAGGGTCTACCTCAGTTCCGCGGCGACGTCCGGTACAAGGGTACCAACGGTGGCCAAATACACAAATTATTTAACTCTAAAATTTACCGTTGTTTGTATTTTATAATACAACCTAGGGTTGTCCGCATTCAAGAATACTTAGGGTCTTTGAAGCTTTTTAGGAAGACTTCAACAGTATTTCTAGTCGGGAAATCATCGATAGCAGATAATCCTTTTATATATTAACAAAGAAGCAGAAATAATTAAAATGCAACATTTATTTGGGGTTTGACTAGAAGATCCTATCCTAATAAAGGCAGCTGTACAGCTCGTTAGGTTTAGCATGGTCGGTGAGATGGGCTATAGGGTCATAAGCGGCCAGCAGGAAATCTCAAGGCCACCGGCCATGCTACCTAACGAACTGTAAATGTTGTAAGTATTCACAAAATTAATACTGCCTAACGGCCCCCGCAAAGAATTTAAACGCCGTCTGGAAAAATTGGATTTTCCTTGTGCATAGATTTGCTTTATACTCTAAAAAAATAGGTTTTATTCAAACAGATGACTTTAATTACTACTACTTATTATGACTACTTTTGACCGTAGTTAGGTTAAGAATATCATTCCCTGCGATTAAATGAAGGGAGGAGTTGTGGAAATGAGAAAGAATGTTCCGTGACAAGAAAGGGCAGAGTCTGGCTCAAGATTTCCCCGAGGATTGCTAAATGAGTGTCTGGAATCTCACGGACACTAGGAGAGCCCATGATTGCAACAAGTTTATAGAATTTATATTCTCGTTTACGGTTTCATAGGTATATATTCCTGTAACGGTCTATACAGGGTGTTTCAAAAGGTTTCAAAAACGGCATGTTTGAAAGTATGTTCCCAAGTATTTTTCGACGTGATCGGCGAATTTAATCCCTCTCCTCATCAACCAAAAGTCAGGGGTTTGGGAAATAATACCTCAGTTCTTATGATAACCCCTGCCGCTTGACCCTAAATTTTGAAGGATCAAAAAATAAGAACCCAATGGTACCTTAAAAAAGGTTTGAAAATCCCTACCTGGGAGAGTTTAGGGTTGCAACAAGTTTACACAATTTATACTCACGTTTACTTTTTCATAGGTAGTTCATACATATATACAGGGTGTTTTACAATTTTCAAAAACGTGCATTGTGCACATGTTATTAGGGTATTTTTAAATACACCTTTTCACCTGGTCAATAGCTTGGGTCCACCCCTTGACCATGATATTAGGAGTTTGAGGAATAAGTCCCGAAGTCCTTACATTAACCCCTACCGTGTGACCCCTACTTTTAAAGGACATAAAATTACAAAACCAATGGTGCCTTCAAATGTTTTTCCACCGTTCCGCTCTTGATTGAGGCCTAAACTAAAAGAAAGTACTGTCAGTTTGAGAGCTTAATAAAAAGGTGTCTACAGGATAACACTTCTATTCCTTAGACGACATTAGTGACGAGCCGCTTGTACCACCGCCATATTGTAAATAGTTGTATTAAATTTTTTACGGGTCTATCCAAAAACTGTTGTTCAAAGACGTCGGCTACAAGTATTCAAATATAAGTATAAACAGTTTGACCCAGGAGGTGTTAAAAAGCTGTTTTCAGTTATGTTCTAAGGAGTCTATAATATATACAACCCTCTGTGTAACTCACTCACTGATATATACAAATGTTTACCCACTTCTAGATAAGCTAGAAACTTGAAATTTGCTATGTAGGTACCTTTCACTAACTCACCGACGGAAAAATTGCCAAAACCCAAAATTTTCAGTTTTAACCACCCTAAAAAAAATTAAAACCAAAATGGCAGAAAATATGTTTTTTAAAAACACGTCTAGTGGGTGAACGGTAAGTCCTATCTGAAATCTGATTAAATTTTCATGGTCAGGTTTTAGACGCTCTATCGTTTTGGTCCTATGACTTTTTGTCGCATCTGGCCTCCTTCACCCTCAAAAAGGGCAAACGTTTCAAATTTGCTACTTTTTTCACGATTTTGCAACAGTTTTAATTTTTTCTCCGGTATTATAGGGCTTAGACGCTTTAAACTTCATCTAAAGTATAAGTTAAACTTGCCCTTTAATAATATGTTGCGAAAAAAATTTCAAATTGTATACATTTGCTGAAAAACGTGTTACTGACAGTGAATTTTGAATTTATTTGCAAGACAAGCGTGAAGTTAGCCCGACATCTTGATACTACTCCAGTATAGTGACTTGTCTTGTCATGAGCTAAAACTGATTTAGAACGACGTGGAAAAGACCCCTATACATATAAAAAATTGTTTTGAGGCGCGGAACTCATTTAAAAGTGGCTAAAAGTGACTTTAAAGTTGGAACTGTGGAACTGTTATTAAGAATCAGACGCCACGCTTCTTGATATGAAAAAAAATTGATGATAAAAAATTCTCAAAACTTGTTCTGCGGGTCAGAGTCTCACCGTGCTGACGGCATGAATATCTCATATTTCCAAAGGAAGTTCGCTAAAAAAGACCTAAGTATTTACAGTTTCCCTAAAACCATGAACTACGCCATAAGAGACAAGTAAACAAATCAGAGTAGGCCTACTCTAGTTCATTTTGACGACTAACTAGACTGTGGAACGTATGAATGAGTTCTTTAAGGACCAAAAGTTTGAGAGGAAAAGAGAGAAGACTCAAGGAGAGTTGGAGTGGCGAACAATCGATACATCCCGACCTCAAGACACTCTTTGCCACAATGTCAAACTCTCGACTGCAACTCTCGAATTGCATTCGACAAAAACTGGGTAATTATAAATAATGTTTATCAAAGGTTCACATATTTACAGCGGAGGAGGAATTTAAACTATACAAAAATGGAAAAATTATTATTTGTTTACCGTTATGTGTTTAGATGATTAAAGAAAAGTTTGTCTTGTTTAACGAGACGAAGTTAGGACTACAAAGTTCTCTCTACCACTGAACTTCGACCTTCACCTAGCATCACCGTATAGTCACATTACAAATGTAAGTGGGGACTGCGGGGATCGTACCCACGCCAGCGGAGTGATAAGCTCCGGCCCGATTCCAACCCTCCACGAGTCCGCTGATGACCATGACTACTACGAGTATAATGGGGTTGAAAGATAGAATCAAGAATCAAGAATCAAGAATCAAGAATCAAGAACTTTATTGCCAGTGATCAGCACAATACATGATATAAGGCATTGTCAACAGTACACATAAATCATATATGACTTAGACTTAAAATAAAATAGAGACTAATTAACAATTATTACAATGATTAAAATTCAGTTTTCAAAATCTATGTTAACTTCACTAATACATAAAAATTCAGATATATTGTAAAAAGGATTTTTCAAAAGATAGTTTGATAATTTAGCTTTAAAAGTTTTAAATGAGACGGTATGCGCAGAGCTTGGGAGTTTATTAAAAAATTTAATACAGTTAATTAGATGTGAGTTGCAAGTTTTTGAAAGTCTATGTTGAGGCAAATCAAGCTTATTATTATATCTAGTGCTATAGGAATGGATATTTTGTCGTGTTTGAAATGCATGGAGATTTTTCTTTGTATATAGCAAAATGTGCAAAATATAAAGATTAATTACAGTTAATATTTTGAGTTCAATAAAAAGAGGTCTACAGTGATCAAGGTAATTAGCCTGAGAAATGGTTCGAATAACTTTTTTTTGAATTAAAAGCACATCATGAGTGAGAGATGAGTGTCCCCAGAGAATTAATCCATATGAGATATGGGATTGAAAAAGCCCAAAATAGGCTGTTCTGAGGTAATCTATTGAGACAAAGTCTTTGAGTTTCCAAAACAAATAGTTAACTCTAGAGATTTTTTACATACATTTTCAATGTGTACGCTCCAGTTAAGTTTTGAATCCAGAAAAATTCCCAATAATTTTACATGTTCAAGTTTATTTGTATTATTTGTAGACAAATTAAGGTATTGATTTTTTTCTTCATTGCAAAGTAGTTTATTACTAGAAAACCATTCCAAAGCATTTATTTGTGCTAACCGCATATATTCTTGTAAATCTAAAAGATTTTTAGAAGAGTTGAATAGGGTAGTATCATCTGCGTAAATTACGGAATGTGAATTGACATTAGCAGGCAAATCATTTATGACAATAATAAAAAACAGAGGTCCAAGAATGGAACCCTGAGGAACACCCATCTCCACATCAAGCAGAGAGGATTGTTTACCTTTTACTACAACATATTGTTTACGGTTCTCTAAGTAAGATGTTATGATTTTTAAGGACACATCAGTAAAGCCATAAAATTTTAATTTTTTTGTAATACTTTCAAAGGGAACGAGATCAAATGCTTTACTCAAATCGAAAAGAGCTAATGACATTGTTTCTTTATTTTCAAAAGCATGTAATGTCTTATCAACTACTTCCATCACTGCATCAGTTGTTGATCTGCCCTCTAAAAAACCAAACTGAGAGTCAGAAAACAAGTTTTGAGAATTAAAGTGGTTTGTAATTTGTTTACTGATTAGAGATTCAAATAATTTGGAAAAAATAGGTACAATTGAGATCGGACGGTAATTTTCTGGTAAGTTTTTGTCACCTTTTTTAAAAACTGGCGACACCTTAGAGATCTTTAATAAGTCAGAGAAAAACCAGAGTGAAGACATTTAGAAAAATATAGGCAATTTGTGAAGCAATAGGTTGAATGGTCTGTTTAACAATGAAATTAGACAAAAGTAAAAGTCCATACTTTTGAGTTGGAAAATTTTGAAACCGCCGAGATAACATCATCAGCTGTAATATCAATCCAATTAAACATTGTCATATTGGCTGGGAGAGATTCTAAATAATTATCAATTGGTTTGTTAGTTTGTGGAATTTTGTGAGACATTTCTTTGACTGAATCAATAAAAAACTATTTAATTGTTCAGGGTCCAATGGTGCATCAGGTTTGATTTGATTGTTCTGCTCTGATTTAATAACATCCCAAGCAGCTTTGCATTTATTTGGAGCATTATTTATATGGTTTTCAAAAGCAAGTCTTTTGGCTGTTTTAAGTTCTAATTTATACTTTTTTTACAAGAAATATATGCCCTGTGAGCGACATGAGTTTGTTCAGATCCAGTTTTTCTGAGGTTGCTATAAACATTAAAAACATTTAACATGGTTTCCCTACTTTGAAACAGCTCAGGAGTATACCAATCGATTCTTTTTTTTGTAGATAAGTTAGGCTTGTAAGTTTTGCTAATCAGGGGTGAACACTCATGCCAAAGATTTACATAAGTTTTAAAAAAGTTATCAAATAGTGTTTTTCTATCAATATTTCCTGCCTCATAATCATAAAAAAAACTCCAATTTTCATTACTTAAAAGTTCTCTGAAATTATCAATTTGTGAGTTGTTTTGTTTTCTAAAAAAATGTTTGTAATTATTACTATTGTCTTGTCTATTAGGTAAGGTTGGTAAGTTAGGTATTATAATATTCATTAATAGTGGGTCGTGGTCAGCAAAAGCACCTTTATCAGATTTAATTTTGAATAAATTTTGTGGAAAAGTGACTGGCAATAATATATTGTCAAGACAGGCGTTGAGTCGTGTCGGTAATTTATATGAAACATTTAAATTGAGGGACCTCAGAACATTTAGAAAAGAGTGAGAATTGCGATCAGTATTTAGAGGATTAATTAGTTCAAAATTAAAATCACCAGCTATTACAATATTCGCCTTAGTATTACTGCGGAGAATGCTTTTAATGGCCCGCTCAAAATTTTCAAGAAAATTGTCTACTTTACCAAGAGGTGATCTATATATGCTGACTACTATAAGGTTAAGATCAGTTAGGCTAATGCAGCAGAGATCAGCATCTAACTCAATACAGTACTTTTCAAGGTTGATCGCTTCAAATGAAATGTTTTCTTTAACAAAAATGGCAGCACCTCCATTTTTAAAGTTATTTCTACAAAAGACGCTTCCAGCAACAAAACCGTCTGGAGTATACAATGTAATTTCTTCATTTTTTAGCCAGTGTTCACTTACACACATAATGTGTGTATTTTCTAATTTACAAAAGTGTTCGAGGTCCAACAATTTGTTCCTGATACATTGGATATTAACTTGCAAGATATTCAAGTTGAAATTGGCATTAAAAGAAAGATTGTCATATTTAGAGTTAGGTTGTAGATTGTCAAGATTTAAAGACTCATTCATAAAAAATCACAAGATTTAGATTGAGATAATTGATTTATGGCCTTAACAATCATACTACCTAGAGACATTTTTCCTTTATCATTTAAATGTTGCCCTTTACGATCGAAGTACTTACTATGCATAGTGTTGAAAGGCAAAATTTGAAGCTTACTTACAATGTCATCATTATATAATTCATAATTGCATTGATGAATAGCTTGGTTGATCCATTCATTTACATTTTTACCATGCCTGATAGGTAGAGTTGAGAATATTACATTGGTTTGAGAGGCTAGAGAGGAGAGTATAGCCTTAATTTTACCATTTAGTATAGGTTTCATGTGAGCTCTTACATCATTGCTACCCCCCATAATTACAACATAATCTTTATCCCCAAAGTTTTTTGTAAAGAGTTCAATATCTCTGACTACTTCATAGATTCTAGCACTAGGCCTACATAGAGTAAACGTGTCATACATTTCAAGAGAATATGAATCTACATAACCCCCTAATGCCCTTGCATGACTGTCCCCTACAATAAGTAATTTATTTTTAGATTTATCTGATACTGGTTTAGAGATGACAGGATCACTAGGATAGGGTTTCCTTACAGGAAGATTTGAACTAGATTGCGGACAGTTATGGTTCATGAATCTGACAGGAGGCGGTTGATTAGGTTTAGGCCAATTAGCAGGAGGGTTAGAATTTGGCAGGTTTGTTAGGGAGACATCAGAGTTCACATTAGACTTAAAACTATCAGTTCTGCCTCTATTAAAATTCCGGTACTTTCCACCAAGGCGTTGTTTAGGCGTGCTTTGCGGAAGACAACTGTTGTCATCTTTGTTTTTTCTCAAGTCTTGAAATCCTCTACGTGGTCCATTCCCAGATACGGTCCAACTCTGCGACATCAAATTAGGCTGGTTGTTCCCATCATCCTCAAGAGAAAGGCAGGAGAAGCGATTGCTTGTATTAAGCGGTGGAAAGTCCAACAAACTTCCATTGGTGTTAAGTCCATTGAAACTAGTTGGTGGTCTCAAAGATTTCACGTCAATCCTACTTGATAGGAATTTAATCTCATTCCTTAATTTAACAATTTCCTCTTCTTTCTCAATACACATTTCACTCAAAATTAAGTTTTGTTTTTTCATTATCATACATATTTTTTTAAATCAAGGGCATCCGTTTTAAGAACAGAGAGAACCTGAGTCAGATTTTTAATTTCATCAGTCAATATGAGCTTATTATTCTTAAGCCCACATACCTCGCAAAACCACTCCTCATCACTTAAAACAAGGCGATTATGTTCTTCAATATTTACACCAACACATTCGATGTGAAACCAGGATTCACATCCAAATCCACAGCCAATAGCATTACATTGCTCAGCAACAGTTTTGCAGCACACACCACATTTAATTACTTTAGGTCTCCCCATGGTGTTGGAGAGTTAAGGCAATCAACTGGTCAGGCAATATTTAGGCTACCTCCTTAACACAAGAAAGTCCCTGCCTAATTGGCTAGGTTGTCAAGATATTAGAAAAATTTCAGAGGCAACAGCCAGTTGGCAGTATTATAACTATTTAATTACTAAGTCACTCCATGCAAAGAAAAAAGACTATTATAGGTACCATTCATCCAAAGCCCAAAGGACTAGGGCTAGCAGCGTCATCCAGGTTAGGTTTAGTATAAAACCTCTAGTTGGTACAAAATAATGTTCCTTCTGTAAATATCTCGGTCAAATTCATTAGCCAGCAATAAAGGGTTCAAACCTTTAACTTCAAATATTCAAAATTCAAATATTTAACTTTTTTACTAATTAAGTTCCGTCTGCTAATCTCAAACAGTCTTCTAACCTCAAAGCGAGATCAACACATGACTTCCGAGTTTTAACTATGGAAAGAATAAAACTGTATAATTTATGATTGAGAAAGCTCACTAAGTCATTTAAAACAGGAATTAAACAGTTTGGAAACTTTACAATAGTTAATAATTAATTATTTTACAACTTAAGACGGAGCAGCAATAGCAAACTCGTGGTTTCCATCTTATTCACTTAGCAAAAACTCCTGGTTATTTGGAGCTGCTACTTGGAACTGTTCAGTGGGATCGAATCTCATACGAACTGTTATGTGGAACTATTACTTGGAACTGGTCAGTTGATTTGTTCTCATACTAACTGGAACTGCTATTGACAGTAGGAACATTTTGATACATAACAGGGTAAATCGAACCCACACCTTCCACGAAAGGGAACAAGCATTTCATCAATCGTTATGTATGCTGAGGGACAGTAAGAAGCCTGGTTATTGTGATTACTCTTTTAAATACTTCAGATATTGCAGCAGCTTTGTTACTCTGTTTTCGTTCTTCTCGTGTGATTTCGTCATCGAAACGTAAACAAGCTATCAATATTTTGTAACGGTTTTCAGAGATGGTTGCCCTAAATATTGGGCGACTGAACTCATCTTAAAAAAAAAAAAGACGTCATATTTTCATCATTGGATCTCAAGACCGAAGACAAGAGCAACATTCTAATAAGCGCATTCACTTCTTCAGCATACGAGATTTTTGCTCGTAATTTGCTTTGCTGGTTCCTAGAGCAATTTTCTTGTGAACAGACAATATTTTGATGTTGGTGTTTCACACGTTGTTCGTTCGAGCTATAGGTCTATAATTTTGAGTATCTTACATACATTTTACATTAGACTGCCTATAACCTACACGAAACTTTTTACGTAGCTAATAGGCCTATATGTTTTAATTTAGGACAGTCCTACTTTTGTTTCCTTTCTTTCTGTTTGGTTTTAAATATATCTGTAAAATTAAGGTTAGGTCTATGTTCTGTTAGACAAGTAATTTTTATGTAGGCTAATATATGTTTTAATTTTAAAACCGTCTTAATTAGTTTCCTTTCTGCTTGGTTAACGTACATTTTACGTTAGACTACCCGTAACTATTTTATGTAGGCTAATATTTGTTTTAATTTTAGCACAGACTAATTAGTTTTCTTTCTGCTTGGTTTTAAACAGATTTTTAATATTTAAGTTAGGCCTAGGTCCTGTTTTTGTGTAATATAGATATTGCACACATAATACACGTACTTTGTCTATACTGGGTTCTTTCCGTCTGTACAATGTTTTAATAAGTTATAAATTAGTTATTTTTTTATTGAGGATTTGTTTACTAGGTTAGTTTTTTTTATGTTGGACATATTTAAAAGTGGTTTTAAAGTTGGGACTATTTTACGAGCGGAAGCGTCGGCACTCTGTGGCAGACGACAGTCTCTGTCACCCACTTCAAATTAACCTAAAGGCTGAATAAGGTATTATCGTTAAGTTAGGTTAGGTTACAGTGAAGTTCGAATTTTTGCCTAGACCGACGTGAAGTTAGCCCGACCTACATCTTTCTTACTGACGCCAGCAATACTTCTTGAAAAAATTAGTTTTTTCTATATTTTAGTAGAAATAGTTTTTCATTCTAACTTAATTAAGACTCATTTTTGGCACTAGTTTTTCTCAAGTTACATATATTTTTAACCCTAAACCGTAAGTTTCAAATTCTACAAATTGCAGTTTTCAACATCAAATTAGCTTCTTTCGTCAACCAACGTCAAGTTCCCTTCACTTGCATTATGTTTCTACAGTTGTGACAGTCAAGTTCACCCATTTAGTAACCAGCGTCAAGCTCTCCTCATCTGCTCCTTATATATTATCTGAAAGTTGGCAGCCTGCTCCAGAGTGTTTTTATCTCTATAATTTCAACCCTAAACAGTAAGTTTCAAATTCTACACATTGCAGTTTTCAATATCAAGTTAGCTTAATTCTTTCGTCAACCAACGTCAAGTTTTCTTCACTTGCATTACTTTTCTACAGTTTTGACAGTCAAGTTCCCTGTTTAGTAACCAGCGTCAAGTTTTCTTCATCTGCTCCTTATATATCTGAAAGTTGGCAGCCTGATCCAGAGTGTTCTTATCTCTATATTTTTAACCCTAAACCATAAGTTTCAAATTCTACACACTGCAGTTTTCAACATCAAGTTAACTTCATTCGTCAACCAACGTCAAGTTCCCTTCACTTGTTATTTAAAAAAATATTTTTTAAGCAGTGGTTTTATTTGTTATTGTATCATATATTTGTATGTTATTTTGTGTTATCCTAGTTGTAGTCTATTATTAGCTTACAATTATAATTTTATACATTTTATCGTCTTGTCACTTTTAGTTGAAAATGCCTATAACGAGATCTTCAGAGCTTCTTGACATTATAAATGGCCTTTTTTATATTAATAAAGATGTGGTAGGTTAAGCATGGCCGGTGAAATGGGCTATAGGGCCATAAGCGGCCAGCAGGAAATCTCAAGGCCATGCTATACCTAACGAAGTGTACTGACGCCAGCAGCACTTCTAGATGAGCTGGAAACTTGAAATTTGGTATGTAGGTACCTTTCACCAACTCACCGACGGAAAAATTTCCAAAACCCCAAATTTTAAACTTTAACAGCCCTACAAAATAAAATTGGCGGAAAACAGGTTTTTCTCAAAAAACATCTAGTGGACGAACGGTAAGTCCTATCTAAAAATGAATTGAATTTTCATAGTCAGGCTTCAGATGATCTAACGTTTTGGTCCTATGCATTTTTATCCTCTCTGGCTTCCTTCATCCTTAAAATAAGCAATAGTTTCAATTATGCTACTTTGCTCACCATATTGCAACAGTTTTTAATTTTTTTCTCGCGTCTTGTAGTTCACCTAAATTATGAGTTAAACACTTGCTCTTTAGTAATATGTTGCAAATTAAAGCGACTAAGTTAGCTCGATCCCCATTCACGCACGCCGAGCGAAGCGAGGCCACAGTGTGTTAGAACCCCCATTCACGCACGCCGAGCGAAGCGAGGCCACGGTGTGTTAGATACCCCCCATTCACGCACGCCGAGCGAAGTGAGGCCACGGTGTGTTAGATACCCCCATTCACGCACGCCGAGCGAAGCGAGGCCACAGTGTGTTAGAACCCCCATTCACGCACGCCGAGCGAAGCGAGGCCACGGTGTGTTAGATACCCCCATTCACGAACGCCGAGCGAAGCGAGGCCACGTTGTGTTAGATACCCCTATTCACGCACGCCGAGCGAAGCGAGGCCACGGTGTGTTAGATACCCCCATTCACGCACGCCGAGCGAAGCGAGGCCACGGTGTGTTAGATACCCCCCATTCACGCACGCCGAGCGAAGCGAGGCCACGGTGTGTTAGATACCCCCCATTCACGCAAGCCGAGCGCAGCGAGGCCACAGTTTGTTTGAAACACCCTTCACCACAAACGCCGAGCGAAGCGAGGCCACTATATCCGAGCGACCGCAGGCGCGAGTTTTTTGTATACAACGTTAAAATTTACCAGATTGTAATTTTCTAGCTTAAAGGCATTCAAGGTTGTATACACTTACCAGTCTATTTCTTACGGAAATTCGCTGAAACAAATTAAAGACCGTGTTTTCCAATGCAATTGCCTCAATTCTGATTGATCCCTGGGAGTTGATCAGATTGGGAAACCTCTTCCGGCACAGGATGGGAAACCAAAGGAAATTGCTTCCCGCGGAACAAATCTCTTTTCGTTTGGAAACCATTTCATAACTTCATGAAACCCAAGGTACAAAAAAGGGTGAAAACCCCACAAAAGGTACTTATTAATCCGAACAAAAACCTTACAAAACTATTATTTATCATTGAAGGTTTTAATAAAACATGAAACCATTACTAGTAGGTGCAGAATGGATCTATTAATATTAAATACATTTCAACAGATGGCGCAGCCTAAATACATGCCTTCAGATGGCGCAGCCATACACATCTTCAAGAACTTCGATAAGGATAACGTCCCTGGTAACATGCAAGGAGTGTCACTCTCCCACGACCGCACTCCACGGGAAAGAAAGTATCTAGAAGATCTTCGTAGCTCATTGGAAGATAGAAAGAAGTCAGGAGAGAGAGATCTCACTATAAGATTCGTCAACGGGACTCCTACAATTGTTTCAAAAAACGGGTAATCCCCAGCGGCAAGCAGCAAACCAATCTCAATGTTTATTGTCAAAATGTAAACGGACTCCGCTCCAAACTTATTGAATTAAAGAATAATTTATCATCCACTGTTAATGATATTCTTCTCCTCTGCGAATCAAATCTTTCTACCGATGTCTCAGATTCTGAAATCGTTGGGGATACAAATTTTGTGTTGCACAGATGTGATAGATCCTTAGCAACTAGCGCCAAGCAGTCCGGAGGTGGATCTCTGATCGCCATCCGTGACAACATTCCCAGTAGACGGCTTTACTCAAGTTTCAATCTTGAGTGTATATTTCTCCTCGTGTCCTTGGGTCACAATTCCAATCTACTGCTAGGGTGCGTATACATACCTCCTTCTAGTCCACTAATCTTGTATGCGGACTTTTGTGATGCTCTCGCTGAAATTATTGAAAATTCCAACCACCCAAAGGATATCTTTATCTTTGGGGACTTCAATCTCCCTGATTTCGATTTGGACGTCAATCCTTCGGCTCTTCATCGACGGGCGAGTGAACAACTTTACGATATGGCCTCTATTCATTCACTTCATCAACTGAATCACATCCGAAATCGCAGAGGTGTGACCCTAGATCTCATCTTCAGCTCTCATCAGGACATACAGGTCACCAGATCCTTGGATATATTGATCCCTCCTGATGATCACCACCCTCCTCTTGCTGCCACTTTGCCCGTTCAGATGCTTGCCTCGTCACGTGATAATTATGAATGTCCTAATTTGAGGAAGTGTGACCTACCAGCAGTGTTTGCATCCCTGCAACTAACTGACTTAAGCTTTGTCACACAATCAATCCCGATCGATGATAAATTTGAGCAGTTAAAGGACCTTCTGGAGACCCTCTCTATTAATGCGAGTCCCATGAAAAGATTCGGTAATTCCTCCTTTCCTATATGGTTTTCAGGGGATCTGAAAAGGCTCATAATACGCAAAAAGATCGCCCACAAACGCTTTAAGAACAGTCTCAATCAGGCTCATTACCTCGAATTCTCTGGTCTTAGAAATGCATGTAAAGAGCTGTCCCGTGATTGCTATAGGATATATTTGTCCAATGTTGAAGCCAATATCTCATCAAATCCCCGGGCTTTCTGGGGCCTCGTCAAGGCACAAAAAAATTCTTCAGACATACCCTCTTCTCTGCATCTCGATGGAAAGGAAGCCAATGATTTCTTGAGTAAATGCAATCTGTTTGCCAGCTTCTTCAATTCTGTTTTTTCTCCTCCATCGCATTTCACTGCAGACTATCAGTTTCCATCTTTTGACTGCCTAAGCACCATAAGTATTAGTAAGGATGAGGTCTTACTAAAGTTGGAGCATCTGGACACCAAAAAAGGAGCTGGACTCGATAACATCCCCCCCTCAGTGATGCACCATTGCCGTTCGCTCCTCGCAGAACCTCTCCAACTCCTATTCAATGAATCGCTTAGAAAAGGCGTCTTCCCCAAAGCGTTGAAGAGTGGTTACATCACACCTATACACAAATCTGGCGATCCTTCCAACATAAAAAACTATCGCCCAATAACTATTCTTCCCGTCATTGGAAAGCTCTTTGAGAGCGTTGTGGTAGACAAGCTCAATTTCCATATCTCAAAGATTCTTCACCCCTCACAGCATGGCTTTGTACAAGGCAAATCGACTGTCTCCAATCTCCTTCTTTTTCAAGAATACGTCCTGGCTGCCTTCCGCAAGAACAAACAAGTTGATGCTGTATATATCGATATGTCAAAGGCTTTTGACAAAGTCGACCACTCTGTCCTGATATCAAAGCTCGAGGGATATGGTGTTGCTGATCCACTTCTGTCATGGATATCAGACTACCTGCATGAACGCTCGCTCACAGTAAGAATTGGCCCCGCAACCTCTGATCAATTCTCACCATCCTCAGGAGTTCCACAAGGCTCTTTGTTGGGCCCCTGCCTCTTCAACGTCTTCATCAACGACCTTCTGGCTGTAGTCTCCGTCAACGCCTTACAGTTTGCGGATGACTTGAAAATCTTCACTGAAATATCTTCGTTTGAGGACTGTTTTAAAATTCAGCAAAGTCTTTCTGCGATAGAAGTATGGTGTACTAGGAATAGCATGGCTGTAAATCCCAGTAAATGCTCCACCATGACTTTTCATCGTATCAAATCTCCAACAGCGAGTTCTTACTTCATCTCTGGTGCTGAGATCCCAGCTGCCCAGACTATAAAAGATTTGGGTGTACACTTCGATAGAGACATGAATTTTTCCTCTCACATCAATAGCACCTGTAACCAAGCAAACAGAATGTTGGGATTTATATCTAGATTCTCCAGGGGTATCACCAATCCTTCTGCTCTTCGTGCTCTCTATCTATCTCTTGTACGACAACTCGTGGAATACGCTTCTCCCGTGTGGTCTCCATACACAACCGGTGACAAGACTAGATTGGAGGCGATACAGCGGCGCTTCATACGTTTGGTAGGAGTTCGACTCGGCTACGGCTTCATGCAGGTTCCTGTAGAAGATCTCTCCGGACTACTGAATCTTCCTCCTCTGGCCTTAAGACGTGATGTTTCTGACGTTGTCCTTCTGCAGAAGATCCTTAATGGTCAAGTGCAGTGCTCAGACCTCCTCGCTGAGATCAACTTCAAAGTGCCATCGAAAACCAGATCCCGGGAACTCTTAAGCCGCAAACACCACTCGACGAGCTACGATTACCACAGTCCTCTTGCTCGAATGGTCAGACTGGGTAATCGCGTTGCAACTGAATGCGACTTCTTCTCTGACAGTCTACAGCGAACACGAAGATGTGCCTTTGACCTCCTCTCTATTTGAAGCATGTCCCCACATATTTTGCATTATATGTATATGTTATTTATATTTATTACTCATTATCTATTTATTGGATGGTTTAGTATTTATTCATTTTATCTTCATTGTTTTGTGTAATATTTATTATTGTGTAACTTAAAATTTACCAATATTTTGCATTATATGTACATATTATTTATATTTATTATTCATTATCTATTTATTGGATGGTTTATTATTTATTCATTATTATCTTCATTGTTTTGTGTAATATTTATTATTGTGTAATTTACAATTTACCAATATTTTGCATTATATGTATATATTATTTATATTTATTATTTATTATCTATTTATTGGATGGTTTAGTATTTATTCATTATTAGCTTCATTGTTTTGTGTAATATTTATTATTGTGTAACTTACTATTTACCAATATTTTGCATTATATGTACATATTATTTATATTTATTATTCATGATCTATTTATTGGATGGTTTAGTATTTATTCATTATTATCTTCATTGTTTTGTGTAATATTTGTTATTGTGTAATTTACAATTTACCAATATTTTGCATTATATGTATATATTATTTATATTTATTATTCATTATCTATTTATTGGATGGTTTAGTATTTATTCATTGTTATCTTCATTGTTTTTGTGTAATATTTATTTTGGGTAATTTACAATTTACCAATAATTTGCATTATATATGTATATATTATTTATATTTATTATTCACTTTCAATTTATTGGATGGTTTAGTATTGATTCATTATTATCTTCATTGTTTTGTGTAATATTTATTATTGTGTAATTTACAATTTACAAGCTATTATATATGTACAAATGTAATTGGCTGCTGCCGTTGAAAATAAATAAATAAATAAACAGATATAGTATAAACTTAATAAACGTTTAGGTTTTACCAAATCGAAAGAAATACACCCGCAATAATCTTTTATCCATCATGCACTTTCAAAACGGGTTTTCAATAAAACTGCAAAATTTGAAACGTGTTACAATGAAAGTTCAATGTATAGGAATTCCCATTATCTGGTTGTTAAATGTTTGATGCCTTCTCGTGAGATTTCCTGATGGAATCGATGAAGCGCTGTGAATATTTCAGCATTCCCGGTTCAATCAATGAATTCCTGAGATCTACACACTTCTTTACCAAGTCGATTCTCTTCAACTCAATTGTTTATGCGCTTTAAATTTCCATACATTTAAATGGAACATAAATTTTATGGACTCTTCAGTGCAAAATTGTAACAAACACAGTGTAAACGAGGTAATATCGTTAGTACTGTTGGATATCTTCGTTCGTAGCTCAGGAGGAGAGTTATGACTTCTGGTGTGGAGGTTGTCGGGTTCGATTTCCGTGCAGGCACGTGGGTCTAAACTGATTTGTCATGAAGCTTATTTTGTGATTCTTACAAATATTCTTGATTATAGTTGTGCAGTACAGTTTAAAGAAAATAATTGCGACATAGTCTGACCGATGACTGTGGTCTACGGGCGTAATAAATCATGTTTACCCTTAAATCATAGTCCTTATTCTATTGATCATGACATGTGGCATCAGTGAAATCAACGTGATTCCTATGCATCAATAGTATTACTTATACAGAGTGAGTTTTAAATGCTCCCCACTTATCTTTTTAAAAATGAGAAATTTTTTGAAACCTTTTGGGGAATAGTTTAAAGGACTCTGAAGTTTGACTTGACATACTTTGCGCCACCCACCTCCCACCCAAACATTCCCCAAAGGGTTTCTAAAAGTTTATCCTTTTTATAAGTTAAGGTGGGGGGGACATATAAAACTCAACTTGTATAAGTATTTCGGTGAAAATTGAAACTAAATCATACCTCACTTCGAAATTACATCAAGAACTATGTACGAAGCCTCTTGAAATAAGGGAACTGAGCAAAACCATGTACTGTAGCAATTGTCACAATACGTAACCAAGAGTATTCAAGAAGAGAAGAATGTGTGACTTGGGCACAATTAATCACAGTTTAGAACGTGTTTTGTGTCCTCAAGTTTCACTGAGCATTGTTGACTTTAGTCCTGTGATTTATGGACTTTAA
The DNA here is from genome assembly GCA_018831715.1 of Matsumurasca onukii. Classification (NCBI taxonomy): domain Eukaryota; kingdom Metazoa; phylum Arthropoda; class Insecta; order Hemiptera; family Cicadellidae; genus Matsumurasca; species Matsumurasca onukii. The sequence goes on from CM032065.1 coordinate 4,351,611, forward strand.
ACTTTTAAATAGAAGCTTTATCAGCCTTCAGAGAAATTTGTGAGCTCTAAAGTGAACTTTTATCTTTCGCTTTGATCATTGCTTGTTATTGTTTTGGCTGTGAAAGTATGTAACGTTTTTATGTAGAGATAAAATGTCTATAATCCTTAGGTTGAAATATTATTATGAACAGTTTTCATATTTTTTGAGTGAGCAAAAGTTAACGACGTTTCGGGATCTAGAATTTGATCCCGTCTTCGGGTGAAAAGTAACCTAAAACATTAGGAAATTAGCTAGCCTTAAAGGAACCAACGCAAGCTAATAAGTCGCTCACCATCAAATGACGTGAAGTTTTCCTTTTAAGTTATTTAGTTTAATAACAACTAGCCTAGACAACAATTCAACATGCACAAACACTTATTCAACATGCACAAACACTTATTCAACATGCACAAACACTTATTCAACATGCACAAACACTTATTCAACATGCACAACATTTATTCAGCACGCACAAACACTTATTCAACATGCACAAACACTTATTCAACATGCACAAACACTTATTCAACATGCACAACATTTATTCAACATGCACAAACACTTATTCAACATGCACAAACACTTATTCAACATGCACAAACACTTATTCAACATGCACAAACATTTATCCAACTTGCACAAACATTTATTCAACATGCACAAACACTTATTCAACATAAACAAACACTTATTCAACATGCACAGTGAAAAGCGAATAGAGAAATCAAGCAAGACCACAGCTAACAGACAGCCGCATTGGCTGGCTTGGAGTAGCGGCGACCAATCACAGCCGCGAATCAGACTGACCAACTGTAATAGAGGGAACAAAATACCTATTTATGCACAGCCAATGGAGAGGAAATTCTTTAGAGTTTTGACGAATGAATCAGGATTTTTAACATAGGAGTTGAAATGACCAACAAGACTTAAGAAAAATAACATGGTATTTCACTTAGAGAATAATATTTCAACCTCAGAAGTTGTGACATCGTCAACGATAAACTTCAAACAAAGAATTGAAAGTATTCCTAATTTTATAGTTTATTGCGGATATCAAATATAATACATATAATAAAGTGGTTGAGGGCTATGCAGATCTATCTGCGAAATAGATAAACAACATAAAAGTTACTATATTATTGTCATTTAAGACATCTGTATAAAACAAAGAGTTATTGCTAATAATGTTTGCTTGACAGAGGCTGTGTATATTAAATAAGTTACCCAAGCATAGCGTCTTGTTGGTTGTCAAAAGGCAAAAGCTGAACTTTGGCTTGGCGTGTCAACATCCAGTCAAGTTGGCAATTGCAGTATCTCATACCCTTCCAGCACGACTTGCGAACAACTTTATCAATACTGAGGCCAAAAAGATCTAGTTTATAAATATTGAGGCTTTACCGTCCGGAAAACATTCCAAGTTATGGAATGGTTAGCTTAATCATTTTTGGGACAATATTTTAAATACAATGTATTGATCCAATCAGGACATAAACAAAGACAACTCTCTTTCCATTATCAACCATCGAGTTAAAATGAGTGAATTAATGAATAAATAACACGCAGCTAAGCGTTAAAGCGTCGCTTGTATGAGTAAATCGAATTATATTTTTAATGTATTACTCTTATTCGCTCCGTTCATAGCCTCGCTTCGGCCGTCAGCCTCAGGCTTTGCTTACAAAGTGTTCTTTTACTGAAAGTTTACTGAGTAAACTTGTACATACATATATACAAATACTGTATATTACGACGAAAAAATAAGTCATTAAGTACCCTTGAACTATAATAATTTTATATATAAATATAATATACATAATATACAAATATATATGTAATCTTGTCTTGGGGTGCTCATTTCACGGCCCCAATTCTGGGTTTTACCAAAGGAAATTTGATAAAAAATGCCGTTATTTCAAGCGTTTCTCACCAAACAATGTTGTTCAGAACAACTCACGTCAACATCAAATGAATCCCTAATTTTACAATTAAAACTATGAGCTCTTTTACCTTTTGACAGAACGAATTAACTATGAAAATCAAATTAGAGTCCGTGAGTTTCTTTGTGGTGAATGGTGAGGGGAAGGGAGGGGACAGAGTGGGGGAACAAATCGATTTGTTTCAAAAAATACAGTAATAGCCTTTTCTTACAGTACGAGTGCCATGGAAAGACTGAACAGTTGGTTACCCCCATCCTCGAAAACCCAGTTATAACTGGTTTTAGTCGTCAAGGTCAAGCGCCACGAAGAAACGCACGGACTCTATTACTTGCAATTATTGGAATGATCATAGTCAACTATTAATAATTAGCCAGTACACAAACATGTGGTTGTACATCTACAGAAGAAATATTTTTAAGAATGTTATCAGCACGATAAGGCTGCCACACTACTTTGTCCGGACTATAAACATTTTACTATTGGTTTATGTGGCCACAAAACGGCCTAGGCTGACGCAATACTTTACTACTTTGACAGTGTGGTTGCCCTTTACTGCTATTTGGTTCAATTTAGTGCTACATACACTTACACTGTAATTCAGCAAAACAAAATAATAATATTATCTATTTTAAGTAGTTGTTTACATATTTTATTTGTTCTTTCAGGTGAGTAAGACATTCTGAACCGAGTGTGAAAAGATTCCTGCAGCGATTCGTAAGTTACTAGTTTGAGTTTTGAAATAGTTTTAGAACCGTCACTACCAGTGAAACTGTCAGATCAAATTGACTAATAGAAACATATCTAGAACACCAAGAAGATACCTAAACTCAGAGTTAGACGCTGTAAATCTAATGTGGTCCGTATAAATCATTTCAGGGGCTAACCTCTGCTATTAATAATGAAGATATGCCGGTGGGACCCGAATATGTTGGGTCTACCTAAATGTTATAAACCGCCCCTTGTAAAGAAAATAAATGTTGCAAACTCGTTTGATGGACTAGCTTTGTTCTAAATTATGTATTCTATTAGTCAGGGTTATCATTGTAGTTTATAATGTATGCAACATGTAAATGTGAAGAACATCACGTTAAAAATGCAACTTTGAGCGGGATTTTCGTATTTTATGTAATTAGATACAAAACTACGAATAGTTAAAAACAAACAAAGTACATGGCATTCAGCTAGGGATAAAAGAACTCTCGAATTACGAGTACGTAATCTAAATTCTATCGAAGACAGGTGGTTCTAGAAGAGCAAATATGTAAATATTGGAAGGAGATAAGAACACCTGATGGGGTTAGCGTGCCAAATTGGCATTATATTCGTGGAACAAACAAGTGTCATATAATTATTGTGACTTATATGTACCTTTAATCGTGAAAGACGGGATATTCAATAACTCACGGTAGGCGTATTTGATATTAACTCTTTTATGTCAATCCGAAATTCAAACTTTTACAGCTAAAACGCCACCGAAAAGGTTGGATTTCTCGCTGGAAAACAAGTATTTAAAAGTTGACTTTCAAAGTGAACTCTGAGTTGAAGTATTTATTTTTTCAAGTAGAACCACCGATTTTTATCTTTGAGCGATTTTCTCCTTTTGGTTATCAACTTCCCACTTTTAGACGTGATTTGACAAGGTTGAGCACAGAATAGGGTGGCTACATTGCCACATGTTGGCTATTTTCGTCGTGAATTCAAGGAATTAATAAAGTCAAAGTTAAGGTCTTTATTGATTAACAATATACATGCATTGGCAAAGTCATACATAATAATTTTCTTAATAAAAACAAAAACAATTTCCTTCTTTGAGTGACAACTTTAACAATTCCTTGACAAATTATTGATAATTTATTTATATTTCTAATTATAAATATGTACATTTTTACATTCATGTGCTGGTGTACTTGTTTGTCAAGAAGTCCCGAACGCTGTAGCAGGCAAGATCGACCAAAATACTTTTGAGGTCTTTTCGAAATTTACAGAGGTCCGATTCCAACCTGAGATGAAGTGGAAGTGTGTTAAAAAGGTTTATTCCGTTATAAACCGTATGATTTTTGAAAAAAGATGGCGAGTGTTTAGGAATTGATAATTTGTTTGAATGGCGCAAAGAATAATGTGTTTTTGTTGAAACAATGGAACTCGAAAAGTTCTGCTTTACAAATGTCAAGGTTTCAAGGACGGGAGCGTTAAAATGCGCGCCCGCCGAAACACCTCCCTACAGGAATGGCGCGAAACCAGAGAAAAAACCGTTCTCACAGCCCTTTTTTGCAATTGGAATAAAAAGCGAGTCTTTTGACTTTCGTGGCCTCAGATAGGTATTGCATAAGCCAAGTGGGGGGATATAAGCCCGTAATAAGCTGATAACAGAACCTCACCACTTGCTTGGGTCTTAAGGTTGTTCAGCACAAAGATTCCAGAGCTATGCTTTTTTGAAATTTGTTCAATGTGACTGTGAAAACTAAGTCTCTCATCCAGAACCAACCCAAGAAACCTAACACTTTCAGAGGGACAAACCATGGCTTCATCCAAAAGAAAGGTGAAACCACGCCTACGCCCCCCTGACAGACAAAAATTTATCAATTGAGTTTTACCGGAATTGACACTAAGCAGGTTGTCATCGAACCACTGTATCAGTTGGTTCGCCTCGCAAAAGGAAATTTCTCTAACTCATTGACGTTGGAACATGAGATTGAGAAAACTAATTAATAATAAATTATTAGTTTTACTCTTCAAAGTAATACTACTACTTACTGGGTCGTTAAATATATCAAATATTCAATACTAAATTCTGCAATTATATCTACAGCAAAATGTTTTACCTGGGACTTTTCCGGCCGCTTTAGGAGAAACATGTTCTTCTCCTGAAGTGTGCGGAGAGGTCCAAGATAACAAATGTGTAATAGCCGCCACTACTATGAACTTCCAACATATAACTACTGCTCGCATACCATATACTGAGTGAGTTTTTAAGGTCTCCCTCCCCACCTTAACTGTTGAAAAGTGATATATTAAAAAAAACCCTTAGAGGAATGTTTTATGTAGTAATTTATGAAGTTTGTTTTGACGAACATTGCGTCACCCATCCCACCCAAAACCGCCCAATTTTTCAAAACAAACCCTTCTTGTGTCACCTCAAAGAAAGGAAATGTCAATACAAATTAAATGACGCAAAGAAACACTTTTTATCTCGGCTAGTTTTGACAATAAATGATATTTAAATTGCCACATTTCACGTAAAATGTTTTAATGAAAAAATCTTGTTGAAAATCCTTTGAAGGAATCATTACAACTCATTACATAATTCCATAAAATATTAATATTATTAATGTTAAAAGTAGCATTTAAACCCTGATTTCTTGTAATCTTTAAATAATTATAACACAAAACGGGTCGAGATACAACTTTTCTTTGCGTCGTTGAATTTGTATTGAAATTCCTTTTCTTTTGAGGTGCCACAAGGGTTGTGTTTAAAACTTTGGAGGACCTTCCTCCCCCCCGGTTTTGGATGGGGGGTGAGTGACGCAAAGTATGTCAAAACAATGTTTAGACTTATATAAAAACATCACCTAAAAAGTTCCCTAGTTTTAAAAATATTTCCTCATTCAAAAGTTAAGGAAAGGTCACATTCAAAACTCACGCCGTATATACAAATATCCTATAACTCAAACCATACAAATTGAAGTAGGTAAGGAATGGATTGCCTGTGTAACAACAGAAAGTACGATACCCGTGTACTTGTACAGAATAAAGGCAAGCAGGGAATAGTGATGTTGATTAAAAGTTAGGTCTAGCCTGTGTGTGGAACGAGGCGGTACACCGAGACTTAGATTAAGACTGCGGGCTTTACATCAAGGGTTAACCTCAACTGTTTCTGAGCGTAATCAAGTTCTCAGTTTCAACTCGGCAAACTGGCAATATGAAACTGAAACAGTTCAAACTGAAACTTTTATCGTGCGCGACTCTGAGCTCATCATTCTGAGTTCGATCCCTGCATTCACCCCTTAAAATTTGTTAAATGACTATACGGTGACGCTAGGTAAAGATCGAGGTTGAGTAGTAGAGAGGGCTTTGTAGTCCTGACTTCGCCTCGTTAAACGAGACAAATTTTATCTTCTTTCAATTTGATGACTAAAATTTCAGGGCGCCGTACTACATCTTTACGAGCTATGTTAGATTTTTTTGTAAACGCATTTTGTTCTTCAAAATGGTGACCATCGTTTAGTTTGGTTGTGTCGCTTGTATTTCTTGCACCAATACGTATGAGGTGAAATATTGAAGCTGAAGAAAAATACTTGATTAGTGATAAATTAGATGCTGGGAAGTCAAAGGCCAATGGACCTAACAATGCTTTGTCAAAATACCGACGAAGCCGAAGGGAAATCTAAACCAATTTTACTTGGAGAAAATGCTGAGGCTGAAGTCATGGGGAAATATGGTATTCCACAGCGAGACAGAAATATTTCAACATATTTATGAAGTTTGGACGCGGTGTGAACCGGAAGAACTAGATTATAGTTGTGACACCGTCCACGAAAGCCTGAGGGTTATATCGTACATCGTTGCTTTGGCACAGTGATGTACCAATGCCGAAGGCCCAAAACAATGTGAATAACTTGTGATTTGGGGTGAAATACTTAGGTCGATGACCGAAGAAAAAGACGTAGTAAGTGGTGGTGGCTGAAGGCTGAACCATGAGATAATCTATCCATTGATATAAAAGCAAAATGTGTGCAAAAAGAAAAAAAACATCTACACTAGATCATTTACGTAGTATAAAACTGCGCAAGTTATATATATTTTGAGGATTCATCTACATGGCACTCTAAAAGCGAAGTCATTAAAACATTGGCTTTTATCCACTCCAGGCCTTATTTGCTTGACAGTGACAATATTTAAACGAACAGCTGATGGGTGTATTGTGTTAGCGAAATGAAGGCTGCTCATTAATGTTTCTATCGCTACTCGTCACCTAATTACTTGACTCGTGAAGTTGTTTGCTAATATAATATTAGCAGAGACAAATAACATAGTTATACATGTGCGTTCGAATTTGATATATGTTTGAGGTGCTTTTGAAAAGAATAAAAATATTGTATTGTATACAGTTGATGCCTTCCCAGTTGATGTCTTCCCAGTGAGATCTGGTTCAAGTTTCGGTTCGGTGTAAAATTGTTGTTTCCAAATTATTTTTATAATACATTCATGGACAAAATCATGGAACCAAAGGTTTTCGTTTATTTCATGGCCCCTTTTTTGTTTAACACCCTGTATAATTTTGAGTTTTTTGTAATCGTTAAGTTGGTTTTAATATTTGCGTACACTTTGCTGAAGAACATTCAAATTTTAAACGAAAAAGGGGCGATGAAATGAAAGAAAATCATTTGGTTCCATAATTTTGTCCATGAGTGTATGTATAATCATCCTTTTGGGTTTATTTATCGAATAATGTCCCTAAAGGTTCTTTGATTTTTTCTCTAATTGTTAAGATTTAATAAATAACACGATTCTGCTCGAACCATTCCAAAAAATTTTCAAAAATAAATTGATGGTTTGGCTCCTAATTAACTCTTTTTTATAGCTTAAATGAGTTCTTAGAACAAAATATAGACTTAACATTTTAACTTACTTTGTTTAATATTGAATGTCCTTATAATATTAGTTATCTAATCAGCCTATTGACTGTTTTATTGTATGTGCTGTAATATTTTAACTTATTTATTTTTAACATTACTTTGTTTAATATTGAATGTCATTTATAGTTAGTTATCTAATCTATTGACTGTTTTATTGTAATGTGCTGTAATATTTTAACTTATTTATTTTAACATTGATTTTGACAATGCCTATTTCTTGTAAAACTGGATCAATGGCAATAAAGTTCTGATTTCTGATTTGACATGTATTTAATTCTGTTACAAATCATAACAACTTCTTGTTCTTATCCTTTAAAAAATTCAATCATATGTGAAAAACAATAATATTAAATTCAGCCTAATAGTTTTGTTCCAGCTGACTGGAATGTGTTGGTTTATGGTAAAAATCGTAGGTATGGAGTCACAAAATGTTTAAACTAAGTTTAATCTAATTCGGATCATAAAAACTCAAGGTAAAGTTTGTCTTGTGTAACGTGGCGAAGTTAGGACTACAAAGTACTCTCTATCACACAACCTCGAAATAATAGAGTTTTATATCCCATTTTTTGGGTGAACGCCCCTCCCCCAAAAGGACACTTCCGATGAAATATTTCCTTTGTTCGTGAAATTCGCTAGGATTCACGCTAGCGTTTGTGTTCACGTCTACTATTCATTATCTCAAACTCACCGAAAAAAACTCCTCACTACTCCCGAATAGTACGGGTTTTCGGTCGAGTGCGCCTAAAAACCTCGGTTCAATGGTGTAAGGTCAATATCGCGACGGAGGGAGGTGTAGTAGCTCTGTAGAGTCAATGAAAGGGGAGTTGCGCGCACAGCTGTGCGCACTGGACACCCTAGGCCAGTCTCGTCACAGAGCCAGTACAGAGCGTGCACGGAGACCATGATGTAGTCATGCCCGGGTCATGGTGAGTCATCAATCATCATCATCAACTCTGTATGTGTGTGTGTGTGTGTGTGTGTGTGTGTGCAAGTGCTGTAGGTGTGAGAATGTTGCTAGGTCAGCGTGTAAGGTTCTGTAGGTTCAACGTCTTGTTTTGTCTACGAGTGGCGTGTTCGTGTTACTTATATCAGTCACGGTGATGATCAGTTAAAACCTCTATTGACGACTTGTATGTTTTACACAACAAGTTTAAATTTAATCGTTAACAAATCTTATAATAATTTTACGAGTATTATTAAAAGAGGAATGCCGCACATGTGTCCTGGTATATAGCCACCATAATGTTGTCGTGTGGTAACACACTTAGTACATCCTGTATGGAATTTAAATTTAATTACAAAACAAAAGGAATGTCAGAAGGATTTTTCAAATAATATACTCAAATAACGTTAATCTATTTAAGCCTATTTGTGGCTCAGAAGTCACGTTAAGGGGAGGCGGACGTCCTATCTTTTTAATGTTAACTAAGGTACAGTTTCCATAGAAACTACTGGATGAATCTTCCTGTAACTTCTAATTTGAATAAATCAGATCTTCTGACAGCTACTGAGTTAGTGACAACTACTTGTGAGTTCAATAGTATTTATTATGAATTTTTAACAAAGTAGTTTCAAAATTTTTGAATAGAAATATTGAGATATTTTAGTGCACTTTAATTGTTGACAGGGATACCTACAAAAGACTCAGTGGCTTTCTAACAGGCTATAAAACAATGACCAAAAACTTCAAGAGGATTGGTCCAGTAGTTTTGAGAAAAATGTACCTTAGTAAGACAAAAATTAAGATGGGTATCGTACGTTTAATCCAAGGAGCCAGAGGCCTGCTCTCAGCACTCTACTGAAGTAGTTATGGCCCTAGTTTCTAGCAAGAATACAACTTCATCAAAAACACTAAACACACTCGCCCTTCATCCCATATTCACCTTAAAGTACATACGATTGTAATTTTTGTTCATAAGTTGTAATTGTTTTTTTTGTTAGTACCAACACAATGTTTTTTGTATATTGGGAAATAAAATGTTTAAAATGTTTAAAATGTTCTAGGAGAGTTCGGTGTCTTAAAGTATCAGAGTTTAGGAATTTTACAACTTCTTTTCTGAAAACACTACAGTTGTACAGCGTTCCTACTCTGTGTGGTTGATGTACTAAAATGATTTCTTTTTTTGTTATACGAAGTGGAACCCCACACGTCAATAGTTTTAAATACTTTAACTTGTTGCAAGCATGAGATTTAAGGGTTTCTCTTCCGAGCTCACTGAGTATACTAACTAATTAACTTTTATCATTCAATTGGTCCATTTAGTAGCGTATCAAATGGCCATTAGCCTCAATGCATGCTTGGATGAAGTGTGATACAATTTTACAGGGTACTATGTACTTTTCTTTATATATAATTATAGTATCCCTGATTTACCTGTTTCTATACATGTAGTTCAGCTATTCCCTACCACTACTACTGGATTCAGTGGATAGGTTAATTTCCTAGTATTAAGCTATGTTTATATTATGTAAATAATTGTGGAAATAAATCATTATTTCATTATTTCAGTATCCCTCAATGAATCTTTTCTGAAATATCGAAGAAAATAATATTTGAATTTATTCTGTTGACGGTTTTAACTGTGTTATCTCGATTGGTAGTTTCGTTAATAATGATTAATTATTAAAAAAGGTAAAAGGTAAAGTTTGTCTTGTTTAACGAGGCGAAGTTAGGACTACAAAGTCCTCTCTACCACTCAACCTCGACCTTTACCTAGCGTCACCGTATTAGTCACATTACAAATGTAAGTGGTGACTGCGGGGATCGAACCCGCGCCACCGGAGTGATGAGCTCCGGAGTCGCGTGCGATACCAATCCGCCACGGATCCACTATTATTACAACGACGTTTTAATTATTAAAACGATTTTGTAATCTTTTTTATGGTTTTGTATTGAATGGTAAAATTAAATTAATCACGTATAGGCAAGGTGTAGTACTCTTTCGGTAGCAGTTCTTACTTTCCAAGCAATTAAAGTTCAATTACATTATTTTCAACTTTAAGCTTAAGTGGTTAGTCATAATAAAAATTGATTTTTGGATTCAACCACTAAATAATGTTTTATTATAAAAAAATATAACAAAAACAAGACTTTTCGTCTACACTGTGGTAGACATCTTCAGTTGTAGAGACGAAGAAGAGTTAAAATAAATGTATAAAATAAAAAAATATAAAATGTATAAGGAGTATAAAAATTTAAAGGTAAAATAATTTTAAATTGTAAATAAACAAACTAAACCAGACGGTTCAAATTAAAATGATTTAAAAATTGTTGAAATTATCTTTACATTTTACAATTTTATATGTTTTATATTTTATACATTTATTTTAACTCTTCTTCGTCTCTACAACTGAAGATGTCTACCACAGTGTAGACGAAACGTCTTGTTTTTGTAATATTTTTATATAATAAACATTATTCAGTGGTTAAATCCAAAAATCAAATTTCAATTACATTATTTTTTTTGTAAACGTAAAACTCATAGTGTTGTTATTTTTGTGTTTTCTACTTGTACCACTAGAAAATGGCTTTCAAATAGCCGAAAAATTTTGTGGATTACACAATTTTGATTGCCAATTCAGTCGTTTTATTTTCAAATTATATAAATAAGGTTCAATTAGTTCGATAGCTTAATATAGTTTAAAAAATGGAACAGTATTGAGGTTGAAACTACTGTATAAATTGAAATAGATAGCGATGGCTGTTAATCAATACAGGACAAAAATACGAGTAGTTAAGTTTATCCAAAAAAGTTGTTAACTGCATTAATAAATTTGTAATTGCGCTGTTATACAATCTATTTCAATAGTGATTTTAAATTAGGGAAACATTAAGTGTCTAAATTACAAGTAAAGTTTTCTGATTCGTCTTAAATCTTGAAGTTCATAAAAAATCAACGGTATTAAAATCAAGAAAATTCAAAATATACTTACATTGAATTACCCTTATGTTCCAACACCAGCTGTTTTCTCACTAAAGGTAAAATCGACAACCATATCGGTTAGGAGTACTACAGTAACTGATTTCAAAATGTTAACAGTCACTAGCCGGTTAATTGGAGCTCGTTACTCCACCTAAGCATGTGGGTTTATAATTGGCGCAATAACTATAGGACAGAGCGCGCGAAATTCTTTTGTAGTTTTAGTGTCATATTAAACAAAAATTTATTTATTTTAAACACTAATACGTCTTTTTCAAATAGAAATGACATTAGATAACTAGCATTTTAGTAATTAGTTGAATAATTTTCAGTATTAAAGTTATATATTCTGCTCTAAAACTTTATAAAACAAATGAACTATGAGTTTAAGGGATGAAGGGTGAGTGCGATGAGTGTTTTGATGAATGTCCTAATACAAACTCAGGCCGACTGTTCCCCAGGTTGGGTCATAACAACCTATGGAAATGGACCAACTGTTTGACGTAATTTTGAACCACGAGGGATGGCCATCATGGAAAGTTGTTACTGAAGCGCCGGGAAATGAACTTGGGCCGTTTTGTTGTACACAAAATACCACTAGGCTTTGATATTTTGATACTTTGAGATACTCATCGCTCTTAGAAAGTATTTTAAGAATACGGCAGTAAAAATAGAATATGGAATGATGGTGAGTGTGGTAATGGTTTTGATGGACGATGAGATGTAGTCTTGTTACAAACTAGGGGCGACTGTTCCCCAGATCAGGTCAATAATAGCCCAATGATCAATGGCTTAACGTGACTTCCGAACTAGCTACCCTCCAAAAACGTACGGTTTACACAGTTACACTAAACGCTATTATTACGGCTTAAAAGCCCTGTAAATACAGGGTGCCACAAAAATGTGTAGCGCGCTATGCAGAACCGGATTTTACATACAAAAGTAAGTAAAAAATGTGTAGTAAAATCTTTTTATTTCGGGTTAATTTAGCCGTAGTCCACAATTTTGTAAATAACTAATAATTCAAACCCCTTTGAGATATTTGTGAAACTTAGTATAAACCTTAATAAAATTTTCTAAAACTATTCCTTTTCAAACTTATCAAATTTTAAAATGGTGGACATTTAAAAGTATTAAAGTCAAATGGAATCAAGTTAAAAATTCACTTTGAAATTTTTAAATGACCGCCATTTTTAAATGTTATAAGTTAGATGGCAAAATATTTCGGAAGCTAAGCCGAAATAAAAAATGTCACCTGGCATTTTCGACTTACTTTTGTAGGTAGAATCCGGTTACACATAACGCTCCACACATTTGTGTGACACCCTGTATAATCAGGATGGATATGCGCTTGTACCATCAACAACATACAAATATGTGCCAACTTTAAAAAAGAACTCATGCACTGAGTTTATCTAATCCCAGAAGCAGGAAACAAAGGCTCTGTACGGGAACAGTGAGGCAGGCTTGGCCTGTAGTGGATTGATAATATGACGAGCCCTGACGTATGACGTGGTGACCTATATCCTTCATATCAGGGCGTGCCGCTATCACTTCCATATCCCCCTCTAACCCATCACACTCGCATACCGCGATACTGTACTGTGTAGTGGATCAGGTGGTTTTATCTGTGGTGTTGTCAACTCATTTCAATATCATTGTTTAATACAAGGTTTATGAGACAAAAAATTTAGTGGATTGGTATCGCGCGCGACTCCGGAGTTCTTCACTCTAGTGGCGGGTTCGATCCCCGCAGTCACCACTTACAATTTGTAATGTGACTATACGGTGACGCTAGGTAAAGGTCGAGGTTGAGTGGTAGAGAGAACTTTGTAGTTCTAACTTCGCCTAGTTAAACAATACACACTTTTGTAGAGAAAACAATCATATTACTAACGGTAATTTTGAGATGGAGGTATCATAACTAGAAGTGAATAAACGATACTGTGATGACTGTTTGGACGTAGAGTCTTTAAACTGAAATTTATGTTTATATAATTGGGAAAAACACGAATGTTTAGTACATGCACAAACATGTTGGAAAACATGAGTATGTTGTTGTCAGGCTTAATTTAATTTTTAAATTTTGATTCTCTAAGCTCAAACTTAAATACCAACTCCGGGCCGTTGCATTACAAATTGATACGATCTTCTTCGAGAATACTCGTTTTGGCTCAAATCCTCTTTGACTTTGACTTTATTTGCAACCCTGTATCTGAACTCAGCCGAGGCACCAGCGGTGGAGACTGAAGGAGGGACGACGTCGTCTAATGACTCGATTAAATTAACCTGCCTTAATTACGCTTGCAAATCTATGCTAATTAAGAGACAGATTGCATTCTACGAGATCTACTTGGTTTTAATTACTGTGTAATTATCTACTTCTAACTGGGAATTCAAAATTGAGTTCACGATGTGACTAAATTTGTTGGTTATATTAATATTGAGTTTCCGGTTTACACCGCGTCACAGTTGAAATACAAATACTGCTAAACGTTTCGATCTCGCTGTGCAGAGTCATCCTCAGTAGCTTGCTGACTGGCTGAGACTGAGGATGAATTCAACCAGCTACTGAGGATGACTCTTCAAGGCGAGGTCGAAACGTTTAGCAGTATTTGTATTTTAACTGTGACGCGGTGTAAACCGGAAGCCTTAGATATTAATGATGACACTGGCCGCGAAAGCTTAAGAATTAAGTTTGTTGGTTATAGTTGACAGATACTTTAATATTGGTAATAACAAACATTTTTGTTAATTACCTTAGCCCAAAACAGTTTGAGTTCAGAATTTAATATACAGTACTTCTATAAATCCGGTTATACAGGTGACTGACTGCTGATTGATCGAGTAAGTGTTTAGGCAGTCCTCGGCATGCTACCTCCCTCAACCATATTTTTTTGAAGCATTTTTGAAGCTCTTAGTGTGAAGCCAAATTCTTTTTTAAGGCTCTGGCAAGTTGGCGGCCAAAAATATGGCATCTGAAAATCTACTCTTACAATAGCTGTTATAGTTTTATTTGTTTTGAAATAACAAAGCTAACTATATTTTGCATCATAGCGTTAGCAGAACAGTTGCGTATGCTTCCAAAATACGAGGCCGAGTGGCGGTGGGCGCGCCGTTAAAGTTTTTTTTTTGCTAACATTTTGTTATATGTTGGCGAAATGAACTCCTGCTTGAGAAGGCAAACGCGCATCTTAAAGAGAACCCATTAAAATACGTTCATAAACTACCGTTCTGTGTCTCTCAGTTCGGTAGTTTCCTCTAGTTTAACATCCTAAGTGTATGTCCGTACCTCTACACATAGCCTACAGTATATTGTAGTTTGAAGTAACAGTATAGTTGTTTTGAAAACTCCCTCAAAATATACAGATAAGGTAGAGTCAGCAGCTTCAGGGTTTCCAATTATTCTTTTTACACGACGATCTCGTAAGAAAATTTCGCGATTGAATTCGAACGGGTTTTATACAGATTAAAAATTCTAGAAAAGTTTTCGTTTGTTCAACCTCTCAACAACGTCAATCCATAATACGCCGTTGATGCCGTCAGCAGTGAGTTGGGCAGTATTCAGTTTTCTTAAAACATTTCTTAAACGCCTGAGGATAGTTTTGAGCAATTGTGGCCCCCAATTCATAAAGTAAACACTCGATAGGACTATTTTTTAAATTGGCATATTATGGATTAGTTCATCCCCATTTATCTTTCGGATTATGCCTATGGAGTAATTGCTCTGAAACAAAAATTCGCAGGATTTTTGTTCTACAAAAAAGAGCAGTTAGAATAATTGGTAGGCTAAAGTTTAGAGAGTCCTGCAGGGAACGTTTTAAATCCTTATCCATATTGCCTTTATGCTCTCAGTACATTTTAGAAACCTTGTTGTTCTTTAGGGCTAAGTGTTCTATTGATGTGAATCAAAATAATCGGTACAACACACGAAATAAAAATTATATTCCACCGAACTACTATAGACTTCAGTTATGTGATAAACTTCTTATTGAAGCCGGTAGAATTCTATACAACAAACTTCCAGACAACATTAAAAGTTATTTTTCAAACCAATTCAAATCTAAACTCATAAATTATCTTGCCCAAAATTCGTTTTATACAATTAGAGAGTTTATAGATAGGTAAAGTTCCATAATTTAATTGTTTAATTAGGCTAAAGTCTTACTTGTGGTACTTTAGTATATTGTCAAAAAACAATACTTCTATTGTAAAAAAAATTACATTAAACTAATTGCTATTGTTATTGTTAATTGTTATTTAAATGTCGCTCGTTTGTGTAAATCATGGAAGTAATGTTACAATATGAGCTTTGTGGATGCCAGGTTCAAGTTGGATACTGAATCCATTAGAGTATTGTTTGCGTGCTTTAAAAGGTTTCCCTGACGGCTCAGGTTAAAATTACAATCTGATTCGTTCACAGTCGTGACGTATCAAATATCACCCCTCAGCGCAATGTGAATAGCCAATCACAGCCAAGTATAGAGCCAAATACGTTTTCTCTGATCAAATTGAGCTTTTCCTGAAATTCTTAGGTAGTAGCCGATCATACCACAATCGAACTGTTTTATAGATTTGCAAAGTCTGTACTATTTCTTTCTTTTTATTATTTTGTTTAAACAAATCAAAAATGTGAAGAATATTTAAGTGAACGAGGTTAAATTGGGGGGTTTATAATTGTGCTCAAACTTTTCCTGCTTCTTTAGGAGAAACACTACTCCAACGGGTTCCCCGAAAAATGTGGGGGTGTTCAAAACCTATAATGACTTATACAGGGTGTCGGTGAACTCTCGGGACATACTTTGTAGACATGTTCCTTGGGTCAGAACAATAATATTTTACCATATAAACAGGGTCTCCGGCGCTTCGTTGTCCGTCTGTCTGTGTGGATATGTCTTTGGAAAGAGAAATAAATACACTAAAAATAATTGTTCCCGTAAGTTTGTTGTAAAAATACTCGTCTTTGAGTTAATGTTGAAAACTTTAACTGGCCGCCATTTTGAAGTTTGAAGTTAAAATTAAATAATAATGTTTTCCTAATTAGAAAATATTCTTGTTTTGACCCAAGGAACATGTCTACAAAGTATTCCCAGAGAGTTCACTGACACCCTGTATAGTGATACATAACGAATACTTTAAAACTGTAGAACTAACTAGCGGAAAATAGATTTTTCGCCGCCATCTTGGTCTGGCTGAATGGACGGTCTGCCTTTTGGTACTGAACGTAATGGTAATTGAATTACACATACAGTTTTCCAGCGTACAAATCGTTTTCGAACCGTTCCCCAAGGGGGTATTTCCAATGAAAACTAACCCCGTGTAGAAAATTCATAGGATTCACGCTAGATCCTGTGACTAAACGTCAGCTTTGTCACAGTTTTACTTTATTCATTTCTGTATCTATACAGCAGCTGACATATTAACAGCTGATGATGAGATGAGTAAGTGAGCATCTGTCATGGGCGTGAGTCGGTCATTTGGTGTTCCACTCCCCAGAATCTCTCTATGAGCCACACTCTCTGAGTTTGAGTGTGTGTGTAGTATATGGTTACTTGTGTGAGTGAATGGCCGGTTTTGAGCTGACCGCGGTTACTGTCTTTCCGGATGTTCCCGTTATGTATTTTGTTGTAAGTAGAGCTTTATTAATCTCTAATGATAGGAATCACTGCGCTGCAGCAAACTTTGATGTCTTAAGGGTTTAAAGTTTAATGTGTTTAAAATTATTTATTGAGGTTCATTTGTATATATCTCTATTGTTATTTTCTGAAACGTCTAGGACGAACACGAGATCAAAGACAAAATGAAATGTGTTCTTAATACATTTATCGAAGTGTCTAATAATTTAATTTAGATCAATAACTATTTAAGAAGAAACCAAATTTTAGGTTGTAAAATGGAAAAATCAACGGATTTTTTCTCAAAACTCATCTCCGGACTTTCTACTACGTAATAAATCTTCTAGGCATATGAATCAATCCCATTGTATATTATACTAAGGCTTCAAACAGGCTGTTCAACACTGTAGCCAACAAATTTAGAACTCTACAAAACATTCGCGAAAAGATTAAAAAAATATTTCCTTTTTCAAGAGTTAAGGGTGGGAACGGGACATTTCAAACTCACCCTGTGTATACATAAGTATAAAAGCTTTGAACAATGCTCAAATTGTGTGCTGGGGGTCAGGATCGGTGCACATTTCACGGTCCAGGGTCTGGATTTCCATGCTGACGGCATGAATATCTCATTTTTCCAAAGGAAATTCTATAATAAAACTCCCTCTGTATATAACTAGGAAAGCGGTGAAGTTGTCAGATGATAGTGCAGTTGACAGGACCTGTTGTCTGATGGAATAATTGCCATTGTTTCCCGTGAGTCAGACAGTGCGCATGACGTCACAACCACTTCTGATCAACTTCTGCTCCAGTTTTCACACAACCACGTTCCATTTTTAATGAGTTTCTTTAGAGAAATTCCTTCTTTTGTTTAGGATTTCGGGTGAAATTAGGTTAGCTTTGAGGAGTTAATAGTTGTAGGTTTAAAAAGCGTCAAATTTTTGCATGAGGATTGTGGATAGTACAGACAATGTTTTTTCCTATAGTAGTTCTTCCGGTTCACACCACCATCAAAGTTCATATTAGGTTAAGATATTTCGGCTTCACTGTGGCGTACCATCTTCAGTCACTGTTTGGCTGATTGGAGTTTCAACCAATCAGTGACTGAAGATGGTATACAACAGCGAGGCCGAAATATCTTAACCTTATAATGAAGTTTGGACGCGTTGTGAATCGGAAGAGCTAGATTATAGTTGTGACGCCGGCCGCGAAAACCTAAGAGTCTTGTTTTTCTTTCATTATTTCTCCAAACTAGTCAAGCTAACTTATCTTCTGGACGTTTTGAAGGCGTTTATTCCATGATTTTGAGGAACTGTATGGTAGTTTGGGGCATTTAACGACCCATAAATAACTTTATTGAAAATTACGTACTTTATATTCATTGTTTTGGGGGTACATAGCATCTAAATGTATAGGTACTATAAATACTAAAGTCGGTCATTGAATGTTTATATTTCCAAGTTGCACCCTTAGAATAAGCTATGATTTCGGGTTTCAGGACCTATTTGAAGTTAATTACCTTCTTTGTAGCCTGGAGATCCTGATGAAACTTGGATGTTATATGACTACACTCCTTGTCTACACATCTAAGTTTCATCAGAATCTCCAGGCTACAAAGAAAATAATTAACTTAGAATAAGATGAACTTTAGTTGTCATGAGCTTGAAGTTTCACAGGTAGGTTGTCATTTATGTGTTCACTGCTGGAAATGTCTGAAAAGGTTAAATTTTGTGGGAAAGGGAAACGTCGAGATGAAAATATTTAAAAAAAACATTACCAGTGGTTTAACTATACACTTTTGTGTCCATATTTACTTAACTTCCCCAATGGAAATTGTCATTAGAAACCCATTGCCGTAGTTTAACAGGAGATGAATGGAATAACCTTTATGTAAATACGTTTTAGATATTCTAAAATCTACATACAATAAATATTGAAGAACACATAAAACATCAGCAAGAGAAGAATAGCAGTGGACGTGGATCGAAGGCAGTAAAGCAGCGTGTTCCATATAGATAACTGCATAGTCGGGAATAGAAACAGCCTTCTCAATCCGTCCGGGGTATTCTTTACCCGCTCCAAACTCTTGAACACAATCTGTGCTCCTAGATTCATGTGTAAGATCTAGTACCAGATTTGACTGGGACTCGTGGCGTGGTCGTGTAATCCAGCTTCGTGGAGGTCAGGTTTTGTGGATGACATAGGTCTAAAGCGGCTCAGATAGTCTCAGTGATCACCTGATGATACCCACATCAACTCCCACCACCTGCGTGGTTCGGAAGTCACGTTAAGCCGTTGGACTACTGGTTTGTGTCTCCCAGTTGCCAGTTGCGTTTTGGTTTGAAAGAGTAGGCATGGTTAAAATGTAGGGACAGCAGGTTTGAGCTAGAAACAGATCGTCATAAATTCGACACATTTTTACTTATTCATGTGTGAAAATCGCTTAGCTTTAAAACGGTCCTCTTACTATATCACTATTTGAGATGCCGACCACTCTCATGAGGGTATTTTAAGACAAATATGTAGTGAAGGATGAGTGTGGTAAGTGGTAGTAATGAGTTATGAGGTGTAGTCTTGTTACAAACTAAGGCCGACTCTTCCTTAGAATGGGTCATTAATTAATAGCCCAATGACCAATGGAAATGCAAGTACCAACGGCTTAACGTGACTTCCGAACCACGCAGTTGATGGTCTGATATGTCTAAACGGTGGTGAGAGTCGATGCGGGTATCATCAGATGATCACTGAGACTATCTGAGCCGTTTCATACCTATATCATCCTCAAAACCTGACCTCCATGAAGCTGGATTACAGGACCACGCCACGAGTCCCAGTCAACAGTGTAGGCATGGTTAAAATGTAGGGACAGCAGGTTTGAGCTAGAGACAGATCGTCATAAATTTGACACATTCTCTACTTATTCATGTGTGAAAATCGCTTAGCTTTAATAAGTTCCTCTCAGGGATAACATAACGTGAACCTAGCTTCACTAAAGTGACTGTAAAAAATCACCTCGTGCAAATTTCAGTCGATGGAGAAACTAATAAAACTGAAGAAGGCACATAAAGAAAGTATTTGAGGCATACTCGGGGTTCGTGCTACTCCTGCTAATCCATGTATCGACTACAGGGTCTAGACAGAGTGGCTCCTGACCTATACACGTCGTTCCTTGTTTGCTTGATGTGCACAGGGCAAAGGAATCATCCGTCAGCTTCAAGAAATAGTAAATCTTGAAAAGTATAGAATTTCGAACGTTCCCAAGAGATTTTATCGAGCCTGTAGGTAGCAAAAGCAATCTTTGATCATAATTTGTAAGAACGCTAAAAAGCCAATTTCGAGGACAGAATGTGTGGACCAAAACCGTGCCTCGAACTCGGGACTCTCACTTGCCGGGTGATTGTGCTGACCACTACACCATCCGGCCCACACTACATCACTGTAGTGGTCAGCATAATCACCCGGCAAGTGAGAGACCCGGGTTCGAGTCCGAGTTTGGTCCACACGATTTGTCTTTAAATTTCTTTAAAAACAATATTTGAAAATAGTAACTTGCTGAGTAGTTTTGAGCAAAAATGTGGAACAGTAGGGTTTATAGCAAAAAATAAATGCACCTCTAACTTGTGTTGGTCCTTTTTTAATAAACTGTGAAGTCCTTTAACAACTGTGTATGAGTGCAAATGACAGATGTTGGCATCCCTGCTCCAATGGACGGTTGGTAGCCCTGTGGCCAATAGGATAACAGACAGCAAGTATCTCAGTTTCAGCCAATCAGTACTCCCAGCGAGTTAAATATTTCAAGCAAATTATAATGATCTTTCGACGTGGTGTGAAGCGAAAAAACAAATAAAACTACAAATGTTACTCCTATGAATATAGGTTAGTGAAACATCATCTAAACCTGTATTGCAGTGTAGTCAGTCAACATTCACTGTTGGCTCTAAACTATCGCAATGCACCCTTGTAACCTCAATATACTTGCTGTTTGTGTGTCAAAAGCTTCTCACTGGGGGTTTACTGTTCCATTGATCCACCAACAAACCGCAGTCAACGATATTCCTACCATATTCCCACCACCTGTTTTGTAGCGAATTTTCCTTGAAAATAGAGTTATTCATTTCTCTCGCCAAAGAGAAGTAAACTACTTAAGGAGGCGCGGTTTGCAGTTTTGGGCTCCCTCGTACGGTACTTCTCGAATCAAATGGCAACACTTTTTATTTATATATATAATATTTTGCTCCGCTCTCGCTTCTCGCTCGCTTTTTGGCTGAGCCTCGCTTCGACCTACGGCCTTGGAGTTACGTGGCCTTTTACTGCACCTTTTAAAAGTTTAAAGGTAAAGTTTGTCTTGTTTAACGAGGCGACTACAATGTCCTCTCTACCACTCAACCTCGATCTTCACCTACCGTTACCGTATTAGTCACATTACAAATTGTAAGTGGTGACTGCGGGGATCGAACCGCTCCGGAGCTCCGGAGGCGCGCCATACCAATCCGCCCCGGATCCGCTGTGTATTACTACGTATCATGAATAGAAAACTTCATTAAAATAGTCTACTTGTTACGTTGTTAGAGTGAAAATCACATTTTCGGCCACCATTATGAAACGGCTCTACTGGATACTATTAAAATGTTTATTTATTTTAAATTTCATTAAAGTCGGATGAAAGTTACTACTTTTAGATCATTAAAACCACTTTTTACGAACCCCCAAAAGCTATTTTATGATGTTGCTGGTTAACAAACTCAACCGAAATACTTACAAAAGAAACATTTGGAAAAAATTTGGTGAACCTTAGACAAAAAATGTGACTCTTAGAGATGATACACATATGTATATAAAGTGTTGAATAAAGGCTCAAAACGTGTTCTGGGGGTCAGGATCGGTGCTCATTTCACGGTCCCGGGTCTGGGTCTTACTATGATGACTGCATTAATATATCATTTTTCTTAAGAAAATTCGATAATAAGTCAAGAAGCTTGATGACGTTAAACTTCTATACTTGTTTCTCATCAAGCTTTGAGTGATGAGCTTAAAGTTAATCACCGGAATTTGAGAACAGGCACTAAGCAGGAAGCAGGATATATTATGTGATTATCTTTGATTACTGATCTGCAATAAACACCTGTGTGTAATATCACGCTCCGAACTGCTCATTAATTGTATGAGGTGCTTAATTGTATGTTATTAACCAATACCCAATTAAACAGTTCAGGTTAAACACCTTTATACTTTTGCTATTAATCCATGTTTTAGATTCATATGTCAGTATACTTGATGAAGATGACTCTCCTAGAAGTACTGTGTCAAGTGACTAACACAGTGTTATCAAATATAATCAAATTTTTATTTCTTTTTTCATGAATGAGTCAGTAAAGCAATTCATGACCTATCCTTTAAATGAAGTAGTCGAGAAATAGTTAAAATATTTTGAAATTGTTGAAAAATTGTTTGATTTATTAGCTTTGGATAATTTTAGATCAAAATATACTAGAAAATTTAAAGACTTGTGATCAATTTAAAATTCCAAATCATCGAACGGCCTATTTAAAAAAATGCTATATTTATAATATGATTAAACTGTATAACAATATTCCAAATTCTATGAAAGAAGAAAACAATATAATTAAATAAAAAATAAAATCAAAATTACAAGCAAGTGTATACTACAATTTCGAAGATTTTTTTGAAGGCAAATTCAAGATTAGCAGTTGAGACAAAATTCAGAGTGTTTAATTACTTTTATTTAGCCTAATATATTGTTAATTATCAATGCGATTTCTTGTTCACGGCAATAAAACATTATTTGTTATGAATTTATTTATTATAAAGAACTTTTTGTATAATGTCTTATGTTGAATTTTCTTTCACTTTATTAACTACAAAGTTTATCGAGTACTTGGTATGTGATGACAATTAGAGTTGTCAAAAGAGACAAATATAAGAAACTCCATCGAAATG
This sequence comes from Matsumurasca onukii, assembly GCA_018831715.1. NCBI lineage: Eukaryota > Metazoa > Arthropoda > Insecta > Hemiptera > Cicadellidae > Matsumurasca > Matsumurasca onukii. Next base: position 4,374,692 of record CM032065.1, read on the forward strand.
ACCTAAGAACATTCAAAAGTTTAGTGAAATTTATTGTGTTTTTGCTTTCGTCTATTGACCGCAAAAAAGTGGTTCGAGCGACCCTCCACGCACTTCACTGCTCGGTTTCGGGTTACAAGAACTGCCAAGTGCACTTCAACTCCACGCGTGCTCTTCACCGTGCTTTTATTCATGGAAAGAGACTCTCGTGTTTTAATTTTAAGCTACATCCTTGACTGGGACTCGTGGCGTGGTCCTGTAATCCAGCTTCATGGAGGTCAGGTTTTGAGGATGATATAGGTCTAAAGCGGCTCAGATACTCTCAGTGATCATCTGATGATACCCGCATCAACTCCCACCATCGTTTAGACATATCAGACCATCACCTGCGTGGTTCGGAAGTCACGTTAAGCCGTTGGTCCTTGTATTTCCATTGGTAATTGGGCTATTAATAATTAATGACCCGTTCTAAGGAAGATTCGGCCTTAGTTTGTAACAAGACTACACCTCATAACTCATTACTACCACTCATCAGACTCATCCTTCACCACATATTTGCCTTAAAATACCCTCATGAGAGTGGTCGGCATCTCAAATAGTGATTTAGTGATGAAACTTTCTATTTTTGACTAACTTCTTATGAAATGATTTTAACAGTATGGCCAATATAATAATTTTATTGTGAATGAAAGCTTTTGAAATAAAACAACAAATCATCTTCAGGCTGTTACAAAATTACAAAATTTTTAACAGCCTGAAGATGATAACTATGCTTTGCTTTTCTAATAAATGAATTGGCCATACTGTTTTAAATCATTTCTATCAATACCAATATCTCCAGAAGAAGATCAACTTCTTATGAGTCAAAAATCTTCTTTTCTTCCCACCTACAAGCTGTTTTTTGGTTATATCTTTTTTTATTTTACTGGACCAAGAAGTGTCTTAACTAAACGTTCCAACTTTAGGAGATGTAGAGATGTTGTAATGGGTCATGCAGTCAACTTTGATATTTTCAAAAAATCATAGCTTGGTTAATTTTTGAGATAGTGAACTTTTATTGGTCTTAAACTTAACACAAAAAGGAGGATTTTTATTTATAGTTCATTATTTGAAAATAACATCATGCACATGATGTCCATTTGATGCAATGCAATTAAGTACTCTTCAGTAATTTAAGTTTTGCCTTTTGCTGTTTTATATTTTGGGGGACGCAGTTGATCAATATAATGATTGAAGACTGTTCCAACTATTTTAGGTGACGTGATTTTTCCTTGTATACTCTCTTACTGTTTTAGATACCCCATAAATAACCCACTATTGAACTGTATGTCAAACATTACAGACATAAACAGCAGTACTCAAAAGGTTTGAATGGTGCAAGACTAAATCCGAAAGTAGAAAAATTAACTGAATCAAATGGACGTCATATAAACAATGCCATTTTTATAACTTGAACATTAAAACATTCCACAGCTGTCTTGAGTTTAGGACCAATAAAGGTTAACTATCTCAACAACTAATTAACCTACGATTTTTTCCAAAAACATCAAAATTCACTGCATGACCCATTACAACATCTCTACATCTCCTAAGGTTGGAAAGTCTAGTTAGGATAATTTTTGGTCCAGTAGAATAAAAAAAGATATACTCGTAGCAAAAAGCCAGTTCGAAGTGAAGAAAAGAAGATTTTTTGTCTCATAAGATGTTACTGTATAACTCTGAATATCATTCAACCAAACTCAAACAAAGTCTATTATTTTAAAACACCCTGGATGCAAATGTTACGGTTTACACGAGGCAAAGGTTAAACCAACACTAGGGCGGGTGTTGTGTGGGTGAAGTTAGCCCTCCCGTGTAAACTCGGCCTCAGACAGCCCACAGAGTACCACATCCCACACACACACAGACGTAACAACAACAGCTGGTAATTGTGTTCTGATACACCCTGTACATCTAGGTCACCTCTGGACCAACTTTGTTAAAGCTGCGAACTGGGATCCGGTGTGTGAAATTAGGTTTTGGTTGTCTTATCTGAGGTTATTGTGGAAGACGTTTTAGCTGTGAGGAGGAATTTGTTTGCGATGAAAAAATACATACTTGTTAAGAAGCTTTACATGAAAAGTATTTCCTCTTGGTGAAGTTTAAGTGGATGTTTAAACTAATAAGCTGGAACAAACGCAACCAAATAAACAAATTTAACTCAAAAATAAGATTTTTGCTCTTCCGGTTCACACCACGTAAAACATTATAATTTGCTTAAAATATTTCGGTATCGCTGTGGAGTACCATCATCAGTCACTGATTACTTGAAACTGAGATACTTGCTGACTGCTTTCTTATTGGTCACAGGTCTGCTAAGCGACCATTGGAGCAGGGATGCCAACTGTCGATGTTCTCAGTGGATGTGACACTATCGAAAAAACTTCTTCAATACTTGTTGCCAGCTTCTTGAAAGTTTAATGATGTCTTCTTTGTTGAAGTTATTTTAAATTTTATTATTTCATTGGTTTCTCAGACAAGTCTTGAGCAATAATGTGAAATTATAGTAATGTTTTGAAGCGATGTGAACCGGAAGGACTGGATTTTAAATAAATAAATGTTTATTACGAAACCACACAAATTCGCGTTGCAAAGAAACTAAAACGGAAAACCCAAACTAACCAACTTTAACAAATTACAACAATTTGGACACTCGATACTCATACATCCTTAAGAGCATCATTTACACTGATACTGACAGATCTGCCTTTACTTCATATATATAATAATCGAATCAATTGTCACAGCAATAATCATACATTTGTGAACTAAGTAAATTATTGAGTGAACAGTAAGTGTTGCAAGGCCTTTTTAAAACTGTTCAAATTTGCTGAAGCTTTCTCGCTGTTTGGCAATTTATTGAATAATCTGACACCAACTTGCATTGTCAGCTTTTCATACACTGTGTCGAAGAACATAATATATACAGGGTGTTTTTTAAATGCAACCACACTTTCAAACTTTAATTAGTCATTTTATAAGAACGCTATAAGGTCAAATTGTACCATTGGTTTGTTACTAATATCTATCAGATGGTATGTATTTTTGCAGTAATATAGTGGTTTTGATTTGCTAATTTGATGTTATTGTAAAATAAATCACGGTTTTAGCAAAGATCAAAGTGCTTATTGTTGAAGAACACTTAAGAGAAAGATAATATTTTTTTGTCAAGATGCGTTTAAGACCAAGTATCCAGGTGTTAGTGGGCTGTATGCTTTTGCTGTTTCAAAATTTTGAAAGATTTTTTAGGAGTCCGCCCTCTGTTATGTTTTCCGTTCCCTAAATAACCTATTTTGTTAAAATCTTTTACAAATCTGTGAATTTTGATTTGTTTGGAATATTCACACCTGTAAACTTGACCCCGAATTCCTCTTGACAAAAGAAATTATCTTCTTCTTAAGAGTTCTTCAACAATAAGCAATGTTTGATCTTGGCTAAAACCATGATTGCATTTATTTTACAATAGCATCAAATTAGCAAATCAAAACCACTATATTACTGCAAAAAATCCATCTGATAGATATTGAAGTGAACAAACCAATGGTACAATTTACGACCTATAGATTCTATAAATACTTACTAAAGTTTGAAAGTTGGGTTGCGTTTAAAAAACACCCTGTATTTTCCATTATAGTTCGTTGTATAATTGTTAGATTTTAAGTATACGTGTATAAGACTGGGATGTACTTGTACGATGTAGAGAGCGTTTTACTGACAAAGGATGTCCAGAACTTGCTCCAATCACATCGCCGGCGTATCTATTATTTACTCTACCCATCAACAATCTCGCTACACACCTCACAGAACTTACCTCTGCTTTCTCCTTCGTTAGATTCTGGAATGTTCTTGACATTGTTACTTTAGATGAATTATTTACACTTGTAAATAGTACTGATTGTACCTTGGTGGTGTTGTTTGCACTTCGATTTAAAATATCTGCAGGGATTTTTGCCTTAATGTCTTGGCATCTGACGTCTACGTCTTTAAGTACAAATAACTTTGTACCTACTTGAGTTTCTGATTTTATTATTAACGTCATTGGCGATGGTGGGAGTTGATGCGGGTATTATCAGATGACTACTGAGACTATCTGAGCCGCTTTATACCTATATCATCCTCAAAACCTGTCCTCCATGAAGCTGGATTACAGGACCACGCCACGAGTCCTAACAAAGTACAAAGATAGCATTACATCACTGAACAGTTTAAACATATGTTCTTTAAATAACTTGTACTATGATTGTGGGCTAAAACTGTTTTAAATCACCATATGAACGTCCTGATGTGTGTTATGCTCTTCCTGCTTGGTGTTTTTCTTGGCGTTTTGTTGAAGAATTTGAGAAATTTTGCTTTTTGAAAAGTTGTCTATTGAAGTTTGGTACCTATAACATTTAAGACTTTCTGAAACTACGATGATTTGTAGAATAATACCAGGACAGATAATTATTGATCAAGCTAATTAAAGGCAGGCTCCGCTCTTAACTCGTTAGTATTATCAATTTTCGTTTGTTTTTGATCATGTTAGGAATTCTGAGGTTGAAGTATTATTGCGGACATTTCCCATAGTTTATTTAGTGAAGAAGAACACGACGTTTCGGGATCTTAAATCTGATCCCGTCTTCAGGTTAAATTACACCTGAAGACGGAATCAGATTCAATATCCCAAAACGTCGTGTTCTTCTTCCTCACTAAAAAAACTATAAAAATGCCCGCAATAATCAGTCAACCTCAATATTTTCAAAGTGAAGTTATTCACCCTTCCTTGCTTCACAACTTGAGGCAGAAGTACTTGGCCAAATGACGAGTCTGCAAACTCTTCAATCTACTCGTGCATGTTTTCAAGAGGCAAGCGTGCAGCTCAAGAGCTCTTGATAACTCTTACTCCTCTTGAGCACGGTGTAACCAGAGCCTACGTGGTTGTGGGCTGTGGGGAGGTTCAGGTTGGAAGGATTAAGTGGACGCACGGCATCAGTGCATCCAAACACTTTCCAATCCTTTCCTAAAAGGCATGAGCAGAGTCTTTAAAAGATTTGAAACATTCGTTTCGATAGGGCTCTTCACTATGAACACTTAACTAAAAAGGGTATCTTTAGATGTCTTATTAAGTCCTTAAAAGTGTTTTACTTTGGACCATTAAATTTAAGTTTAATTCGATATAGATGACAGTAAGTGTTTAGCATAAGCAAGTTAAATATATCAACCTTTTTCATTAATAATAATATTCGTATCATGATAAAACCTCAACCGTGTTAACAAAGGCTTAAAATTTATTATTACTTTAGTACATTAAGTATAGAACGTGGAAACTTATCAAGAACAAGGATAAAGTATGAAAGTAATAACATGATAAAAGTAATCTAATAAAAAAATTATCATTGCGTCATTAATGTGCCTCATGCTTTTACATATTCGTAATTCATCAATTGTTGCACGACTCTACTTTGATATAGTTCCTCAAGTTTGTAGTTGAGGTTTTCTCTTTTTTAAGTAGCCTATTTGTTTATCGATTTCAACAATCCGAACAAGTTTGAAAATGTTTAGAACTCGACTTGCTTTCAAAAAACCTTGCGCAGCTGGTAGCCCAAGTTAGAATGTTCTACGTATAGAAGTAACTCTTAATTTTCGTTGTTGATCACCTTAAAAGGAGAACTTGTAAAGTATGCCAGTCAGGAAAATCACGTCTATGTATTTTGAAAAACATTTTCCATACGACGTAAACACCAAAAATCAGAAATTTAACTATATTAAATAAATGTTTCGTTAACTCAGCTACATCACGTACAAGGCTGAAAACGCCATGTATTCCCAAATGACCCGAAGTACAACCCTCTTCGTAGTGGATTAGTTCCATCATCATTGATAAATGGTTCATTATGTCCGTGATCCACTAATGCACGCAGCTCCCGACAAAACCCTCATTATCGAATTAACGAGGATGTTGTGACGTATTACTGGCTTTGTTATTGCGTGTCAGTAATCAGAGCTAATCACACATATCCTGCCTGATGTCTCTTCTCGTATTCCGGTGATTAGAAAACCTCATGTGCCTAATCAACATGTTCGTTGGATACATCGTGCAAAATTCTTAGTAGGAAGTATTTTCTTTAGGAAATATAATTTTTAAAAGGGTTTCTTGACATTTTAATAGTTTTAAAGGTAATGTTATGGTAGGTAAAAGCGCATAGATGACATATGGCAGCGCTATCTGTGCTTGGGCTGCTGGCACTATGCGTTTCCTACCTCAGCCATGTGGCATCTATTCTCTATCTACCTACCATAACATTATCTTTTACACAACTTATTAAAGTGTCAAGAAACTCTTTTACAAATTATAGGTTTGGAAATATTAAAAACAATAGAAACCAAAGATAATGTTATAGTAGGTAGAAAGCGCGTAGATTATATGTGCCACATGGCAGCGCTATCTGTGCTTAGACTGCCGCAACTATGTTGGTTTTCCTGCCTCGTCAGCGATGCGGCATCCATTCGCTATCTACCTACCATAACATTATCTTTGGTTTCGATGGTTATTAATATTTCCAAACCTAAATTGTTACTTTAAAGTCATTTTTACTCAAAGTTCAATTGTCGAAATATTAAAACGGATTCAAGGTTGGTTTGTGTTTGATGCATGTACTTATAGATTAGTTGCAATACGTGTAAGCTAGATTCTCTAATGAAATGTAAATTTATTGGTTTCTGAGGATGGAACCAGTATTGTAGGAAGGATTCGAACAAACAAATTAAAACCTAGAAAACAAATACGGCATTGTTAAATTGTAAATTTTGAAAGCACACAATGTCATCATCAACATATTTACAGCGCAGTGTCATAAATATGCTTCACTAACTAACCCAACAAATGACGTTGCTTCAGTTGTGTATTCGTTAAATACAACAAACTGCGCTCATTTAGAACTGTTAAGCCCGTGAACCAAGGCTAGCTTGTTTGCACACATACATGGCAAACAAACAGACAAACAGTGCTGACTCTCAAACAGCAAACAGAGAGTTTGCTGGCTGTTTGTTTGACTGCTGTGAATAGACGATAATCCCTCTCTCATACCTGGTAGTTTCAGTGAGGAGTTTGAATAGTTTGTATGCATGTGGGGTTGAATGGATACTGGAGTGAATGGTTTGCTAAGTCATTAGATGAGCTTGAGCTTGTTTTAGTTAGAACTGGTTCCATACACTATAGTCTAGTTCTTCCAGTTCATACCGCGTCCAAACTTCATAACTGGGACTCGTGGCGTGGTCCTGTAATCCAGCTTCATGGAGGTCAGGTTTTGAGGATGATTTAGGTCTAAAGCGGCTCAGATAGTCTCAGTGATTATCTGATGATACCCGCATCAACTCTCACCATCGTTTAGACATATCAGACCATCACCTGCGTGGTCCGGAAGTCACGTTAAGCCGTTGGTCCTTGTATTTCCATTGGTCGTTGGGCTATTAATTAATGACCCACCTCATAACACATTACTACTACTCATTACACTCATCCTTCACCACATATTTGCCTTAAAATACCCTCATGAGAGTGGTCGGCATCTCATATAGTGATATTTCGGCCTAGCTGTGGAGTACCATGTTCAGTCACTGATTGGCTGAAACTGAGCTACTCCATTGGACGATTGGCCAATAGGATAGAAAACAGCGAGTATCTCAGTTTCAGTGACTGAAGAGGGTACTCCATAGCGAGGCCGAAATTTCTCAACCTAATTATGAAGTTTGGACGCGTTGTAAACCGGAAGAATAACAAGATTATACTGGTATTAAAACATTGGCTGGATCATGTTTGTGGAGTTGCCCTAGGGTTTAATTTATTTTCCCAAGCGTGAGTATGTTGACTTAGATAACAGCTTATCTCCGAGCTGTGTTTGTTCATTCCTCTGACGACGGATGAAAAAATACTGTGATTCAAGAGTTTTATCTTTACATTCATGTGTTATAAATATAAAATAAATAGGGTATTGAACGGTGTACGATATGGAGACAAATACTTTTTGGTTGAGTAGTTTTCAAGGGTTCAGCTCTATTGCAGTGAGTAGTTTCTAATTATACAGACCATTCCGTCTCTTTGATTTATTTTATTTACTCTTGGTGAAAGCGTTGAATTGCACGAAAATTTGACAAAAATGCAACTTGTAGGGTGGCTACAGGGGTAAAAAACCACCGATGTCGAAAAAAGCTATTTTAGATTTACTTCATTATAAGAAATTCGTCAGGATTTACGGTAGGGCCTTAGGCTAAACTGAAGGGTTCTCATTTTAAAATAACCTAATCGCAATATTTACGTGGCTTTTAGTGTGGACATGACAACATTCACAACACATGTTCAGCTTTTAGCAATGTTCAGCATTTAGTGATGTTCAGCATTTAGCGATGTTCAGCATTTAGCATGTTCAGCACGCATTTTATTAAATTGACATACAGCCTATTTCGTTTTTTAAGAAACTACACTCTTTTCTACACACAAAAAATTCTTCCTCTAAAGGTAACACGATTTAAAGCGGTTTTGTGATGTTTTCAAAAATGTATTTAATTGTTTTAACTGATCAGATATGAACGACTTATTAGATTGAGTAGGTCGGGTAGTGAACCAGTTGTACGTCAACCAAAGGTACACTTCCCTGGTTATCTTAGCCTGGGAGACCCATCCCTGTGGGACCACAAAGCCTCAAGATGACTCCCCCCAAGCTCAGACAAGTGAACGTCATCCCAATTACGCCCCTCTAGAAGACATCTTCTCCTAATCTCCAGAGAGGGACATTCTAGTAGGATGTGCCTAATAGTTTCTACTGCTGCTCACAGAGTCTACATATAGTGTTACCATTATGCAACCCCAACCTCTGTAGATGATGCCTGAAGTGCCCATGTCCAGTTAAATATGATATTAAAAATCTGATAGAGCGTTTTAATTTTAAGGCGCTACTGGAGAGCACCCTGGAGGAGCAGGTTAGCGGTTGAGTTTCCTGTAAGGCTAGTCCACTTTTGACAATTTGTCTCATAGTTATTATCTCCTCCAAGGACTTATAAACCAGTGCCGGACTTATGCCAACTGCCTGTTCTGGTCCACTAAAGATGGACAGTTCTTCCCTCCTTGCAAGGAGGTCTGTCTTCTCGTTATCCAAGAAACCCTGATGTCCTGGGATCCATTCTAGATAATCATTATTTAATCTAGAAAGGGCGCAGAGGGACTTGAACAAAGTTCGTGTGGTCTGCATTGACTAACAAGCCACTATATATTTGCAGGCTGCATTGTTTGTTGCTTAATTACTCCACGTGATGTTGGATATTAATTAATTACCGGTAATTAAAGTGACCTCGTTGATGAGGTTTCAGTTTCCGCTCTAATTACAACTTCTGTGGATTCAATATGATCCTATGGTCTCAATAGAGCAGCTGGCTGCTTGTCAAATTTCTTTGTTACAAATGACAAGCTATGCTTGCTAGCATCTTTAAAATTATGAAACTCCAAACCATGTCACGCTATTTTTTTATATTTTTAAATGTGGAGATACCAATCTACAGCAAACAAAACTTATCAGCTTTAGCAAAGATAATGTTATGGTACATAGATAACGAATAGATGCCACATGCTTGAGGCAGGAAACTTAACATAGTTGAGGCAGCCCACGCACAGAACGAGCTGCGAAGGAATTCTTTTAAGAGACTTGAGTAGAAATTGAACAATTCAATTGTTCTCGAAAAACGCACGATCTGGTCATATTTAAATCATTGACAGCGGAAAAACACGAGGAAGTGGTACCGAGGGGAGAGAGTGACGGCAGTGCTCGCAGCGCATTCTATGCGTGGGCTGCCTAACTATTTTGAGTTTTCCGGTCTCAGTCATGTGACATTAATGCGCTATCTACCCACCATTGCATGACCTTTGGTTTTTATAAGCATTTTTATACAACATCATGTGTAAAATCTAAAAGAAAAAACAAATGTAATTTTGTAATATTTTTAATTCTAAAAGACGTCAAGTTTTTTCTGTTCAACTGTACTAACCTAACAGATATACAACTGGAAAGGAGTTATCTAAATGTCATTTGCTTAAATTTGCACCTAACACAACATACTTTAAGGCGAGCTTTTTCAACTATAATGAGCACTTGTGTTTATTATTTTATTCACGATTGAAAAATGATTTTGCTACAATATGTTGAAATTGAAACCCAAGTGGTTAACCTATCTATTTTTTTAATACCCTCACGACCATTACAAAATATTACACACGTGTAAATAGTTATTTTTAGAAATAACTTAATCCTTAGTTTCCGGGAAGTCTTTTTCACACAGACTTCCGTTAAATAAATGCACAGTAATTGGTAAGTGTAGTTAAAGTTGCTCGGGACTGTTTAAGAGGTGTGTTTGGACTCCAGGTACACAGTTGGACACATTTATGGCCCCAGTCTTACAAACACTGCAGACTTAAATACACAGTTGGCTAACCTGGTATGTTTCAAGTGTTTAACATACCTTATCTCCGTGCAGGTTTTACGTACTTGAAAACACTCGACTGTAACAATTCACTAGAACCGGTTTCTGCGAAAGTTAAGAATATTTATTGCTTTTGATACTCGTAGGAATAAAGTCACTAAATCACTATTTGAGATGCCGACCACTCTCATGAGGGTATTTTAAGGTACATATGTGGTGAAGGATGAGTGTGATGAGTGGTAGTAATGAGTTTTGAGGTGTAGTCTTGTTACTAACTAAGGCCAACTCTTGCTTAGAATGGGTCATTAATTAATAGCCCAATGACCAATGGTAATACAAGGACCAACGGCTTAACGTGACTTCCGAACCACACAGGTTCAGACTACCATTTACAGTCACTGATTGGCTGAAACTGAGCCACTTCCTGTCTGCTATCCTATTAGTGGCAGAGATGCTAACCGTCGAGGTTCCCATTGGCTGTGACACTATCAATGTTAAAGTAAATTTAACATTAGTTCATAATACATTAGTAATAATATTTGGCATTATATTGTTTTTGGAGGTAGCGATTCAAGAACCCCTTCTTTATTTTTAATACCTAAAACTAATTTGTCTTTGGTTTTATAATACTTTGAACTGTGAAATACTCTACAGTTAGGTATTGCATACTAATTCAGTATACATTACTTTGTTCTTACGGAATTTATAAAAATTATCAACTTATGTTTAGTATAACCATATTATTCAACTATAGTTCAACTAATTTATCAACTCACTCTTGTCAAAACAACCAAACCACTACACAATAGCATTCTACAAACACCATGGTGTTATTGGGCCTCATTCAACCACAGTGACCTTTAACAGCTTACTCCAACCGTATGACGGTTAAAATTTTCTATAGTATACACTTGTGATGTCCACAAAGCCAGAGAGACACAGCTGACGAATGACATCGCAACAGCTGTTTTCTGCATCAACGATCAGCTGTTTCTGTCCTACACTGATAACGTACAACCATACACACGTTTCAAACATCAGTTAGGGAACTTGTAATATTGCTTTTTAGTCGACAATGGAAGATTTTGATTGGTTTGAGCAGACCCATCATTTTCCGACTCGCTGAGGCGTAAAGCCTGAAGCAGGGGGATGAAGGGATGAAGGGGGAAGGGATAGACAAGTGGGATTTAATGCTTACACACACTCTGGGATTACACCCCAAATCACCCGCAACATGGTTATAGACTCTGTGAGCCTGACAGACAAGTTGTTTCAAACAACATGCGAACAACCGGCCACAGTTCCATGGGCAGAATGTGTTTATCTGTGTGTCAATCTAAATTGTAAACAGAAAGTTTTATGATTTATAATCCAAAAGTTGCCTTATGCCATAGTTGAGTCAAACTGGGAATTAGTAGTTTTAAAATACAAAAATTCTTATAATAAATTAAATAGTATCTGAGTACGGGAACACTAAATAACTTAAATATAATGATACCGTTAAAGGTCTTAGCAAAAAAAAACACATTTTTTGTGAGTGGATCTATTAATATTTAAAAGCATTGAAATGTAAACTGCAGCTTTTTTACAAAAGTTGTATCTCGTGTTGTATACCTTATTACCTAAATAATTACCTAAATACCTAATTACGGGAACGGTTTTCTAAAAAAAGGATTATGGAAACGTATAAGATTGTTAAATGCAATGCGTTACGGTGTATGCTGAAAAACAAACATGAAAAACGAAAAGATCAAAAGTAAGGTAGTAATTATTAATTGAATAGTGCATGGTTATCCGCTTGGTTAGGGACGACGCCAGGAGTTCAGGACTCAAAAATGATCGGAACAACACCTACAAGTAAAGGAAACTTATATTTGCTTTATTTTAAAATATGAAATGGTGGGTAAAAGTGGATTTCAAGGGCACACGAAGACCCCCGGGACCCTCTCTGTCGAGGAACCTCCCCTAAAGTGTAACTCTGGCTATTTTCTGCTCCTGGTTAAAAGAAACTTTACACCCATCATATGGCAATTGCATCCTGACAGCTTAATAGGAGTACAAGTTTGTGAACGACAAAACTAGTGTTCTTAATGTTTAAACGTGTTCAGACCGAGTACAGTTAAAACTAAGATAACATTTATCTTGTTTAACGAGGCAAAGTTAGGACTACGAAGTATTCTCTGCCACTCAACCTCAACCTTTACCTAGCGTCACAAACTGTAAAAGGTGACTGCGGGGATCGAACCCGTGCCATCGGAGTGATAAGCTTGGAGTTGCGCGCGATACCAAAGCGCCACAGATTCACTATAAAACCTATTTCATTTAGAATCCAAATGTGTTTGAACTAAGAAGTTATATGCTTGAACTTGAAATTGAACCGAGTGCAAGATGCTTCACTCTTTGCAAGTGCGCTGACTCAGAATATATCCAAGTGGGTTCGCCTTTGATCAAGTTCTTCAAAGGAATATCAAGTATATGAAGTTATGCTCGAACAATCAAACAGGAATTTCCGCTCTTCGTCCCGACCCAATTCGACCTTTTCAAGCGCACGGCCTCCATTTGAGAAAATTCTGAGTTTTTATACACATTTGTAGTAAATAATATCACTATTTGAGATGCCGACCACTCTCATGAGGGTATTTTAAAACAATAATGTGGTGAAGGATGGGTGTAGTAATGAGTTATGAGGTGTAGTCTTGTTACAAACTAAGGCCGACTCTTCCTTAGAATGGATCATTAATTATTAGCCCAATGAACAATGTAAATACAATAACCAACGGCTTAACGTGACTTCCGAACCACGCAGGTGATGGTCTGATACGTCTAAATGATGGTGGGATTTGATGCGGGTATCATCAGATGATCTTGTAAAAAGGATTTTGTAGTTCTAACTTCGCCTAGTTAAACAAGACAAACTTAACCTTTTTTTAACTGAATTTGTAACGTACCCGTATACTGTTACCGTATCCGAATACACAATAAGCAGAAAAAGTAAAATATATAATTATTTAGGATTTTCAGAGTTCTTTCCCTTTTAATGGGGTTTCAAATGAAGCAGACGAGATTGATCAGAAGATCCAACAGCCTACAGCAATGCGCCACGATTAAATTTTACACTTCTTTGTCAATCCGAGTTTTGCTTTCAGAATTTATTAATTAATATAGATTTACAGCTTGAACCTACCACATTTTTTGAATACAGATTTTAAATTTTGGAATTATAAGAAGAAATATTAAAACAGTAGGCACGTTTACACTTTAAATGATTTTTTAAATCTGTACAAAGTACTATAGTAAGTTGTAGGCTAGTTGGGAAACTAACTTAGCACCTATGCATTAGCGGACCCATGGCGGATTGGTATCGCGCGCGACTCCGGAGCTCATCACTCCAGTGGCGTGGGTTCGATCCCCGCAGTCACCACTTTGTAATTTGTAATGTGACTAATATGGTGAGGCCAGGTAAAAGTCGAGGTTTAGTGGTAGAGAGGACTTTTGTGGGAAATCAACTAAGGACTATTAAAAGAGTGCTGATCCCACTGAAAACTATTAATTGAATGATTGTATAGGCTGTAACTGGTTTATATCAAGATTTAAAGTGAAAGGATTAAATAAAAGCCTTGAAACGATTTAACAAGTGGCTAATACTTTTATTGCACAATTCTCTACATAAAAACTTTCACTATTTTCTTTTACAATAACAAAACAAAAGTCAGATGTTGAACTTGTTCACAGATGTAAATAAATATATTCTTGTGAGAGTTATATTATATAAAATGTCTGTTGACTTCCAACATCCTCCCACCAAGTTCATGGAACATAAACTTCAAAGTGAAATGAACTTCATAATAACATTAAAATTTTAAGAAAAATCATTAATCTTGGTATTTGCTTGGAATACGTATTTCTCTTCCTCGCCTGGTCAATTTTGGTAAATCTTCCTTGATCGCATCCAATTTCAGGTCTTCTACGCTGTCGACTTGTCGCAGATGTTCTTTTACTATCTTGTCCTCTTCAGTATTAGACTTCAATTCAAGTGGAAATATTCTTTGAACTGGTCTCATGAGTTCTCCATTCCGAGTTCCATAGGTGTCAAAAATGCGATGTGCTATGCTCAAAATGGTTCTCTTTGTAATTTTCTCAGAAACTATATCCTTCAGATTCGAAAGGTTTACTTTAAGCGTGTCTGATACTCGATTCCATAGGAGTGCTAGAACATTTGACTGTAGAGGAGAAGACAACTGAGGTGAGTTCTGGTCTTGTATAGTCAGCTCCCACCCTCGAAGATCAAATTTTCTCTCCTTCATTATTTCGGTTGCTACTTCAATAAATTCTTGTGCCTTTTCAGTATCTTCTAAGCTGCAAACACAATTGTCCACATAGAAACTTGAAGCTAGTGTTTCAACGAGATTAGTAGGCCAGTTTGACTTGCACTTCAACAACGTTTTTTCCATAAGTAGTTTGATAGAAGCTTCCAACAAAAAAGGACTCGAAGAGACACCGAAAACTACTCGACAGTGCCTGAAAACCTTCAGTTTGCCTTCTTTTGATGTCCACAGGAATCGTAAGAAGTCTCGATCACCTTTGCTCAAAGCTATTTGTAAAAATGCTTTCCGTATGTCTGCTATTACGCCTACAGCCTTCATCCTAAAGCGAGCCATAACTGACGGAATCTTCTCGAGCAGATTAGGACCTTTCTCCAAACATTGATTTAATGAAGGACTTTTGTGATCATGAGCGCTGGCATCAAACACTGGACGAACAGGAGTAGTACTTCCAGGTTTCAAGACGGAGTGATGAGGAACGTAATGAGCCGGTTGGTTCATTTCTGCAACAGGAACCTCTTCTATTATCTTGTCTTCTAACCATCCGTCAAATACTCCTTGGTATGTGTCGTAAAGTTCTTCTTTCTTCAATTTCTTCACAGTTGATGTAAGTCTCTTCTTAGCTAACTCGTAGTTATCTGGAAGCGGAGGATGAGCATCGATCCACGGGAGACAAACTTCGAACCGTCCTTCTTCCGTAGTCTTGACTGTCTCTAGAAAGTGGTTTTGAGTCTGAGCTTCTAATTCTTCTTTAGAGTTCTTCTCGAAAGGATCCAATATACCCAAGGAGTCCAGCGTCCAGAGATCACTAACTTTAGCTGTCGTCAACATTGTGGTAACTAGAAGTGATGTAGACCTATCTTTGTTGGTTTGTTGTTGGTTAGAATTTTTCCCATCAATGTCCATCCTAACTTTGTTTCTACTGCAACTAATTTACAATCGAGAGCCTTATGTCCACCTGTCCATAAGTTACCAGCTACATCAGCTCCAATCAATATGTCTATGGGTCCGTAAGAGTCGATATCACTAAAAGTGATGTTCTGCCTAGCTAATTCGTCGATCCATGGTCCTCGAAGAACAGGTGATATGTTGCCACAAATCTTCTTCTGGTCAAGTACTTCAAAGTGACAGCTGTACTTGTTGTCTAACGAAGCCAGACGAAGGACATACAAGTTGTGGTTGATTACACCCGTACTGTTACCACCGAATAGAGAATGTTGAATTTGTTCTTGGTCAGTCGGTTCGTAGCCTACCTTAGCTGCTAAGTTGGTGGAAACGTAAGATCTTTGGGACGCGGAGTCAATGAGAGCTCTAGCGCAGTACACGCCAGTAGGTCCAGTAACTATTACCCGCAAAGTTTGCATCAAAACGTTACATGAGTTTAGATTAGCAAGGGCTTCATCTCGTTTAGGTTGAACCCTGACATTTTCAGATTCCGATAACTCTTTAGGCCTACTTAGATTGGTTTCATTAGGCCTATTCTGAACTTGACTAATCTCATCACACATAATAACAAAATGAGACCTTTTACAAACAATACACTTAGGTCTAGTCTTACATTTGTTAGCATTGTGTCCAGGTTTTAGACAACAGAAACACACTCTTTTATTAGTAACAACAGTTTTCTCTCAGACAACGGCATAGATTGTGCTTTGATACAATCTTGGCTTTGTGCGAAAAAGTACAAAATATGCACCCTTGACTTGTCGGTTTTCACTTACTGAGGTAAATAAACCTGCGGCTGTTGAAACATCATTCTGCTTAGTATAAGATATTGACGGTTTGTTAGGCCTTCTTTTATCTTTACCAACCGTTTGTGAAAGTCCAAACCCCGACATGGCTAGCTTAACTTTCTGTTCTCCTTCTATTTCCCCTTTTAGAAAAGCAAGTAGATTTTCGAGCAAGTCTTTCGATGTATTTTTCTCATCCTTGGTCCTGAGCAATTTTGAGCTAGATCTTTCCCACAGTTTTAAAAGATCTTCTGGTAAACATGATGAAACTAATGGTAAAAGAATAGGTGCGCATGTGTCTGAAGATACGCCTAACGTTTCAAGATTACGTAAGTGACATCGTAATTTATCATGCAACTCCGACACTGATAGCTTTTTGGTCGATGAAGCATGGTATACTACAATCTTTAACAGTTCTCGTATGTAGTATTCGGTAAGTAAGTCGTCACGGCCAAAGCGGCTTTTCAGAGCTTTTACTACGTCCGTATACATTTCCCCAGTGGTAGGATAGCTTTCCACCACTTCTCTAGCTACCGAATTAGGAACTGTAGCCATAACCAAGTACTGAATTTTATCATTAGGACTTATCGAACTGTCACTATCAATCTTAGAAAATTGGGACCAGAAAGGTAGCCAATCTTTTAGTTCGCCCCCAAACTCTTTAAACTTAAGCTGAGGAAGCTTGAAGGAACAACTGTTTGACATTGCTAAGCCTAGGCCTACCTGACTTGATTTTACAGACTCCTGATAGCTTACAGACTGTCTTTCTTCATCTACTAACAGCCTTTCGACAGTTTTCTTAGTTATTTGGTAGGCTAAAGCATATTCCTTTTGGCTATTCATTTCTTCGTCTATTTCATCATCGTTCATATCTTCATTAGCTAGGAGGGATTCATAGATTGAAGTGTCTTGATTTACTAAGGTTTGATGGTGAGAATCCAAGACTTCCAACGATGCTGTTATTTTTATCAAGTCCAAAGCTTCTGTCCTTGCTTGAATTAGAGCTTCAATTTCATTCTTTGTTCTAGTGAAAATTCTCCGGATTACTCCTCTTGACTTTTTCAACGCGGATAGATCCATAACTTATCTTGAATACCTAAAACTCCAATCAAAACTACAGCCTAGATTTTACAAGTTCATCGTCTTGTCACCGGTCGCCAGTAATGTGGGAAATCAACTAAGGACTATTAAAAGAGTGCTGATCCCACTGAAAACTATTAATTGAATGATTGTATAGGCTGTAACTGGTTTATATCAAGATTTAAAGTGAAAGGATTAAATAAAAGCCTTGAAACGATTTAACAAATGGCTAATACTTTTATTGCACAATTCTCTACATAAAACTTTCATTATTTTCTTTTACAATAACAAAACAAAAGTCAGATGTTGAACTTGTTCACAGATGTAAATAAATATATTCTTGTGAGAGTTATATTATATAAAATGTCTGTTGACTTCCAACAACTTTGTTTTGCCTTTTTTTATGAACGTATACTGACACATACGTTTAATTTAAAATATACAATAGTAAAAACTGCTATAGTCAAATTGTTAATAAGGCGCAGTTCTACTAAAAAATATGATGAATAAACCTTATGTAGTTCTGTTACATTTATTTTCATAAAAATATCAGTTTTCCTGTGAACTGTTTATTCAAGAGGTTTTCGTCAAATAAAAAGCGATTGGTCTATTCCATTGGTCGTTGGGCTATCAATTAATGACCCAATCCGGGGAACAGTCGGCCTTAGTTTGAAACAAGACAACATCTCATCATCCATCAAAACACTCAGCAAACTCCCCATCACCACATATTCACCTTAAAATACTCTCTAAGAGTGGTCGGGTCTCTTTTAGCAAAGCATACCAATAAACTTATCCATAGGCAAGGTACAAAAAACCAATAAATTTGACGCATTTAACTATAGAGCTTACAATCGAGCTGGATTTTCTGTAAAAAGTTATAGATCTACAAGCCCCGAGCAAGAAGGGCTGGTCTGGGCTTGAACATCTTGGGCTTTGAGTTAATCTGATTTCGAGACTGCGGTGCGGTTGGCTTGATCAAATAATTGTTTAAGGGCTTAGGACCCCGTCTTTAACTCTGTTAGCAGCTGAGACTTCGATTTTCCTCCCGGAATGAAAATATATTTAGTGTACGAGTTCAACTATTTTTATAGTATAGTTTGTTTAGTTAATTACAGATTAAGCGTTAGGTTATCGAACAATGTTACTCAATATTTTGTTTGAAGTTTGTTGTCGACGTTTGGGGGAGGTTTTGAATTTAAAATAATATCGCGGACGTTTTCCATCATTAATGAAGAAAAAGAGCACGACGTTACAATTGAGTTAGCCTAAAGTGATCAGGTGTCATATTGTGATAATTCTTATAATGGATTTACTCAGGCTCATCTAAACACTACATGTTCTTAAGACATCATTTATTAGAGAGAGAGATAAGACCGTTACATTGCAATATAAATTCACCAACAGAGGAAACAGTTTGGCCAACGTAAACACTGGATTCGAATGAACATAGATTAAAACAATTACTATAATAATATGACATCTCCTTTGTTACAAAAATAAAACAAGAATCTTAAATGAACATTTCATAAAAATTAAGTAATTTCGAGATGTAATTAACAGTCGTAAATGTGATAAAACAATAAACACTTTGAGTGAGTTAGTTTAACACTTCAAATGGCAAAATGGTGAATATTAACTACAATTAACAATATTTGTTTTATTTCATAATGTGATTGAATCAATAAGTTTTATATATTTTATTTTATACATTTATTAAATTCTAAAAAAGGCAAATAAGAATTACTGAAATTGTTAGGCTATAAAATCCTTAACAATAACAAAGCATATTAAATAAAATAAATACCTTAACCTACAGAGCTTATGTAGGATACATTTTTCTAAAACCCTTAACAATAACAAATCATATTAAATAAAATAAATACCTTAACCTACAGAGCTTATGTAGGATACATTTTTCTTTTTTACATACCTGTCAAGTTACAAATCTAGTTTGTTGGGTATTTTGATAACTCGACCAGAACGGGTTTGGTAAGGATCCAGGATAGTAGGAGGTGGAGACCTTACTTGTACTTGTCGTGGACTTGGATTTGGCACAGGAGACTTTGTCGGTGAGGGTCGAGGAGTGGTAGGTTTGGACCTGGGAGAACAAATATATTTGTTATTAGAAAACTCAAAGTTGTCATACACATCACCAGACAAATTAGAACTAGAGGTTCCCTGTGGAAGAGGCTTAATGTGGTGCCTATTTCTAACAAGAGCGTGATTAGTCATACTCGACTCAACAATGTAAGACCTAGGTCTTTGATCTTTAGCTACAATTCTTGACTTTATCCATTTACCATCATGCTTGATCAAAACTGGTTGATTGACACACAGGTCAGACAAATCCCTTGCTTGTTTGTCAAAATAGAATTTTTGTTTTGACTGTCTCTTAAGCAACTTACTCCTTACACCAAAACTTAACTTAGGTTTTAAACTTACACATGGTATAATACCTCTCAGTTTACGACTGAACAATATTTCAGCCGGTGACGGAAGGTCACTTGACAATGGTGTGTTACGGTACTCTAGCAAAGCTAGGTAGGGATCGGTTTTGTCGTGCTTACATTTTTCAATAAGTCTTTGATAGATTGAATAGCCCGCTCTATCATACCATTGGACTGGGGAAAGTTAGGAGAAGAAGTGTGGTGCTCAAAACCCAAGTTTTACCAAAGTGGTCAAAAGTCCACTTTTGAACTGTGTAGCATTATCTGAAAATACTACTTTAGGCACTCCATGCCTACTAAACACATCTTTCAACTGACTAATTACATGGTCACTTGTGGTAGATCTTAACTTTACAAGCTCTGGGTACTTAGAAAAGTAGTCTACAACTAACAGGAAAAATGCATTTCCTATCTGAAAAATATCTGTACCAATCTTTTCCCACGGTAGTGAGGGTACTTCATGGGGCATAAGAGTTTCACTTTGATAGTTCCTAGAATAAGTTACACAAGTTTCACATTTGGACACAATGTCAGCTATTTGACTATTTATGTTTGGCCAGTACACTACATCCTTAGCTTTAAGCTGAGTTTTTGTTACACCTGAATGAGAGTAATGAAGACGAGTCAACATTTCATTTCTCATTTGTTTAGGTATAACCAGAGCAGTACCTTTGAGAAGCATACCTTTATTGAGCGTTAGCTCACCTCTTACATTCCAATATGGTCTTATTTCTACGGGCAAGTCATTTTTGTGGTTAGGCCACCCTTTCAAAACAAAACATTTCAAGACTGTTAACTCACTATCGCTAGCTGTCACTTGAACTAACTTAGTAAGTTGTGCATCAGAAATATTGATGCTACTCATGACCAAATTTACATGAGCTTCAAGTTCATCTGTATCGATGACCACATTACCAGTGTCATTTTTATCACACGCTCTAGAGAGCGTGTCCGCTATGTACAGTTCTTTGCCTTTCTTATACACAAGATCAAAGTCATACTTTTGGAGCTTTATCAACATTCTTTGAAGACGCGGGGGACACGACTCAATGTTCTTTTTTATGATCGAAATCAAGGGGAGATGGTCGCTTTCAACGGTAAAATGAGAACCGAACACAAACTGGTGAAATTTTTGGCAACCATACAACACAGCAAGAAGTTCTTTTTCAATTTGCGCATAAGCTTGTTGCGTGGGACTCAAGGCTTTAGATGAATAGGCAACAGGTAACTTGCTTTGCAACAGTACCGCACCCAGCCCATCTTTAGCCGCATCTACCGATAAAACTACTGGTAGTTTTTCATCAAAGAACTGTAACACAGGCTTTTGGCTCAAAATCTCCTTGATTTTGTCAAATGAAGCTGTATGTTCATAAGACCAAACAAACTCAACATCTTTCTTAAGCAAACTTCTGAGGGTGCTGTCAAATTTGATATGTTTGGGACAAACTTACTTACATAAGTTACAACTCCTAAAAACCTCTCTAGAGATTTTCTATCTTTAGGGATTTCCATGTCTACTATGGCTTTAACCCTTTCACAATCAACTGAGATACCATTTTGATTGATGCAATGACCCAAAAATTTAATTTCACTAACACCTATTTTACATTTGCTTTTGTTCAACTTTACATTCTCAGATCTCAACTTGTCTAAGACTAACCTTAATCTTTTGTCATGCTCATGTTTATCTTTAGCAAAGATAACAATGTCGTCAACGTAAACCGCTACACCTTCCATTTTCTCCAACATTTGACTTATTTTCAAACTGAAAATTTCACTAGCGGAACATAGTCCATAAGGCAATCTCAAAAACTTGTACCTCCCGAAAGGAGTGTTGAAAGTACACAAATCACTACTTTTGTCTGTCAATTTGACATGCCAAAAGGCACACTTAGTATCTAGAGTACTAAACACCTTAGAACCAGCTAACTTACTAGTAATGTCATCAAAAGTAGGCAACTGAAAGTGGGGGCGCATTATTGCTACATTTAATTCCTTAGGGTCCATACATAGCCTAATGTCATTGTCATTCTTATGTACTAGTACCAAAGAGTTTACCCACTCAGTAGGATGTTCAACCTTAGCAATAATTTGCGTAGCTTCCAACTCATCGAGTTTACTTTTAAAAGAGGCTTGATTTTGAATGGAATTTTTCTTGGTGCATGAATTTTAGGAAAATAATTTTCCTTCAGCTTAATTTCATGCTCACCCTTTAGACAACCAATACCCTGAGTTACATCGGGATACTCATCTAGAATGTTTTTGAACCACCTTTTCTAGACTAGGCTTAACTTCTAAACAAGTTGCGACTTTTCTTATGAGATCAAGTTTTGGCATGCATCTAAACCTAGAATGCAACAAGAATCAGAATTCACAACATGAAAGTTAAGAATGTACCCTTTACCCTTATAGGTACAGCTTAAGTTACAACTTCCTAGTACATTGATCTTTTCATTTGTGTATGTAGTTAACTTACTCTTTGTACACATTAGATTGTGTGGATCATGACCAATTTCCTTTAGAGTTTGAACATTTAAACAATTTACCTGTGCACCTGTATCTAACTTAAAAGAAATTAACTTAGAATTGATTTCAATATCAACACACCAATCATTTGACTTACTTTGGGTAACACTGTTCACACCACCAACAAAGAATTCACCTTCTTCAACAACATTGACTTTTTTACCTTTATTTTTACACTGTGAGGCGAAATGGTTGGGCTTCTTACAAATGTTACAACGTTTCCCAAAGGCTGGACACTTGAACCGGGCGTGACTGTAACCGCACCTGCTACAAAGTTTTTGAGGCTCCGACGACCTATGTTTGGACCAATTCTTTGCTTTGAAATTAGACGATGATCCTCCGGGATCATTACTACACAATGGCTTGTTGTATTTACCGGAACTGTTCTTATTGACTTTAAGCACTGCTTCTTCGGAACTTTGAGGACAAATATCGGCCAACTGGGATTTAGTCCGTTCTGCCGCACGACACACTTCCAAGGCTTTATTAAGATCAAGATCTTTTATTCTGAGTAGCCTATCTTTAATTGACCTGTCTCTGATCCCCAAAATAATACGATCACGTATTAGGTTATCCGTCAATGTGCCAAAGTTACACGAGCTGCTCAAATCCCTCAATTCAGTAACGTACTGATCGATTGTTTCATCTAGTCCTTGTTCTCTAAGAAAAAAAGAGTGTCTTTCATAAGTCTCATTTACTTCAGGCAAGAAATAGCTATCAAACTTTTAAGGATTACTTTGAAATCATCCTTCTTTTCCTCGTGGTCATAAGAAAAATTGTTGAAGATTTTAAAGCCCTATCTCCTATTGCATTCAGAAGTAAAGCTATACGGAATTCACTTTCTTCCGAAGCACATCTACTCGCAATTAAGTAAATTTCAAATCTTTGTTTGAAAAATTTCCAATTTTCTCCCATATTACCTGTCCATGATAATTCTGAAGGAGGCTTCACACTACTGGCACTATACTGAATAGGTCTAGGTTGTCCAACTGCAACCTTACTTTCTTCTTTTTCTGGAGCCATGGCTAACTACTTTCACTTATTAAAATGAACTACAATTATCACTGAACTGATTTAAAATATTAAAACTGCGCCATGTCATATTGTGATAATTCTTATAATGGATTTACTCAGGCTCATCTAAACACTACATGTTCTTAAGACATCATTTATTAGAGAGAGAGATAAGACCGTTACATTGCAATATAAATTCACCAACAGAGGAAACAGTTTGGCCAACGTAAACACTGGATTCGAATGAACATAGATTAAAACAATTACTATAATAATATGACTTAATTCCAGACAACGTCAAAAAGGTATAGAAGTAAATTAATAAAGTACAATTTTTGACTTCGTAACTTTGTTTGAACTAATTAGGAGCTGAAAATATCAAAAATTCCCGAGCCTAATTGAGCCGGTGGTGAAGAGGGTGTCTAAAGGTATCCTTTTTTAGCTTTTTGCTTATATCTCGAAAACTATGCGTTTTGACGACGTAAACATAATAGACGAAATGAAAGCTGATTAAATTTTCTACAAGTTGTATGTTGAAGGTTTTCGAATGTCTTTGTATAGTTTTTGAGATATCAGCTCTCAAAAGTCTATAATTGTGAAAAGAAACCCTTCTTGCCTCACATGTAAATATTTTGCTCTTGTTGATCAACGATTATTTGCTTAACGATACATCTAAAGAATAAATTCCGGTCATAATAGGATCGTAGGAAACTAAAAAAAGGAAACATAATAAGGTTGAATGACTGGGACTCGTGGCGTAGTCCTGTAATCCAGCCTCATGGAAATCAGGTTTGAAAAGAAAAGTAAAGTTTGTCTTATTTAACGAGGCGAAGTTAGGACTACAAAGTCCTCTCTACCACTCAACCTCGACCTTTACCTAGCGTAACCGTATAAGTCACATTACAAATATAAGTGGTGACTGCGGGGTTCGAACCCGCGCCACCAGAGTGATAAGCTCCGAAGTCGCGTGCGATACCAATCCGCCACGGATCAGCTAACATCACACATCCTGAAGGTTTTGAGGATGGTATATGTCTAAAGTGGCTCAGATAGTCTCAGTGATCATCTGATCTTACCCGCATCAACTCCCATCATCGTTTAGACATATCAGAACCTGCGTGGTTCGGAAGTCACGTTAAGCCGTTAGTCTCCTTGTTTTTCTTTTAGTCATTGGTCTATTAATTAATGAACTATTCTAAGGAAGAGTCGGCCTTAGTTTTTAACAAGAATACACTTCATAACTCATTACTACCACTCATCACACTCATCCATCACCACAAATTTTCCTTAAAATACCCTCATGAGAGTGGTCGGCATCTCAAATAGTGATTTATTTCCTGTTTTAAGTCTGGAATGAGTTGTCCTGTGATTGAAATGATGTTAAAGATGACAAGTTAACGATTGCATAACATTGACGGTGTAAACAGGATCTAGAGCGCGTATAACTTGGTTAGGTAAAGCAGCTTACTTTTACTCAGGCAACAGATTAACGCAGACTTCCACACAGGCAACATGTGAGTATCTATATATGCGCCGTCATATCAACAGTTCGGAAATTACCATCGTTGAATACTTTTGCCAATACCTAATTCATCAAAGTAAGCAGTATAGTATGATTCAGCCTCATTAGAATTCCCATAGAATCATATAGAAAGCCTATAGAATCCTAGAGTTTACTACATAATTGAACTTTTGGGGTGGTGAAAACTTTTATACTTCAAAATGAGCGGTTCGCGTCATTAAAGAACGGAAAATAGAGATTTTTGTTGAAATATTTTTGACTTTATCTAGCCTATTCTGGTTTGAAACGTGTGTTTGGCGAAATTTATAAATACTCGTATACATGATCGTTACACTAGAAGTATAGATTAATTGAAAAATTTGCTTCACCAATCTCGTGCTTTCAAACATTTGCTGACGCAATTTGGGGTAAAAATTATCAAAATCCCCAAAAAGATAAAACCATATATTATTCAAAATTTTAAACGATAGCTTAAAAACCTTCTTATGGTGAAAAGTTTTATTCGATTGAGAAATTGTTATAAAGCTGTGGAGGATAATTAAGTTGCAACAGTTTAAAGGACTGATAGATTTAAATCTAGCAATACTACAGACAAACTAAATTTATGTATCAGATAATGCGCCTATATTCTAAATATAAATGAATATATGCATGAACTAAGTTAATGAATATAATTTCTTAAGGATCACATGTCGAATTTCAGTTGACTTTTTAAACATTTTATTATATCATACATTGTCACTATTTATTCAGCAAAAATTATTATTAATATCATGATGATTATTTTAATTTACAATGTCAGGTCTTACCTCTATAACTAATAATATTAAAGTATTAATAAGTAATTCCGTTAACTATCTTCTACATTTAACCCATTATTATATCATCGCGTATCCATAAAGTTTAAAGTCATTTTTATCATTTCGGCACTGCAATGCAAAAACAATGTAAAATTTGTGTTTTAAAGCATGTTAAAAAATAAGTAGTATTTTGGATGAATACATTTGAATAAGCCACAGTAATTTAAATTGTATTTAACCAAAAATTGATTAGATATGCATTTAAAATCCTAAAAACGCTAAATCAAACTTTTCCTCAGACTGGTTCAGATCGCGTCTGAAAGGAAAGTTTTTATCCGCTGAATCTGTTTTAAGAATCTCCAAGTTTGCTCCCATTACGTATTTCGGTCTTTCCATTTGGGAATTCATTTAAAGTTTTCAATGGAAGATAACTTGAAGGGAAGTTCGAAATTCTTTTACACGTCGTATAAAGATTCTTTACTTTAAAAATGTTACATGCGAACGTCGGTGTTTAATTCGTTTAAAATGTTGGTGTTTAGTGTAGCTTCACGTTTTACAAATCTTATTCTTGAGTAGCTAATATTTGGGAACTGGTACTTTAGTAAAAAGAAAGAAACGGAATTTTCTTGTCACTTCTGGAGAAAAACTACTCCTAACGTTTCAGGTAGTTAAAAACTTTACCCGTCTTCACAGGACTACACTAATCTAGGAACTACATTTAATTAATATCTTAACTTAAGATCTAACCTAAGACTATTCCAACCAATATTTAAAAATACCGCTACATCATAAAAGTTGATAGCTTGTTAGCTTGTCAAAATTACAATTAAAAATATAACCAAGTAAAAAAGAACACGTTATAGGAATAAAACTACATGTTAGCCTTAAAAAAAAACAAGTAAAGCAGCTGGAAAAAACACAGAAATGTGGTAGGTAATTATTATTGAAAGGATCTCAACCAGATTCGGACGACGAACCTCGCACTACGGGGTACGCACTGACTCCTGGTACATTTTGATGGATGGTACATTTTCACCTTAAATTGCTGTTGATTCCAAATAACTTATGTACCTATACAAGATTTGATCAACTCATTCATTTTACTCTTACAATTATAGATGAAGTGTTGTAACATGATGTTTTTACGTGGTGTGTGCCGAAAGAACGAGGTTAAAGTTTGTCTTGTTTACCGAGGCGAAGTTAGGAGTACAAAGTCCTCTATACCAGTCAGCCTTTACCTAGCGTTACTGCAAAAAGAACATTACGAATTGTAAGTGGTGACTGCGAGGAAAAGATCATGTGTTGAGTGAAATGCTGTACTAATATAAAACTTACTATTATTGTATTTTCCGCAGTAATTGTTTCAGTGAAATTGTGTTTAAATTATGAATATTTTTTGTTTCAGGACGACGGTATGCGTCTGAAACAAGTCGAAGGTCCAATGGTCGTCCACTCTAACAGGTCTCAAAACATGTAAGTTGTGTTTTTCAACATTATACTACCAGTCATCCTTAAAAAATATTGTTATGTATTTAGTTGGTACTATCCCGCTATTTGAAGTATACAAATAAAACTAGTTTGTATGAGAACATACCATTTGGTAACTACTACAATATAAGCCGCAAAAACAACATCATATACAGAGTGTTTTATAGAAATACAAACCCAACGATACCCTCAAACCATTTTTAACGACGGTCCGTTCTCGATTGCTGCTCTTAAACGTGTACAACCTTTCGCACAGATTGAATAGACCTTTCATCTACCAATAGTTCAATTTTCAACAAAACAATGTAGTTTTTGGCTTCAGAGGACCAGGAAAGTTTACAAGGTAAAGCTTGATGTAGTGCAAGATCAATAACAAATCTTTAGGTTTTTTACCATATGTGGTTAACCGAACATGATTGCAGATTGCATGTTCTCGTAAAGTTCTTGGTCTCCATTGGCTTTTAGTATAAGCCGTAGGCAGGAATATTTACATGGGCAAAATTTCGAACACGTTTTATACCACCAATCGGAGTATCGGTATAATTTAGGGGTATTGTTGGTTTGATCACCTTTAAAATGAGGGATTGCACAGTAGAGGTTCTCATAAAAATTACGAACTTACCCTTCAAAAGCCCTTGGTCACGTCAAGATTTATTTAATATTTCGTAATAATAAGTGCCAAAGTGCATTTCAACATTTTCTGCTATAAAGCATCAGGACGGAGGAGGACTTATGAAACACCCTGTATATTTATTTGCACCGTGAATATTCCACAACGCAAACTAAACACCGAACATGTTAGCACAATTTATAGTGTACTGTATTGTGATGGCAATATTGTGATACCTGAGGCCATATGTTACTCTGTGACAGACGGTCAGCCATTATATCCTCGTACGTCACTATCAGCTGGTCAACGTCATCAGTCTTCTTTTATACCCTTGCCCACAGCGTCCGTTGCTGAAATAACATTTACATTTGCTGCCATCGTCGCTGATTTATTCATTCTGCGTCGCCTTTGTTGAAAAGTCTTTGTTGGAGAGTTTTGGATATATGTTAAAAAAGGTAACGTTTGTCTTGTTTAACGAGGTGAAGTTATGACTACAAAGTTCTCTCCACCACTCAACCTCGACCTTTACCTAGCGTTACCGTAAAGTCACATAAAAAATGTAAGTGGTGACTGCGGGGATCGAACCCGTGTAAGCGGAGTGATGAGCTCCGGAGTCGCGCACGGTTCCAGCCCGCTACGGGTCCGCATGTATTGTTATTTTTGGGGTTTAATAGCTTTTTGTAGAATTAAAGAAATTTTAGAAATAGGTAAGCTAAAATTGGCGCACTTTTGAAATTAATTGTGCTCAATATTGGCCGGCCATTTTTTTTTATCTTCTAAGATCCTTGTAAAACAAGTCTTTTCTTGAGAGATCGTTTTCGGACACTTTTTATTTGAAATATGACAGTGTACTGTAGTGACTCTGCTAACCATTTAACTTGACATCAATATTAATTTAATAATAAATAAAAGACATTCAAATAAAACATTTTAACTGTTGGATTTAGGTCATAATCTTATAAATGAAAAAATAGAAATCATTACTGGAGAAGATGGCCTTTTCCAAACAATTATTGTAAATTGGTTATAAAACAAAATATGGTGGAAATAAATTCATTAAACCTCAAAACTTTCGAAAAGGTCTGATGAAAACTGTAGGCGTGAGATGCCCCAAGAAAATGCAGGTTTTTACATTGTTACAAGGTTACGGCCTAGTACTGAGATCTAAAACAATAATGACAAAGACTAAGCAAAAGAAAGGGGGTTACTCATTAAAACACAATATAAAAACGAAGAAAATATGAATATGAAGTAAAAGAATTGTCTTATTTTCCATAGCTAGCTCTAAATTATATGTTGGTAAACAGTGACTGCAGCAAACATCACCACATAACCACAGGTTAAGGTGTGAAGCCCCAAAACACACCTTACATAACAAAGTCTACAATACGAACACACTCTGTCTGTTTCCATAGTTAAACCTTAATGTTGTGCTTGAAATATTGTACATGTCATTTTGTTGCTGAAGAATTACAACGCTAAATTTTGGAACTCATAAACCATTGTTCTGAACTTAAATGTGTTTTAAGACACTTTTATTTTTCACCATCCCCGTTTTTAACCAAACCACTTCTTATCAGAAGATTCAAACGATTTAGCGTGCCGTGGCGGATTGGTATCGCGCGGGACTCCGGAGCTCCTGTGGGGGCGTGTTCGATCCCCGCAGTCACCACTTATATTCGTAATGTAACAACACGGTAACGTTATGGTTAAGGTCGAGGTTGAGTGGTCTTAACTTCAACTTCAGACTTTGTGGTCCTAACTTCAACAAGACTAAACAAGAAAATCCCGTTTAGACAACTGTATTTTCTCAGTTGTAGGATATTATATTTTCTAATATTTAATCTAGTTCCTCCGGTTCACACGCGTCAAAATTTAATAATAATAAGCTTGAAATATTTCGGTCACGCTGTAAGTACCATCTTCAGTCTCTGATTGGCAGAAACTGAGATACTTGCTGTCTGCTATCCTATTGATGGCAGGGATGCCAACTGTCAATATTCTCATTGGGTGAGACCTATCGAAAGATTTCTTCAGGACTGGTCGCCAGCTTCTTGAAAGTTTGATGCTGACTGCTTTGTTGAAGTTATTATAATTTTTTATTTGGTTCAATGGTTTCTCGGATGACCCTCGGGCAATGATATGACATTGTCGATGTTCTCATCGGCTGTGACCTATAGAAAAGTGTCTTCAGTACTCCAATGAGAAGTTGGCATCCCTGCTCCAATGGACGGTTGGCAGCCCTGCCACCAATAGGATAGCAGTCAGCAAGTAATCAGCCAATCAGCTCAAGCTATTTTTTATGATGTTTTGACGCGGAATGAACCGGAAAAAACTATATTGTTGTTGTGACACCCACCACAAAACCTTCGAGTTTAGAGAAACTTTACGTGTTTATTTACAAACACTACATTGTGTAGTGACTGAAAGGCTTACATGGGTCGTGTATTGACTCAGTGTCTACCATCCGTCATTGGTAATGATCCTGCTCCCAACCTTACTGTCAACTCTCACCACTTTCTTGACAGAGGTTTCACACAATGCTCACACATTCCAATGTTTTGTTGCTGAACATAGTTTACATCGAGTATTTGTCTATTTACTGTGTAGAATGACACTTGGTTTTATTTGATTATTCGCGGAAAACACCATTTTTACAATATAATGCACAAATAGTCCATACAATACAAAGACAATAGCCTTTAGCTGAAAAAAAAAACAAAACGAACAAACAAGCACGTGTGATAATGAAAATTATTGTAGATATTGGGGAGTTCATCCAATACACCCCTACTTTCGTGGTACTTTATTATTTTGTACTCTTTTGGGGAATAAATATTTAATTTCGGGATGGTTATGGGTAACAAAAAGGGAATAATGGCTGTTGGTACTTAAACCTAAAATAATTTGCCTAGTAAGGTTGTTATTTATTGATCGTGTTACTATTTCGTTATTGAGAAAACTTTATTCAATTTCAAAGGAAGAAGAAAAAGGAAAGCGACTACTAAGACAATGATTGTTGTGTTTTATCTTGTATTACTTCATTATTTATTTATTTTGACAACACGAAACATGCTGAAATTGAATTTAACAAAGCCAAAGTACTGGCAAAACTTTTACATTAATACCCGAGAGTCATTTGAGAAACCATTGAAACAACTGAAAATTACTTCAACAAAGAAGACAGCATTAAATTATCGGTATTTCCGATAGTGTCACAGCCAATGAGAACATCGACTGTTGGCATCCCTGCTCCAGGGGACGGTTGGCAGCCTTGTGACCAATAGGATAGCAGACAGCAAGTATCTCAGTTTCAGCCAATCAGTGACTGAAAATGGTACTCCTCAGTTAGACCGAAATATTGTAAGCAAATTATAATAATGTTTTGACGCTGTGTGACACTGGAAGAACTAGATTATAGTGTTTTATATATGTTTAAACTACTAAGAAATACGCATTCTCATGACTTGGAGCTTCGGAATTCTATTTATTTGACTAGTGAACAAACTTGTAACATTTAACTTGTACTTTAATCTTTACCGTCTGAAGGCCAAACATTTGAAGAAAATTACATTACAACGCATTGTATATAAATTTTTTACATGTGATAAAATTGTGACTCCATTCTATCGTCTCTGAAAACTCAATCATACATGAACATTGAACAAGAAAGATGGTCAAGCCAGTAAAAGGTGGATACGAGGAAAATATTAACTCCATCCAAACCCTGGCGGTGGAGTAGATCATTACTGTGATGGATCGTACCATCTAAACCACAATGTGACAGAACATATGTTAGTTACTTGACTCTTAGGCTTTCTCAGCCGGTGTCACGATTAGTTCTTCCGGTTCACACCGCGTCAAATATCATAATAATTAGCTTAAGATATTTTGATCTCGCTGTGGAGTACCATCTTTAGTAACTGGCTAAAACTGACCCATTTGCTATCTGCTATTCTGTTGGCGTCCATTGGACGGAAACGAACTTGGAAACGTCCATTGGATGGAAGAATTATTTTCGATAGTGTCACAGCCAATGGGAGCACAGCCAGTTGGCGTCCCTGTTCTAGTGGATGGTTTGCAGCCCTTTGACCAATATGTGATTGAAGATAGTACTCCACGGTGAGACCGAAATAACTCAAGCTAATTGTTATAATGTTTTAATGCATTGTGAACCGGAAAAGAAGATTATACGTGAAATCTAAGTTGAACTTATTATCGATATATTTACGAAAAATGCATTTTAAGTGGATCCTTTTTATTATCTTTTAATATAGTTGATATTTTTATTTCTTTCAGCCACGACAATGGTCTGGACAAAGAATACAACCGGATCGTGGATACGGGAGGCAAGCTGTCTTCCTTACAACTCATACAGGGGTAAATAAACAACAAATTTTTTATTTTGTTGAAGTGCTCAACAACTGAAGAACCATCCTACTTAGTTTTCTCTCTTCCCTATCACTATCACCACCATGACTAAGACTTCCAATTCAGCTTTTTCACACTCATCTCCATCCTCATCGCCTTGAAAGGTTCTAATTTCTTTAGACAATCCCCTTATTTAAATTGCTACTAAAATACTTTTAAACTCTCAATTGTTTCCACAATGATTCTTTGAAAATTCCAACAGCTACAAACTGTTTAGGTTGTACAATTTTCTTCTCGCTATGTCAACTTTTTGTCAAGCAGGTGCCTTACTTTTCCCTCTCTTGACAGGGATTAAATCATCTTGATTGAATGGAAATAGGTTCGAGACCTCTAATTGAGGCTTTAGACTCTCCAAGTGGGACCTGCTAGGGGATGCCTATGACTTGACAAACCTCAGGAATTGCTCCCCAGTGCATGATCCAGAACTTGTGCCTGGCAAGAAACCTTGACAGAGGTTACTTGTACATGTTTGACGATTCACGGGATGCTTACTAATGTTCCCTGTATATTTCAGTGTAAAATGGGAAGAGGAGTTCAACAATACCAGCAATCTAGCTTCAAACGAAATCTACAGGCAGAACATCACCAACTCACCTCCCTCCCAGTTGAGCTTCCTGCTTCCACCCTCGCCTGTGAACAGCTTAGCTGACGACGAGGGTAAGCATCAGCCATGTGCTTCACCATCCATTACTCTAAGTTTGAGTCCAACAAACTTGATTTACTATTGCTTTATTTATAATTTAAACATTGGTTGGAGCAACCACATCGCCACGAAGCCCCTTTCAAAACCTATCCAGGGAGTAAAGTGACCTTTGGATTATCCACTCTCCACTTTTATCACGAAATGTGGTTTCACTGAGGTCCTTACCTCTTCTAGGAGGGATTGAACGGTTTCACTCCTAAGTAGGAATCCCTTTTGTTTCTTTGAGAGTTGACAGATGTGGCATCTTCCCGGAGCACAAGACCGTGGACGACCTCCCGAATAGCTAGTTTTTTCCGTTTTTCTTTGCGCATTGACGCTGTCGAGGATAAACTCTATTGAAAGAACTATGATGGTAGAACCCTTCTGGCATCATTTCCGTTATGAAATCGCTATTGTTTTGTTATTATGTCTCAAAAGATTCTCCTCATTGTACTAAATCTTATGCCAGCTCTCAATATCCGACTTAGACGTGTACCATGTTGTTAGAAGGTCCGTCGTTCACCTCCCCGGAGTCCGAGGAGAGCCCCAGCCTGAGCCAGAGCAGTGACAGCGACAGTCTCAGTGAAGTGCCTCCGACCTCGACCTCTCGCCGCGGCATCGTCAACCCGAACTACCCTGGCTTCCAGCACTTCGCCAGCCAGCTGCACAGTCCCAGTGAAGAGTCAGAGGACGACAGAGGTAAGCAGTGTTAGTGGAGCTGTGTAAGGTCTTTAACCACCAACCTTTCCTTCTGGAATATGTTGGAAGCTGGGCAAGTCATCAGAGTAAATAACATCCTAAGATTATCCTAAAGACAGAGACAGAGGCGATGATCTGCTGTGAGAATGCTGGCTACTGCCTTTGGAATGACAATGAATCGATATGACTAAGTTGAAAGGCTTTCTAACAAAATAAAAATTGGGTTCCCAAAAAGTCAGCGTATGAAATCATTACAATTTATCATAGCTAAAACAAATAAATGAAAGTTATGATCAGCCAAACCCCACAATAACAGCCTGGGAAAGTTCTGATTGGCGCAGACTTTACAATTAGTGGTAGGACTATCCTGATTGGTTCAAAATCCGCAATGAGATCTGATGAGATGGTGCTGTGATGGTGGTCTTCTAATTGGCTCTTTTGCTATCCAAGATATATAAACTAAGGTTTGAGTACACTAGTCCTTACAGTACCCCTTAGAATTTTAGTAGTTGTTTCTAAAACAACTTTAATTATGCCCTCCAATTTTCAGACTCTGGAACTCTCGACACAGTGAACTCCAACAACGTCAGCAACAACAACAACAACGAAAACTTCTCAGAGAGCCTCAACCAGCTGAACCAACTGGACACGGGGGGCTTCCAGAAACCATTCTACGACAAACCGAAGTTCAACCTCCCCCTGGACTCCGAGCAGTGCAACTTCAACGAGGAACTGGATAAAGTGTCGTATCTCGTGGAAGAGTTGAACATCCCGGTGAAGGAGCTGTGGTCGGAGAAGATGGTGGACATTGCGGAAGATCCCGAGGTACTCAAGGAGAGCAACAAAATGGCCGACGCCTTTCTGTCGGGAGTGAAGGAGGAGATTCAAAAGTGCGAGGACACTAACCGTGCTGTGGAGGAGGAGGAGAAGGGGGTGTGTGAGATGGAGGAGTTGGAGGTGCCGAGGAAGAAGGAGAAGATGGAGTTGAACCTGAGCGCGAGGAAGGGGAAGGTGCAGCCAGCGAACCTGGCGGCGCAGCAGCCTCCGGCGAACATGACGTCCAGGGTCCCTCCCTCCCGCAGAAGAAGTACGGAGAAGAAGAAGTCCTCGCCTGAGATCCTAGGTAGGAGACGACCTTAATGACAATTTTTCAAGCTTATGTGGAGATTAACTAATCTCCAGTTAAAATGTTTACAATCTGCATAGTTTACATTTATACACATTTACTTTCTGATAAACTGAAAAAAAACTTTTAAACGTATAATAACTTTTATAACTTTTAAGCTTTTTCGTACTTTATATATTAACACTTATTAATACAGCTACAATAATAACAGAAACATTTGTACACTAAAATACAAAATAAAAACAAGCAAAGTAACAATGTACCTCTAAAAACCTCCAGTCTCCTCTGGATCTATCGGTTGACTTTTCAGTTATCCATAAAATTAGGGATGAATTTAAAGGAAAAATTAACCAAGTGATCTTCGAAACTGTAGTAAAAGGTGTCTGTCTAACTTTAGCCCACTGGCTCAAGGGTCCGCCTTAGCTGCTCGGGAGAGTGTCGTTGCAGAGGTTTGCGGGAAATAAATGGAGACTTTAGTATTAATGCTATTCTAATGAAACGATTCTTAAATGAAAGATAAAGATATTATTTGAGTTTGCCCCTAGTTCATTTTCAAGTGTGTTTTAGTCTTAACGCTATTAACGGTTAAAGTTAAAAATTTAGAGTGTGTTAAGACCTTATTTAAGAAGCTGAAAATAGGTTATGCCGCATATGTTGAAAGAAAGCCCGTTATTACGTGTTCACCGCATGTGTTCCTTGGACGAACAAATTCAGCCTTTCTCTGCGGTGACCACTGAGGCAGACCCTTAAGTAGTTTCATCCCAGCTAATAATACAACTTTATTATACCCAAATTTGTAGGTTTCAAGAGAACAGTACTTACTTTTAACGAGCTCAAGTAGTCATGTAAATTACCTATCCCTTAAGGAAATCTCTTAATACCATTTACAGGACATTAATCTAATCCACATAATATTTTAGGTAACTTTTAAGGAATGTTCGTAAACTTCATCAAACCAACGTGTTCGTGAGGTGTTGGACAAAATATTTGCTACTGGAAATTTGGATTTTAATTATTTCGATGGGTTTTGTTACAGGTGGCTTCGATGTGTACAATATAGAGACAGCGATGCCTACGATAGACTTGGATGCTATAGAGAACCATCTGAAAGCAGCCAGGGAGGAAGAACGACGGGTGAGTTCAAACTTATATATTTTAATAATTGGTTTCAAAAATTAAGCTGAGAGTACCCGCGCTTCGCCTCGGGGCCTTATTAACATAGCTGTACATATATATTTTAAGAAAATTGCAAATTTAAAATAAACAAAAAAAGTTTCTTATATATCCTTAGAAAACCATTTAGTTTGCCTGTTAGTTCACCATCATCTCGTTATAACTTATAAGTGTTGCCATTTATTTTGCGGATGTTGTATGGGTATGAAATATAGCTAAAGATACACTGCGTGATGGGCTTAACCCTTGAACATAGTTTGACCGCCATACTTTTAGCCAACTTTGACTTGTAAATGGCCCGAAACGCCTAAAAAACGTGTTCAGTGCCCACTTTGAACCCTCGCCATTTATTTTTTAAATTATGTATGTGTATAAAATACAGCTAAAGACACACTGCGTAATGAGCTAAACCCTTAAAGGAAGTTTCACCGCCATAGATTCGTCCGATTTTGAGTTATAAGCAGCCCATTATGCCTTAAAAACGTTACAGATAGACAGTTTGACACCAGTTTCGGTATATCCAAAGTATATTAACATCAAATAACCAAAACTTGGATTTCTTGCAATGTACAGACAAAAGCCTCATTTTATTTAGGTATAGATAAGTGTTAGCTACCTTGTGAGCTACATAGTTACTCCCGCCGTTCCGCCCGTTTTTTTTAGGCTGTTATATGGACATAAAAAATAGCTAAAAACACACTGCGTGATGGGCTTAACCCTTGAATGAAGTTTCACCGCCATAGCTTCAACGGATTTCGAGTTATAAGCGGTCTAAAATGCCTTAAAAACGCGCAAAGTGCCCACTTTGGTCCCTCGCCATTTATTTTTTGGATGTTGTATGAGTATAAAATATAGCTAAAGACACACTGCGCAATGAGCTTAACCCTTAAACGAAGTTTCACCGCCATAGCTTCAGTGGATTCTGAGTTATAAGCGGTCCAAAATGCCTTAAAAACGTTACAGACAGACAGACCGACAGACAGACAGACAGGAATTTTTTTGACACCAGTTTCGGTCTATCCAAAGTATATTAACACCAAATAACCAAAACTGATGGATTCTTTGCAATGTACAGACAAAAGTCTTATTTTATTTATATAGATTGGTTTCAAAAATATTTTGTTTTCTTTTACTTTTTATTCAAATTAGAAGAAAATGTAATACATTTTTTATATGCAGCCTTCAAATAAACTAATACAATAACATACAGTAAAGTTGAACAGTTTAAATTTAACCAACCAATAACTGAAGGCTCCAGAATATACATTTCATTACAGTTTGTAGAGGATTTAAACATAGTATTTTTCTATAGTATTTAAACATCGTAGTCTTATATACAAGCTGGGAAATAATTAATTAGGAATAAACAAACTCATGCTATGGTTTGTAGAGTTCCTAATATTTGGTTGTCAAACTCTTGATTTGAAAACGGTTTTATATGGTAGTTTTTTCATTTTACCACTAATTATAGGTCAATTTACTCCGAGAGAATTCGTCAGAAAATAGACATAATTCAATTTCCTTGCAGTAGTTGCCAATACTTTTCTGGTATGTCATTTGCCACCGTTCATGAATTATTTGACACCGTTTTACCTAAATATTCTCAATGTTACAGGAGTACTAATAATATTTCCACCGAACTGTGCTCTTGTAATATTTTGATATTTTAGAACGTTATAACGTATTAAAATAAACCGTAAGATGAGAACACAACAAGATTCATAGACATGAAACTATAGACCTTGATAACTAAAGATGCAACGTCAAACATTAAAATATTCTACGTAAACCGCATAAAGTATTTATTGAAGAAAACCCACAGAGAGACTTCCATTATTGATAGATACAGATTTAACGATACTTAACTACTTGTTTATCATGATGTAGAGTTTGTTTATAGTGATATTAAATTCTTACGTACGAAAAGTTTATACGATCAAATAACAATGGCTCGAACTTTAAGAATAACTTTTATCCATCCCGAAGTTATGTTGATGTTAGCATTAGAAATAGTTTTTATCATAAACCTACTTTTTTCTTATTACAAAATGCTCAAGATAAGTTTACTCTTTGGACCTTTAATCTAGCTACATTGAAAGTCTAGCTGCTCCGATTGCCTTATTAAAAGTATTTTTAGCAAAATGACAAGTGGCTAAGAAAGATTTGTT
This sequence comes from Matsumurasca onukii, assembly GCA_018831715.1. Lineage (NCBI taxonomy): Eukaryota > Metazoa > Arthropoda > Insecta > Hemiptera > Cicadellidae > Matsumurasca > Matsumurasca onukii. The sequence continues at coordinate 4,412,977 of CM032065.1, forward strand.
TATATTTCTTGTTTACGATCAGCTTGCTTCACATTTAGGCTATACCAATTATAAAATTAATACACCAAACGTTACGGTAAATTTGAACAATGATGTATGAGATCAACCTACGGTACTTCAATAGAGCTGTAGGAGTTTTTAATGTTTAGAACAAGAAAACTAAAATAGAAGAACGTATTACAAGCATCTTTGAATGAGGTTATGCTCCATTTCACTATATTTTACTAGAAGCAGGAACAACTACTGAACTGGGAGACACAGGACGGTAGTTAATGAACGTTTGCCTTCTGAGGCAGGAGTTCGCTTCGTCAACAAACTTCCAAATTCCGTCAAAAATGCAGTGACGCCCAAGGCGTTTAAAACTCGCCTGAAAGCTGAATTGGCCTCAAAGACCTTCTACAGCACAGTTTACGGCATACAGCTGGGATACCCCATAACCAACAGACCGGCACAGGGAGCAGTAGTGGGAAAATTCGAATGCATGAGGATTTGGATTAATGTAATATTGTATGTCTGAATGAGATTTCGATGGAAGTTAATGCAAAATGTCAGGGAAATTAACTTGACAATTGAAGATTGCAATAACATTAGCCTATTTGTTCCTACGCAATAAATTATTTATTTATATTAATAGTTGAATTTGAAACACCTCTGAATTCTTCTCGAAGTTCTGACATAAGTTAGTTAAGACTTAAGCTATGGTTTGCTAGGAAGAGGTTACCTCTATATTATATTACGCCCGTCAAATGACAGGGATTTTTTTCAATGTAATCATATGGGAGTGTTTTCTAGAAAGCGATGACCGCTTTTATATGATCCCATTAAAAACAAAAAGTGTTTACTTGTAGGCTGGATCGGAGACTGGCTTCTCAGCATAAATTGCTGATGTATTGACCTAAGTAAGTCCTGCGGCCTCTTTGAAAAACTCTTTGAAATTGTAGAAAGGATTCTTAAAAAGCCACTGGTGCGCACGCTGGCTAAAGGCACGGTCGCTTGTTCCCTTGAAGCTTTGATACTTTGATTTGAGACACCGACCACTCCTAGAGGGTATTTGGTGAATATGGGATGGAGGGTGAGTGTGTTGAGTGTTTTTGGTGGATGACAAGATCTAGTCCTGCTACAAACTAGGGCCGACTGTTCCCCAGATCGGGTAATTAATTAATACCCCAATGGAATGGACCAGCTTAACGTGCAGGCAAATTTCGGTGTAAGGGAAACTGTTTTGCACTTTTGGTAGTCTTAGGAATGGGATGTCAATATCTTCGGCGTGTCATGTATTGTAGTTATGACAGTTGGAAAGATGTTCTTTTATATGAGTGACGGCTTTAAAAATGGTTCACCGCTTCCTAGAAAGCCATAGCTATACGGTGGACGCTCCTAGCAATGTGCCTGGAGGCAAAGCACTCACAGAACACTGTCAGCTGACTGCCAGGAATGTTGTTTGTAGAGGAGCAGCTGGCTTCACAAAGTAAACTTCACTTTAATACTGTAAGAGGTAATTAATTATTGTGGGATCTGGCGAGCAATAACAGAGCTCTGGCTACTTGCTTCCGCGTCTGCCATTCTTTGTGCTTAGAACTTCACTCTTTCTGTGTGCTTTGTTGCTTCAGAGTGATACACATTTGACTTAGGACATGTCGAATTCATCCGGACGTTAGTGTGTTTACGTTTTTAGCTAAGATATTTCTGGTTACCTGTCATATTCATAGGGGGTGGTCATAGCTCAGTGGTACAGTGCGTGCTTCGCACCAAATCAGCACGGGTTCGATTCCCGGGCGCAGTGATAACTTTTCACGATTGCAACTCCCCGTGGTTCGGAAGTCACGTTTAGCAGCTGGTCCATTCCATTGGTCGTTAGGGTATTAATTAATGACCTAATCTGGGGAACAGTCTCTACAAAGTCCTCTCTACCACTCAACCTCGATCTTTAACTAGCGTTACCGTATTGTCACTTTACAAAATATGTAAGTGGTGACTGCGGGGATCGAACCCGCGCCAGCGGAGGGATAAGCTCAGGAGTCGCGCACGATTCCAACCCGCCACGGGTCCGCTAAATACTGTTTTATAGAATAAAACATGTGACTGAAATGTGAGCAAATCGTTCCATATTCAAGGACGAACGAACTTGCGCGCGCGTCACTGCCTCTACTTGAGACTCTTAAAATAATCCCCTGTCTATCCCCAGCTATCTGTGCTTGGGCTGCCGCAACTATGTTGATTTTCCCGCCTCAGCCATGTGGAAATGCGCAATATACCTACCATAACATAATCTTTGGTTAAAACTAACTAAAGCGGCACGTATAGCTTGGATAAAAATACCTTGTCATAGAAAAGAAGATTAGGAACTATAAAAACAATTTTCACTTCATGCGTGCTAGGTACGACTCTGTGTGGAAGCGTCATATACGGAACTGTTTACTATTGTCAACATGCCACGAGAAAGTGCAAATAAGGCAGTACCCCGGCCGAGTGGCACGGCCAGTTCAACGACATCTGACAGCACTTTGCATGCACTGCCTAATGCAGTGTTCCGTAAACAACGGAGGTGCTCATGAATTCGCTGGGAAAGTGTCAGTTTATACAGTGTTGAACAACAACAAGTCTGGATATTGACTTACAGGAAGATTTACCTGTTATAGCCCAGCATTTAATGAAAAAGACTAACTCTATATTTGGTATCACCCCGAAACGAAGTTGGACAATTTAATAGCATGTGCCAATATTTATATTTCATTCAACCCACAGGGCTGTCAATAAATAATCCAGATAGTGCAGTAAAGGTCTATGGGCTCATTAGGGTATGCTATCAACCGATGGCTTCTTCGAAAGGAAAACTTCTTTGGGCGTTCTCGACCAAAATATCTTCTGACGTTGACTCTAGTATTTGTGTATCTATTAATTTACTAACAACCCTCAACTTAACCAGCAAAACCTTTCAGCGTGCCAACTGCGACTGGAAAAGCCTTATTTTATAAACACGCTTTAAAATTACAAACTCAGGCAAAACTTATCTGAGACAAGATTTCTAGTTTTGGATTTATTAATTTTATTTAAAAATAGTAGCACACAGGATAGGTTTTTAAAACCGTTTATGCAAAAAATGCTTCTGATAGTCATTTTGTCTAGTTGGTAGAAGATTCTTTATTATCTTTAGTATGATAAAGAGCGTTTAATTCAAATGCAAAAGTTAATTTTGCCAGATGTACGTCTTTAAAGTATAGTTTGTTAGCTGACATAAATTAGCTATGACCGCAATACATGTTTCATTAAAGGTTTATAATAGCAGTGGAAATAAATGACCCAATTTTTTATCTCGGTTTTTTCCGGCCACTACAGGAGAAAATCTACTCTCAACGTTTCGGGCAGTTCGGAAACTCCACCCGTTGTCAAGAGCTTCACCCTAAACTAACCTTAAATTTTAGTAAACAACGTAGGACCTAGTCTAAGACACATGGTAAACATTACATTGAATTTAAATTTCCTGCATATCCTCAAAATCTAACTTTTTTTACAGACCTCCTGACGTTTGGTAACGAAAAATGTTTACCATGGCTCTTAGATTAGATCTTAGGTTAAGTGGCTTTTGACAACGGGGGGAGTTTCCCAACTTCCCGAAACGTTGTGAGTAGGTTTCCTTCAAAGTAACCGGGAAAATCCGAGATGCACGATTTCGTAAGAGCAATAAAATTGACATCATTTCCTCCCTAATGATAAATAAATCCCAAAAACATCTCACACACCGCCAAACTAATTCCATCCAAAAAACATAAATATATTACAACGCAGACTGTCAAACTCTGGGGTATTATTATCCAGGTCAAGGGGCGGCAACATAGAGGTTACGAAGAGGTGTACATTATACCCGAGCTGTTAGTTAATGTTATCTCCATGCAAAATACCGGCACTTGAAGTAATTGCCACTCTGCTGCACTTAGCCGCGTGTGTTTCGGCGTTTGATGAAGTGTCGCTGTTTAAAATTTTAATTAAAGTGCTAGAGATAGCGGCTGCACGATGGCTTGTGTTTATAAAATGTGTTGTTAAAGTGTCGTTGCGGGATATACGAGTTTTGTGTGCATATTTTCTAAGGTTTATGATCAAAGTAAAAAGATTTTATTTTTTATTAAACAAATAAAACAAGCTGTTCTGATTTAGATTAAAAAACTAGTATTTTTAAAACTGCTTGAGTTTATATACAATATAGTCTAAATCAAGCCAATAGCTTATGCCAATAGGTTATGGTTGTAAGCTTATAAAGTTCAAACCTTATCAAGCGTAAAAGTACTGTTACACAATGAAATATTTATTTTTAAATTTAAAAGCAAGTGCGTTTAAAAATTATTTTTTAGACGTAAACACCTTGACGTTTTTATATTAATGCGGACGTTATCCATCGTTTTTGAGTGAAAAAAATGAATGCTATGTTTTCGGAATCTTATGTGGAATCTCATCCCGTCTTCAGATGAAAAGTAACCTAAAACATAACAAAAAACAATAGGAAATGAGATAATCTTAACTCTTAAGCTTTCGCGGCCAGTGTCAATGTGTCATCACTAAGATATAAGGCTTCCGGCTTACACCGCGTCACAGGTGAAAGAAAGTTACTGCTGGACGTTTCGACCTCACTGTGGAGAGTCATCCTCAGTAGCTGGTTGACTGGCTGAGACCAGCTACTGAGGATGACTCTCCACAGAGAGGTTGAAACGTCTAGCAGTAACTTTATTTCAACTGTGCCGCGGTGAAAATCGGAAGCCTTAGATCTTAGTTAGGAAATGAGCTAACTTAAAAGTATTCAGCATAAGCTGACCAGTCACCCATCACCTTAATTTTAAAACACCCGCCAATTTTAATGTACTTAATTTTAAAACAACTAAACTAGAAAACAATACAACACATTTAAAAACGTTAGAAATTAAAAAGTAATTATATAAACCAATCACGTTCACGGCCATTGACAGCTGTCCACTGATTGGCTGGCTGGCTAGGAGCAGCGACCAATCACAGCCGTGCATCAGAGAGAACGAAAAATACCTGTTTATACACAGACAATGGAATGAAAATTCTTTAGAGTTTTGATGAATGAGTCAGTGTTTCTTAACAAAGGAGTTAAAATGACTACCAAGAATTTAGAGAATTCTCTACACGGTGAGTCACGGTAACTGAACGTTATTAATTTCGGGGTGTAGGATTTTTGAATAGGGTGTCATTATATCACTATCTGAGATGCCGACCACTCTCATGAGGGTATTTTAAGACAAATATGTGGTGAAGGATGAGTGGTAGTAATGAGTTATGAGGTGTAGTCAATTGTTACAAACTAAGGCCGACTCTTCCTTAGAATGTGTCATTAATTAATAGCCCAATGCCTAACGGAAATACAAGGACCAACGGCTTAACGTGACTTCCGAATCACGCAGGTGATAGTCTGATATGTATAAAATATGGTGAGAGTTGATGCTGGTATCATCAGATGAGACTATCTGAGCCGCTTTAGACTTATATCATCCTCAAAACCTGACCTCAATGAAGCTGGATTACAGGACCACGCCAAAGACCCCAGTCGATGAAAAGGTCTTACATCTAGGTCGATGAAAAGGTAAATGGTTGGAATATTTTCACCTCATACATTTTACCATCGTCAACAACAAACATTAAAAAAGGATATATTTATATTTTTAATCTGAGTATTCGTACCGGTCGCGAAGCAACTGAGGAATGTTAATCACTGTCAAACGTTATCAAGCTGATTGGTTCTGTTATCAGTTCTCACCTGAGCGCACTCTGAGAGTCGCCCCTTCAATTCCTTCCCTTGTTGAACACCACTCACCCGCCAATTCAGCTCACTTCCAACCTGTCTAATCCACAAACATTTTCGATTAATTTACATAAGTACCTACTTGTTTGAAATCTTTTGGAAGGAGTCTGGGTTTATATGGTTTATAGCAGCTGTTACACCTGTTTGCATTCAAAACAATTCAAAATCAGTACACTCATTGAAATGCCTGCTGTCCTTGCAGCATAAAGAACATCAAAATGATCCTTTTTCCCCTAGGAAAACAAAGATTATCAAAGAAACCCCCTTATTTCGCTGGGAATAAAGGTGCTACTTCTGTGTGCCATTACATGTGACAAAACAGCTACTCCATAAGATATCTATTTATTTATTTATTTATTTATAAACGGTATACACCTTTTTCAAAAAAAATTACATGCTTGATAAACAAATTACATTATTTAAATTATTGATATAAAGGTCTATTTCGTCCAATCCACCCCGAATATTGTGGTACATTATTTTTTGTACATCTTATTCTTTTTCGTGAGTTTAATGTTCGGGGTGGTTATGGGTAACAGTTAACAGGGACTAAATTACACAGACAGTTTGATGATGAAGAGTTGGAATTAGACAGATGGTGATAATAAATAGTGTAGAAAAAATTAGTAAATAGTGATAGTAATTGTAATAATGTGTACAGTATTTGAGACAAAAATAAAAAATGATAACATGACAGGAGTTGTATAAATAACAAATATAACATAGTAACAATGCATGTGACAAACTTATCAATCTAATCTGATCAATCTAACAGTAATGAAAGTTTGATGGTTGATTAGATTGTAGGGTAATTTGACTAGATATTAATGATAAATAGTTGAGCTGAATAATGTGAACTGTGAATATTGACGTATTGACAATACTAGTTGTGTTTGGGTTGACAAGAATGGAGTAATGGTAACGAAATAATACTGATAATTAATGAATAATTACATGCTAAATAGAATTTACAAACGATAGAATGGTACTAAATAACATTTTGATATCAAAAACATATCAAATTATAAACATTGCAAAAGATATACTACTGCCAGAGGCCAATGTCAAACCTTACGCGTTACGAGTATAACTGGAATGTCTATATAATGTCTAACTTCCATTCTTTAACTGTATAAAATTATTAAATTTCCGATAACCCACATAGAAAAGAGTTATTCTACTGTGTGTTATAGTAGAGTTATATTTTACTTGTGTACACTCTATCACTAAAAAAACTTTTCACGATGGCCACTCCCGCACTCTGTCGGTATGAACTACAGAAGCTTTTGAGTATTTGGTAAATAGAGGACAATTCTTTACTAAGCCAGATGTCAAAAACAAACAAATGATGCACATTAAGTCATCAATTTATTCTAAGCTACGCGAAGACTGGCTGCGTAGAAAACTTCGGTTCTCGGCGATGAAGTATTAGCATGAACTTGAACATCTATAAGTAAATTTAACGGCTCTATACCTTAGAAAATAAGGCTTCAAACTGTCTTATTTACATTACATCGCATTGCACAACCTCTTAACCCATTACATACACAATGAATGAATGGTTCCTGACAACAGTGGTTACTGGTTAGATGTTGTGACTGTGCTGAGTGGAGTTAATTGTGATTGAAGTGTGGTGAATCCAAGGTCATGGAGAAGTCCTTGGGTCTCACCATTGTCCGTCGCAGCTGACACATTTTCAGCATGTTTGGATTGAAATATTATACAGGGTGGTTACTAGTCGTCATATCACTGACCGTGAGGATTCTCTTGAAGGTAATTTTGGTGCTGACGTTAAAATTGCTGAAGGTTCAAAAGATAGAGAAAACGGGTGATGAAGTTAGTCGGTGTTTTGGAATTCGGTGAACTAAGACGTTAAAGTTCTTTTGATGGTGTCTTAGCCTGATTTTTGATACGTTTTTCTTAATCGATTCTTCATCGATGGGCACTAGACTCAGGTTTTAGGAAAGAGTTTGTAAATTAAGATGAAGCCATTTGAATCAGTTTTGTGGCGTTTCGTTCTATATTGCAAAGGAAATTTGCTGATGAACGACTTTGGTTTGATATCCAGCCCATGAAGTCCCAAGTGTCTCTTTGTATAATGGTTAATCTAAATATCACTAAATCACTATTTGAGATGCCGAACACTCTCATGAGGGTATTTTAAGGCAAATATGTGGTGAATATGAGTGTGATGAGTGGTAGTAATGAGTTATGAGGTGTAGTCTTGTTACAAACTAAAGCTCACTCTTCCTTAGAATGGGTTATTAATTAATAGCCCAATGACCAATGGAAATACAAGGACCAACGGCTTAACGTGACTTCCGAACCACGCAGGTGATGGTCTGATATGTCTAAACGATGGTGGGATCGAGTTGATGCGGGTATCGCCAGTTGATCGCTGAGACTATCTGAACCGCTTTAGACCTATATCATCCTCAAAACCTGACCTATACATGAAGCTGGATTACAAGACCACGCCACGAGTCCCAGTCAAGAAAAAGAAAAGTGTTTAACGTTCTCACTAAATAATGATTTAAATAAGCTTTCAGAATGTTACCATCTTTCATCCATAACAGATTTTGTACACACAAAAAAATGTATTACCCAAAGCATAACATAACCTTTGCCCAAAGTTTCTAAAGTTTATTGAAAAAATATTCTAAAAAGGGTAATTTATGTGAAGCTTGCAAGAGATTGGGGCTGCTTAGAATGGGCACATCGTCCGCGAAACTTTGTCCTCGTTGTGAAACTTTCTGCGCCCGCCTTGGGTAAACACTGTCTTTATAGTTTTCCTTCTTTTTCTTTATACTCGAAACGTTCTCAGTCATGTGTCCTGAAAAATTGTCGTTATACAAGGACCTCCAGTGAAACTTGATTTGTGACTGGGACTCAATGTGCCTTGGTCATGTAATCCAGCTTCATGTATAGGTCAGGTTTTGAGGATGATATAGGTCTAAAGCGGCTCAGATAGTCTCAGTGATCATCTGATGATACGCATCAACTCCCACCATCGTTTAGACAAATCAGACCATCACCTGCGTGGTTCGGAAGTCACGTTAAGCCGTTGGACCTTATATTGCCATTGGTCATTTGGCCATTAACTAATGGCCCATTCTAAGGAAGAGTCGGCCTTAGTTTGTAACAAGACTACACCTTATAACTCATTACTACCACTCATCACACTCAACCTTCACCACATATTTGCCTTAAAATACCCTCATGAGAGTGGTCGGCATCTCAAATAGTGATTGTTTTGAAAATATGATAGTTCGGTTAATCTTTTAGATAATTAAATTGTATTGTCTTAAACTAAAGCAAAAAATGGGGTTTGTATTGCATATTCTTTTTTTGATAATATAATCATACATATGACGTCTTTTTGATTAAATTAATTTGTCTATTCTTTCAGTAAATCTTCTTCTTGAGCTGTTCAATATTTCTTGAGGAACGCAGTTGTTTTTTATAATAGGTAATTCACTGTTTTAATCGTGTTAGATTTCGTGGTGTTTCCTTGTATACTCTTTCTTTTGGATGCCCTTAAAGAAAAATTGCTTGGAGATAGATCGGAGAACTTTGGAGGCCACGGTACGTCACCATGAGCAGTTATAAGAAAATAGATATCTGGACATTTCGTTGGAGGAAGTGTATAGCCATTTGAATTAAGGCACGTGGAAATCCATCATAGCAATATAATTTAGTGCGAATATCACTGTTGTGTCAACCAAACCGTTTTGCGTGTAGTTAAGGTTAAGCTATGTCTTCTTAAAACCGGTGACCGCTATATTTAGCCGATTTTTTCTTATAGGGGTACCGTATCTAAAAGAAAATGCAGAACGAATCACGTAACCTAAAACAATTTATTAAAAAGGCCAATAATTCCACATATTCAGCACGTTCTTCAAGAAATATTGAACAGCTCAAGACGAAGATTTACTGAAAGATTATTGACTCTAGTTTTATAGTACCTTATATGGTTCACGTACACTGGATACAGTTCTTTTGCACATAATGTCTTGAGTGATTGAAGAGAATCGGAAGTAATCTCCTGTACGTACGCAGTTAACGAGCTCCTCAAGTCGTTAAGGATGTGACAGCAATCGCTGTTGTTCACACGGCATCTAAGTACTTTGTTGAGAAATCAGCAACAACGTCGCAAATTTATATAAATAAATAAACGTTGTGTTGAAACTTATTTAACAATGCACAGCAATCGTCAGAAAAGTTGACTGTTGAAATTTTTAAGTCCCTTTAATACATGCAATTTTTCCATTCTATCTCTCTCATTCATCCGAATTATCCCATTCAAGTCCCTAGTCGGTCAGCCAATCACAAGTTCTCCTAATTAAACCCCATAAACTCGTCTATGTTGTAAAAGGCTCGAGAGGACAACACATTTTTAGATGAGTTTTAAATGTTTTGGGCACTTGTGCGTTTTTAAACGAATTCTGTTGATGAAATAAACACCTGCCTGAGAAGGTAAGCGCTCATGGACCACCGTCTTGTGTCTCCCAGTTGTGTGATATACTGAGCTACCACCTTGTTAAGGTTTTGTGTGTGTATTTAAATTTTAAACACGGTGTCGGGGATGCTACGGTATTTCATTAGATATGCCTGTATAGCCTTACGTTGAGTAGGCCTTAATGTGTTGTGTTTTTCCAAAGGATTAAATTAATCGTAATTTTTTAACTCCCAATGCTTTGCTAACCTTTACAAATTGCATTACAACAAAAAAATATAAACATGAACATCCTAGGCTACACTTACACCAGGCCGACACGCAGCAAAGTGAGTGAATCGTACTTAATTCCTTTGCAACTTGTCACTCTAATTCGCTTTGTTCACAACCTTGCATCAACATTAGGCCGTTTGATTACTACGGGAGCTTCGAAGTATAAAAGGAACATGTGTACCAAATTTTATGAAAACCGGACAAAATGCGACCTGTAGACCAGCCCTATATAACATTGAAACACGAGACTTTTATTCCATAAACAATTTATTAATTTATTTTTCATAGCAGTTCCATTAGAAGTACATGTTTGTTTAATAACAGGGTTCAAAGCCCATGAAGGCCTATATTCGACCAATTTAGTGTCATCCGTTCCATATGATATAGGCCATCATCTTTACGTATTTGTCATTACTAACTTCGCACGCAAAGTTTGTACAAGGCTAACCTTGTTAGCTGTTGCGTTGGCTGAACTGAATTATGCGCCTTGAGGCATTTCTGGCGCTATTGAAGTTTAATTAATATCGACGGCTGAAAATGAAGTTTCACAGTTAGAAACTTGATCGGCGAAGCCCCCGGGGCAAGCTGTAACGACGCTGTCGACAAGATGTGTTTGACATCCTAGACTCTAGAGGACGTTCCTTGAAATCCGGAAAAGGTCAAAAAGTAATTATTTTAATTCTTAGGCTTTCGCGGCCGGTGTCACAACTTTAATCAAAGTAGTTCTTCCGGTTCACCCCGCGTCAAATATACGTAATAATTAGCTTGAGATATTTCGGTCTCGCTGTGGAGTATCATCTTCAGTCACTGATAGGCTGGAACTCTTCTTCAGCAGAGCTTTGACAATCAGAGCCAGCAAAGGTAGTATCTTTGTTTCAGCCAATCAGTGACTGGAGATGGTACTCCACAGAGAGACCGAAATATATCAAGCTAATTATTATGACGTTTTGACGCGTGTAAACCGGAAGAACTAGATTATAAGTATCTCTTCAACTCGTACCAAAAAAGGAAGCTTCAAACTAAATGCAACAACAATTCATAGGAATATCTTAAATTGAGTTTGAAATTTAAATGAATTCCGCAAATAGTTAAAGTTGGATCAAACCAAACAAGAAAATATTATTGAAAACAACATAAGAAGAAATATGTGGACGAAGTACCAGTACTAAATCACAAAGTACAAGGCATACGAGCTTCAAAGCCGAGGTAAAAATATAACAATACTTATAAGCGCAGTGACCCTAGTCTTGTTATATTTAGACATGCAACTTTGAACTGAAACAGTTCGTATGAGCCTACATTATGTCCGGACGTAACATACATTGCAATGCCTAATTTCTTTTTGTGCAGTAGTAACTTATAGTTTTAAAGCAAAAAGAAACCACTTAACTCTTAGGCTTTCGCGGCCAGTGTCACACGTATAATCTAGTTCTTCCTGTTCACACTTCGTTAAAACATCATAATAAGTAGCTTGAGGGATTTCAGTCTCGTTGGAAAGAACTATCTTCAGTCACTGATATCAATCAATCAGTGACCAGTTTCAGCGGGGTGAGGCGGAAAGAACTAGATTATAATTGGCCCAAGAAACCACTTTGTTTGTACAAAAGATTACAACCTCATTATATCAAAAATTTGTAAACTAACACATCACGAAACCCCATACAGGGTGCCTAATTTTAAACGGTCAACGTGAATAATTTTAAATTAAATTGGTAAATTTTTATTCAACGAATATACCCCCAATCAAATGACAACATGTTCGTATACATGCTCTTCAAAACATGAATCGTAACAAGCCACTAATGTTTGAATAGAACTGGATCACTTTATCGTTAGAGTAATAAGATCTGTAGGCTGATTGGTATTGTACCAGTACAAGCAGTGATCAGACTTCGTCCTTAATGACGTCACATCAATCTAGCTCCGCCTTGTATGACTCCAACTTCTTTCTCGGATCTCTTGCAGACTTTTAGTAAATGAATATAATACTGAGATAATTTATAATATTGAGCCTTTTCTTGTTAGGTGTCAAAATGGTTAATACGTATTGCCGAAACAAAGAATATTACATTTTGTAGTTCATCCAAGGGCTTCAGTTGTATGGACCATGAAGAGAATCATTCGGAAGCTTTAACGATATGAGTTTGGTGATGATGATTTGGTTGGGTGGATCATATTAGAGAGTTCATTTTGAGAAAGTTATCACTCTGGATGCCTTACAAACCTAATGTCAAAGAGTACAAGCTCTGGTGGTCTTAATTATTATCGTTTGTCTATAATTCCCCAAAACGTAATTATGAAGAGCATTGCTTCCATGCGAATCATTTTAAAAGCTATTGGTTGCTCACTGGACATCGTATATGCTGACGATATTTTCCCAGAAAAGACTGCCATCTTATGTTGAAAACTCAGATTTTTTAAAAGATCTGAAGCAGATGGATAGAAGCGACATTGACGCCGATACTTGGGAGCAGGAAGTCCAAAAACTAGTGGTTGCTCACTGGACATCGTATATGCTGACAATATTTTCCCAGAAAAGACTACTATCTCATGTTGAAAACTCAGATCCTTTAAAAGATCTGAAGTAGATGGATTGCAGCCGCTCTATCCGGTTACTTTTTTACTTCTCATCTGTGGTTTAAATATTATATTTAGTTTAAAAGTGTCGGATGAATCGTATATTTTAAATATCTTCCAACGACTCCCGTCAGCGGCTGTAACGACGGCGTATCCTTGAAAGGCGTCGCTCCTGTCGCAACTGACGGCGACGGCTGCATGACGCTCTTGTTCGCGCGGTAACCGATGCATTCGCTACGCTCGCTTTCACCACCCGACCTGTACCACTGGCTGTTCTGTATCTACGCAGTGGTACCTGCTCTGACCACGTGACACAATGTAGACAACAGTTATGCATCAGGCTGGAATGTGTTATGCCGGTACTTTGTTGACGGTAGTTTGGATGTCACGTTAAGCCGTCGGTCTATTCCATTGGTCGTTGACCAACGGTCGGCGGTAGTTTGTAACAAGGCTACACCTCATCATCCATCAAAAACACTCAACACAACCCTTCATCCCATATTCACCTTAAATACCCTCTAGAAGTAGTCGGCATCTCAAATAGTGATTGTTTTGAAAATATGATAGTTCAGTTAATATGAGTAATATTGATATGAGTGTATAATCTATTTGGAATAAAAATTTTACGTTTATAGTCTAGGATTTTTTACCCGATTTTCTCTCTATTAAGCTCTGGAGTTTATGAGAGTCGTGGATTATCCCGAAACCGGTGCTGACGTCAAAGCCAATAATGGTATGTAATTCTATAGATCATAACAAATCTAATCTAACCTTTGACTGGGACTCGTGGCGTGGTCCTGTAATCCAACTTCATGGAGGTCAGGTTTTGAGGATGTTATAGGTCTAAAGCGGCTCAGATAGTCTCCTGATGATACCCGTATCAACTCCCACCATCGTTTAGACATATCAGACCATCACCTGCGTGGTTCGGAAGTCACGTTAAGCCGTTGGTCCTTGTATTTCCATTGTTCATTGGGGTATTAATTAATGGCCCATTCTAAGGAAGAGTCGGCCTTAGTTTGTAACAAGACTACACCTCATAACTCATTACTACCACTCATCCTTCACCACATGTTTGTCTTAAAATACCCTCATGAGAGTGGTCGGCATCTCAAATAGTGATTTAGTGATTGTTACCTAATTTTCTCTTTTAAGCTCTAGAGTTTATGCAAGTCGTGGATTTTCACGAAACTGGTTCTGACGTCAAAATCAATTATGGTGTGTAATTATATAGATCATAATAAACCTAATCACTAAATCACTATTTGAGATGATGCGGGTATCATGAAATGATCACTGAGACTATTTGAGCCGCTTTAGACCTATATCATCCTCGAAACCTAACCTCCATGAAGCTGGATTACAGGACCACGCCACTAGTCCCAGTCAAATAAATCAAAATAGATTTAAAATTATTTGTATCAGTATCTACTTGTACGTGCTCATGACAGGTTTTCCCTTCAAAATCATGATACTCCAAGTGCTGCAGTTTGTTATACAGAACCTTTCATCATTGTTGTGTCGGTGTGAGCCACTGAGCCAGTAGCAGCAGCATTGTTTACACTAGCGGTTGCACAATGCAGAGGTGTTGTGTTAAATTAGTCTTCTGGCGGTGGAAGTATCGATTCAGACACTACCATCGATAATTGCTCTCTCGAACTCATTACAGCTATGTTTGTTTCTCTGCCTTTGTTGCGTCTGTTGTTCGAAACAGACAAAAGCAACACAGCTTCAAACGGAAATGCTAACTACGTTTTTGGGTAGGAAAATTGTTTTTTGGGTATAATTAAAGGGTTGGTCCGTGCTGAAGTTTGAACTTTGGGTTGATCTACTCGTATATATGAAAAATCATCATGTTGTTTATGAAGTAGTGGAGCCGTGGCGGGTAGGCATCGCGCGTGACTCCGGAGCTCACTCTGAGGTGGCGAAAGCTCGATCCCCGCAGTCACCGCTTACATTTTTTTAGGTGACTATACGATGACGTTATATAACGGTCGAGGTTGAGTGGTAGAGGTTCGTAGTCCTAACTTCGCCTCATTAAAGAAGACAACCATTTTTTTCCAGCAGCCAGAAAAATTAAGGAAACTTGTATAATTCTTTCTGGAATGGAACAACTCACCTCTATCTGCGTATTAAACTGAAAAAATATTTCACGAAACCAACAGAAAAGCTGTAAAAGAACTCCTGCAAGTTTTAATTACATCCTCAAGCAAATTAGTTCCAATCCCAAGACAACCATCAAATTCCACTCAGCTGAATTTCCACCGCATACCGTATCCACGATTTCAACTCTCCTCGATTCGACTCGCTACTTTCGACTCTCGACTGTTCCGCCTATCGACTGTGCCGCTGGTTTCTCCTGGTGCCAGTGGTGTGCGAACCGCGAAGCCGCCATGGCCACGAGTGTGATGGTGAATCCTTGGAACAACCCTCAGGTTCATCCTCTTCTGCGCAGACACTACAAGAAGGACTCTAGGTTCGTGTTGGATCTGTACACTCTGACCTACGACAACCACGAGAGCTTGGACTCCCTTGGGGACTTGACCGCTGTGAGTAGCCTGTAGGTCGGTAGCATATGGACAGTGGCAATGAGTGGTTTGTTGTGGTGAAATAAAAATTCACAAATTAAAGTTTAGTTTTGAAAATTTAACAGCTCAGCTAGTTTGGTTAAAAGCAAATCATTGGTGTTTGGGTGTTGAGGAATAACTAGAAGAAGTCGCACGTCAAAACAGAAAAGATAGAGATATCTTTGTGTAACGTTCCCTTTAGAAGGTTATGCGTCGGGGGACTGGTGTAGCCAGATGGTAGAGTAAAAGCACTCGCAAACCAAATTAAAACTCAGTTTATTTGAATAAATGACAAACTAGCTAAGAAAGGAAATAGGCAAATCAAAGTTAAATTGTCAAACATATAAACTACTGTAAAAGGTCATCGTCACTAGACTCTATGTTAAGATGTGTTAATACTAGTAACTTCAAGATTTCGGAATATTAAATATTAAGAGCTGAATCTAATTATCTAAAGTAATCTTATTTGAAAGGTAAGCTAAAATAAAAGTATTATAAAATGAATCTATATAACTGTGAGACAACTAGAACTGCAAGAGCTGAGCAAATAACGTTTGGAAATAAATTAAAATTAAAAGAACATAAGAACTGACTTTGGGACCTAAGTTAGGAGTTAGGACCTACCTCCCCAGGGGCAGCATCGTGAAGGGAGACCCCACACGCAGGGATTCTCCTAGGCAACTGAACCCAGAGGAGCTAAGCCAAACACCTTTTATTACTTGCTCAGCATATCCTTGACTATCAAAACAATCTGGCCAACATTGCTTTGATAACAAGGAAGCAGTTCTGCAGGTTGTCAGCACAACATTGCGGCACTATGTTATTGGAAAGAATGTGTTAGTATTCAAAACTGAAGGTAAAAGAGATTCTATTCTAACTTACATATAATATTAAAATCATGAATATTCTATCTATCGTTATATCCCTCTTATTTCGCTCATGACGATGACCTCATCGTCGGAATATAAGACTCCGGCAGCGAAAATTTATTTTTAAAGATTCTACCATGTTATGCTCAAAAACTATACTACAATAAAAATGTACAATAAATGTATTCAACATGTATCGCGGCAGCGGGAAGATCCCAGCAGCGAAGTCGTCCTCGATGTCCCGGCAGAGCTGACTCTCAGCAGTTCTCCACCTCCTCGCCTCCACGGCAAGGAAATCGCAGTAGTCCAGCTCCTCGCCTCCACGGCAAGAAGATCGCAGTTGTCCAGCTCCTCGCCTCCAAGGCAAGAAGATCGCAGTTGTCCAGCTCCTCGCCTCCACAGCAAGAAGATCGCAGTAGTCCAGCTCCTCGCCTCCAGGCAAGAAGATCGCAGTTGTCCAGCTCCTCGCCTCCACGGCAAGAAGATCGCAGTAGTCCAGCTCCTCGCCTCCACGGCAAGAAGATCGCAGTAGTCCAGCTCCTCGCCTCCAAGGCAAGAAGATCGCAGTTGTCCAGCTCCTCGCCTCCACGGCAAGAAGATCGCAGTTGTCCAGCTCCTCGCCTCCAAGGCAAGAAGATCGCAGTGGTCCAGCTCCTCGCCTCCACGGCAAGAAGATCGTAGTAGTCCAGCTCCTCGCCTCCACGGCAAGAAGATCGCAGTAGTCCAGCTCCTCGCCTCCACGGCAAGAAGATCGCAGTTGTCCAGCTCCTCGCCTCCACGGCAAGAAATCGCAGTCCAGCTCCTCGCCTCCACGGCAAGAAGATCGCAGTAGTCAGGTCCTCGCCATCCCGGCAAGAACGTCGCAGAATCAGGTCCTCGCCATCCCGGCAAGAACATCGCAGTAGTCAGGTCCTCGCCATCCCGGCAAGAACATCGCAGTAGTCAGGTCCTCGCCATCCCGGCAAGAACATCGCAGTTGTCAGGTCCTCGCCATCCCGGCAAGAACATCGCAGTGTCAGGTCCTCGCCATCCCGGCAAGAACATCGCAGTATCCAGGTCTTCGCCATCCCGGCAAGAACATCGCAGTGTCAGGTCCTCGCCATCCCGGCAAGAACATCGCAGTTGTCAGGTCCTCACCATCCCGGCAAGAAGTCGCATTGCAAGGAGAAGCCAAATCTTCCAAAAGTCCGCAATGGAAGACAATTCTAATATCTACAGCTTTATCTTCTAACACAAAGTGCTTACCCCAAGGTTCGGTAGGTCCCAACAAAAAGAATTAAAATATCAGTTGTCTGCTAGTAGAAAGTATTAATTTGCTTAACAACTTGAACCGTTAATTACAAGTATTATAACTCAACAAATATTTTAATTAAAATTTATGAATAAACAACACTCTACAAATTCTAGTTGTCTCAAAACCCTAAGAACATTCCTTATCAAAACCATAAGTTCAGCAAGTGATTGCCTAAATGTGTTTAAAAAGATTTTCTAAATATGCAAATACAGTGATACCAAATCCTCCAAACTTCATGGAAATATAATTTAAAACTAACTTTACTACTCAAAGGTAAAGATAACCATAGGCATAGGTTATTCCTTTTGTCTAATATTAATAAAGCCTAATTAATTTCTTGAACTGTAATTGAATGAATGAAAGTTGCCCATATTGACTTCGGAAAAATTCTCTTATAAATGTCCGAAAATCAAAACGACACAGTAATTGAAACTTGAAATGTATAATCATCTAAATATCTTTATGTGGATGTGCTAAAACTCAAAACTTACTGACATTTACTGCGGTAAAATAAAATCTATGAAGTTAATACTAAGAAAGACTATTATTAACCACCTAGGACTTAGACCAATTATTATGATCAAATTAAATTTTAATTCAATATTAAGCTTATTTTAAAACTACATGGAAGTCTAATTAATAAACTCTCTTTGTTTGCTAAAAGGCTTAAGGAGATAAAAGAAATTTTAGCTATTGAAAATCATAAATAAAAGAATTTATATCGTATATTTTTAATTTGTAAGAATATTTGAATTACTAGTGCTTTGACATCTGACTACACAGAAATGAAACTGAATCAGCTCTAGAAAGTGTCAATGACAGTGACATACTAAGCGCTCTGCTAGAATATTATGCAAACACATCAAAACAAAGTAACGCAACTCCAGAGTAGTGACGAGTGTAAGAATACTGAGTAGGTCTAATGTGCATGTGTAATATCATAGATCTAAATTATCTGTTTAGTTTTTAGTGAGAGGTTTTGATGAGAGAATTTTGATGAGATTTTGATGAGAGGTTTTGATGAGACATTTTGATGAGAGGTTTTGATGAGAATTTTGATGAGAGGTTTTTGATGAGAAATTTTGATGAGAGGTTTTTGATGAGAAATTTTGACGAGAGATTTTGATGAAAAATTTTGATGAGAGATTTTGATGAAAAATTTTGATGAGAAATTTTGATGAGAGGTTTTTGATGAGAAATTTTGATGAGAAATTTCGATGAGAGGTACCGAAGATCGAAAAACCCAAAACTCAAAGTAGTTTTGGGCCCCTGGCCTCTACCATGTAACGTTCCCTTTAGAAGACTAAGGGGTTGGGGACTGGTGTAGCCAGATGGTAGAGTAAAAGCACTCGCAAACCAAATTAAAACTTATGTTTATTTAATAAGACACAAACTAAGAAAGCAGATAGACGGATCCAAATTAAAATGTTAACTATGTGAACTACTATAAAGGTCATCGTCACTAGACTCTATGTTAAGATGTGTTCATACTAGTAACTTCAAGATTTCGGAATATTAAATATTAAGAGCTGAATCTAATTATCTAAAGTAATCTTATTTGAAAGGTAAGCTAAAATAAAAGTATTATAAAATGAATCTATATAACTGTGAGACAACTAGAACCGCAAGAGCTGAGCAAATAACGTTTGGAAATAAATTAAAATTAAAGGAACATAAAAACGGACTTTGGAACTAAGACTTAGATTGAGACCTAGGTTAGGAGTTAGGACCTACCTCCCCAGGGGCAGCATCGTGAAGGGAGACCCCCACACGCAGGGATTCTCCTAGGCAACTGAACCCAGAGGAGCTAAGCCAAACACCTTTTATTACTTGCTCAGCATAACCTTGACTATCAAAACAATCTGGCCAACATTGCTTTGATAACAAGGAAGCAGTTCTGCAGGTTGTCAGCACAACATTGCGGCACTATGTTATTGGAAAGAATGTGTTAGTATTCAAAACTGAAGGTAACAGAGATTCTTTTCTAACTTACATACAAAATTAAAACCATGAATATTCTAACTATCGTTATATTTGGGTTTCAGAAGTTTATAAAAAACGTTGATTTACGTATTTAGTTAGATATCCAGATATTTACAGTTGACATCTCTGTTCCAATGGGTGGTTGGCAGCCCTATGACCAATAGGATAGCAGGCAGCAAGTAGCTCAGTTTCAGCCAATCAGTGACTGAGGATGGTACTCCACAGCGAGACCGAAAGATTTTTACAATAATCTTCTAGGAATAAGCATAACTTACAACTAAAAAAACTTGTATAATAAACATAAAACCAGTCGAAATGCGTAATGATATGATGATATATTTAAATTGGGCTAAGGTTTTGGTTAAAAATATTTAAACGTATGCTGTTTTTTTTCTTTTGGGCCTCCATTGATAAGGTCACCTAACGTCATATTTGGGTCAGTCTATACACACTGGGCTAAGGTAACAGAAACAGAATATTCCACTAGGACGTTGACGTACTAAGCTAAAGGATTGCGGGAGTCGAACATAATGCTACAAATTTCAATTCATAACATTGTTGCCTAACGAAAAATGGCGGCGGCTTGAAATTTAAGAGCTTGGAGCTTCGACCTGCCGTCAGAATGCACGTTTTAAGGTTTGTTTTGCGGCGTTGGGCTCTATTAGACGTGAGACCTTTAATATCAATCGGTTAAATGAGTCCAAAATGGCAGTGGTTTCTAAAATCAAAACCACAGCGCTTTTATTAACTCTTTTAAACTATAAAGACTACGACATTTGGTACTATTTCCATGCCACAGGGGATTTTTAAGTAACCCCTTGACTCCTCTTGGACCACATCTGTGAATCGAAAAAGACAGCCCCTACCAAAAATGAAATATTAGTGTTTTTTGTAAATTGTGTAGGAACCAGCGTTTGTCCCTTGTGATACCTCTGGCAAGTCTTAGTGACCTACTGCAAGAATCCATTGTACATTTGTAGCCTTTGTGATACAAATTGCCGAACAAGCGTAACTTTAAATCATTTTAAAAATGAGCCAACAACCGAAGGACAACTTACTACTTGAATGTTCGTGTGAAGCAATCATATTTCCTGCCACTAACAAACATGTGCAGTTCGTCAGGTTTAGCATGGCCGGTGAGATGGGCTATAAGCGGCCAGCAGGAAATCTCAAGGTCACCGGCCATGCTATACCTAACGAACTATAAGCTTTGGAATTGAATTCTCTTGATGAAAGTTCAAATTGTAATTTCCACTTGCCACTTTTTCTTGCCAGGTGTGGTTTTCAACACTGTATTTCGTTGGAAATAGTTAACTTCTTGTCACGGAATCCTCGTTAACAGTGGCTTCCACTGAGCCTATATATTCTCATGTTGGTTTATTCCATTGGTCTTTGGGCTATTAATTATTGACCCAATCTAGGGAACAGTCGGCCCTAGTTTGTAACAAGACTACATCTCACCATCCATCAAAAATCATTCCGTATGCGTCTTAAAACACCCTCTAAGAGTGGATCGTGGCGGGTTGGAATCGTGCGGGACTACGGAGCTGAACACTCCGCCAGCGCAGGTTCGATCCCCGCAGTCACCACTTACATTTGTTATGTAACTTTACGGTGACGCTAGGTAAAGGTCGATGTTGAGTGGTAGAGATGACTTTATAGTCCTAA
Source organism: Matsumurasca onukii (assembly GCA_018831715.1). Taxonomy (NCBI): domain Eukaryota; kingdom Metazoa; phylum Arthropoda; class Insecta; order Hemiptera; family Cicadellidae; genus Matsumurasca; species Matsumurasca onukii. Next base: position 4,434,476 of record CM032065.1, read on the forward strand.
CTTTGCCTCGTTAAACAGGACAAACTTTACCTTTTTACCTTTAAGAGTTATTCTAGTTGCTTGAAATTGGAATTCATACAAATACTGGATTTTCTGAATTCGTTGGAATAGTACGTTGGAATTCCATCCGTACCACGTGATCGCACATTGCCAATTAGATTCGTATATAACTTTCGTAGTCGTTGATTTAAAATCAAACTATAAAAGGTATGCAGTAATTAGATATCCTTCTAATAATAATTTATGACATTGTTTTAAACATGCTTACTATTTTACTCATGTTTCAGTTGCTTTATTTAAGTAAATCACAGTTAAAATCAATAGGTAAAGGTCTTAGTCGAGCTAATGATTTTGTTAATTATTGAACCGTAAAAAAACTAACATACGTTAGATAAATAGTAATTTCAGTAATGTAAATAAATAAATATAAATAAATCTTTATTATAAACATACCTATATCGCAGATCTTTTTCTACTCCATTCATTCAACGTCAGACATTAGGTATTCATTCATTCATTCGAATTATTCCCACTCAGCCCAATTGTCTGTCAGTTTTAAGAGTTCCCAGTCTATAAAATGATTACGCTAATGCTTTGACCCTGGTTACCCGTCTCCCAAATAATCCCTAGACTTAGATCAAGACTCGGATCACAGAGCCTGTGATGTAATTGTGCGTGTCAACATTGACCGACTGCAATTTCTATACATTACAGCCTGGTTACAATGATGAGTCGCTCACTGGGGTGGAAAGGACAATGAATGTTGTCGCTCTAGTGAGTCCGTGCCTCTCGTCTGTTTGTGTAGCATTGCTTCGACACTGTTCTGTGTTTTGCTGAGTCTGTCGAAAGCGTGAAAACAATAGATCACCTGCTAAAAGCAAGGTTGTGTTATTGACTTCGAGTTTGACACTTCGGCCTCGACGGTGCTCTATTACCACAGGTGTTACGTAGCTGTTCGTCCCGCTCACAGCCTCACTTCGGCCTTCGGCCTCGGTTTTGCATCCTGTCTAATCATTGACATTATGAGGCTGATCCTGGAGCCTCTCTTCAGCCCTTGTTATCAGCTGATCGTGCTTTGTTATCACTGGCGTTGTGTTCTTGTGGGGGTGACCATAGCTCAGTGGTATAGTGCGTGCTTCGCACCAAAACAGACCGGGTTCGAATTCCGGGCGCAGTGATAACTTTTCACGATGGTTACTCCCCGTGGTTCGGAAGTCACGTTAAGCCGTTGGTCGATTCTATTGGCCGTTAGGCTATCAATTAATGACCCAATCTGGGCGGTACAGTCGGCCCTAGTTTGTAACAAGACTACACCTCATCATCCATCAAAGACACTCAGCACACTCATTCTTCCTTCCCAAATACCCTCTAGGAGTGGTCGGTGTCTCGAATCAAAGTAAAGTATCTCTTGTGTTGGTGCCATTGCTAATTATTACGTGAGTTTAAATTCGAACCGATGTATAGACGTAAGTAGGAGAGCTGGTGCATGGTGGTTGGCTATGCTATACTAGATCTCTGGTTGAATAAAATTTTCGGCATCTTCAATAGTCTTATGCAAGAGCGAGACAATTATTCGTCTCAAACATAAAAGGAATTACAGTCAAAAAGTTTAGTATTCAACCAAAAGGATGTATAACTATTTTGTTACGTGATGTCTCAAAGACGTTTTTTGAGAGACGCTGTAGAAAGCGGGCGTGAGCGGCTCGTTTAGCGAGCTTGTTTTGCTGGGTTATTTGTTGGAATTATGCACAGAGCCGAGTGAAGGTACGGAAGTGTCGCACCGGCCTGGCGTAGGCTGGACCGGTGCAACGACTGCAACCGGAACCGGAAAGGCGACACTGTTGCAATCCGTAACACCTCCGCAGTAACCTCCTTTTGCGTACAGAAGAGAGGAGAGGATTACTAGGAGAAATTGTTGTAGTAAATTGAGAAAATGTATCTAGTTTTTTTCTGTTAAGGGTACGTCTCAGCTGCGCGGTGATGCTTCAATGCAAGAGCTTATGGTGGGCCCGTTTTCACCTTTCAAAATGATTTTTACATTAATGAACATGATATATTTGGGAACTAGAGGAGTTTTCCGACACGCGTATAGAGCGTTTTTATCTACTCGTAAATTATGACATTTAAGTGTGCCCAATGAAGTTGAAAGGCACTAAAGCTTGGATAATTTCAAAGTTTATTTGTAAAACTATTAGTCAACTTATGAGAGGGCTCTATGAACGAGTCGGAAAGCTCCTCTAGTTTTCAAATATATCATTTGTTGTAGTGTACAAATTATTTTGAAGGTAGAAAAACGGGCCGCCGTAGACCTCTGCAAGCGCTTAGTTTGCCAGTTAGGCCGCGTCAGTTGAAAGAAGGCCCGTTGTTTAGCCAGTTACTAGGTGTCGTGAGTTCCTTGGGCGATGAGTTCTGCCTCTCTCTAAGGTGACAAATGAGGCGGTCCCTTAACATATACTTGCCAGTATATACAGTGCCAACGAATTCTACTTGATACCTTTAAAATTAAATCAGGCATGAGGCAAGTTCTTCTGCTAGAATCTTCTGAGCCGTTTATATTTGTAATATCCATCTTCAATATTCCAATCTATCGTCGGAGGCCAGACTTCAATGTGTAGATCAATACTGACGTTGCAAAAAAATTAGGAAAATAGCAAATCTGCTCTTTTATAGCAGCATAGCACGTCCACGTCTACGTCTATTCATGGTCCTGGGACCGCAACGGTCCAGATTCCCCATTGGTCGCAATGCAAGAGCCGCATAGCGGAATGGCTCTGTTCTCATTGGTGTATTCGTTGCAGTCCAATCTTCCATTTTACGCAAGGTCTCGGTTATCCAATGTGGCGTAGCACGTCCTCGTGTTTTCAATTACGGAAAGAGGTTAAGGCTTGAGTCGTTCCGAAGCCAATGCTGGAAGACTTGACCCTCTTTCAGGTTTTAGATAGTTTTGTTTTGAATTTGAAAAACGTTATCGGGGTGGACGCAGCTACATTTGTTCTAGTAGTCGGGTGTCAAAAATGACGATGTAGTCTGACCGATGACTGGAGTCTACGGGAGTGTGAAGATTTTTCGTTTACCAGAGGCTAGAAATTACGACGTCTTGCGTCCACTTTGAACGACCACCTTTTAGAGGCTAAACAAAGGTTTCTAATCCAACAAACGCTGTTCTCATTTGATGAAGTATTCATCATAACCTTTACCTGATGTTGAAAAGATTTCCTAGGGTGGATTGGAGGCAAATGTTTGAACTTTCACTTTAAATTTTTAACCTCAAATCTTTACGTGTTCTAAAGTGGATTTTTCTCAACATAAAATTGGAAAGTCAGCTCCAAATCCATTATGAATGACTGATCCATCGTGGCTTCATAGTTCTAAAGTTGTCCTTTAATTAGGTTATGTAATTAATCAGCTGTACGAAAAAGGACTTAACACGAACTGCACGATGGCCATTTTTAACAGAATTATTTTTAAGTGGTCCATTGTTTGGTCACTTGTATACGATTCCGTTCTTGTACTAGCTGGTCGACGTGGTCTCCCTAGGTATCTATCATTGATACACATCCTGAACTTGTACATCTGGTCAATCGTCATTTAATGGAGAACCAACGATTTTTTGGTTCTCCAAAGTATGGAGAACCAAAATAGCGTCCGTTGAAACATAGTTTTGGAACCAACTGGGAGGCGGCAAATTTTATTTGGACGGTCCAAATAATTTGTCTAGCTATCTATACTTTAAGCAAATTATATTCCACAGAGATTTCTCCACGCAAATGTACCAGATGTCATAATTTCTCCTAATTCCCAACCAAAATTGGTGGAAAAGAGGTTATTCGTGACTGAAACTTGATTGAGTTAAACTACCCATGAAATGTATCAGCAGGTAGCGAGTAGCACAGATTAGTGATTTAGTTAGTGGATGTCAGCTGATGCCGATGTTACAGACGAGGGGGTGGGTCGGGGAGAGGAGTTAAATGCAGTGGCGGGACATGGGTAATTGGATGGGAGCGGTTTGCGGAACACGCTGTAAGATTTCTGGTCACGGTAGGATGGTGGATACACCATAATTTGTAACCTCGTTTCTGGAATCTTCTCGTGGTTTTAGTTGTTGAGTCTTCAATTGGCATAATAGCTAGTTTGAAAAATAAGATAATAGCGTATTCACACTGCGTCAAAACATTATTATAATTTGCTTAAAATATTTCGGGCATGCTAACTATTGATGTTCTCAAAAAGACTTCTGGACCTGTTTCTTCAAGAGAGCTGGCAACCAGTCCTAAAGAGGGTTTCTTGATAGTGTCACAGCCAATGAGAACATCGACAGTTGGCATCCCTGCTCCATTGGACGGTTGGCAGCCCTGTGACCAATAGAATAGCAGACAGCAAGCACCCCAGTTTCAGCCAATCAGTGACTGAAGATGGTACTCCACAGCGGGACTGAAATTGGAAGACTAGATTATAATTAGTGACACCGGCCGTGAATCCTAAGAGTTTAATAATACTACCTTATAGACCTACACTCTCAAAATGTCGATTCACTTTATTTTGTATTGCATATCTTGCCAACACCTCTACCATTCTGTTTCATTTCGATCGTTCAGCATTTCACTAAAATAGCAAACATTGCCTCCCGGATACGCGACAGGAAGTAAGAAAACTACTGAACGAAAGTCACAGAACTATTTAATCAGTTTGCTCACCACACAGAACTGTCATTAAACACATATCATGTAGAAAGCAGAGGCGGAAGAAAGAGTGGACATTTTAACGATAAGACCGCCCGACGTCTGAATTTATATCTGATCTACGGCGGTTGATTACGTCAAAATAACCGGTTACTTAAAATGTCTTTAGCTGATGAATGGCTGAGCAGATCTTTCGTACATTCACTTTCATGTGTTAGTCAGCTTGGGGTTCTAGATTCTAATACAGTATAGTAAGGTATCCCTGTGAGTATTCATTGCAAACGAATGACGTCGTTAAATGGAAAGAATGTCAAACTGCAAAGAAGAAAACCAATGACATGGTCCAACTTGTGGCCATTCATATCTTATCACTACATACATATCTATCTATATGCTTCACTATCCATGAAAAACTCATCACACTCGCCATTCATTCCATATTCATGTAAAATATCTTCTAGGAGTGGTCGGTGTATTCAAGTATGTATGTATATGTGGTGGATCCGTGGCGGATTGGTATCGCACGCGACTCCGGAGCTCATCACTCCGGTGGCGCGGTTTCGATCCCCGCAGTCACCACTTACATTTGTAATGTGACTAATACGGTGACGCTAGGTAAAGGTCGATGTTGAGTGGTAGAGAGGACTTTGTAGTCCTAACTTCGCCTCGTAAAACAAGACAAACTTTACCTTTACCTTTTTTATATTTGAGCTTTTCTTGGGCAAACCTAATTGTTAGGTTTTAACCAAGGCTGCTGTCCCTATATCTAGATTTAAGTGGGAACATATCTAGAATATGATCAAATATAGAAAAATCCTCATTTTGGACCCTTTTAATATATTCAAAACGCGGTCTAGAACGTAAAAATCAACATAAAAAACTGACCAACCCAGTTTATTTTTAGTAATCTAAATAATGTGTTATCGTCTAGACAGTACCATCCAAACAGATTTCAACTGCTCACTAATACAAAAAACTAACTGCAAAACTAATACATCATCAAACAGGCCCTATCGATGAGTCAACGAGGTCAAAAGACACGAAAGGTTTTGAGGATGATATAGGTCTAAAGCGGCTCAGATAGTCTCAGTGATCATCTGATGATACCCGCATCAACTCCCACCATCGTTTAGACATATCAGACCATCATCTGCGTGGTTCGGAAGTCACGTTAAGCCGTTGGTCCTTGTATTTCCATTGGTCATTGGGCTATTAATTAATGACCCATTCTAAGGAAGAGTCGGCCTTAGTTTGTAACAAGACTACACCTCATAACTCATTACTACCACTCATCACACTCATCCTTCACCACATATTTGCCTTAAAATACCCTCATGAGAGTGGTCGGCATCTCAAATAGTGATTTAGTAATCTAGTCAATGTATTATCGTTTGGACAGTTCCATCCAAACAGATTTCAACTGCTGAACAAAACTATAAAACCATCAAACAAGGCCCTATCAACGAGGTCACCACAGACACAATCAACTTGTGTTTGCAATGGAGTGACACCACAAACCCATTCACCTAGTTAGTCTATGAACAAGACCAGTAGAGATCAGTTGTTGTTGTGACACTGGACACTTTCAACTGACTCGTTGTTTTGTCGACTTCAAGACCAACTGGTTCAACAGGTTCTAAAGGTGTCAGTCGGTATTGTACTAGTTAAATAATCGCCAAGGACGACGTAGAAAAAGTTGTAGCTTCGGCAGAAAAGTGCGTCCAATTAGTAATTGATTAATTGTTCTTGAAATGTACGTGCAAATAATTTTTAAAGCATTATTCTAGAACCAGCAAGATTTAGCGGATCCGTGGCGGATTGGTATCGCGCGCGACTCCGGAGCTCATCACTCCGGTGGCGCGGGTTCGATCCCCGCAGTCACCACTTATATTTGTAATGTGACTAATACGGTGACGCTGGGTAAAGGCCGAGGTTGAGTGGTAGAGAGGACTTTGTAGTCCTAACTTCACCTCGTTAAACAAGAAAAACTTTACCTTTAAACTTTTTATGTGGCGATAGAAATAAATAGCTCTCCTTCGTATAGAAATTCTCTAACAAAACCATCATTCTAATTTTCAGGATAACACAGAGTATGGTACAATATAGTCCACTGATGTGTGGAAAGCGACCCGCCGCGTCAATAACAAACACACGCTTGTAACTTTCCCTCTCTGTGGAGCTTAACTCGCCATAGCATAGCGACAAAAACAGCTGTTGTGCAAGTACGCCATAGAGTAATCATTATTGCCGGATAAACATAGAGAAAGTCGGGTTTCTTGCAGTAACACTCGTGCGAATCAGAGTGTCTCTAAGTAATGCTAACCCCGTGTGGAGAGGTAGGTCATTCATGTAAGCTTAAATATTGTGTGGAACTGTAGACGAACTGAAGATAATGTCAATTCGTTTGACTCCAAATGTTTTCAAATGGTACCTAACATTGAATTTTGTTTGCTGCCTAAAATTAAAGGTCTGGAGAGAGTTCGAGAGGCAGAACATCTGCCTAATTGTACAAAGGAAAGTCTGGAAATAGAAATGTGAAAACTCTGTTGCTTGTGTTTAGTTTAGTGGATCCAACAGTTCGGGGTTTCCTTAAATCGTAAGGAAAATTTGACAATATACCTTTCAAAATAGTTAAATGGACGAACAGAAGAACTGTTAGATATCGGGGTAGTATTTTGTAAAAATACTGCTGAATAATTTAAAAACGTCATTAATTTAAATACTAGCTGACAGTACCCGAGCTATAATATACGGGATGACAAAAGTCTTGTATTATTCATATAGAAGACGGAAACCAGTTACAGGTGTTTATCGGTATTTAGCTACCTTGTGAGAGTCATAGTTACTTCCGCCGTTCCGGCGTTTTCAGAGCTTACATTGGCACCCTGCCATTTATTTTGAGAATGTTATATGGACATCAAATATAGCTAAATACATACTGAGTAATGGGCTAAACCATTAAATAAAGTGTCACTACCATCACGTCTGCCGATCTTGAGTTATAAGCGTTCTAAAATGGCTTAAAACCTTTACAGACAGACAGGCAGGATTTTTTCAACGTCAGTTTCAGTCTTTACAAAGTATAAGAAAACCAAATAACTAAGACTGGGACTCGTGGGATGGTCCTGTAATCCAGCTTTAAGGAGGTCAGGTTTTGAGGATGATATAGGTCTTAAGCGGCTCAGATAGTCTCAGTGATCATCTGATGATACTCGCATCAACTCCCACCATCGTTTAGACATATCAGACCATCACCTTCGTCGTTTGGAAGTCACGTTAAGCCGTTGGTCCTTGTATTTTCATTGGTCACTAGGCTATTAATTAATGACCCATTCTAAGGAAGAGTCGGTCTTAGTTTGTAACAAGACTACACCTCATAACTCATTACTATCACTCATCCTTCACCACCAAGTCTTATTTTATTTAGATATTGTATCAATGCCCCTACATAAAGGGTGTTTTTACGATTGTTAAAAGCTTACTTTGTTCCATCGAAGTTGGATCTAAAGATAAATAAAGAAAGAGAAGATTTCCTCTCACAACTCAAACAAGTCAGAGAAACACCGAGTTGGGGAAATAGGGGCGCGAAAGTTTAAATAAATAAAATCTCACTCGCCTACAGAAACGAGGCCGTGTTGCCCCTCCATCCATGTCTTGAATTAGATGTTTCAACTTTTGAAAAAGTTGTTTGTAAACTTTTAACAAATTTTTTGTTTACAATTTCCAAATTTCGTCACGTCAGGTATGATCCAGGTTACATTCGAATGAGCTGAGTCGGCAGGAAGCCTTTTCTGAGTCTTTTCTGACCCTTCACTTCCATCACTATTTGAGATGCCGACCACTCTCATGAGGGTATTTTAAGGCAAATATGTGGTGAAGGATGAGTGTAATGAGTGGTAGTAATGAGTTATGAGGTGTAGTCTTGTTACAAACTAAGGCCGACTCTTTTTTAGAATGGGTCATTAATTGATAGCCCAATGACCAATGGAAATACAAGGACCAACGGCTTAACGTGACTTCCGAACCACGAAGGTGATGGTCTGATATGTCTAAACGATGGCGGGAGTTGATGCGGGTATCATCAGATGATCACTGAGACTATCTGAGCCGCTTTAGGCCTAATATCATCCTCAAAACCTGAAAGCTGGATTACAGGACCACGCCACGAGTCCCAGTCAAATACTACCTCGATAACAATACACGAAAAATCACAAGCGTGCAATCATAGGCTCAATGTTACTTTTAGGCATGATTTTTTAATGGTTTGTGTTATGTTTTAGGCTACTTTTCACCTAAAACATTGAAGACGGGATCAGATTCCAAAACCGGAAACGTCGTGTTCTTGTTTACTAGAAAATGTCTGTTATTATAATTCAACCTAAGAAATTTAGCTCTTTAAAGTATTACACAATGTGGTACTCGGAATGATGTACGACTCTACGAGTAAAGTTGTGTTGATAAACGATAAGAGTCATGGCGGCTGCCTCGGGATGTTTCACGCCTTCATTTCCGCTTCCGGCGCAGAAGTAGCGGTAATCACAATCAGCTGGTCTCCTCCACGAGGCTCTCAGCTGATTTCTCGATCAGCTGTCTTGCATATTGACGAGAACTGCATTGTTCACTGGAAAAATAAAGTAACCGGAGAACACTACAAGAGGCGATATTCCATTAAACAAATTAGTGGCTCGGAAGTCATGTTAAGTCGATGGTCCATTCCATTGATATTAATGAGCCAATGTACGGTGACGTTTCTGACACTCTTTTTGAAGAATTTTTTCAAACACTACAACTTTTAGGATAATTTGATTTGGTATCAAGCACTAGACTGTTGTTATCCTGCTCTCAGTTGTACAACAATAATTACTTTACATTGCATATTTTTACAACGATCGTTTCGTAAACATTATTTTGATAATTAATATGTAGGCTCTAAAAGCTCACAATTGAAAGGGCGCGTAGTCTCTTGTAAAACTATACAACAACTCTACCTCAGCACTAATTGGGTGCCACAAGATGCGTCACAGACCTCCCTTTGTGCATTAATTTACGTCATAAAATGTAGCTTTACGCTTCCCTGAATAATGATTAAATAGTTAATAAGAGCATAGAAGTTCAACTAATACTGCTGAAGAACTCTAAAAATAAATCCTCTATGGACAAGGAATTGTTTTTTCATAGTTAAATAAATCCATAATCTGTGGCCTGGTATTTAAAACAGCTGAGATTAGCCTACTTACATACGTCTAAAGATAAGATCGAACCATACCACATTCATCAGCTGGTTGCATGCTGCCTCCAGGGCCTAGCGTGTCGTGGCCGAGACGCCTTACCTCCACAATCACAATCTCGCTCCGGTCCCGGTGCGCACTCCATGGTCATGAACCGCTATGAGAAATGGAGTTGGAGACTAGCGAAAAGTTCGGACGACAGGAAATTCCTTAAGGTTAGTTTTCGAAAGAAAAGTGTTCACTTCCGATGCACCAAAAGTTCCACCCCTGATTGCACGTTGTTTGCGAAAAATTTCCCAGCAAGCTCAGCAAGTTTGATTATTTTTAGTTAATCTGTGATGTGCACGTGGAAACACTTCCGTAATCGAAGCTTTTCACTCGCATTTTGTTTGAGTCCTTTTTCCCTTCACGTTTGCTAGTTTTTGAATGAAACTTGTGGAATAGAACATCGTTGCTAGCATAAGGGTGAGTTGTGACATCATAATATTTGTGACGTTGGAACTCTGGACTATCGGAACTCTGGGCTATCGGAACTCTGGACTATCGGAACTCTGGATTATCGGAACTCTGGACTACCGAAACTCTGGACTATCGGAACTCTGGACTATCGGAACTCTGGACTATCGGAACTCTGGATTATCGGAAACTCTGGAATATCGGAACTCTGGACTATCGGAACTCTGGAGGCTGCAGGCTCAAACTAGCGTTACAAAATTTGTTGCATTATTTCGTTTTCAAAGTTTTGTTATATTAAGGAAAATTAATTGGAAACATAGGTGCACCTACCTTGAAAAGACGAATGGGTTTAATCCTGAATTCTACTATGCATCCAAACATGTATTCTGCTATGCTTTCTGAATTAGTGACTATAATACAAATACGTGTTTAGTGCATCTTTTATCGGGTATGCTTCTTATTAATTTGATTTGAAAACATACTGATATGTAGGCCTATTTTCGCCGTAAATAATAATTACTGTATATTATTTATCATACTCTAAACTGCACGATTTTCTAGTGAATGCGTTTTCGTTGTTATATGACCAGGCCTACTAACGTTGTCTTTTTCCATTAATTACAAAGTTTTTTCCTTCTTTATTCTTAGGGAAACGTCTTAACGCTGTCAAAAATTATTATGTTTATACGTTCTTCGTCTTTAAACTATTAAGAAGCTTTACTGGATGCAGTTATATTTTTAAATGGAGACATAACAATTACAAAACAAAAGTAAACTTTATGACTGTTGTGCAGTGTTGTTTTGATGTATACTATTTTATTTGTCCGAGTATGGTTACACAAGTATTATTTGCGTCCTTATCTAATACGATATTTCTAAAACTATCCTATACACAATAATGTCTATTAAAACTGAGAGTTCATTACAAAAAAAACACAATAGGGTGAACATAATACTTGTTAGATCATTATTCAGGGCATTATTCCATTTTTATAAGGTAATAAAATGCAAAGATTTTACATTCATTGTTTCTCAGAAAACTAATATGAAATTAATTCTAGTATGTCAATGTACCGGGTAGAAGACGCAGAGGACAATAAAAGCGTTTAGAACACAAATTCGCGTCACAAACTAACATAATAATGAATAAAATACATATTTTCTTTGCTTATGAAAGATTACTATAGTAAGTATTTTCGTGTATTTTGTTATTGGTGAAAATAATTCAATGAAATAATTTTTAAGAACTTTAAAGTTGTATTGCAATCCTGTGCGCATGCTACTTCACATCGATCCGGACTTTGCGTCGCTACAGTCTGAGAACTCGTGAGGTTAGGAATTAGGATAGCATATCGACAAGGCAGTGAACGAAACAGTTTTGATTGACAGTTGGAATTTGTTTTGTTTATAATTTACTGCATTCGTTAGGTTATAGGCTCTCATGAGGATTTGTGGCTATTTAGTAAACTGTTTGTAGCAGATTTTGTTAAACTATTCATCGATGTTGAAGCTCAAGCTGTGACCGAACAATTTTTAGTGCAGTAGGATAGCTGATACTTTGTGTGCAATGTGTGGTTATTTGATTGTGCACTTCGAAAATTAGAAGTTAGGCACTAACCTAGTTCTTTGATCTCAAAAGTTGTAATCCAATAACTGCTTTTGTTGAACATGCTTGTACATTTATTAAGCTTAGTTTGAACTCACAATGTTTGAAAATATTTTGTCGAATTTCAAATCAAAATCGTCCAAAGTGTCAGACTCGGTTTCAGTGAAAGGGACAGGTGCAAGATTTTCAGAATCTCTTTCTCAAATTAGGTGCAATCTGATGAATAAAACAAACAGCTTATCCTCTTATTTTACAAGCAATAATTCTAAGCACGATTCTAGGCCTAGTCCCAACAGGCTTAATTCCAATGATAACTTTACGAGTGCTCCTGGCTTTAACAACAAACTAAGTAAAATTGATAAAAGCCCCTTTTTGCATTGTAACAGAGTGGAGTATGTGCATTTCAACCCATTAGCAGACAGCGAAGACTCATTTGATTTAGACGATAGTAACATTGTGGATAGATTCGTAAGAGTAATTAATATTGACGAAGATAGGCAATCATTGAATCGAAAATACTCATTTAGGGTAAGTAAGGACTTAGCAAAGTTGAAATCTATGATTAGACTAACTAAAGAAATTTATACTGTGTAGAAATACTCATTTAAGGCTTTTGTTTAAGCTGGTACTAGCTTTTACAAAGTCTTTAGAAGTTTATTAGAACCATATAACCCAACACAGCTGAACTTGTGCTAGTGCATCATTCACCTATGGTTTGATTTTGCGATTAAGCTGTCTTTCTATTTCCAGCCAGTTTTACAAATCAGCTCAAAACTACTTTTGGTTTCAGCGCCGCAATGACAGAGAGGAAATTCGTAAGAGACTTGCCACAGGATGTGACGGAGACGAATACTATGGAGGTGACAGACCAGGAAGGAAACCCAGCTTACAGGCACGCTTGCAGAGCGGTAAGTGAACTGATTTGAAAGTATCTTTTTGACTGCTAGGAAAATTATTATCTTCTAATCTAATTACCATGAGGATAATGCTTTCAATATCCTCAATGTATTAGACTTTCTTTTTAAAGCGAGCTTGTAGGCATTAGTCATACTCTACTATGGTGCTCTTTGCAGTGTTAGCCACTCAAGTGCTTTTCATGTCTCAAAGATTATGTTATGGTAGGTAGATTGCAAAGATACCGCATGTCTGAGGCAGGAAAATGAACATAGTTCGGCAGCCCAAACACAGATTGCGCTGCGAGAGATTCTTTTAAGGGTCTCAAGTAGAGCCACTGACGCACGTGCAAGTTTGTCAGTTCTCAAAAATTGAACGATTTTGGTCACATTTAAGTAATTGACATCGGGCAAACTCGAGCATTTCTAGCAATCACTAGCAGCATTGACTGCCACAACTATGTTGATTTTCCTGCTTCAGCTATGCATTTCATTTTCAGGGTTCAGTGGACACCCTGAAAGACACAGAAGAACCCTTGAAGTAAGGGTTATTTCAGTGCGTTTAAAGAGAATGCTTCAATGTTACCTCTCTGCCTTTTTATTTCTATTATCAATAAAAACTGCCCTTAGTTATCAAACAATCCCTTTAAATAAATTATCTAAGATTACAACCAAATAGTGGTAAGGTAAAAAATTGCTATTTTGATTTCAGGGATGAACCTACAAATATGTTTCATGAACGACACAATGTCAGACACAGAATCTCCGAGCTCTGACTCCGGAGCGACGGCCAAGGTTGCCACTCCCGTCAAACAGCCCTCTCCCCTTGCCGCAGTTCCTGACACAAAGCTCTCTCCAAGGGTAAGTTGGAATATTCAAAAAGTAAGTGTTATAACCCAGGGTCAAAAACATGATAATTTTTAATGTATCAAAACTTTTGATCAAAATTTTTATGACTGAAGAGTTAATAACTTGCAATTGCATTGTTGGGATGAAAAATGTAACCCACAGATATAGTCCAGATAAACTTACACAGTTTTTTCGAAAGTCTACTTTGGCTTAATTGGACCTCTGTAATCTAGGATACCGTTAAATCTAAACCGTGTCTCGTTCAAGCGTATTAGTTCTTTGAAGTTCACTTTGTTGACCATTAGGTTATTCCAACATTAAAAACAGTGATAATATTTTATAACATCGTGAGATGCCAGAGTCGGTTTAGAGACCTATAGCTTTGATCATGCTAGTTTCATGGGTCACAGGTCAGTTCTTCGACTTGGTTTCCGGCAGATCTTCAGAATCGTATTTTTCCCCCTTTGTGGCCCTTGTATAATTTCTTCTACCAATCCCTCTGGATTGTTTTCTCCATCAGAATATTCAGAAGAGTTCGTATTGTCTTGAGCACATCTTCCAAGTCCCGCACATTGTGAGTTCTTTTTAATCCCAAAATAATTTAGCCTATTAAACAGTTTTGGCCCAGAAAATACAAATAAACCATTTTGGATCGCTTTTACTCCGAGTAGACTCTCAGCTTGGATATTTTATCCGACTAAAAAAAATTATTATGTGACAGAGCCCGAAGGGAGGCATGAACTTGCCGCTGAAGACGGAGCCACTCACAGAAGCAGACTTCTTCGCCGAGCAAGCGAGACTGCAGTCGGAAGCGCGGCTGGCGCTAGCACATGCGAAGGACCTAGCGAGACTGCAGATGGAGATGGAACGCCAGAGGAGACAAGTCAGCCCCATCACGGAGATGCTGAAGACAACGCTACTCAAAGTAAGAACTCCAAACAGGAATAACTTTTCTCTCATTGTCAATACAATATACAGTTTAGATACTAAATTCAACCTATAAACAAAGTACGTTTGTACCAAATTTCAAAATAATCACAATTAGCGCTTGAAATCCCTTAAGAAATATGCAAAGTGATGAGCGGTCGAATTGAAACAAAGATTCTGCTTGAGCTCAGTCGATTGTTGGCAACCACAATTATTCGGTTTTTAACAACCTCATAGAACCTAATAGAATTGAAATGGGTTGAATCCTTAATGATAGAAGACATCCAATCATCAAAAGATTTTATGAGAAGTATAATTAAAGAGGGATTAGCTTAAACAAACATAATTTCTTTTTTACTTTATTTATCAAGGTGTTGGAGTAACAAAAATTAGGCCTTGTTGATCAAGGCCTTGGGATAGTTAAGTCTTTGTCTTATTTATCAAAGGGTTGTTATAAATAAGTTACTGGGTATTATCTGTTATGAATAGGGCCTTATCTATCAAGGGGTTGCTGATAAACACTGGGCCTTATTTATGAAGGAGCTGCTGATAAAAACTTGGCCTTATTTATCAAGGTGTTGTTATAAAAACTGGGCCTTATCTATCAAGGGGTTGCTGATAAACACTGGGCCTTATTTATCAAGGAGCTGCTGATAAAAACTTGGCCTTATCTATCAAGGGTTGCTGATAAACACTGGGACTTATTTATAAAGGAGCTGCTGATAAAACTGGGCCTTATCTATCAAGGGGTTGCTGATAAACACTGGGCCTTATTTATGAAGGAGCTGCTGATAAAAACTTGGCCTTATTTATCAAGGTGTTGTTATAAAAACTGGGCCTTATCTATCAAGGGGTTGCTGATAAACACTGGGACTTATTTATAAAGGAGCTGCTGATAAAAGTTGGCCTTATTTATCAAGGTGCTGTTATAAAAACTGGGCCTTATGTATCAAGGAGCAACTAATAAAAACTTGGCCTTATTTATCAAGTTGCTGTTATAAAAATTGGACCTTACTTATCAAGGGGTTGCTGATAAATTCTGGGCCTTATTTATCAAGGATTTGTTGATAAAACTGGGTCTTATTTATTAAGGAGTTGCTGATGAAAGCTGGGCCTTATCTATTAAGGCGTTGAGGTTATAAAAGTGGGCCTTATTTAGGAAGGAGTTGCTGATAAAACTGGGCCTTATTTATCAAGGAGTTGGGGTTGAAAATCTTTTCTGATCTATCAAGGAGTTGTGGTTAAAAACTGTGCCTCATCTATCAAGGTATGAATACTCTTGTGCTTCTAGGTCGGAGTCGTGTTTCCTCAAGATCGGAGAAGGGTGAGCCGACAAATGTTGACGGACATGAACGTGGCACAACTACAAGTCATTGTCAACGATCTTCACACACAGATCGAATGTGAGTTCTAATCGTAACTACCCCCAAAAGATTATCCTTTTAAAAGGAATCTATATTGACATTGTTCAGAAAATTCATTGGATCCGCTTAGTTTTGTTTAGTGTCCTAGTTTGTTACTTTCCGGTACTCTTTAAAAACTTAACAGTTGGATAAGTTAATTGAAGATAAAAACCAATTTTTATTTATTTGTACGTCTTTACAGTGATAAGCAGATTTAATACAGGCTCTCTTGTTTTACGACTCTTTATTTGCGGACATTAAGTTGACTGGTAGAGCATGTAACTTTGGACTCAACCAGCCTGGTAGCGATAGTTAGGTTCCACCTCAAAATATTTTTAATATTACTATGCAGATAACGAAACCTGAAATATTTTCTGCAGGAACAAGCATACCATGTATTTTGTTTTCTGACTGAAGTTTGTGCTTGAAGTTATTTATTTTTTATCTCAGGTGCTCATTCAGTGTACAACTCCTGACTGTAAAGTCTCCTAAGGTAATATCTTGTCTTGTTCCTCAGTTTTGAACGAGAGCCTGGTGAAATTACTCATGGAGAGGGATGACCTGCACATGACCCAAGACTCCATGCTTGTCGACATCGAAGATCTCACCAGATATTTGTAAGTAAACTCGACTCTTAGCAGGGTGTCCCAGCATACAGGATTTCCAGGAAAACCAGGAATTATACTGGAATTTTCGATATACAGGAAAATACAGGAATTTTGTCCCTAAACCGGGAAATTTCGTGAAAGGAATCACGAAAGTAGTGATTATGTCATGGACAAGTCTAGCTATCCCCGCGAACAATATCGAAGTCGTTATTTCGCCGTATGTGCTAGCAGGAGTCAAGGAATTGTCCTTAACAGTAACGAAAGTCGTTATTTCGTCGCGGGCGCTAGCGGAGTCGAGAAATTGTCGTTAACAGTAACGAAACTCGTGATTTCGTTGCAGGCGGTAAAAAAAGTCATGGTTTCGACAAAAATAACAAAATGGCTTGAGTAACTATGACTCTATTTTGGTAGCTATATCCAGGAAATTCGGGCATTTTGTTTTCCTGAACGCTGGACACTCTGCTTAGGCCTTCGTGACCGGTGACACAACTATAATCTAGTTCTTCCGGTTCACACTAAATGATAATAACTTCAACAAATAAGACAGCATTAACTTTCCACGAGCTGGCAACCAGTCCTGAAGAAGTCTTTTCGATAGTATCACAGGCAACGAGAACATCGACAGTTGGCATCCCTGCTCCAATAAACGGTTGGCAAACCTGCACCCAATAGCGATAGCAGATAGCAAGTAGCTCAGTTTAAGCCATTCAGTGACTGAAGATGGTACTCTTCAGCAAGACCGAAATATCTCCAGCTAATTATGATGTGTTGAGGTGGTGTAAACTGGAAGAACTAGATTATATAAGTTACATCGGATCGAGTGGAACTTATCTGCAACATTGCACTAATTCACGTCAAAATAGTTTATGTTTACAATAATACAGTGTTTCACTGCAAAATCAGGTGTTACTTTAATAATGGTGTTTAGTTAGTACTCTTTTAATTATTACAATCTTGCCATAAACTTATCTGAACAATAAAATACTTTTGCAATCAAAATTTTCTGAAGAGGAGCTTAAAATGCCCTTGACATTGAGGCACTCTCTGTTGAATTTGGAAGTCTCTTTTGGAAATTAACTCTTGCCTGTAATGGCAAAGGCAAACCTTTATGAACTATTGTTCTGTGTCTTCCAGTTTGGTAATTCTTCCTGCCTCTGGATCACATTTTAATATAAAAAACAGGTTTCCAAAATATAGAAACAAGGTAGTGTCAACTGTCAACAGGTTCAGATTGTGGTATGCTGAGGTCTGCACAACTCTCACCACTGCAGTATTGCGATTGTTGGCACTGCCGCCTTCGACAAATGAATACTCTGGGAAAATTATAATAGTACTAAAGATAATGTTATGATAAGTAGATTGTGCATAGATGCCTAATGGATGAGGCAGAGTTGCGGCAGCCCAAGCCATAGATAGCGCTGCGAGGGAATTCTTTAAGATGCTCAAGTAGAACCACTAACACATGCAAAAGTTCGCTGTGTTAAATCCATGTTATTAATTTTGTATTGTCATATGTTTTAAAATGCCTAGTGGTTTGGATTTTTCTAAAAATTGCACGATTTGACTTTTAAGTTATTGACATGGGACAAACTCGAGCATGTGAAGTCGAAGGGGAGAAAGACAAGAAGAGGCGGCAGCGCTACCTGTGCTTGGGCTGCTGAACCATGTTGACTTTAATGCCTCAACCATGTGGCATCTATGCGCAATCTACTTAACCATAACATTATCTTTAATAGTACTTAGAACTTGACCTTTTGAAAGTGATGCCACTTTTTATTTTAATATCTGAGGCTTCCGTTTACACCGTGTCACAGTTGAAATACAAATACTTCTAAACGTTTCGACCTCGCTGTGGAGAGTCATCCTCAGTAGCTGGAATTAAGACTTTTTGTTTTGTTGCAGAGGAGCTAAGGAGAACACCTTCAAAGAAGACATTTCCCTAAACAACAATCTGCCGCCTACAAAGCCAAAACAAAACAGGGTGGCAGGCCGGAAGTAGTCGGTCACTCTCAGTAAGACCCTTACATCTTGGAATCACAACCCTTAAAACACAAAAATCTCATGACATGCTTTATGTAATATAAATACTCATGCCATTTTTTACGTTTTAATTTCTTTTATTTTAGATATGTACTTTGTGTAAACAAGAACACCTATGATTGTTCTAGTTTTTAGAAGCTTTAGATTAGTTTTGCAAACGAAATTGTACAAATATTTTATTACTTTTAGCATACATTTTAAATTTTACTGATTATCATTGCCAGTTTTAGTGGGGTGGATGTATATTTTTACTTTTGAGTTTTTAGAATGTAAACATGAGAGTTCTATGAAACATTCTTAGTGCCGTATATATTGTTTTTTTTTTGTTCATGGTAATCCAATCAATGCAACAAATCATGCTGGTAGAAAGAATGAAGTTTAACGTGTGCAACAGTCTCAAAGGGAAGGACGGTCCTCGGAAAATAAAACTGCACAAGCCAAACTTACAAACAAAATAAGTAACAATTAATAAATTCTTAATCGGTACCTTTTGCGTTACATCTAAAACACACTCTCCAATTAAATGTATTAGTAAAAATACCAAATAGACAACTAATAAAAATTTTAAAAATACTCCAGACGATCATTGTTTTCTGAAAGAAGAAATCAAGTGTCTAAGAGTTAGCTTCTTGACAAGTGTAAGAACTAGCGTTTCACTTAAGGGTTTTTGTGCTTGTTCGTCAAATTTAAGGTTTGAATAGTAAATCTCAAAAGTGGAAGGAGAAATTAATTTCTACTTAACTTACTGGTTTATGCATATAAACTTCCAATTGTACCCTTGAGTTATTAACCAACCAATTCTTTTGGTTGATAAACATTTCGAACTTAAATTAATAATTGGTATTGTAGATGCTTTACCAAACCACGCCTAGAAAATTATGAAACTAAACCCCGAATTCGTGTTATAGCTGTAACTTAATCACTTATAAATGTTAAAACGTTGATATTTACTACTCTTGAATTCTGAACTTTTCTTACTTAGTTGCTTACGGTTTTTCTTTGTTGGTGAGCCCCAAAGCAGAACAACAGGCGACAGTTTTGCTAAACTGGCAATAACTGCGGAAAGATCGGTTCCGAATTTGTTAACTTACAAGAGCCTGGTAACTTATATCAATACAGTGTGCGGATATTTTAGTGGGAATGATTAAAAGCTCTTAACAAAATAGTTCTGTTCTTCTCTAAATGTAATGGTATTAAATTATTGGCAGCAGTAAATTGTAGCCTTTGTAATTATCATTTCAAAATTTCAAATTGCTGACATTAATATGTCAACCTAACCTTTCTCCCAGAAATGCCAGATTAAATATATGTTGCACATTGTAGAATACTAGAATGTTATAATTTATTGATGACAAATAAATTTTGTTGGGTCGTCTTGTGATTAACATAATCTCCCAACTATCGTAGCTTTATTTTTTTTAAATTTTAAGTATTTTCAAATGTTAAAACAGGTTAAGAAACAGAATTATATGCACATTCATTTCAAATAAACGCTGTATTCTTATTGAAGCCTACAGAAATATTATAACGATTCTGCTTTGGGGTTGGTAAATATTTTTAAGGCCTATCAACTATCCTTTAGTACTGTAAATAATGTTTATTTTTGTAAGTTACTTCTTACGCTGTTATAAGCATACTTATCGTTAGCTTTTTAGTGGAAAAAGACTGGGTATTGTAATTTGAATCACATATTAGCTGGTAAATAAGGATTATAAGTGTATTTTAATACTAACCCCGTTTCTTATGTATTTACAATGTACAAACTATTTTTTGAAGCTTTATTATTTATATGAATTTTAATTTTAAAATATTGCATCTTAATGTTTGGAAACACACCTTTTTGAAGATATGAAATACACCAAACTTTTGCATTAAATTAATGTATGTTATATAGACGTCTCTAAATATAAAAACTTAAGAGTTGTATGTAAAGATAAAGTGTAATATCAACTGTATAAATTATTTTATAATTTCTTGAGGTTGTGACAAAAGTATAACGGTCAGATTAACTATTTTATGTAAATATTGTACTATTGTCAGAGTAGCTATTGTATTAGAATTTAAAAGAAAACTAAAAGTAATGTTACTTGCCTTTGGAATATTGTTTATCATGCTAGAGGCTTAAAAACGCTTGGCTAATGTATGATTCAACTTAATGTTTTAATTTTAAGTGTTTAAATTTACTGTTGAAAATGTGTTTTATTATTATTAAACCGCACGCCAGCTGTACTGAAGTGATTTTTTTACCACTTTCCTTTTTAACGAATTTCCACCAGGAAATAGAGCTATGCATTTCTCTCGCCAAAGAGAACAAAATGGTTTGCAGTTTTGAGCTTCCTTACACCTCATGTTTAAAATGACAAAACTTTATATATATTTGCACACAATTTCGTACAAACATTCATTTTCTAAATCTCTAGGTTAAGTTCGTTAACCAGCAAAATCGGTCAACCGGATTCATCCTAGCAAATTTCCGGTTGACCAATTTACATGAATGTCAGCGCTTGTTAGATTGAGGGGATCAAGTGGTTAGGGACTGGTTACCCTTATGCTCGTCTGTTAGGCATAATGCGCTATCACTAGAATGGAAGTCTAGATTCAGGAGAGGGATGGTACTGGGTTCGGCTGACCGGACAATCATGAGAGAAAGTGACAAGCAAGACTGTTGACTACAACTCAACGACTCTAACCCCAAGACATGGTGAGCTTTGACAACACTCAGGGGACCTTTTCCCCCCAAAATTATGGCAAGCCATGACTCCTGAAGTCGCAGTTACCCTGCTGCCTTGTCCCCTCACTTTGATATCTGATCCAACCTCCTCTGGCTGGGAAGATATTGTACAAGCCTCGAATGGCAACAGGAATTGAACATTTTGTTTCTCGTTGTGAGACTTGTGAAAGGTTTTCAAGAATGAATGCAAAGGAAACTCTGATGCCATACCCTGTCCCTATTATGCCCTGGGAACGTATTGGATGTGATATTTTTAACCCCCTAGACTCCTGATATTTACGCCTGAATGAACATTACAAGATACTTACTTGATCGCCGGCAATACTTAAATACTTGAGTTCTTCATCGGAAACTAGATGATTCCAGCATGGATGGCGTCAATTGACCTTCTTCACTAGACTCTAAGTCCGGCGGCCTCTTCTTGGAATTCTCCAAAGGTGTAGAATGGGTGTTCAGTGAGCCAGCTGCGGATGATGGTCTTAAACTTGGCGTTGCTCAGGTTTTTCACGGAAGGATGCAGAGAGTTATAAAATTTAATGCCGGTAGAGGGAAAACAGTTTTTTACTTTGGATAGTCTGGTAAACGGGTTATCAATATTTGAGACACTCCCCGCGTTCCACTCGCAACGTTCTTGGAGCGCCCTAGTCTCCTGGTACTACCTCTCCAGACACCCGCAATTATGTTCCTGTCCCATGTATGAGCTTTTTTTACTATGTCAACACTCAACAGAATCATAAGTGTTTGAAAGATGATCCAGATTTTCAACTCCAATGTTACTGTCAGTTGGCTCACACTGGCCAACTTCAATAGCTTACGTTTCAGTAGGATTAGCAGGAATTACTGTAGGAAAGAACCGCCGTATGTAAATATATATACGACATATTATGTAAGTATAAATCCAAATACAGTCGAAGGAATGTTTGAAAGCCGAAATCTAGTAGTTTTATACTACGGTACCCCATCTTTGATACTGTTCTTTCGTCTCTGATGTTAGCTCATTGCGAAATCTGTGGAGCGCTTATTGAAAAACAATAATATACAACAATGGCGGACATTTCATAATCAGTTTTGGTTGCCGAGTGAAGTTATTTGTGTGAGCCAATCATTATGTAATACAATGTTTGTAATTTACCCTGTTCTTTTCAGGCATATATTATTGACTCCTTTTGGAGATACACTAGCTACCAAGGCGATGATAAGCCTAGGCAGATTATGGCTTCGGCCAATAACCTGAAGCTGTTCTAGACCTAGGCATTGTTTTAGGCCTTGATGCTTAGTAAGAATCCAAGAATCTTTATTGCCTTTGATCATCTTTACATGAAATGGGCATGAGCAATGTTAAATTACAACTAGGAGTTTTTATTAGCGTTGTACATGGTAAAAATGATTAAAATTTAAAATTCTCTTATTGTTTAGCCAGGTTAGATCTATCTGTTAAGGAATTAGGGGTTTAAATCCCAAGCATTACTTGGTAGTAAACTTGACCTAGCTTGTGTGTTGGAACAAAGTGTTGTGAGTTGGAAATCCTGTCTTGTATTTTACATGATTTTAAGTTTGATAAAAAGAGGTCGGCAGCTCAGTACCCACTACAGATGGTTCAATATTTTTGAATGAATAACAATCCCCATAGAAATCACTTTGTACCTACCCTGTTGAGCTGTTAATTAAGGTAATTTATTTATTCTCTTAATTACGTTCAAAATTCATTTTACAGTGTTACAGAGTTAATCAATATTTAAAAATAACAATCAGAAATCATTCAATTACGGTTCAAAGTCTTACTTGTGGTATAAAAATATATTATTTTATTGCAATTATTTGACATTAAACATGTTGTTATACAGTCAGATTTGGCTGATATCAGCAGCGTGGGCTGGAAAATTGAAGAACCCAAGTATAAACCAATTGTTATGGGTTTGTTTCTCATAATGTTGAGCATGAGTGTTAACTGAAAGAAATTTGCCATGAACATGAGGATTTTTAACAACCCCTTGAACAGTAAGTGTAAAGTGTATCCATTATTTTTGTTCAGTTGAGTTTTGCTTGTTCCAGACCAATGGAAGCAATGCAGAGCAGAAACACCAAGACTAACCTCAACAAGTACTGCAAGAGAGACTATGGTGAGTGCTTGAATTAACTTTATTCATTTACTGGTTTTGTTGCTTTAAAAGTAAATCAATTCAATAACTTTGTCATTACCATGCTATACATTCTGGTGTGGGGCTATATCATTTGATCCTTAGGCCTACCACACACACTCAGTTCTGCCTCAAGACTGGGACTGTGCAGTTTGACCGGAGTTGTCAACTCCCCACACATGTTCCAGCCGTTGTAGTGATCGGGCGTAGGCCAGTGGCCCAGCGCGCCAGGGCTGTCCAAACTCTGATCTGTGAATATGCAAGTGGTATCCAGTGTATATGTTTTTAGTGTTGAAAGTAATAATTTAAAACATGTCTGAGGATCTAGATGCACCTACAAACTAGATGTAGTCCTCAAACTAGATGTAGTCCAAACTGTGTACTAGCAGTTTTTGCGTTTGTAATAGCTAGTAGGAAGAAAAATCGCCAAAAGAAAATGTGAGCCATGGCTAGAAAGGAAGAGATTTACACACGTAAATTTACTTAAAGAAATCCAGTGCCATCCAAGATACTGAAACAACTATTTAAGAATAGAAGAACCAACTTTCTAGATTTTTTGCAAATGATTACACCTATGATTACTAAGCAAAACACCCTTATATGATAAAACCTATAACACCTCATGAAAAGTTATCGGCAACATTACGGTACTTAGCTACAGGGAGAAGATCTGAAGTTTGGCCGGCCGGTTTCCTCACACACGCTCAGGTCTGCCTCCAGGCCGAACCGCCTTGAGGCAAAACGGATGGTATCTAATCAACATCCGACCTCCGGTCTGTCTCAAGGCAATGCCGCAAGTACACTCAGTTCAGCCTTTAAAAATATACAGATTTGAAACGATCAGGACTGTACAGTCCGAGCCTTGAGGCCGAACTAAACGTGTGTGGTAGGGCTTAGAATAGCCTACCAATACAGTCATTTGTCAGTGTTGCAGCTATACTGGGCAAGGTGATTTTCAACGTGAGGCGGTTGACGATTACGTCAAGTTCTCTCTGCAGATCCAGAGAGTGTTCAAGCGAGCCAGAGACTCTAGACTCAGACGCACCAACACTTTCCTCTGGGTACCCATCCTCTGGGCCTGCAAGTGTCCCAAGATCAAGATCAACAAGTGAGTACCCTAGATCACACTTTCTGTTTGTCTTCAAGCTGGCAATTTAAAGCTGAAAATGTTTTCAAGGAAGATTTTTAAGATAGTTGCCCCTATTCCATTAGTGCTGTGTCTACCAGTGGTACTGCACACACATTAATATAATTTAAATAACTAAATAAATCTAAATAACTAATTTAAATAAGTTTGTAGACTGGAAACTTGTATCGATAGCTGATTTGTATGTGGCGTGTTGTAAGAAAACGGATACAAGCAAAATTACAGTGGAACTATGATTTTTGATCTAAGTTGGAAAAGTCAAATAGTTAAATTTGAATAAAAAGTTCTAGCCTCTATGAATTGTAAGCCAGCGAGTGATAAAATAACGGTGGTCCGATGGGTTAAAACAATTCCTGACGTTAAACGTTGAAAAAGTTGCAGCGGCGGCAGTCACGATTGTGAGCAATAATCAACCGGCCTAACTAATTAGTAGCCTAACTTAATTCGTCCGGAGTTATGGGACACCTTTGTCTGTACAGTTTAAACTTTAAAGTATTTTAGAAATGTCAAATACATAATAATATAACAGTAGGACATAGAAAATGTACAAATACGAATTTAAACAAAAATTACTATTTTACAATTTAAAATATTTTAAACTAAACAAACGAAATAGTAAGTGAATACTCAACTTACTTGCGAATGCGAACCGAACTTGACGAGTCGAACGTATCAGCGGGCATACCACATCCCTGTGACTTTGCAGTTATACAAACATGGGAGTACGTTTTTACTGCACTGAGGGACCGGCTTGTACTGCCTGCTTCCTCGAGTGGCTCTGTGTGGGTTGCAGTCATAGCCACAGCAGCGCTAGTGTCGGTACCTCCCCACTACTTGGTAGAGGGGGTCACAGGTGTAGCCGGGAGTTGACTACGTGCACAATTTCACCCCTCACAAAAATGGCTCGTTACAAGTGTGTTTTGTGTTTTTGATGGATGATGAGATGTAGTCTTGTCACACTAGGGCCGACTGTTCCCCAGATTGGGTCATTAATTAACAGCCCAACGACCAATGGAATGATCCAATGGCTTAACTCGACTTCCGAACCACGTGTTGACATACCTACCTTGTTTAACGTGTCTATGGTGAGCGTTTAAGACATTTTTAACAGAACTTAATTTAAAAACAGCTATTGTATTAAAATTTTAGAATTTGTGCGTTGAAAAATTTAAGAGTTGTAAAAATTATAGCTTGAGTAAAATAACCATGCCATAAAGTACATGTTGAAGTCAAAAACCAATCCTAAACACTTGCGATTTCCTTGATTGAATTTTCAGAACTTTAGTCCTGAATTTAATTACTTGAATTAGACAGGTCGAAGAGGGCGCTAGAGTGGATCAAGGTAATCCGGGTACAGGCTAACCCAAACCACCTAGTTGAGAAAAAACAAAAATTGTGACTTTGACAGTTTATTGTGAATAACTTCCGAACGGAACAAGATAGAGTAACGGGGTTTGAAGATTCGTGTTCAGCGTGACGAGGCGGTCCATAAAAATGTATAGTTTGTCAGCTTGTGGAGAAAACCCAATCAATTTGGTAACTTTGGCTGTTGTTTAATTTTCCAACACTAACTAAAAACGTTTGAGAAGTATGAGACATGTTTATAAGTCAGTGAAACTGAGCCGAGGGATGCAGCTAATTAAAAGTGATGCAAGCTCTGTGATGCACAAACGTCTGTTCTGTTGTCTGGACGACTCTTGGATTCTAGTTGGTGGGGAAACTGTTCCTGAATTGAGTGTTAAATAAAATAATTTCAAACAGTAGCTCTCTTGGACTAAAACAAGCAGAAAAATGCAATGGCTACTATCTCGCTAGTAAAAGTGAAATGGTAACCTCAATCTCACAGTGTTTTGGTCTCTTTTGCGCTAGCCTACAATCGAGCTGTGCTTGTCGTCCGTGTTTGGCACATCCTGCCACAGCATGTTTTGTATCACATAAGTTACACGTATGTTTCATTTGGACTATTGTAGCACCAAAATTAGCGGAAGAAATCAGCAGGATAATGTTTGATTGTGGACGTATTTTGTGGTTGCAGGAGAGCGAAATCTACCGAACAGTGTTTGACGGAGAGAGACCGCCTCCCTACAGATCCAGTTGACACAGTCTCCTGTCCAGCCACTCCAGCAGTTCCAGTAGTGACTGGAGTAAAGCCGTGGTCCGGTGTCATAGTATGTCTAGTAGGTGAGTACGTCCGCACATTACTTACTAGATCTCCAGTACCAAGTGGCTTTGAGGAAAGCACCAGCAGGTTAAATCCGTAGATCAAATAAGTTCTCTCTATCATGGTGTCCCCTCAACCGTGAATTTAGCGATCCGAGAGCAACCTGTGAATTTCTCTCTGAAACAGGCAAAAGGCTAACTTACAATAGTCAGTTAGTCTCTCGCCAGTAAATTTGCAAGGTAATTGCAAACAATTTTTGGTTTTCTGATTTTGGGCACGCTATGTATTGCGTAGTTAAAACAACTCTCGGAATGTATTGGGGACAGAAAATGCACTCGGAAGTAATCACGGGAGTAAAACCAAAGTCAGACCTTATCGTGGGTCAAAAATCAACAAGTCGGAACACATGGCTTCACTATAAATGCACTCGGAATGTACAGCACCAGTAAATTGGCACTCAGAAGCTATTGCAGAAGTGGAACGGGCACATTGGTTTTTATTTTAATTGCATAATAAATGCAGTTTAGAGCATAATAACTCATTTTGGAGTAAATTATCCTCCTCCTTTGTTATTGAAAATTCAGTAGAATTTACTTTTACCCTTTGAGCTCTAATTTGATTATTAAATTTTTGTAAAAAGCCTCCTGTATGGGTTGCCCCAGTCCCCTGTAAGCAAAATTTCAGCAAAACCGCTCTCTGGTGCATTACCAGTCATTGAACCACTCCTCTAGCGCAGGGATTTAGTGCCTCCCTAAGCTCAAAAAGTGCCACTCTCCATCTCACTGGATTTGATGAGCCACTTTCTTTTCAGTGATCCTCAGCGGGTCATTGAGGCCCCCGCCTCAAACTCGCACGTGAGTTGGCGTTGGGGGGAAGGGAGTGGTAGTTTCAGTGTTCTCTGCTAGGCGCCGTTAGTGTAGCGTAA
This sequence comes from Matsumurasca onukii, assembly GCA_018831715.1. NCBI lineage: Eukaryota > Metazoa > Arthropoda > Insecta > Hemiptera > Cicadellidae > Matsumurasca > Matsumurasca onukii. Next base: position 4,462,267 of record CM032065.1, read on the forward strand.
TCCTGCCTATCGTTTGCGCTATATGCAATAAACGATGTGTCGGACTAGACTAATTTGCTGTTCCGCTCGAACTGAGTCCGACATTGGAGCGCAAAAGGTTAACACACATTGCTATACGTCAGCTACGTTTTATATTTATTAAATATTAAGTAAATTCAAAATATCTTTATTCATTGTAATCTGCATACATCCAATATACAGATTCATTTATATCTGGGTGTTTGTAAATGAATATCTGGGTTTTAACGCTTTATAATATTTACTAAGTTGAACTTATAATTATAAATTATACATAAAGTGAAAGAAACACTCAAACAGTTTTGTTTGTCAGCACCAGTGCACATGTACACGTAACGTTTCCACTGTAGTCCGTTTGAAAGCGCTAGTAGCAAAGATGTACCAAAATGTTGTTGCATGACGTTGAGGATTTCATCAGTCGTCTTCAGTGATGAATCGATCTTTCACCTAAGTGGAGATGTTAATTGTTAACACTCTTAATGTGCTGACTCACAAGACTTTCTTTAGAAGAAAAAAACAGATTAAAAAAAATTGTGCCAGGCTTCAAACTGTTGATAACACTTCAATACGGTGTGACCATGGAAACCAAATTTTAATTTTAAAGAACAAAAAATTCTGATGAAATTCCTAGTGAAAGTAGACATCTTTACAAAATGTGATTAGTGGAGATGAATCTTGGGTTTACGTGTGCGATCCTGAGACTAAGAAGCAGAGTATGGAATGGAAAAAAGGTGGAGAACCACGGACAAAGAAGCCAGAATGTCAAATCCTAAATCGAGGCCATGGTGATGTTTTTTTTTACTTACGCGGGATTTAGCTGCTAGAGTGAGTTAATTCTGTCTATTACTGTAGACTACTGGGTGTTATGAAATGCCCGTGTGAGAGTTTGCAGAAAGAGGCCCGATTACTAATCAGTAATGGGTCTGCATCACGATAATGCAGTTTCTCACATCTGTCTCATTGTGAGGCAGTTTTTAGCCTAAATGTCCACCACAGTCCTTGAATACCCATATTTTTTATTCCTTAAAATCAAGGCAGGGTTGGTAGGCCTCGTCCTACCTTGTTGACATAGCCAGATATCCTGTAAATAAGTTTACTTTGGTTATTTGTTGCATATAGAGTCATTCACTATCATTACTGCTTACATATGAACTAATCCGCATAAGTTTAAGTAGAGTTTTTTTAAAACAAGATAAAGTAAATTTTTATGTAGAGCTGTCTGACTAACAAAGCCAAACCTGAATGTGTGAACTGATTCAATCCACGCTCAAGTACTTGAAAAGAAATGAAATCCATGTTATTAAGTGTCTCATATTGTCAACTAATGTATTTAACAAGTTTTGTAATATTTTTATAAACTTAAGAAAATATACAGGGTGATTCTAAAATAGGGCGCCAAATTTCAGGGGTGGGTTCCTCATGCAAAAACAATGAAAAAAGTTCCTATAAACATGGGTCCTAAAATTCTTTGTTACCCCAGTAGCCGCCATTTTGTATTTTTTACTTAAAAAATTATATCTCCTGTAGGGTTTGACCGATTGCATTCAAACTTGGTAGGGTGTTGATGTGTCAAAAGGTCAATTTGAGAAAAAAGATTATTTCATAAAAACACACAGAAAAAAAATGGCGGCTGTTTAAATTTTTAAAATTGAAATACCATAAAATTGAGCATAATACAAAAAGTTAACAATTAAAATGAAAACAGCTGTTTTTAAACCTAATGTGGTATAGTTCTCACTTTTGGTCAGCTGACTGTAAATATCATTCACCTGTTTGACAGGTGCAACTTGTATACCTAAGATGTGAACATCAAAGATCAACTGGTAATGTACCAGTTGTAAAAGGATGTAAAACAAGAAAATAATAATGTAAAATTGGGAAAAATGAGTTTGTATCTTTATGTAAAATTAAAAAATACAACTTTTTTATTCTTGTAAACTTTTTGTATTATGCGCCATTTTTATGGTATTTCAATTTGAAAAATTTAAACAGCGGCCATTTTTTTTTCTGTGTGTTTATATAAAATAATCTTTTTTCCTCAAATTGACCTTATGACACATCAACACCCTACCTACCAAGTTTGAATGCAATCGGTCAAACCGTTCTGGAGATATGAATTTTTAAGCGAAAAATGCAAAATGGCGGCTATTGGGGTAACGAAGAACTTTAGGACCCATGTTTATAGGAACTTTTTTCATTGTTTTTACATAAGGAAACCACCCCTGAAATTTGGCGCCCTATTTTAGAATCACCCTGTATATTCGTCTTCTTATTTTTCTAGGAGTGGTGACGGATGAATTAACTTAGAGTAGAACATAATCTACAGTGAGAGATTGAAGACAAGGCAAGGACATCTGCCCTGGACGAACACTAAGATGTGGATATCATTCTCTCAGAAATAAACCAGGTAACTACCTCCGTAGTAACTAGTAAATGTCTTACTTTCCATGTGTATGAGACTCACCACCTTCCCTGCACACCACTGCGCCTCACCCCCCGCCCAACACCACCATCACTCCACACATCACCCGCAACACCTGACATACCACCTTCCCTGCACACCACTCGCCACCATATGACACGCACACACTCACTGGCGCTTCACCATTTCCATTTCATTACCTGCACCTGACACTTTGCCTAATCACCATTACATCATAATACATCTGTACGCACACTCTTTTCGCTTCATTATTACCATTCCAGAATACTTATACGTCGCCTGCACCATTGATGCACACCACTCGCACACTTTATTCTGCCTGCACTTTCTCACTGCGCACTTCTCCGCCACACTTGACTTCACCAGCACACTCACAAGCAACACCCTGCCACCTCACATCAGCCACACTCACTCCACACATTCCCCACACACTCACCACTGCACCACCGCATCGCACCATCATCACACATCACCCACCACCATACACCACTGCAAACCTGCCACTCCGACCACTCTCACACATACACACTTACACCACCATCACTGCAATATTCTGACTCTCACAAACAATCACTGCAACACCTGACTACTGTTCATTCGTAAATCTTCAGGTTCCCATATCACCCTGTATAAGGATTGCATCACAACCAGATGCGTGTCCCCAGAGTAGTAGCTCATGAAGCATGTAGCTGTGGAATAGACCGTAATATATTATTGTTGAAATTATGGGCTTTAGACAGATGTTTGGTGATGTAAGAAAGTACATCACAAAGTTTTATAATATTTCAGGGTATTGCCAATCGGCTAATTTATTCTTCTACTGCACAAACAAAATGAAAAAATCAAGTCTACATTTTTAAAGATATGATAGCTAGATATTTTTATAGAAAGTCTTAAAAAATTATTAGGTAACACGGACACATGACATTGTTAAATTATTAAGTGCTGAGAGATCTGGTGAATTTGAAAAGGATAGAAAATAAATGCTGGTTCAGCTTTCATATTTGTGAGGAATTTTCCTTGGTGAGAAAATATTTCTCCAGTGGCCAGGGGAATTCGTCACTTTACTCGGAAGATCTCAGTCGAGCCGAAGTTTTCAGGGTTTTGGTTCGAACTAAGTGTTCAACTCTTTTGGTTCGGTGTTTCTTTAAATTTCTCAGTTCATTAGAGGTCAGGCCTTCAAACTCTCATCACCGTCCCTCAGATTAGTGGTGGGGGCAAATTTGGAAAAATAAGTTAATGTTTATTCTCCGCAGCGATAATTTAGAAAAGTTTAAAATAAAAGAAGTTACGAGCTGCGGAGTATTCACGCTATAAATACGCAAGTGTGTAAGAGCGGCCAGGAGAGCGCGGGTCTAACGGGCTGGTGGCTGGCGCAGGCTAAGGGGCACTACGTGTAGGGTATATCCCTATAGGCACGGGGCCAATAACAGCAAAGCTATAAGCTGGACTAGATAGCTAGGCTCTAGCTATTAAGGGGCACACAAGACGGAGCCTGACCAAAATGATCGTGAGCCAGGTGAGCAGCACAATCAAGCTAAATCCACACAAAAAAGGCTAGCTTGATTTTAAACAAATGAAAAGGATGCGCTCAAGGATCGCTCATACGATTCCACACAGTGTAAGCTTAGTCAAATTAATGGGCTTAAACTTGCCGGAGTAAAACTTGGCCTGAAAACCTAGCATGCTAGCTACGGAATCGTCCCGATTCCCTAAACCACAATTTTCTAGCAGGCATAAAGCCTGGGTTTCCTAGATCACGCCAGACGGACAGCGTGAGCGGACATCGGACATGACGTAATCAAGCTGGAGTCTGAGCCATGTATCGTTATGCGCGGTTTCCTAGGTACGCCGGACAGGACAGAGTCACGCCAGACACACTGTTTTCCGCCACTTGCTCTGCAGCACTCTGCAGTCTGTCCGGCGTGAGGTCTTGGTGTGTCCGACCAATATCCAACCCAGCGGATATTTTGTCATTTCACGCCGGACAATCGCACTGCCTCAGTAAACACATGCAAGTGATTCTAGGTTATTATGTAGTCAAAAGTGTTTAGTGTGGACTAGACGAGAAGTTAATCGATTTGGTTCGTCACTCTGACGATTCGTCAGTACCCGGTGGTTTTTTATTTGAACAACAGAGGTTACAAAGACCAAACGGTTAAAATTAAAAACAGCTTTTCTGTAGCTGAGATTGGCCTAGAGACTCTGTTGTATGGTTTCTTGGTAAAATAATCACTTATTTAGACTAGAACTTTCTACTAAGCCTAAAAGATTCACCAAACTTGATTTCATTTTCCGTAAAATATATACAAATCGTAATCTACTCAGCACCCTCCTTCCTTCTGTTTTTGTACATTTTGTGTTCGCATTCTCTGGTGAACTGTACTGTCGACAAACTCTTATTTGCTTCATCCTCCAACAATAACGCGAGTGTTACGAAACCTGTACTAAATTAATAGGCATACAACTTTATTCCCGTGTTCAAAAATCCGGGAAATTAGTTTGTTGGACATAAACGGACTATCAGACAAATTAGGTGTAGGAAACCACACTCACGCCGGACATACCTTTTTAGAACGGCTAATATTTGCCCGCCACAAATTATGAAGCCGGACACATTCACGCTGTCCGAAAATAATGTCCGTCCGGCGTGATCTAGGAAACCCTAGCTTAACAAATTTAAATACAGGTACAAATACAGTACAAGCAAGTTTACATAGTTCTGGTGCAAGTTTAATACAAGTGCAAAGTCACAAGCTAAAAGCACAAAGGTAAAAGCAATGTTAATTAAAACTGCAGGCAAAAGGCAAAAATATTATTGACTAAGCAAAATATAGTTTAAACTACAGTTTAGGCGGTGACTGACCTCTGTAACAGAATCACTATTTGAGATGCCGACCACTCTCATGAGGGTATTTTAAGGCAAATATGTGGTGAAGGATGAGTGTGATGAGTGGTAGTAATGAGCTATGAGGTGTAGTCTTGTTACAAACTAAGGCCGACTCTTCCTTAGAATGGGTCATTAATTAAGAGCCCAATGACCAATGGAAATACAAGGACCAACAGCTTAACGTGACTTCCGAACCACACAGGTGATGGCCTGATATGTCTAAACGATGGTAGGAGTTGATGCGGGTATCATCAGATAATCACTGAGACTGTCTGAGCCGCTTTAGACCTATATCATCCTAAAAAACCTGACCTACATAAGGCTGGATTACAGAACCCCGCCACGAGTCCCAGTCAATAGAAAGGGATCCAATTAAGTTGTAGTTGGAGAGGATCTCACAAGCTATAGAAGCGCTTTACTCTGTTCAAGTCACTAACAGGTAACAGAATGAATATTTGCCGCCTCAAAAACTCTCGTTATTGTACCCCTAGCGGCGCGCCGGGCAACTATCACCAAGTGTGCGATGGAAAAAAATACCATCCAACAGTAATGTCAACATGGCTGACTTTGTTTACTCACACAAGACGCTACACCTGGTGTCCTGTTTTACAGTTTTCTCTTCAATATCAAAATGTAGAAGAACCACAATGATATATGTGGTGTCGGTATGTCGGAAAGGCGTTCCCAAGAGGTGAAAATGCTGAGTTTGTTGTGTAATGAGTTGTGTGAATATTGATGCGAATTTAGGCTGCAGTATAGGTGATGAGGGCCTAGGTCTGACCCCGTCTAGTCATTAGACGTCCTATTTAGTCAGACCTACGGAGGAGGTGTCGATCACAACTGCAGGAAGTGTTGTGGAAATTAGTAAGTGTAGTGGACAGTCACTGGTCTTCAGTTACCCAGTGATTAGTCTAGGCTATGGCCAATGAGTGCAGCTCTGAGTCCTAGGACCAGAAAGATGCTAATAGGCCTAACATACAAGGTCACAAAGTATGGCCAGGCGTCCTATAGCTGGATTGGGCTTAGGCCTAGATCCTCAGGTATGTAATCACATCTCTAGGTCTAGGCGAATTTATTAATTTTTACCCTAGGGAAACGTAGTGCATTACATATTAAATTAAATATTTATAGTGTACTATAGGGGCAGATTAAAATTAGCGCTTTTTCCACTTTGAAGGTTTTGTATTTTCTAAGTTTGAATTAATATCTTTTATATGTAACAAGTTGGCCATTATGGTAGGATAAGCATGTTACAATTCCCTCAATAATTACTTGGGATTGAGGTATTATGTTTGTCACAAAGAAATCATCTATACCTGCACATGATACTTTCGTCACTCTTGTTGGCAAATCAACCAGGTAACCAGGTCATGTTGAGACTTTTAAGCGAATTGTCAAGCATTTGATGAGGTGAATCTTCTACTAACACACTCCATTTTATGTGTGTTTTTCCAGAGCTGCAAAAGTAATGTAGTTGCTGTGTACTAAGTTGTGTTGTGTTTCGGATACCCGCCACCACCACACTTACCGGCTGTGTTAGTACCAACCCGACAGAGGCTGCCCGCCCTCACGACGACCTCGCCCTTGCAGACTATGCAGTTTTCATCGCCAATTTTACCTCTGTAATGTCTCAATTGTTTTATTGAAAATCTGAAAAGCCGGCAACAAGAAAGGTGATAGTTTTATATTAATGGGTTAAGTTTTAATGAGGTATCTTGGTGAATTTTGTATTATGGTGTATTTTGGTCTATATTTGAAAGTTTATAAATGGAAATGAACATTTAAAACATGGCTATCTCAATTTCTCGATAAGTTGAATCCGTTTGTCGGCTACAACTTAAAGTAGTGTTCAAATTTGTCCAATTTTCATGAAATTTGGTACAAATGTTCGGTTTGTAAATATCTTAGTCAAGTTTGTTAACCAGCAAAATCGGACTGCCGGAACACCCTTTTCGGGAAGGATTTTTCCCCAAAAAGTGGTTTTAATGATATAAAAATAGTGGCTTTCATCCGATTTTGATGAAATTTGAAATAAATATGTATTATATTGTTATACATCAATAGACCAAAAATTATAAAAATCCATCAAGCCGTTTCAAAATGGCGGCCATAAGAGTAAAGGTTCGCCAGGTGACAATTTTTTTTTAAACAGACATATGACACATTATTTTGGTCCGCTCGTTGCCCTGAACACAAATCTTTAAACCGTTTTAAAATATCTTGTTTCGTTCAGAAGTTATTCCCAAAAACCTGAAAATCACGTTAGCCGCTAATTTTGGCCAAAAATTTTTGGAAAATTAGACATGTAATAGTTTTTGACACTGCCTTGTCGACCCAAAACAGACCTGCAAAGGTTTTTCTTAATCTTGTTCCGTTTGGAAAATTTTCAAAAAACAGTCAATTTGAAAAAAAATTTGTTTTAACCAAAAAGATTTTACAAATTTAGTAGGGCCTCGCCTTGCTGAACACGAATCTGATTTTTAAATTTTTATCTTGTTTTGTTCGGAAGATATTTACGAAAAACGGAGCCAAAAATCGCTCTGACCTAAGGCTTAAACCCATGGTTTTTTCGATTAGCGAAAAACTTTGCGTCTCAAATCAGACATATCATACATTTTTTAACACCGCCTCGTCCCGCTGATTACGAATCTGCACTCCGTTGTACCCTATCTTTTTTCGTTCAAAAGTTATTCACAATTAACCGCCAACAAGGGGTGAAATGTTTTTTTCACAAACCAAACATAATGATACATTTTTTTGCACCGCCTGGTCGCGCTGAACACGAATATGATTTTTTTAAATTTTTACCTTGTTTTGTTCGGAAGTTATTGATGATAAACCATCAACGCTTTAGTCCATGCCCCAAGTAGGACCCCTGCTCAGACTCTAGACTTGAGTCCGAGCAGGGGTCCTATTTGGGGCCCTATTTTTCTTTCTATTTTGTTTTAGCATAAGTTTTGTTTGTATCTATTATTGTATAATTGTTTAACGAAGAAAATACAGATCTCTTAATTAAATGGGAAATTAAAAATAATATGAACTTGTTTTTCTTTCCTTTATGTAGCCAACAGTCCTCTATCCAAAGAATTATTGTGCAAAAATATAATTTGAGGTGAGTAGCTAGTACTGGTAAAAAAAAAAACAATATTTTGTACACAGAAACCAAACTGTAGTCAAAATAACATCTTTGGTACCAGGGACGCAGAAATTTCCAAGAGACCTTGGAGTAAGTTCCTCTAGTTTTGACAAGGGAACTCCCTGGCATCTCTGAGGTCCTAATAAATTGTGGAAATATTTAGTTTGCAAGCACAGTGGCCAAAACAAGATTAAAAATGAGTTTGTAGTACCAGGGTCGCAGAAGTTGTCAGGAGACCTTCAAGATGAATTTTTTTCGGAAGTCAAGTTCCTTGTTCACTAAGTTGCTTGTTGTACTAAGGTGTCTCCTGCCACCTTCTGAGGCCCTAGTAGATTTGGGAAATATTTTGTTCCAAGCACAGTGGTAAAAAATGAGATATAAAATGAGGTTTTAGAACCAGGGTCGCAGAAATCGCCAGGAGACCTTTGAGTTGGACTTATTTTTGTAATCCCAAAAAGGAACCACCAAGTTGCTTGTTGAACTAGAACAGACTGTTGGGTCTCCTGCCAACTTCTGAGGCCCTGATACCAGGAAAATTTTGTTTGTGTTGAAACCTATGTAGCAAGGCCCAAGAGCAGAAATTAACCATTTTAACCACCATTACCTTTGGGGTTATTTTAAAAAGTATTTTTGCGTTTGTTTATCCTGAAGGGGAAAGGATAGTCACACAATTCAGTTGTTATAAATAATTTTATTGGCTTAAAAACAGAACTTCCAACGTAGAGAAATTTAAATCAATGAGAGAGTTCCCTTACATAAGATAACAGCTCTATTGTAACTATTCAATAAGACATAAGTTACAGCTTTAACTGCTCGTGAAACATTCCCCTCTGAAGTCTCTTTCCTTTCTCAGGGTGGCCACAGACTTAGCTTCTTAAAATTCATGCATTTTTCCCAACAATATACACATTTTCCCGGTGCACTTCCACTGTTGCTTAGGGCCGTTTTACGCCTGAATTCTACAATAATCCTCGTTTATAGTCCGCGACCCTTCCCGATCGCCTTTTTATGCCCGCAATACCTTCCCATCATTTTTTGTTAATTTTCAAAAATGTCTATTGTAATTTGAGTGATAAAAATTGTATATCATGAAGATATCAATTGTATTTGAAACACTCAAATCAAAACAGTATTTTTTACCGTTTTTAGTCTTTGTACAGTAATAAAGATTGTCTAGTTTGACAAGAAGTTAGGACTACATAGTCCTCTCTACCACTCAACTTCGACCTTCATCGTTACCTCAGAGTCACTTTACAAATTTCAGTGGTGACTGGTATAAATGAGGTACTTATAATTCCCGGTCTGTGACCACCTTGAGTTTAATATAGTGTGTATGTACAAATTTTAAATAATGCATGTTTTGACTTTGACTTACAATCAAACTATTGTAATTCATTCTTTTTAAATATCAAAATCCAAAGCAGTTCTATAAAGTTGGAGTTAACTTCTTAAAATTAAACAACTATTTTATTTTGTACCTCATACAAAATGTTTCTGTACATAATTCTAAGTTAACCTAAAAGGCTAAAAGTAAATCTCCCTCGTGTGTTTTCTTGCTTGAAGTCCCTGAAACATAAGAAGGAATAAATATTAAATCAATACAAATAAATAATAATAATAAATTATTGGTTTATTATTAACCAGTATTAAACTATTCCAATTTTCTAAATTATTATTAGAACAATAATAAATTATTTATTTCTATTCAACAAACTTTTGTTACTATTTAGTATTTACATTGACCTCTCAACTGCTAGCGCCTACGGCAAAATAACAACTACGATACCGTTCGCGGCGATCTTTTGTCTCCTGCTAGCGCCAGGACTAAATCACAACTTTCGTTACAATTAATGACAATCTCTTGACTTCCACTAACCTACGGTGAAATAACAACTTCGCTACCGTTCGCGGCCATAGCTAGACTCATCCATGACATAATCACTACATTCGTGACCCCTTTCGCAAAATTTCCGGTTTAGGGATCTAAATTCTTGTATTTTCCCATTATATCAAAATTCTTGAATGATTCCCGAATTCCCGTATGCTAGACACCCTGTATCGCGACAAGTTTGGCAGCCATTCCCCATTACTACGCTAAAAAGTAGTCGATCTGAAACGTAAAATAATTTCTCAGTTATAAATTTTAAGTACAAGACGGTTTCTGTGCATAAACAATCTGAATTGATTTATTAACTGGTAGTGAATGTTACTAAATACAGCTGTTCCTTTAACTGTATTAAAATGCACGTTCCCGCACTGTTACACCACTGCCAGGGTTACTTTGTTTTCTCTTGGTTTGGCTTTTTAGTAGAGCTGTGCGGGAGCAGAATTTTGGGTCCGGGACGGGAACGGGAAGGATTTTGCAAAAAATCCGGGATTCGAACGGAACGGGAAAAGTTGGCAAATAGACATATTAAAGAAATATTAAATAAAATTGAGTTTTTTCAATCAAATTATTTTGTTTATGATACATGGCTTCATACAACAACATGCAGTTTTAAAATCAAAAATCCAAAGTACATCATAACTATCACAGAACCCACTCATCCTCACCCATTTACAATGAATAACACTGACTCACAGCCCAAACATTGCAAAAACAGTTGGAGAGAGTTGCTAAGGAGTGAGAGAGAAGGAATCAGACTGTGCAGCTACCAGTGCACAGAGATGAGGGGTGAAGGCAAAGAAAGAGATGACAGGTGGAAAGGACAAGGGAAGAGAAGGATATCAGAGAGGGGAAGACAGCTGCAGTGTGTGAGCAGGAGTGGGAAGGCCGGTACCCGTTTTTTGTGAAGGCCTGTTGTGCCCTTATCAGTTGTCACTTGTCTACTATGTCATTAACAGTTGCTAGGCAACCACATAGGGGCCGGGTTACATAGCCAATCAGAGCATTTTCTCTGTATGCTTGTGATATAGTGAGAACGACCTGTGAGGAGAGGGTAGTGTGTGTTTGTTATTTCCTTTTCTCATCTCCATTTACTCAATGATTAATTTCATTTCCCAAATAATGTTTTATACTAGGTTTGAATTACAGTCAAATGCAAAGGTTTTAGTACAATAAAAATATATATTGCAAGCTAGAATAAATTGGATTTAGTACAAGTACAAAATGGATGTTTGGTTCTGTCTGAGATCGTTATCAGCCATCCTGACAATGGCTGCCGGCCTCCATTGAAAATGCACTCAGCACGGAAGTAGGGGGGAGAGGGGTTGTTTACAGGTTGTTTACTTAGAACTGCTCGGCTCTAGTTCCTTATCTTATCTTCACCAGAAGTACACACAACAAAAAACAACAGTAGTTTTTACTAGAGGTCGGTTCCAAAATTTTACCGGTTCCCGGTTCTAGGTTCTGAGAAAAAATCTGTTCTCGGTTCTGTCGGTTCCGGTTCCGTTCGCGGCGATCTCTTGACTGCCGCTACCGGCCGCGGTGAAATAACGACTTCGATTCCATTCGCGGCAATCTCTTGACTCCCGCTAACGCCAGCGGTGAAATCACGACTTCGATACCGTGGCGATCTCCGACTCCCGCTATCGCCGCGGTGAATTCACGACTGATATCGTTCAAGGGCGATCTCTTGACTCCCACTAACGCCTGTGAAATCACGACCGATACCGTTGGCGATCTCCGACTCCGCCAACGCCAGCGGTGAATTCACGACTTCGATATCGTTGGGCGATCTCTTGACTCCCACTAACGCCAGCGGTGAAATCACGACTGATACCGTTCGCGGCAAATTACTCGACCAAATTTCGAACTTTACCGATCAGGTCGAGCCGAGTTCGAGTAGCGGTAAATACTCAAACTCGACTCAATACATCGAGTACTCGCACACCCCTAACCCCAATGTGTTATTTCGCTGGGCCGGTTCGAACTGACTTTGTCAATTTTCGGTTCGGTTCCGGTTCTGTCCGAGAACCGAGAACCGGAACCGAACCGACTCATCCCTAGTTTTACTTCCCGTCCAAATTTCGGTACTAGGCGAGGGAACGGAAATGACCTCAATCCCGCCCCGTACGAAAATCCGGGATCCCGCACAGCTCTACTTTTAGCGTGATAGAGGCAAATGGCGCTTGACAGCGTTTTAGTGACGTTAAAAGTTCTGTTTTAGTATGACAAAATGTATATAAACCAGTCAGTATTTTAATTAAATAACTTATTAAAACACTAAATATAATGTGTTGAAACCTGCATTTTTCAATTCGACAAGTACTAAACACCAACACATTAGTTACAAATTTACGTTATCACTCACAGATTTGCAAATAAGCGAATTGAGCAACGCTGTAATCGCCATTTAAGTAGCACTTGTTGAATCGACGACGGACACGACAAATTGTCCGCGTGTTTCTTTCTCTGACGGTTATAGAAATATACTCGGTAACTTTCAACTCGGTTGTCAGTGAGTTATTTACGTTGGTTTGTGCTAGTGGGCTTCAACGCTCGACATAATTACATTTTCACCAGTGTTTCTCAGTTTTCTGGCTTGTGTGTAGGCAATTTGATAAACGAACAGAGATACACCCAGAGGTGACCTCCGTGATGCAAACCTTTGGAAGGTTAAATTAACCTGGGCTGGTAAACCAACATACTGACCGTTAGTGCCGTCTTCTCTTGTCGCCTTTACGATCCCTCGTAATTGCCGGACGCTTCGACGACCTCTTGGCTCTCAACAAGAACTGATCCAGACCGAAAGGATCTTCCTCTTCCTTCTCAAACTGAACAGGACCACTCCTGCCCGCCTGGGCTATAGACCGATCCGTCCCACTGAACTCCTTGTCTGGCACAAATCTGGTAGAAACAGAACAGCAAATTAGAATAAAAACACTATCGATTGAATACTATAACATTTATATTGAAGAAACTTGTTATGAATGATGATGAAACTCCAATGTTGGGTACCAGAATTTAAAAAATTTTCTGGTCTGTCAGAACTTTTTTTTCTTGTGAATCAGACAGAAAAAAATATTTCAAGGAAAGGAAGACATTTTGAAAGGAAACATTTGAAGTAGACCCCAGTAAGATCGGCCTCGATAATCTCGGTCTCTGCTTAGTGCGGCCAGCTACCTGAGCATGAGTCATGCACTTGCCAGACGCAAGCAGGTGCAAGTCTCATCTATTTGAAGTAGACCCCAGTAAGATCGGCCTCGATAATCTCGGTCTCTGCTTAGTGCGGCCAGCTACCTGAGAATGAGTCATGCACTTGCCAGACGCAAGCAGGTGCAAGTCTCATCTATTTGAAGTAGACCCCAGTACGATCGGCCTCGATAATCTCGGTCTCTGCTTAGTGCGGCCAGCTCTCTGAGCATGAGTCATACACTTGCCAGACGCAAGCAGTGTACAAGTCTCATCTATTTGAAGTAGAACCCAGTAAGATCGGCCTCGATAATCTCGGTCTCTGCTTAGTGCGGCAAGCTCTCTGAGCATGAGTCATACACTTGCCAGACGCAAGCAGTGTGCAAGTCTCATCTATTTGAAGTAGAACCCAGTAAGATCGGCCTCGATAATCTCGGTCTCTGCTTAGTGCGGCCAGCTCTCTGAGCATGAGTCATGCACTTGCCAGGCAGCAGGTGCAAGTCTCATCTATTTGAAGTAGACCCCAGTAAGATCGGCCTCGATAATCTCGGTCTCTGCTTAGTGCGACCAGCTCTCTGAGCATGAGTCATGCACTTGCCAGGCAGCAGGTGCAAGTCTCATCTATTTGAAGTAGAACCCAGTAAGATCGGCCTCGATAATCTCGGTCTCTGCTTAGTGCGGCCAGCTCTCTGAGCATGAGTCATGCACTTGCCAGACGCAAGCAGGTGCAAGTCTCATTTATTTGAAGTAGAACCCAGTAAGATCGGCCTCGATAATCTCGGTCTCGGCTTAGTGCGACCAGCTCTCTGAGCATGAGTCATGCACTTGCCAGACGCAAGCAGGTGCAAGTCTCATCTATTTGAAGTTGAACCCAGTAAGATCGGCCTCGATAATCTCGGGTCTCGCTTAGTGCGACCAGCTCTCTGAGCATGAGTCATGCACTTGCCAGACGCAAGCAGGTGCAAGTCTCATCTATTTGAAGTTGAACCCAGTAAGATCGGCCTCGATAATCTCGGTCTCTGCTTATTGCGACCAGCTCTCTGAGCATGAGCCATGCACTTGCCAGACGCAAGCAGGTGCAAGTCTCATCTATTTTATTGTATTCTTTGTTTAGTTCATCAGTTCTTGTCGTGTATTCATACTGTGCAGTTATACACATCCTTACAGCAGGCCTACAGTCAGTCACTTTACAGTCCCTTCTGTGACTCAATATTTTGGCTTTACTAAGAAGTCAAAACCTTTTCCTTTTTCCGCACTACTTCAGATCCTAGATTGTTTGGAAATTCTCTCAAATTACATGCTATGCAAACTGTATTTATACACTGATTTTGATTAAGCTTGACACCGTGCCTAAAATGTATGCTAAAAATCAGCAAAATCTGTTCAATCTAGCTGAAAGTTTCCTTTAAATTACCCTTTCTGCCAAAAAATCCTACCTTCCCAAACAACTTTTCCCACCTCAAAATTTCCAAATTTGTTCCTCCCACCTGAAAAATTCTGTTTCTAGGGAATTCCTGCCTAATTTATGGTATTTAAATTATTTCAGGAATTTCCCGACTTGGGTTTTGACCACGCCTAACTACTGTCTCAGATTTAACCCAGTACACACTTTTGCAAAAGCGACAACACTTCTTACCGGTTTGTTTTGACGATCTTCTCCAAATCATCGCCGTACAGATCCTTGTCGATGTTCTTGCTAGGTCGGTACAGATGCTGGCCGAGGGAACTGCTGTCGCGCCACGGCTTGTCGTAAACATTGTATGCCTCGTCGTCACCATAGCCAGAGTCCATGCCCTTCGACGTGTTCATCAGCCGCTGGTCGAACTGTACCTCCCGCCCGGATCGTCTTGGCCGGCATTCCCAGCGCAATCTGCTCACTGATGTCCCTCTCACGGTCTCTCTGCAGCTTCGACCTGAAAGGAAAGATGTTTCTTAAAAAATATTGTAAGAGAGAGAAATAAATCAACATGCTGTTGGGAGAAAAACTGACAACATATTGTTATGTGAAACAAGCTAATCAGGGTGGCTACAGAAGTAGCTTTGTATTCCCCGGTTTTTATCCCAGAAAAATACACATTTTCCCAGTGTACTTCCAATGTTGCAAAGGGTCGTTTTACACCCACGACAAGTTCTGATCGCCTTTTTATGCCAGCAATCGAAGTCATGGTTTCACCGCGGAGATTGCCGTGAACTGTATTGAAGTCGTTATTTCGCGGGCGCTAGTGGGAGTCAAGAGATTGCCGAACGGTACCGGTTGTGATTTCAGTGTGGGCGAAGGGAGTCAGAGATCGTTGAAAACGGTATCAAAGTGTTGATTTTTAAAAATAAAAAGGTTTTGCCTTGGAAACAAATTAGGGGTGGGCGGGATTGAAACTTCAACCCGGGCCGGAATTTCTTTTTTCCTGCTTGAGTTTCGGGAAGTTTTCGAGCGGGAAATATCAAAGAAAAATATGACATTGCAGAAAAACTTACAAAAATAAAATGTTTAAATATTTTTGCCTAGGAGTTGATAAACTAGTCATGGCATAGGTGGAAAAATTGTTTTAATCAAATATTGCCAAAAGTATTTTTTTAACACAGTGACCCCCCTCTACTTGCTATTGCAACTATTGATTTAAGTGACTAGTATCAAGTGAATCTAAGACACACCCATAATTTTCCCCTGAATTTACCTGTTCCCGGTTCTCGGTTTTGAGAAAAAATCGGTTCTCGGTTCTGAGAAAAAATCGGTTCCGGTTCTCGGTTCCGTTCGCGGCGATCTCTTGACTTCCGCTAACGCCGTGTAATAACGACCGATTCCGTTTGCAGCGATCTCTTGACTCCAGCTGCGTGGAATCACGACTTGATACCGTTCGCGGCGATCTCTTGACTCCGCTCGCCCGGGTGAATTCACGACGATACCGCTTATGCGCGATCTCCGACTGCGCTGCGCCAGCGTTAAATTCACGACCGATATCGTTTATCTCTTGACTCGCTTCGCCAGCGGTGAAATCACGACTTCGATACGTCGGCCATCTCCGACTCCGCTAACGCCTGCGGTGAATTCACGACTTCGATATCGTTTCAAGGCGGCGATCTCTTGACTCCGCTAACCGCGGTGAAATCACGACCCGATACCGTTCATGGGCTATCTCTTGACTCCATGCGCCCGTGGTGAAATCACGGCTTCGATACCGTTCACGGCAAATTACTCGACCAAATTTTGAGCTTTACCAATCAGGTCGAATCGAAGTTCGAAGCGGTAAATACTCAAACTCGGACTCAATACATCGAAGTACTCGCACACCCCTAACCCCAATGTGTTATTTCGCTATCGGGCCGGTTCGAACCGACTTTGTCAATTTTGGTTCTCGGTTCGGTTCTGTCCAAGAACCGGTGGAACCGAGAACCGAACCGAACCGACTCATCCCTACTAAAACCCATACAATAAAATATACAAAAATTGAAATAATTCTCGCCGAAAAATTTCCGTTACTTTCAGGATCCCTTCGCTACGGAAAATAAAATTCGAGGAATTCGAAGTCACGGACTTGCCCACCCTAAAACAAATATTGCCCTGAGGATAAAACTGCAGAAAATATAACAGAAAGTTACGAGGGGTACTCAAAAGTATCGGAATCGGTCGATGGGGAGGTGGGGCGCATAGTTTGCATTTTGGCCGCTAGGGGATGGCAAAGCTAACTCTTCCTGAGTTCAGAGCACTCACTGTGGTCAGTCTCAGAGGTCGTGAAGAGGAGCTGTGTGCGTCTTTCTAAAAGTAGTTTTCGTTCTGCCTCGTTTTGTTTTGATAGTGTAATTAAGTGAAGTGTTGCACTTTTTTCTCTGTAAGAACGCGTCAGAAACGGTTGCAATTATTAAAAAAAGCTTACAAAGACCATGTTTTGAGCAAACCCAGAGTGTAACAAGTATTATTCCCAAAATTAAGATGGCGCCCTGTCGATTGAAGACAAGCCTCGTCCTGGACGACCTTCAAATTCTCGGACTGGTGAAATTGTTCAGAAAAAACCCGTTAATATTGCAAAACGACCATCGAAGACCATTGAGAATGCTTCTTTGCTGTCTGTAGTGTGTATAAATTCACTCTAGTGAATTTCAACACACGCCAGACCTAAACTGTGGTGATATGGAGATTGGTTCTTTCATCATGACAATGCGCCTGCCCACGTAGCCATCTCAGTGCGCTAGTTTTTGGCCAATACCAGCATGACCACCCTTCTCCACGACCCATACTCACCAAATCTTGCTCCGAGCTACTTTTTTTATGTTCCCCAGACTAAAAAATTACATACAATATCACCGTTATGACGAAAATGAAGGAGTGAAAAGGCAAACGAGGATGGAGCGCGCAGCCATTTAGACTAAGGGGTATGAGGGGTGCTTTAAACCATAGGAGCATCAACTGGACAAATGCATTACACTAAATGGAGAAAATACATGTAAATTTGTAAAAAAATAATAAAATAGGGTTTTTATAATGGAATTCCTGTTATTTTTGGGTACCCCCTCGTATAACGTTAAGTCAATTTTTGGTGTAATTTATCATGGTTTTATTTGGATTTTTACTGTTTAAACGTTAACAAAGTCTTTCGTTCTGTTTTGTTTGGTTTTAAGTGATATATAAATGTTCGTATTTAATTAATTTAGACTAAATAATAAAATTTGTCAAGAAAACTCCATAAAGAGCTTGTTATTTAATGTGATAATACTCGACTCAAAACTCAATTAACTCGATTTTTTTAACAAACTCAATAAGACTCGACTCAAACTAAAAAAATGTGTCTCCACACCCCTACAGAATCTACAATATTCAACTCACCTCTTGTCCGGTGCTGCTCTAGACAAGTTCCTCTCCCTTGCTCTGTCCTTGTGCCTTTCGTACCGCAACTGATCTCTTTCTCGGGCTTCGTCATCCTTGTCTGAAAATCATTTGTCATTGTTCAAACAATGCTAGAACCCGGAAACTTCAAAAATATTAAAATGGTTTTGCTTTACACCTTGTCCTTTATGACGAGCCTATTTTTCCCTAGGCACAAATGGCAATAACCTAGGGCGACTCACTCGAGTTGATAGCTCTAGCCTAGGCGAGAACGCACTACCTACTAGCCTAGGCTGTAAACACCTTCGTAAACATGGGTTGTACTTACGTGATCTCATTTTAACAACCTACCCTTAAGATTTTAATGGGCATTTGCCACTTTAAGAACCTGTCGCTAGGCTCCTATTAGATCGGGTCGGTAAACAATTAAAGATAACTCAAGACCCGTCTTTTTATCTCGGATGTTTCTTCACCGTCCTTTCACGGGATTAATTAATTAAACTCGTATCAAGCCCATCCTGGGTTGTTAGAGTGAATATTCTGTAACTTGAAGAATATTGAATTATTCCCCGAGTTTCGCTTGCACAAGTACCGTATCGTCCTACACGCTAGCATAGTGCGACACCACCTCGTAGCAAGATTGTAAAATCAATTCAACTACAGTTAGTTTAGATTTGCGCTAGCGAGATGCAAAATACCGAAAGACTAGTTTATAATTACTCAGACGAGCCCTTACTCTTTGTGTGACTACGCCACCGTACCGTGACTAACACCTACCCAACGGGTGCTGGCAATCTCGTAGCAAATTTGTAAAATCAAAGTAACTTAATTATTTACATTAATTTGAAAATATTTTTATTCTTCTTAATTTAAATTACAATTTAAATCGGTCGATAACTCGATTTAGAACTGCGCTACCGAGGTGGGAAAATCCATCGCACCTTTTCATTTCAAAATCCTCCAATAACATCAGCTTCACCCTGAGATATGCTATACAAAATGGCCTTTGTACATGTTCATACCTATAGCAGCAGTGGTTCTGATACCAGCTCGTTCTTCTCTCGCCTTCTGAGCCAAAAGTCGCAAGTGTTCTTCTTTCTTCTCCTTCTCTTTCTGTGCCAGCTTCTTTTCAAGCTGAGCTCTGGTTTCTACTGCTTCTCGAGCCTAAAAAGGAGAATAATTTTAGAGTTCATATGTGGTAAAAACTGCCTCATAGCTCATATCTTTCTGGGTTATTATAAATATAAGCTACGGTATTAAAACACTTGAGGAACAGCAGTAGAAAAACTATTGGCTAATGAATGTTAACGAAAAGCTATTAGAAAGGACTTTAAATATCCTCGTACATTTTAACTATTTTACAGCTATAAAGCAGGTAAATTATTTAATTTTAAACCTATTGAATGTTAAAAGTACCCCAAGCTATGGCAAGCTTTATGTCTTCAATTTAAGCCAAGCTCAATAGAATTCATAGAAAGCTTAATGCTAAGAGTAAGACAATATTAAGTATGTTAATCTGTCAGTCTCAAGCAACATTTTTATCCTTTTTTAGTTGGGATTGAGCGTCTAACTCCTAAATAGGCTTTGTTATAGTATGCTATTTCAAGTGCTCAACAGCAGGTTACAAAAAGAGGTTTACAAAAATACCAACCAACATAAAACAACAATTTTCTGGAATTCCAGAAGAAGCCAAATTGGAGACAACTAAAAAGTGAATATTTGAACAACACCTGAAGACCTGCTACAAGATCAGCCTTCCTTAATGAATTGTATAACTCTGACACTGTACTCATCTGATGATACCCCCATCAACTCCTACCATCGTTTAGACATATCAAAATATCACCTGCGTGGTTTGGAAGTCACGGTAAGCCGTTGGCCCTTGTATTTCCATTGGTCATTGGGCTATTAATTAATGACCCATTCTAAAGAAGAGTCGGCCTTAGTTTGTAACAAGACTACACCTCATAACTCATTACTACCACTCATCACACTCATCCTTCACCACATATTTGCCTTAAAATATCTCATGAGAGCATCTCAAATAATGAGTGAATGATGATATCTTGATGATAACGTAGTAAAGATATTTTGACTTGACTTGGTTTCAACTGGGCCTTGGACGGTACCGACCACACTTGGCTCTAACCATTAATACTTGGGTTTCAAAAAAGCTTTATTCGTACGTGTAACTAGTTTCCTTGACCTGACAACTGACGATTGGCTTGAGCTCTAAGGCCCAGCACACACGCTGTGACTGTTCTACAGCTAGCGTTGCAAACCGGTTGCGTCTGAAACCAGTTTGAGACTGAAACAAAACTTCTGTCCGCACACAGTAAACTAGCAAAGGGCTTCTTGTAAATCAGTTACAGACGATGTGCGAGGATAAACCCACAAAATCACTTGTGCGACTGTCATGATCTGTGGATCATGACGTCACTGCACGGTCAATAATTGCAACTGCAACCGCGACCCACGTTTTCATGTGACTGGTTTGAAATCTTCAAAAACCAGCCGCGTCGTCTGCGCATCCCCACGCCAATACATTGCCGATGTCAGAAAGTTGTTGGTCGTGCAATTGGTTTTCAACTCTAGTTGCAGAACAGTCGCGCCAAGTGCGCTAGGCCTAAGTGAAATTAAAACTGCAGGTCCGACAGTAACACTTTCTTAATAGTTACGAACTTACGATGCAACATGAATTGGGAAATATAATTTTTTGGAAACTAAATTCAAACAATGCACAATCCTTACAAAACATAGTGAATGTTAAGAGATAAAGAGGAACAGTTCTAGTCTCGCAGTGTTACCTTTCTGTCAGCAATATACAGAGCTTCTGCCAGTTTCGCGAAGTTCTCGTTAATGTGAACCTGTTGCAATCCTCGTCCGTCTGCAGCGAGTCTCTTGTCCAGCGGTATTGTGTATCCCTAAAAAATATAACACAACTTAAAAAATTTTTAATTATTGATTGAACAATAAGAGTTTTTCCAACTAAATAGCCTACTTGTAAAAAATTATGTGTTGGAAATAACAGACTTAAATTTTGACGGAAGATAAATTAATTGTGTTTACCGATTAAAAACAAATTTGAAATCACCTTGGTGCCTTTTGACAGCAAAGCTGACATCATCAGACAATCTCAAGAAAGATTAGGTTTACTTACTTTGGCGTTTTTCCAGTTGGATATACAGGGAGGTATTTTCCATTCCTTTTGCTCTTTGACGGTAACCTGTAAATAATAAAAATGACTAAGTGAGACAAAATAAATAACTGTTTCCATACAAGAAAATTCATTCAGATCATCACTCTTTGAAGCGAGTGGTTAGATTTAATAATTTTCTCAATTCTTTGTTAAGGTAGACATTTCTGAATCGTAACTAATAAAATTCAACTGATGACCCACCTAGGGACAGATCTGGAATTACAGTAGAACCTAAAATTTAGAGCTGTGCGGGATCCCGGATTTCCGGTACTGGAACGGGACTGAGATCATTTCCCGATCTCCTCCCTCAAATTACGAAATTTCGGGAAGGGAAGTAAAAACTGCTGGTGTTTTTTGTCGTGAGTGTGTACTGTACTTCTGGTGAATATAAAATAAGGAACTAGTGGCAGAGCAGTTCAAAGTAAACAACCCCTCTCCCCCTACTTCCTGCTGAGTGCATTTTCAATGGAGGCCGGCAGCCATTGTCAGGTTGGCTTATAACGAACTCAGACAGAACCAAACATCCATTGTGTACTTGTAATAAATCCAATTCTAGCTTGCAGTATCGTATTTTTATTGTTCTAAAAACTTTGCAATTTACTGTAATTCAAAATTAGTATAAAACCATTATGTGTCAACTGAAATAGGTAGAACAAATAATGAGGACCCCTGGATCACTGAGTAAATGGAAATGAAATACTCTGTTGTTGTTGAAATACTGTGTTTTTTTGGGTCTCAAATCAGAATCTATGGCCAGCTGATCTTAGCGCACTAGGACTAGACTAGGCAGCTGGCCACATGCTATCGTTCGACTGATAAGTTTTTTCATTGAAAGCCTGCTTCCAACAAAGATTATTTGCTTGGTGCCGGTAGCTGTCAAGTTGCCGGCACTATTTGGCAAGCTGAAGGTTGATAAATACTCGTAGTTTGTTTGGTAAAGGAATGCTATGAAGCAATTAGACTTAGTGGCACTATCAGCAACTGGGCTGTACCAGAAACTAGTTTCACAAATTAACGATAGACTTAAGACTTTCTCAATATCCTTGAACCGTATCAATCCCATATCAATAAATTCTAGTCTTTCCAGGCCTTTTCGACCAAATTCCATACTTATTCCTGACCTTTAAAGACTTCATCAAATTCAAGACTAATTCCAGACTTTTCAAGACTACTGGACACCCTAAATAGGTAAGAATGGAATGAGTAGAAAAGAAACTTACTTTTCTTGTCGGGGAATGCATCACAGGAGCTGGCGGAGAAGGAGGTCCTCGAGGAATCTTCTTGTTGATCCTGAAACAAAATACACACTGCAAAGACAACACTCGTAACTGAGATTAAGATGTTATGAAATTTCGAGATTTATGGAGAATAAAAAAGCTGAGCTGTCAAAACTCTTTTTTCACAAATGGACATATTATTCAGTTTACAGCTGCAAACTAGAGAGAATAAGATATGTTTTCTAACAAAAAATTCAAATTGTCAGCGTCGAATCAGACTAAAAAACAATGGTGATGAGTGCCAGTCATATGATTTGTTCTTTTTTTCCCCAAGTGTACTAACTTACTTAGAGATCCTCCTGTTTTTGGTGTTCAAAGTTAATTTTTCGATTGATTTATATTCCATTCAAGGCCAAAAACCATTCGAAACTAAGGGCGTAGGAGCCTAATTTTAACCTAGTTATTCCGGTTCACGCCACATCCAAAAACCTAATTATGGAGTTTGGACGCGGTGCGAACCGGAATAACTAGATTATAGTTGCAACCGGCCACAAATCACGAATTAAGAGTTTAAAGCATAAGGGGAGCCCCAAAACTATACGCTTATACTTCAGGATATTATGACTTTATAATTGTTTGCATAAAGAACTTTGAAAGGTAATAGCCTACCAGAGAATTCTAAACTCACTTAAATTTAGGAGGTTCAATAGGGTCTTTCTGCGCCTCTATCATCCTGATGACTCTCTGCTTGGCGCCAGAGTTGAAGGCAGAACCCTGCTGTGATGGAGTGTACCGGATATATTGCGCTGGGGCCTGTAACACAACATTTCTACAAACAACAAAGTAAAAATATGTTCGGTTAATTAATTAGACAAACATTTTGAAGATGTTTATCATCTTTGACAAGTTGTATTTCAAAGGTGACAATAGACAGTTAAGCCTCTATACAATAATTATAGTGAAAGTAATTTTTCATTTTGCTATAGTTCATCCAGCTACAGTAAGCATAAATTCCAAACGCCTTGGGAAAATTATTTTAACTCATCCCCTGTAACAGGTTGTTCTTATAACGTGAAAGGGACATTAATAACTCATAACACTCTAAGTAGTCACATGATATCTTGCAACATTAAATACAAACTCAATCCTCTGATTTATGACTGTATAATTTATAATATTAAAAATGTCAGTATTAAGAGAATGTGGCATTGTCCATGTGAAAGCAA
Source organism: Matsumurasca onukii (assembly GCA_018831715.1). Classification (NCBI taxonomy): domain Eukaryota; kingdom Metazoa; phylum Arthropoda; class Insecta; order Hemiptera; family Cicadellidae; genus Matsumurasca; species Matsumurasca onukii. The sequence continues at coordinate 4,486,286 of CM032065.1, forward strand.
ATATATAACAAAAGAGGATTTATTTTTATACCCAGGAACATAATAGTTCTTGATCCAAAATAACATTAGAATAATTTAACTTCCAGGCTAGTACATATCTTAACCATAACACCTACGCTCGCTGCATATAGCAGCCTCTTAACCCACCGAGCGTTACCAGAATTTCGCCATCACACAGTGAAAGGGTATGTACCCCACAAACATTTGAATGTAAAAAAAAAAGTCGAGGATGATGTTTTCCATTTTCTAATGTTATTATATGACACCAAGTTAAACAACAATTTTTCTACGCTCCAAACTAGCTTAAGCAACGACAGCACAAGAAAAACACTAACTGAGGCGACAATAGCCCATCCTGCGCAAACCAACGATCATTTGCGTCTTTACACATCATTTGCGCACAGAGGGTTAATAATGTGGGCGAAGACACTGTCAAGCTGAGTTAGACTCGTAATACAGGGGTTTTAAAATGAACAAAACCCAATTTTAAAATTACAATAATTTGTTCTTTACGAGCAATATGTGCTCATGAGTTTGTATCACTACTTTGTCCGATTCAATAACTATTAACTGTACTGTATTGTTGCAATATTTTTGTGATTTTGATTTCCTCATTTAGTGTCATAATGGAATAAACGCAATCTGAATTTTCAGCGATTATTGTGATTTCCTAATTTGATGTCATCGTGAAACAAACGCAATCATAATTTTCAGCGATAAAAGATTGTTTATTTTTTTAGTGAAGAACACTTAAAAACAAGATTATTTTTATGTCAAGAGGCGTTTGAGTACTCCAAACAAACCTAGCATTCACAGACTTGTTAAAATTTCAAAGAAACAGGTTCTGTAAGGAACAATACCAGAAACAGAAGGAGGACTGTATTGAATGAAGAAATGTTGGAAAATGTCGGGGGTAGACTAACTTGAAAAGTTCCCTACAAAATCTTTAAGGATTTTGAATTATTAAACGCAAATAGCCTACTCACACCTGCAAATTTGTTCTCTCTGTTAAGTACGATCTCACTAATCCGACCCTATATCGGGATCGGAAGCGTCGGATTAGCGCAAATGCCGGATTATTGGAGGTTCACTAAAAAGTCTCAATTTTCCAGAAATAATCTTTCTTATGTTGAAGGATGATTTAATTTCATTATTTTTCTTTGTTACGTGCATTAATGTTTCATCTGTTGATGTTGAATTCCTTAGATAGAATAGCTAGCTTATCACCACTTTCTAATCTTTTTAAAATCACACACTTGTTACTACTGTACCAAAGTAACATGATTACGTTTTTGCAACATCTCACGGCCACTAAATGGAAGCACAGATTAGTATTAGGCCGCTTTCAGATGTTACGACTTTTCACCGTGTGCCGGATACGGCACGGCGCGATTGAGTTTGATTACAATAGAATCGTATGGAGCTTTTCAGACTTGCCGGCCACGGCACCGCTCTGGACACTTGCCATTGTAATCAAACTCACTCGCGTCGGGCTGTATCCGGCGCACACCGAAACGTCTGAAAGCGGCCCTTGTCTCTGCAGCAGTGAACTGAAGTAATCGATACAGACGGCATACGTCACACGGTTCACAGACAAGTGGAGACTGGAAAACAGGTGGCTAGTTGGCGCAGTTACAGCGCCGGATTACTGGACGTGTTGGAGTGGCGAACGGATTATAGAGACTGTACTGTATATGAATACCTAACAAGCATGTTACTTCTGAACTTACAACTTTGTCGGCGCATCGCACAGGCATGGCAGCCGCAATTTTACTGTGCGTAAGTTTCTCAAGAGCAAGTCGAGTTTTTTCAGTGTTCTTCTCGAGTTCTTCTTCATCGGGTTTATGCAGAGACGGGTCATCTTCAGCCCTCACTTCAGCCGGCAGCAAATCACTCAGTTTCGAGTAAATAATCTGAAACAGGATAATTAATGTAGGCCTACAAGAGTAGATGATGAAAAAGATTACTTAAATAATTCCAACTAGCTTGAAAATGAGTTACATTCAATTCCAAACAATAATTTATGTAATTTCCAATGAGAAAGAGCTTCCTATACCATGGATAATTAATCAACTAATTATTTAATTTGATTAGTCTCAAGTAATTAAGTAAATTATTTATAATTCACATCGAAAAATTTCTATGAACTGCTCGTAGTTTAACAAGTACAATTCAGGAATGCCTGCAAAACTCTCACTTTCCCTTGAAAAATATTGCCAACTTCCTAAATTTTAATTCTAAGGCTTGTTTCGGCTTTTGTTAATTTAAAAAAACCCTGTTGAAATATCATCTGAGTGAGTCATAGTTACTCCCATTGCTATGAGAATTATCAGTGACCGATACTGGGCTTCCGTTAGTGTCAGCAACTAAGTCGTGTCACAATCGCATCACATTTAAAAATCAGGAGATGCGCTGGCCTGTGGCACAAGTATCAAAAAACCAATATTTAGGGTTTTTAAATTTCCAGGTTTACCTAAAAATTTTTGTATGATTCCTAGTTTTTCCTTGGGTTGTGAAAATTCCTACTTTGCTGGAAATTCCTTGTTTGACATGTTTGACAAACAAGATGTTTTCCTAATTAGCAAATTTGAATTCCCAAAATGGACTGTATTTGTTTTTTTTCATATCTAGTTTTAAAATGAATTCCAGAAACATAATATACTATCTAAATTTCCAGCTTGTTTGGCTTTAAACTACCAGTAGGCCTGGAAGTCCATGTTAGTAAATTCTACAAATCTTCGAATGAAAATATGTCGATCCTATTGGTATTAAATTGTTTAGTCACCAAACACACAAATTCTGCATATTTTTTATCCTTACCTTGTCTTTAGAATGGCCTTGACGAGCAAGAACATCATATTTGACCTTCCCTTCTGCGTCCAACTGTACAGCAAGAGCATTTGACGTAGACTCCTTCCCTTCCTTCCCCATGTTCAGTGGATATTGAGCACTCGAGATTTCAGGGAACGCTCCTCCGTCGCCAAAGTCCTATAAAAACCATTTCTGGATCAGCCTAACTTCCCGCTTAATTGTGACAACTCTATCTTCATTCGGATCATACTTAAACTAGGTTTACTTTATTGTGAGTTCAGTTAAGTAAATTTAAAAAAACTGCCCAATAGACTACAAAATAAACTTGGTTTCGGTTATGAGAATCACTCGAGGTAGCTGTTTCTTCGTAATTTTCCAACCACTTTACATCAATTCTCTGCACCCTCAGTTACTGGTGCCTTAGAATTTGATTGATTGATCAGATTCTTAAGCTTTTGTCATACTTCCTTCTGGATGCTGCAGTATTTGCTTGCTCACGTTCCTCTGGTACAGGTTCCCGAAACAAAGTTTAATTTTCGGGCTCAGTTGATGACCCGGAAATAATAAGTTCTTGAGATGCATTAATATTTTCGACAAAACAATTGTTTAGTCTTGATTAGCTGGACACAACGATACTTCAACTCAAGTGTTTTGTAACTACCCAAATGCAAGATAACCACTAACCTAATGTACTGCATGGTGTAATATTTTTAGTCAAAGCCTAGTTACAGTGATGATATCAAAAGATAGGTTTCATGTCCCACTTTGATGGGCGCTAAAGTTGAGATGCCTAACTGTATAAACTTTGGAAATTTCTCTACAAAACATCTAATATAAATTGTGTCTGATTTTTTGTTATAAACAATGTGCAATTATTTACCTCCAAAGACCTTGGGATCCATCCTCTGCGCTGTCCATATGGCGGAGCTGTAGGACTAGCTGAAATCAGAGCAGTGATGGGGCGCTTGGCTCTTTCTTCATCACGATCCCAAACTGGCTGGGTGGGGGCTGGTAAAATGCTGAAACACAACAAATTGAACTTGTTTAAAATTTATCTCTGAATCCTACACAGCTTAGGTTTTAGCTGTATTAACCTCAACAGCTACCTTTAAACAAGTTAACAAGAGTCCATTAAAATCTGAGCCAGTTTCTAGTAGTTCCATTATAAGTTGAATTTCTATCTATAAAATATAGAACTTCACACTCCTAACTGTATGACTTGACACCATGGTCTTATTACACCTCTCTCAGAGAGCACTCACTTATTTTTCATAGGCCTACTCATATTGAAACTGACACATTAGTAGGCCCTAAATGAGAATAATTTTCTGCCCCTGACTTTTGGGATTTTACGGTATGAACTGAGGAATGAACACATGCAATTGGTGGATTCCATACAATAGAACCTTAAACGTTAACATGTTCGCTCCCACCATACTAAAAAAAGTCCACATATGTAGCCTATCGACGGCTATTTGCGGCGTTTGGGTTCATTAAAATAGACCAGCTCTTTGCGGTGGTGTACCTGTAATAATAAACTGTGCTTTTATCTTTGCTGATCTATTTTAAAGACATTATTTCTCCGTGGAATTACGGGAAGCCTGCCGCATTACTGAGTCGCTTGGTCAGTTGACTTGTGACATTAACAAAGTTGGCAGCCCTTCCATCCCCCTGCACCCACCATTATTAGTGGACTGAGGTGATCTCCACATATGACATGCTCATTTGTGGTTAGGTTAGGTTGTAAGGAGTGTCAGCTATGGTAATAACCCGGCCGCCGCACATGTGTGGCGCGTGGTAGCAAACGGCCCACTGCAGTGGGATGAGAGTTGAGCTAGTGAGGTGCAACAACAAAACACATTCTTCTTACATCCAAAAAATCCAGTACCATCCTTCGCAACGTCAAGCCAAATCTATGGGCTTCAATGCTACAAATTCTCTGGCAGAGTTAGGAGTTTTTGGACTGAAGCATGGAGCATTGTAGTAAGAGCTTAGATTAAATTATGCTGTTGACCAAAAAAGATGTGAGCCTAGCTCAACATGACCATATAAGTAAGCATAGGACCACTATGCTTACTACAGGCATTAAATATGCGTGTTGGGCTAGGCTAAGTTTAAAGTAAAGAGAAATTAAAGCCAACCCAATCTAGGCTTATAGTCCTTTCGGGCTAAGTATAGCATTTCTAAAGGATCTTAGCTTACCTTGAGAGAGGAATAGCCATTGCTAAGAATTGAGTAGTTTGAAATCGGCCAAAAGTAATCCGCGTCCAATCTTATAGCCTGCTTGGCTACCCAATTAGGACGGTTGTCCCAATAATGGTACCATAGTGAAGGACGCTCAATAGTGGGGAGCCGATACGTAACTTATTGAATCCGAAGATAACAAGTGTACAATTAACGAGTGTATAGGCGGTGATATTATTAAGTAATATTCAATTAGCAACTAAATAATCCGAAAACATTGAGCAATGACACAATATGAAACGATCTGGATAGCGATTAGCACAACAAACGAAACAAAGCATTAAGCAACGCAGTTGGTCAAATTTTTCAGCTAACAAGAGGCCAAGAGAATCAGTTTCTTGCTTACCAACAGCTGGAGAAAACCAGTACTATACAAGCACATTACTGAAGTACCGGAACAACCCTAGGGTTTGTGGGCAATAAAAAACGCTTTTTTAGATTGCGGTTTCAACCTTTTTATGGAAATATAATTAAATACTCATCTCATACATATCATTGACTTTAAATACATATCTAAATTTTCGGGTAGTGACCACATATCAAAATCCATGGCACAGCAAAAAGTCTATGTCAATTTGGTCTAAGTTACTATGTTAGCTTATTCAGTTTTTTAGATTAAAAGCGCTGCAAAATTTTTACCAGTACCTATTTTTAACTCTTTAAACTACAGAATATTGTAGATGGATAGATAATTATGCTCTTCTCGACTATGAGATCGCTGGATATAGCCAACGCGGGTCCAGCTCTGGAAGCCGCTTATAATAGTAACAATTCGAGTAAAATAGCCAACACACTTCTTTAGTGGCATGAGAAAACTACTAGTGCCTTTTCATATAATTTCTAAAAGTGTTATTATATTTTCTTGAATTACATATATAAATATATTGGCCAATTTAATTTATTATGAAAGTGAAGTACATATTTTAGAGTACAAGTTTTACAGTTTTAATAGCTGTTCTATATACTTCTAGGGAAACATCATGTTTAAATGATGAGACTCACTAGTCCACACAGCACATTGAGTGTAAGAGTTATACAAAAGGAATACTTACAAACAAGAGTATGCAATTTGGGAAAACGTAAGGGCGACTTTATGTTGCCTTTTATTAAAATCGTAAATTAAACCGCAACTGTTGTAAAACATATTATTTTATTTTGTTGGAATATGGCGACTAGGCAATTAAAAGAGTAAAAACTAAAACCAAGGATAGCGGCAGAAGAAAATCTACTCACATTAGAAGTTAATTTTGAACAATACCTTATTTAAGAACTCTCAGAGATTCTCCTTTAAAATGTCTAAAATATTTAAAATGTTTTCAGTAAAATATCAGTATAAGGTACGTCAGACGCAACTGAAGTTGTTTGAAAGAACTGAGTCTGAGAGTTGGCTTGTAGCCGAAATGTCGCCGAGTGTTTCTCCTGAGTTACAAACTGACAAACCGCCAACTCCGCAGTGCTATCAGTCACTGGTAATCTGTAACTGAGCTAAACATTCGCTTCCTTGGATACATGTGAACATGAAACTTAGTTTTATACCTTGGAAACGTACCTGTGGAGTAATTTCAGAGAATGGGCAGACGATCTGTACGAGGGCACCAAACTGGACCCCTGCTCACTGAACTTCGCTCCGCTCATAGCCCCGCTTCGGCCTTCGGCCTCAGCGCTGAAGCCTTTAAAGGACGTTAAGAGGCCGTAGTCTTTTACCTAAGATTTGCTCTTGTATGTTCATAGTATGCCTCAACTTTTCGTGCTCTATAATCAGGAGCACTATGAGACTGTTCGCTACATCCACCGTTTGACTTCAGCCTTCGGCCTCAGAATTAAGTGGTCTTTTAATGCAAGTTATAATACATATCATGAAGGGAAAACGCTTTTCAATATTCATTAACCTCCTCAGTCCCAGGCTCAATATACACAGACAAGGTAGTGTGTCCTGTAGGTAACGTGGGTCCCGAGGAGGTTGAACTTGGACTTCTTATTCTGCTGTTGTAGCAAATAATTACTTTTATGGCAGTTATTTTAAACAACGTAGCGGACTTTTAGATTGTTATATATTTTTAAGTAGCTAGTCAAATAACATTTAAATACGTATTTATTTAAAATGTCATTAAACTCGGATGAAACGTATTGATTTGAGATACAAATTAAATTCACTCGTTTTGGTGAAAACTTCCTCATTCCCAATTACGATGACTAAGAAACTCAACTGTGATATTTACAAAAGAACATTAGTACTAAACTATATGATAATGTTTTAAAAATATGATCTGTGGATAGGTTATACACACGGGGTGATTTTTAAATGTCCCTCCCCCCACCTCAACTTTTAAAAAAGGGAATATTTTTAAAAGCCTTTGGGAAATGTTTTTATTGGATCCTGAAGTTAGTTTTGACGTACTTTGCATCACACACACCCACCAGAATAATGGGTATTAAAATTGCTTTTCTTTTGAGGTGCCTCAAGTGGTGAAAGGGGGTTGTATTAAAAAAATTGGGGCCTTCCCCCTGGATTTTTAAACGCAAAGTACGTCAAAACAAACTTAGGATCCAGTAAAAACATTCAACAAAGGGGTTTTAAAAATATTTCCTTTTACAACGGTTAAGGTGGGGCCGGGGGTGGGAGCCACTTAAAACTCACCCTATGTATACAGCATGAAAAAAGCTCAAGACATGTTCCGAGGGTCACTATAGTTTATTACATTTATAGGCTAATACCACAGTGTTACGTACAGTAACTACGAACATTTCCCCAACAAATTTCAGTTATCCGCGCAACAAAAACTTTGTCACTCATGTTAATTAATTAAAGTTTTAAAGCGTACGAGCCGGGTTGAAGAGGCAAGCCGCACCGAGCGCGTACTCGAGTCTGTTAATGACTTGCACAACAACATGAAATCAAGTGAAATGCGCTCTAATTACGCCAGCAGGCTTCAACAACTCTTTCTATTGCCAATTACAACTCACAAGTACCAACTCCTGCCGCGTGCGTCATTTGGATCCATCTAGTTGGAAATGTGCAGTGTTCTGCTGTATGGGAGTTGCAGTTAGCTCGGTTGGAAGTAAATGTGTTTTGGCTTAAGGATTTTAAATGAAGAAAACTCTCTCATTAAGCGTTATTTTTGTTGGTGAGCAAATTTCTTGAATTGTAATATTCTTTGGAAAGTTTTTAAAGTTTAATAGGAAAATTATAATGTAGTTCTACCAGTTCAAAAACGTCTTAATAGTTAGGTAGTATTTCGGTATCGCTGTGGAGTACCATCTTCAGTCACTTATTGACTAAAACTGAGCTACTTGCTGTCTTACTGCCAACCAATAGGATAGCAGACAGCAAATAGCTCATTTTCAGCCAATCAGTGACTGAAGATGGTTCCTACAGCTAATCATTACGATGTTTGACGCGGTGTGAGCCAGAAGAACTGGATCATAGCTGTTCCACTGGTCGAAAAAGCCTAAGAGTTAAGAAAATGCATTGATGAGGGCACGTTTCGTCTAGAAAGAGTTGTCTTTCCCCCTTAAATAGGACACCTTCAACATCCCAGTATTTTTAGACAAATATATATCACTATTTGAGATGCCGACCACTCTCATGAGGGTATTTTAAGGCAAATATGTGGTGAAGGATGAATGTGATAAGTGGTAGTAATTAGTTATGAGTTGTAGTCTTGTTACAAACTAAGGCCGACTCTTCCTTAGAATGGGTCATTAATTAATAGCCCATCAATGACCAATGGAAATACAAGGACCAACGGCTTAACGTGAATTTCGAACCACGCAGATGGTCTGATATGTCTAAACGATTGTGGGAGTTGATGCGGGTATCATCAGATGATCACTGAGACTATCTGAGCCGCTTTAGACCTATATCATCCTTAAAACCATGAAGCTGGATTACAGGACCACGCCACGAGTCCCAGTCAAGACCAAAAGTAACTGGACACTCATAAGTGTGAATTTGCTTTGATTTGATCAGCGTCAAAAGTGGCTCAGTCTATTTGTTTTCATCTTGGAAGTGAATGTTTAGTTCTGTAGAGTGACAAAGCACTGCGGTGTTGGCACTTATATCGGTTTCTAACTCAAAAGAAACACTCCGTGACGTTTCGGCTGCTAGCCAACTCTACTCTCAACAGACTCAGTTTCTTCCAACTTCGGTTGCACCTGACGTTTCTTACAGTCACTTATCGGTATTTAACGAAGCAGTTTTGAATGCTTTGTATCACTTAAGGTTGTCTTCTCGAAGAACCTAATAATGAAATGTATACAGGGTGTCCCATAAGTAAAGTGCCAAGCTTTGGGTAAAGGTTATATGAGCGAAAATGAAGAGAAAATCGAGAATACAATTTTTTCAAAAACGCTTGGTTAACCAGATATTTGCCATTTTATATTTTTCACTAATTATTTACTATATTTCACCCCATTTATTGGATTTGACTCAAACTTAACATAAATTTGTATCTAAGTAAGACAATTTAAGGCAGCAATTTAGGGGACAATTTTACCATCATGATCTAACTTATCATTTTGAAACGGTGGCTATTTTATGATGTTTAATTAGATTGACTGAAACTGATTTCACTGATTTCAACTGGTTTCAGCCAATCAGTGACTGAAGATGGTACTCCACAGCGAGGCTGAAATATCTCACCCTATTTACGAAGTTTAGACGCGGTGTGAACCGGAAGAACAAGATTATAGTTGTGCCGCGAAAGCCTAAGAGTTAATTATATTTTATTTAGTTTTATTTAGTTATACAGTATTTTAATTATCGTGTTATAGTTTTCACGACACATACACACATTTAGGTAGGAGTTGTTAGTTGCTATATGTTAAAAATCGCAACCAAATAGTTTATTGTTTTTTAGTTACAAAATATATTTGTCTAAAACTAAAATACAGCTAATTCACTGAAGGATGTAAATCAAGCCAGGTCAAGATTAGGTTGTTGTTGGTCTGAAGTCTATATCCGAACCCGAACCCGAGACCTTTTGTGTTGCTGCAAACAACTAACCTCCACCAATCATTGCAAGAACAAGGGTTGTCATCGGCTGAATACACTTCCGGTCTCGATACTTCTTAATCAGGACATGCCATTGTTCACTTGGGTAGCTGAGAATTTCAAAAAGGTAATTTATTTTCCTGAGGTTACCTCTTTTCGCTTAATTTTTGTTTTAGTAGTGACATCATGTACGGTTTTAAAAACGTGTTAGTGAATTTTTATAGAAAATTGAAGTATTAATTTCTCACTAAAGAGAAAAAACGTCTTAGAGCTGTAAAAAACTAAGAAATCTGAGACCAGTTTCTCATACCAGTTAGCGGATCTGTGGCGGATTGGTATCGCACGCGACTCCGGAGCTCATCACTCCGGTGGCACAGGTTCGATCCCGCAGTCACCACTTACATTAGTAAAGTGACTAATACGGTGACGCTAGGTAAAGGTTGATGTTGAGTGGTAGAGAGGACTTTGTAGTCCTAACTTCGCCTCGTTAAACAAGACAAACTTTACCTTTTACCAAAGGTCGAAGCAAGGCTGTGAGTGCAGCGCTGGAGTTTCTTCTTCGATGGTGTTTTCTCAAAATAACTTCACCACATATGAACAAATTTAGCTTAATTTCTTTCTTTTTTAGTAGGCTTTTATATACAAAAGAATGATAAAAAATCACTAGAGGGTTACTTAGAGGGTTGCTTTCCTAATATTGACTTGGTGTAATTTTGTTTAAGATAAAGATCTTAAATTGGTATGGTTGGTCTTCTAACAACTATGTGTTATTTGGTAGAATTTTCCATCCAAACATATGACGAGACTTTACATATATAACAAATTTAACTTATATTACGAGAAAAGTACACACTTTTTACCAATTAACAAAAGTATCTTTTGTGTGCGACCTAGCATGGAAGAGTAAAAGGGTTTGAATATATACGATAAGCACGAGACATTAAAAAAGGAAGATTTATTTATTTTTTATCCTATCACAGAGATCGTGTAACTAAAGCCACAAATATTTACAACAATTGTAACTGAAGTTATTAAATAAACATATTATTGTGTAAAATGAAATTGTTAAAGATATGGTATTATGAAATTATTGGTACCAATAAATAACAGGATGAGATAACCTACACATTTTAAGGAATTTTATGTTTATGAAAAACTGATACATTTAGAATGGTTTTAGCACTATTTATTTCCACAAACGGTTTGGAAGTACTATCTAAATTTTCTTTTCCATACTAGGCATTGGTTTTTCAAAGAAAAAAGTTAAATGCTGGAAGTTTTACAACAATTCAAAAAGGTAAAACCACTGAAACCCTTTTACTGTGGATGAAGGCAGTAAGCAACCACTTACCCACGTACATTTAAATCAATATTATAAAAGAGTACTTAACCTAAATTATAGTAAAACTATTTACAAGTTAATAGATAAAATACTATTTCCAACAACAAATTAAAAAAGTGATGCTAGTTCGATAACATGGTATGGACAAATATGGACGGATATTTTCTCCCCACCAGGAAAGGGCCAAACTGGTGTGGAAGAGTAGGACTATGTCTCATCTAGGAAGTTGTGATTTTAAACCATTATAATTATTTTGATGAGTCCGCACTGGAGGTATTGGACCTAAGACCACTCCATTCGCCAGAGCATTTGGCTTGGGAGGAATCACATTTAGATTGTTCCTTAACATAACATTTGGTTGATATGCTGATTGATTTGATCTTGGCAAGTCCGGTGATGTCTGTGAATATGAATTGGACCTCGAGAAGCTTGGGGAAGTTTGAGACCCAACTGAAGAAGTCTGCGGAACTTTCGCTCTAGTTTCAAGATACAGATCTTTCTGCTGAGGTCTTTTCTCTTTGAGAGAAGACCGTCTATGGACACAAGGGTATGAGCTTTTCCTGACTGGAGTGTTCTGCTGGGTTCCAAAAGGAAGGTTGAGAGCTATAGAGACAGTTCTGGATCTGCTGACGTCGATCACCGGAAGAGGCTCTGGGTCGACGTCGCTGTTGGATGACGCCCCTTCGACCATGCCGGCGATGGCGTACCCGAGGAGTCGCTGAAGGAGGTCCTTGTCGCTGACCGCATAGTTGACCATGTTCAAGGCGTACGATTCTATCAACTCTTTGACGAATCCGTCGAAGAACTCTACGATCCACGATGCAATCTTGCCGCCTAACGGGTTTAAAATGCTGAACCCCTTTAAGTCGACGTCGACGCTGCTGAACTCTTGTACTGATATTTTCTCGAGAGTTATGTCACACTCGAGTCCATTTAGGCGAAGCGTGACAAAAATGTCAAAACAGTTTTTCTTGACCTGAAATATAATTGAATGGGTATCAGCTAAAACACAAAGATTACTAAAATGTATTTTTGAATACACAACACAATGTAGGATGTGAGATCAAAATGGTAGTTAAGATGTTAAATTACAAACTTGACTTCAATAAAAAAAGAGACAAACAAGGCTATATTTTAGTTAAACCAAGTTTATAATGTAGAAAATAATAAACAGATTGTCATTAACATGTTTTGGAAATACAAAACTTTATCTTGACGATTTGTTTACAAAAAACATGGGTGAAGTACATGTCATTATGGTTTGAAAATATGTTTTAAACTGTCATTAAATAAGTTGTTAAAACCATTGAGCCAAACCATTGTTGTTTAGCAGGATAAAATAAAAACGTATATTAAATCGGTAATCCATTACATTTCGAAGGTTTTATAAAATTGGTTTGGAGGTATCCATCATTCTTGACTTAGAACTGAGGAGGACTACATTGATTTGAAGATAGTTTATAACTAAAATCAACTTAAATATGAACACATTTTCCACAAGGTGCCTTACAAACAACAATATCTTCCATAATAAAGGGTCATCACTGATCATTCTTCCAAAACAGGATAACTTTAGTAACTGTTTACGTGTTTTTTCTCCAAACTTGCAGCTCACGGAAGATACATGTCTAAGCTATTTCAGCCATAAGATCCTTTTACCCAATTTCCCTACAAAGTCCTGTGAAATCTTGACTTTTCCATCGTACTTCTATATTCAGTTAACATAGTCTTCCACAAGTCCAAAAACTCACCCCTAGCACCAGTTTATCTCCTGACTTCTTCAAGAGCGACGCTTGCAGGGTGTAGTGGTTGAAGATGATCTCCAGCAGGTCGATGGACACCTGGGCTTGGAGGGAGACCACCTTGCCGTCCGTGGAGAGGAAGACGTCTCCGGCGCGGGAGATGCTGGTGATGTCACTCAGGGTGCCCTTGGTCGCCGTCAAGGAGGCGGTCAGTGTCGTCAGCAGGAGGTTAGCCTCCATCTTCTTCACCAGGTCCGGGATAGGGACCACCCGGTAGCCAGCTAGGGTGGCCTGGGAAGCAGAGAGGTGAAGTTTTTGTTCTTTTTGTAATTTTTCATGGGCTCTGAATGTATGTAGGAGAATCTGCAGTAGAATCTACATATTTTATGGGCAATGTATAGCCGTCATTGGTCCAGAAAAACGATTGAATTATTGAACTTTTGACTATTTATCTAATTATTTTACGATATAACACGGCGTTCAGAGTTTATTGATAGGAAATTTATTGAGAATTAGTGTAGATCAAACTGAATATGTAAGGTGACTTCAGGTTTAAGACAACAGAAGCGTTTAAAATCAATTAAGCTCACGGAAAATGAGTTCACACGGTTTGTTGATTGAACCTTAAGTAAAATTCATGGGTTTAAAGTAATTAGATAAGCTCCTAGAGAACATAATACAACTTTTAACTTGTTAATATGTATACCAAGTTTTAAGTTTTCATCTAGGGTCAACATTTGAAATTTGATCATTTTTGACCATCAAGCTGATCTCCTGACTATACGGGTGCAAACTTCTACTATCATACAAAGCCATGTCACCCCAAAGATTATGTCATGGTAGGTACATTGAGCATAGATGCCACTTGGCTAAAGCAGGAAAATCAACATAGCTCGGCAGCCCAAGCACAGATAGCGCTGCGAGGGAATTATTCTAAGAGTCTCAAGTCGGGCCACTGACGCACGCGCAACTTTGTTCGTTCCCGAAAATCGCACGATTTGGTCACATTTAAGTCATTGACATCGGACAAACTCGAACATGTCAAGCCGAGAGGGGCAAGACGGCAAGAGATGACAGTGCTCGCAGCGCTATCTGGTCTTGGGCTGCCGCAACTATGTTGATTTTCCTGCCTCAGCCGTGTGGCATCTATGCGCAATCTACCTACCATAACATAATCATTTATGCGACCTGGCATCGGCAGTAGAAATGTGGACCCCGGATGTCAGGAAATCAGCGACAGCCCAAAAACACTTTAACCTATGGTATCTATGCGCAATCTACCTACCATAACATAATCTTTAGTCACCTTCAGAGCTGCCTCTAACGTTGAAGGAACGGTATTACTAAAGTTATTACTGAAGTTTATGACTTCGTTATTTGTTTGAATGTACCTGATTGTTTCTGACATTGTCGATCAGGAAGTCGAAGAAGTGGTTGATCAGCACACCTCGGTCTTTGTCTGACGTCGCGTCTCCGCTTGAGGGTGGCATCTCACCCTCCGGCAATGTCGTGACTGATTCTACAACTCTCTACTAACCTGAAAAATACAAAAGGCTTGTCAATAATGAGCTAGTTATACCAATTCTAGGATTAAAGTGAATTTAGGCTAAACTCTTTTTGGTAATTTGGCTCTAAACAATTCGCTTTAGACACAGTCATGTAATGAAGAGCTACATATGCACTTTAACGCCCAGGGAAATAAAGGTTTGTTTTGATTATCTTTTACTTCCTAGAGAGAAAAGGGTAATCTTATCGATTATTATGTGGCAAGTACATTAGCTGTTCTAATGGGTTGGTTTGATCAACATGATTTTGTAAGAAATCAACAGTTATAAATAGAACAATCAATCTTAGAAATAAAAAAATTAAGGGTTGTCTTGTTTAACGAGGCGAAGTCAGGAAACCACGAAGTCCTCTCTAACACTCCACGTCGACCTTTACCCAGCGTTACATATAGTGTGACTGCGGAAATCGAACCCGCGCCAACGGAGTGATGCGCTCCGGGGTCACGCACGATTCCAACCCGCCACGGGTCCGCTGTTCAATTCCAAATCGTTCAAACTTATGACTTATCAATCATCGTCAGGATGAACTAACGTAAGAACAGCTGTTTCTTCAAGTAACCATTACACCTCAGAATAACGAGTTCAAATGAGTAGTTAAATACTCAGGTACCTGCGTAGTGTCAAAAAGCATAGTTTATTACTCGGTTCAAAACTGCTTCCTTGACCTTCGCTCATTTTACGTCCTCGGCCTTGCCTCGAAAGTTAAACTTCATGAGTTGGTTTCATAAAGCTTCACTTTAGAACCTACACTTTAAAAAGTGAAGGAGTGAAGGCTATCCAGAAAGAGTGAAACTTTGCTCTTTTGGGTGTTGAAACGCAGCCTCTCTCATTAAAGAGTGTCTCGATTTCACTCTTTCTTATTTAGTGTAGTGATGAAATATACTGTTCGACATATTAAGCAAACATATATGCAAATATTTCACGACTGGTATATTTTACTTCAAGATTAAAACATTTCTTTCGTCCTCATCTTTGTTTACTCCACTCCTGCTTTTTTTACTGTTTAAGCTAATGGCATTATTGATGTTACTTAGCTAGGGTTGGTGGGCATCACAAAACGCTTCTAAGGAAAGCGGTCCAAACCCTTGTGCCTGCGCTGGGAATCGAACCCGCGACCCTGCGCTTTGTGAGCCGTGACTCTACCCACTGAGCCACGGACGCAGGCAATTGTTTGTCGGAAGGAATCAAAGTCTCGAGTCATCGCTAGACAATCACCACCACGGGCCCGACACTTCATGTTTATTGATTGTATAACAAGTGTCTATATGAGCATTTGCAATGGAGATGTAGGCTACTTTAGTGTCTACTTATCATCTAACTATCATCCGGTGACTCAATCAGCGAGGAGCTTACGCAAGGTGAATTTATTTTTAGACACTCCAAGTGGCGTGGTCCTGCAATCCAGCTTCATGGAGGTCAGGTTTTGAGGATGATATAGGTATAAAGTGGCTCAGATAGTCTGAGTGATACCCGCATCAACTCCCACCATCGTTTAGACATATCAGACCATCACCTGCGTGGTTCGGAAGTCACGTTAAGCCGTTGGCCATTGTATTTCCATTGGTCATTGGGCTATTAATTAATGACCCATTCTAAGGAAGAGTCGGCCTTAGTTTGTAACAAGACTACGCCTCATAACTCATTACTACCACTCATCACACTCGTCCTTCACCACATATTTGCCTTAAAATACCCTCATGAGAGTGGTCGGCATCTCAAATAGTGATTTAGTGAAACCGTCAGTTATGAGTAAAAATAACGAGCAAAATTTCTGATTTGCAGACCATTCAGTAATTGTAAAGTAATCGCACATTAAATTTTTCAACAAAGTGAAAAAGTTCTTTCCTATAGTAATCCTGCTTTTTATTACAGAATAAAACGTGTGAATGTGGACTGAGATCCTGAGGCAGTACATGGTACACGCTCATGTCATTTCAAAATCAAAGCAAAGTCACTCGTGTTTGTTGTAACGATAAATATAACAGATTTGCTGACGAGGTTGACATCGGTTTCACATACGCCACAGTCATGTCCAACGGCACTTGACATACATAACCATTTGACGTAGAACTGACTGACAAAGAGGAGTATTCTTTCTCTGAATACGTAATGTTTTGAACCAACAGTTATGCAACCTGCATGGTGAAAGGTTTAATATGAGAGTTTTTTATACAGTAGTAATTTAAACTTCCAAGAACCTGGCAACGAGTCCTGAAGAAGTCGTCTTTTCGATAGTGTTACAGCCAATGAGAACATCGACAGTTGGCATCCCTGCTCAAATGGGCGGTTGGCAGCCCTGTGACCAATGAGATAGCGGACAGCAACTATCTCAGTTTCATCCAATCAGTGACTAAAGATGGTCTACAGCGAGACCGAAATATTTCAAGCAAATTATAATGATGTTTTGACGCGGTGTGAACCGGAAGAACTAGATAATAGTCGTGACACCGGCAGCGAAAGCCTAATAGTTATAAGTCGGTGATATTTTTTCTTTTATGGAATAGAAATGGTAGTTTGTTTATAAACTGTAAAGATAGGTCTAAATAGAAATAAAACTGTAGGTAGAGGCTTGAAGGGCGCCACCTTTAGGTTTATACAATTTTCTTTGAGCTGATGTCTTCTTTTTGTGTACTGTGTATAGAATTGTATTCTAGATATATCTATTGTTATATCTACTCGTCTTTTACGAGAAATATACATAAAACACAATCGTAAGTTTTAAAAAGGATGAAATCAAGGTTTGTTTTAAATTACACGAATTTAAATTGGTATCATTTTTGAATTTATTAATGTATAAGCTATATGAACCAATAGAAAAATTAAGACGTGGTTGGATGTAAAAAATCCACTCAGCGACGCAAAAAAGTGTACTTTGTAACTAATACCGGTAGCGTATAAAATTCATTAGTAAAGAAAAAAGGCAGTTGACCTTTGGTGAGAGTGAGCAGACAACATCGTACACGATCCAACACGAGTGTTATTTGAAAAATAAATTGAAAATGCAAACGAATATTATTAATGAAAACGACTAAGTTATTACCGAGTACTAGATTGTTTCGACGTTTCGATAAGATAACTTACAATTGAGTACAGATTTGATACTTGACGTGATTCAAGGTACAGTATTTGTTCTCAATCGTTGCAGAACAGTTTTAAATATTAAACATGTATAAATAATATTAAATAAAGTAGAAAATACAACAATATTGTCGTTTTGGTTATATAAAAGGAAGCGTATGGCTGCAAACGTTGTAACCTCCTCTTTGAGTTTGAAATCTGTTATTATCTGTTGTCATCTTCGTATTTTAAAGGATCAACTACGTAGGTGGCTTTGTTAAAAAGGCTGCTGAATTCTTATGTAAAATAAAAGAAATATGATTAATTTACCGAGATAAACACAGTTAAACACAAACATATTTTGTTAAGAGATGTATTGTCAAAACCAATCTGGGGAACAGTCGGCCTTAGCTTGTAACAAGACTACAAGACCCCCCTCATCGTCCATCAAAAACATTCAACACACTCACCCTTTATCCCATATTTACCTTAAAATACCCTCTAAGAGTGGTCGGTGTCTCAAATTAAAGTAAGATCAAAGTATTGTTGCGTGTTAAAAAAAGGTAAAGTTTGTCTTGTTTAACGAGGCGAAGTCAGGACTACAAAGTCCTCTCTACCACTCAACCTCGACCTTTACCTAGCGTCACCGTATAAGTTACATTACAAAATGTAAGTGGTGACTGCGGGGATCGAACCCGCGCCACCGGAGTGATGAGCTCCGGAGTCACGTGCGATACCAATCCGCCAAGGATCCGTGTTCATACCGTTTAAACACTCTGTAGAGCTCATTATGGGTTTTAAAATTGACAATTATTTATTGATTACCTCAGTTTTATTGGCATGACCGCAAAACCTTAAAGTGCACATCATGACGCAAAGACATAGCCTGCGAAAAAGGTTGTCTTGTTAAACGAGGTGAAGTTAGGACTACAAAGTCCTCTCTGTCACTCAACCTCGACCTTTACCTAGCGTTACCAAAAAGCCAAAAATAAAAACTATCAAGCCACTTTCAATTCATAAAAAAAAAAATCCTAATTTTAAAACTTGCACAATTACTATCTACCAATTTACTTACAGACTAGAATGACGTGAGGTCAAGGTCATCACTGCGTGCAGAGCTCTTGCTACAGTCAGCTGTTCAGCACTACTGTGCAGCCATGGTCACACACAGGTCGCACGTATTGTGATGACACTTTGTAAACAAACCTAACCTTCAGTCTGTTGACACGTCTAATCCGCTCTGATTCTGTCAAGTGTAGATTTTATACAGCTTTACGGAAGCGATTTTTAGTTAGAAGTGGAATGGTATAGTGGTAGGACTGAGAAGATTAGTCATTAATCACGCTGACGCCTCGGCCTTCGCCCTTACGGAAATTCGTTCATGGAAAATCATTGGACTAAGGCCATTTGGTACTGCTCACGGTGAAATCATAACCACAACATTAAATTAAGTACGGTGCAAGGTGTAGATGTAAATCACTATTTGAGATGCCGACCACTCTCATGAGGGTATTTTAAGGCAAATATGTGGTGAAGGATGAGTGTGATGAGTGGTAGTAATGAGTTATGAGGTGTAGTCTTGTTACAAACTAAGGCCGACTCTTCCTTAGAATGGGTCATTAATTAATAGCCCAATGACCAATGGAAATACAAGGACCAACGGCTTAACGTGACTTCCGAACCACGCAGGTGATGGTCTGATATGTCTAAACGATGGTGGAGTTGATGCGGGTATCATCAGATGATCACTGAGACTATCTGAGCCGCTTTAGACCTATATCATCCTCAAAACCTGACCTCCATGAAGCTGGATTACAGGACCACGCCACGACTAAATATGTGAAAAGTCATTGGTTTGTGATCGTTTCCTATTAGACCAAACAGCGTGCTGTATGAATATATATATATTATATTAAATTTTAACGTTTTGCCTCTTATTTCGCGGCCGGTGTCACTGTAATCTATTTTCCATTTTAAACTTCGAACTAATAACTACTGAACTCAACCCTTAGGCTTTCGCGGCCTCAACCTTTTGCTGCTGTGTAGTTTCAACCACAATAATCGGTAGACAAGAACATCGTTTTCTTCGTTAATGTAATAGCATCGTCATAATTAGTTTTAACAATTATTATATTCAGTTATTCTTTCGGAACGAGACTTAGAATAGGAAACTTAGAAATATTTAAGATTAAACTCGTTAGAGAAACTAATATTGTAACTTATTTGATGTTATTCGTTTCTGTAGATTATACTAATTTTTAAGATTAGAATACGACTTAGGCTAAGTTTTACTTGATAACGAATGGAGATCTTTTGAAACGTTGTGTAGTTTTAAACACAACAACCGGTAGACAAGCCCAGCAATTTCTAAGTTAAAGCTGTTTTGTTGTTATAGTTTAGAGATAGGTAATAATTTAGCAGCTTTTCATGGAAATACAGCAAATGTAAACAAAACAACAACTTACATGTCTTACGCCCACTTTCCTAATAACTTCTCCAAACTTTCAGCACCACAATATAGACAACACACTTTACAAGAGACAACCCGTAACTGACCATTGACGTTGGAATAACACTACACTATCGCTGAGATCTAGTTTTGCAGGTATCAACAAAACCCAGCCAAGGTTCAAAGACCAATGACTCTGCTAGGACCTCCCTTCCACTCAATGCCTTCTTATCAGATCAGTCAAATAATCACAGATAATATGGCGTTTTGTGTAGGAATGATGGACAATTTGTTAAATGAATTAACTTATTTTTTCAAATTTTATATTTAAACCAAATATAAATTATATTCTGAAATAGTATCAGGGGACTCGTGACGGATCGGTATCGCACACGATCCGGAGTCATCATTCCCGTGGCGCGGTTTCAATCCCCACAGTCACCACTAACAATAAATTTGTGACTTTGTGGTAACGCTAGGTAAAAGTCGAGATTGAGTAGTAGGGAGGACTCTGTAGTCCTATAACCTCACTTCATGGAACTAAACAAACTTTACTTTTTTATCATTGACATACATTATTGTACGATGAACTTACCTTGTGTACTATTGGTATCTTCAGACAGAAGCAGTTGCACCATGGTGCCACTTATGTTAATCTCAAGTATTGATTTCGATTTATTCTCAAATATTTCACCGTCTAAAGACAAGTGAGTGTGATTCGATGATCAAAACCCTTGAGTTCAGAAATAAGAGCAACCTTGACACTAATTAAAATACTAGTTCAACATAGTGTTGACTTCTATTTTATTGTACTTGTACTAGTAACTGGATTGGTATCGCGCGCGACTTCGGAGATCATCACTCTGGTCGTAGGTTCGATCCCCGCAGTCACCACTACAATTAGTAAAGTGACTATACAGTGACGCTAGGTAATGGTCGAGGTTGAGTGGTGGAGAGGACTTTGTAGTCCTAACTTCGCCTCGTTAAACAAGACAGACCTTAACTTAGACACATAAATAAATAGGATTATACCTGATTTTGAGATGACTGATTTTCCTTACCAGCTCTTAATAAGCAATGAATAATCATCTTAGCAATTTCCACATTTAAGGTACAGTAGTTCGTGTTTGTACGAAAAAATAATTAAAATACAACTCAGCCAAAGGTTATATTTATTTATGTTGAAAAGTATTCATCATTCTTAGCTTGCGGACGTAAACAACCGACACGAATCGTCCAACAAGTAATACTACTTACAGTAATTGAAGAACTTGGAAATTTAAGAGATGTTAAGGTTTTAATAAATATATGTGTAACACCCTGGGTAAAACACCTTTGTTTGAAAATTTGTTAGTTTTTTCGGGGTTTAAGCTTACATACTGTAAATTAAAGACAAAATTAAGTCAACATTTTTGCATTTGTAATTTTTAAAAGCTAACGGATTAGGCCTCAAGACTGCGCAGTAGTGGCTGGGACCTTGAATTCCGTCCCATAAGAGCAATGTAAAACATGCATTTTCTTGGGACACCTCACTCCTACAGTTTCCATCGGATTTGTATGTAATAAACTTTGTTTTAAAAATAAATTACATATTTTAGTGACTCCACTGAGCCAAATTTCCATGTTTCTCATTTCCTCAAAATCCAAAACAGAAGGAACGTTATATTTGAATTTCTTGTTCTTACTATTAAACTAATACAATTTTCAAAAAGTGGTCAACGGAACCACTGCAGTACATTGTCATCTTTAAAATCAAACTTATTTCAAAAGATATTATGAAAATTGTGGGAATGAAAATGCTTCTTATGGGACGAAACCAAAATGACCTCCATGTACTGTGCACTCATAAGATCTTAAAACTTACCTTTAGGCACATTTAAAACGTTTATAGAAATCATAATATTTACCTGACAAATCTATCACAGAGTGAGAGTATGGATTACCATGGTGTTGAATCGGACACTATCAAGTGGTGGTGTTTCTGCTAGTCACAATGGCATGTTTATTCATTGCATTAAAGGTGGGCCCCTCTCCCCCTCTCTCTCTCTCTACCACACTCACACACGCACACACACACAGCTGATTTGTATACAGCTGACACAGATTTTACCGCTCGTGTGTTGACATTGGTTTATAGAGTAGTGTTTTTTTTATTCGACGAGTGTTATTTATGTCAAGTGCATGTCAAGTGTATGTTAAATAAATACATAAAAATCTTTTAAATGTTATAGTGTTTTAAATATGTGGGTATATTAATTGATTTGTAACGAACTATTTAGAAATATGGGAGTGTTATGTCTTGTCGATAACATATAGAGCGTTTTAAATTAATCTTGAGATTTTAATTGCTTAAATGTTGCTTATATCCTATTGGTAGATAAGGAATATTACAGCCCTAACCTTCGCCTAAATAAAGACATTTTTAATTTAATTATTTATCTGAATCTACGGAATCAAAAACAAGGTGTGAAACAAGTCAAGAACTGTTTCAGGTTTTAGTAACTCAAGGATTGCCTTTCGATGGAATTTGTAAATATCCTCTGGTTCATACAAAATTATACAGTGTGTGTGAGTAATTTTCGGTGCATAAACAATCTTTCACGATTTATAGGTATGTATTTGAAATAAGTTTTATCTTAATGTCTTATGTAGAGTCTGTTTTTACCAAAAACGTTTACAATTCAGAAAACTTTAAAATTGTAGGCGATGCACTCAACATAAACAATGGAATTTTCCCGTCCCAAACCATAAACAATTTTTCACGATTTATAGGTATGTATTTGAAATAAGTTTTATCTTAATGTCTTATGTAGAGTCTGTTTTTACCAAAACGTTTACAATTCAGAAAACTTTAAAATTGTAGGCGATGCACTCAACACAAATAATGGAATTTTCCCGTCCCAAACCATATCCGGATCCTCCTTTTTAAAAACTGTGCTCTATGTATATCAAATGTATTTTGTATCCAAAATGCCTCAAAACGTAATTCAACTTCAACTCAAATCAACTTAGTTCCAAAAATGGAAATTTCACACTCACATCCAACGTATTTTTATTTTAGTACGTTTAAAGTCTTAAGGGAAAACATACTTAAATTACGATCAATTTAGCAGTTACCTTGATATTTAGAATCTCGATTTTACGAATATCTGTCACTGCGAATTTGAAAAATAAACTTTTAACTCGTCTGGTACACTTATAAAATATGCACTACGATACAAAGCAATGAGAAGTGTTATCTATTCGAGATAAAATATCAGCATCCTCTGAGTAACATATAAAGTGGAACAATGGTGGATTTGTTCCACTTTATATCACACTTTAAACATTCAATTACAGTAATTTTAAATTTAATGTAAAATTTCGATATGTTTTTGTTTAATATTTTCCAAAGCGACCAAAATATTTGAAATAAAAAGGGATTTTACTGGTCAAAAGCCTAACAAACAAGTTACAAAACAATTCCTTTAACTACGAGTAAAACAAAAGTTCTATAGCTGAATTTGTTACAAAATTGTATAAAAAAAGATAAAATTAAATAAAAAGTCTTCATTTGTAAAAGAAAGTTTGTCTTGTTTAACAAGGCTAAGTAAGGACTACAAAGTCTTCTCTACTACTCAACCTCGACCTTTACCTAGCGTCACCGATTAGTCACATTAAAATTGTTGGTGGCGAAATTAGGAAGTCTTTTAAGTGCTTTCTTCCGCATAACTAAACCAACTTGAGCAAAAAATTGATAATGAACAAACAAAACATATTTTTAGTCATTACGTTGTCTCTGGAAAAATACACTATTCCAAAGGTTCTCTCAGCTTTTTAAACATCTAAAAGCATACGTACCTACTAAACGCGGACCTGTGGTGGGTTGTAAACGTGCGCGACTCCGGAGCTCATCACTCCGCTGGCGTGGGTTCGATCCCCGCAGTCACCACTGACTGACATTTATAAAGTGACTATGCGATAACGCCAGGTAAAGATCGAGGTTGAGTTTTAGAAAGGACCTTTTAGTCCTAACTTTACCTCTTTGAACAAAACAATCTACCTTCTTAGCCACTTATATAATTATTTCCATCTGAGAAAATAAAACCGAGAAGAAATCTAAAATAACAAAACAGTCCCAAAACTCGCCATTGTTTAATCTAAAAGAAACATTCCAATCTAGAGACGATTTCCATTTAAACGGAACTGACTTTTCCATTAGCCCAAACAATAACCTGTTTAGCAGTAGCCTCGTTGATACAAAAGACTATTGAGAGCGTAGAGGTGAAAAGATGGAACTGAAGTGTACAAGAGCGCTGCCGAGAGTTCTGAAACTTCATCGCTTCTTAAGCGTAAAAGCTTCTCTCCCCGCATTGTTGTCAACGTTTTACTTCTTCTCCCAGTTTGAGAAAACCATTCAAACAGGTATTGAACGTTCTTAAATGGGTAGGAAATTAATTTTTATGGTGGGGCAAAACGGAAGCTGGAAGTCAAGAAGTGTTTTAGGTTTTAGCGACTTAAGAACGAAGCCTTTGAGAGGCATTTCTAGATATCTTGTGGTTCATATAAAATTACATAGTGGGGAAATCTAGTTCGTTGATAGTGACTAATTGGCTGAAGATTGTACTCCTCAGCGATACCAAAATATCTCAATTTAATTATGAAGTTTGGACGCGGTGTGAACCGGAAGAACTAGATTATAATTGTGACACAGGCCGAAAAAGCCTAAAAGTTAAGTTTAGTGAGGAAATGTCGTTTTCTGTACATAACTATTTTGGTTTGATTTTGTTGGGCCCTTAGATTTGCCCTTAGATATTATGTTATATGTGATGTTTTCATAGAACTTCAGTGGTTCTTTAGTGGTTTTACAATTAACAAACTGATGAATGATGAATTTTTAAATGGATCGGAATTTTTACATGATGTCAAAACGATAATATAGGGCTGATTGGATCCAAATCTTTGGAATTCTCCTTTTAAAAAAGGCTTCCAGAGCTCTGTTTTTTGTAGTACAATTTGGAAGATTCGCTTCCGATCCACTTTAAGGCATACATCGACATTCCATAAAAATGATTAAAACTCACAATAACTTCTTAACTCTTAGGTATTGCCACAACTATAATCTAGTTCTTCGTTTCCCACTACGTCAAAACATAATTCTAACTTGCTTGAAATATTTCGATGCCGCTGTGGAGTACCATCTTCAGTCACTGATTGGCTGAAACTGAGATATTTGCTGTCTGCTATACTATTGGTCACAGGGCTGCCAACCGTCTATGGAGCTTGCACTTTATAGTTGTACAGTTATTTAATGGAAATTCGCTTCAGTTACACAGAGTTACTGCAAACGAAAGCTTTTTGATTTAACATTAAATCACTAAAGACTATTTGAGATGCCGACTACTCTAAGGAGGGTATTTCAAGGCAAATATGTGGTGATGGATGAGTGTGATGAGTGGTAGTAATCAGTTATGAGTTATGTAGTCTTGTTACAAACTAAGGCCGACTCTTCCTTAGAATGGGTCATTATCTAATGACCCATTGAACAACATAATTTAGTGGGCGTCTTTATTGATCTTCAAAAGGCTTTTGACTGTATAAGCTGGGACATTTTACTTCTAAAACTTAAAGACATAGGATTTCAAGGTCCAGCTATCAAATGGATTCAAGATTATTTCTCAAACCGGACCCAAATAACAGAAATTAGAATAATTCGGAATAATGAACTACAAATTATTAAATCAACACCAAAAAACATCAAAAGAGGCGTTCCGCAAGGATCTATACTAGGCCCTTTATTCTTTCTCATCTACATTAATGGACTACCGTCTGGACTACCGGTAGGCGTGGATTGTTTAATGTACGCGGATGATACGACGCTTCTTATCCCAGTGGAGAAGTCGGAGGATCTCACTAAACGAATTTCAGAAACCGTTTCAAGAACCGAAAATACACTCAACAATATTAAGTTAAAAATGAACCATCAAAAGACATCTACTATAATTTTTAATAGGAATAACCACACTAACCTAAATAAACCTGAATTTGATACTTCTGAACATACAAAATTTCTTGGTATTTGCATTGATTCAAGATTAAGTTGGACACCTCACATCTCATATTTACAGAAAAAACTATCCTCGGCAATCTATATCATTCATCGCATGAGGAAAATAGGAGGCGAAAGGACAGCGGTCTTAGCCTACCACGCTCTATTCGGCTCACACTTGTCTTACGGACTGACTGCCTGGGGGGGAACTACAAAAGAAAATATCGCGAAAATCCTAATTCTCCAAAAAAGAGCTATAAGGGCTATAAAAAACCTAGATACCCTAGAACACTGCAGACCTGTTTTCCTTGACCTAAAAATTCCAACCGTAATCTCCCTATACATTCTTCAAACTATCATTTATGCAAAAACACACGCCTCTAACTATAACAGCTCAATTCATAACTACAACACAAGAAATAAATCAAATTATAATCTCCAACAACACAGACTAGAGATTTTCAAAATTAATCCAGAATATATAGGATCTAAATTCTACAACCGTATTCCAAACAAATTAAAAATGGTTTCCCCATTGAACAAGTTCAAGGATTCACTTAAGGAATATCTTACAAATCGCCCATATTATACAATAGAGGAGTTTTTTGGTGATCATGGGCCTAGTACCTAATGTTTCCTCTCACCTACAACCTATTTAAACCTGACACCTTCCTGTGCTATGAGGAAGACGACCTACTTTGACAACCCTCTCATCCTGGCGATGACGACGGAGCAGATCTACGTAAGAAACGTAAGAAACGTAAGAAACAATGGAAATACAAGGACCAATGGTTTAACGTGACTTCCGAACCACGCAGGTGATGGTCTGATATGTCTAAACGATGGTGGGAGTTGATGCGGGTATCATCAGATGATCACTGAGACTATCTGAGCCGCTTTAGACCTATATCATCCTCAAAACCTGACCTCCAAGAAGCTGGATTACGGGACCACGCCAGGAGTCCCAGTCACAGTCCCTATATATCATTACAGATTATCTTTAAACGTATCTACTTAAAACTGACGCGTTATAAATCTACTAAGATAATTTAAACACTTTATTAGTCTGTAGATTCCGTTAAGTTCAAGTCTTAAAGGAAGCTATGCCAAAACCAAAACAAAGATTTGACTGTTGTTGTAAAAATTACTAAGTTACATGTGTTTACATGTACCACTAAACACCCTGTATATGTACGGTTGTGTAAACACAATTCCAAGGAAAATCAGTGATAAAAGCTTTTAGTCAGTAATTTAATTCAGCTCCTTCCCAATTTCAAGGAAAGATTTTCATTACTTAGCGATTTACTTCTACGAAAAATATAACTTCTTGGGGTTCTTTATCTCGAGAATCTTTAAACTTAAATACATCACGGAGGTAAGGATTAAAATATTAGGCTCGGGAAGGCTGTAAAACAATTAAAAAATAGTTGAAAATTTAAGGAATTATATCCTATACACGTAAATCCACAAATTAACACACTACAAAACAAGAGTATTTAAGAGTACATCAGCTTCCTCTTAAAAACCTTACAGATAAAACTCCTCATAGTTTTTAGCGCTGTGAAAGTGTGCTATTATATCAAATTTGCAAAACAAGGGTTTGATATAAAAACATAAAAGGTAAAGTTTGTCTTGTTTAACGAGACGAAGTTAGGACTACAAAGTCCTCTCTACCACTCAACCTCGACCTTTACCTAGCGTCACCGTATAGTCACATTACAAATTGACTATACCTCAAAACTCTCTTCATCCCGACGTATTTGAGATGTTTCAGCGCAAACTGTGTAGACCGGTCCCTATGAGAAACAACCTGCCTGCTGTATCTAAGGCGTAAGCTTTCTCAACAGGAACGTACTGCAGAGTGTAAAAAACGTGAAGGCGCATTGAAAACATAGAGAGCATTAGCTGGGGAATCTGAAGTGATATTCATTAGCGAGTGTCCTTTGGAAAAGCGAGATATTCATGACATCAGCACGGTAAGACCCGCAGACCCGGGAACGTGAAATGAGCACCGTTCCTGATCCCCAGAACACGTTTTGAGCATTTTTTCATACTTTATATACACAATATGTATAGGCCTATATGTGTGTATTCTCTACAAGCAGCATTCTTTGTACGTTTTTTAAGAAATTTGGTACAATTGTTCCTTTTGTTAATATCTCGATCAAGCTCGTTAGTCAGAAAAATCGGACCACCGCAACCCAAATTTTAGAAGGGGAAGGGATTTTTCTACAAAAAGTGGGTTTAATGCTTTAAAAGCATTAAATTTCAATGATAATTTTCAATGGAGTTTAAAAAATACGTATTTTAACAAAATCCATCTCAACAATATACCAAGAATTATGAACATCCATTGAGACGTTTCAAAATGGTGGCCAAAATCTTTTTTTACTATAACAGGTTAAGCAATAATCCTATGTCAATGATATTTAAAACATGTTATCGCTTCAAGATATGTGATAAAACATGTAGTAAAAGAATAAGTAAGTCAGAAGCCAAAGGCCGAAGCGAGGCTGTGAGCGTAGTCAACAGCCTCGTACCACCCGTGGTAGTAGAACAGCCGAAGCAAAGGAAATTCGATCCACTCATGCCAGCGGCGCTTTAGCGCTTAGTCGCGTTTCGGTCTGGTCTTTGTAATAAAGTGAATTTGAAAAATATCTGGTAAAAATTTTAGGCATGAGATGTTTTAAAAACTTATTTTTCCATTGTTCTTATGGATAAAAATAAAATGGCTGACAGGAACTAGGCACCCTTAAAGGTATATTGGATTGCATGAACTTTAAATCATAAAGTTTATAGGTAGTTAGAAACCCTAACGGATCAAAATGCGTTACGTTTAGTTCAGTTCAAAAAATAGCATAAAACTGATTATTATGAAAGAAGAAAGGTGGGTGAAATCTGAAAGAGAGAAAATACAAATATTATTTCAAGCGCAAATGTATTGAAGAATATGGAAATAAGTTCATCAAGAAAGAACGTTTTTCCTCAGCCGGATTGAGCATTCAACAAAATAAATTATTTTCTCGAATTTACGTGTTGATAGAAAGCTTTTAATCCATCAAGAGTGTTCAATAGCTTTTCATCTGTATTTGAAAGGAAGTAAGTGATTTCTCTTATTACTTTTACTCTTTGTGTGCTATGAGAGTTTAAAGACGCACCTTTCATACAATCACCAAATCACTATTTGAGATGCCGACCACTCTCATGAGGGTATTTTAAGGAAAATATGTGGTGAAGGATTAGTGTGATGAGTGGTAGTAATGAGTTATGAGGTGTAGTCTTGTTACAAACAAAGACCTAATCTCCCTTAGAATGGGTCATTAATTAATAGCCCAATGACCAATGGAAATACAAGGACCAACGGCTTAACGTGACTTCCGAACCACGCAGGTGATGATCTGATATATCTAAACGATGGTGGGAGTTGATGCGGGTATCATCAGATGATCACTGAGACTATCTGAGCCGCTTTAGACCTACATCATCCTCAAAACCTGACCTCCATGAAGCTGGATTACAGGACCACGCCACGAGTCCCAGTCAATATGTGTATGTCGGATCGTAGTCCCAGTCAAGACTTTCTATTCACATGTACATAATATGTGTGGGGACTCAGATTTAAATGGTATTTGGAGCAAATATGTACTTCATTGTTATATACCAATGTACCAAAAATAATGAAAATTCGTTGAGTCGTTTTGAAATGTCGAGCAAAAAAGTGATTTTCACTAAAAAAATGTTGTGATTAGTCCGATTTTAATAAAATTATAAATACGTTTTACCTTCACGATAACTTATTTATAAAACTTGTAGAAAAGAACGCGTTGTATTAGGCAGAAGTCTTTGGTTCGTAAATTTGAGACACCGATCCCTCTTAGAGGGTATTTCGAGGTAAATATGGGATTAAGGGTGAGCGTGATGAGTGTTTTGTTGGACGATGAGGTGTAGTATTGTTACAAACTAGGACCGAATGTTCCTCTGATACAGTCATTTCATAATAGCCCGACGTTCGATGTAAAAAACTCGTTTTTTTCTATTTACGATATATTCTATATACGTTATATTGAGTAGATGTGTATTGTAAAAAGGTGACACCCTCAAACCAAAATATGACATCTATTTTGATGTGTTTTTAAATAATGCGTTTGGAAGTAATAAGTGCATGAATAATAAGCATGACTGTGAGACCACTATTCAGAAAAAAAGGTTATAGTGGTGACCCCTTGCTAACAACGGTCACATGATCAGGCGCCTGAATATGATCCCTTAATTACTTTGAGACCAAACTCAACGACAGTCTGTAGTGCTGAGAGAGGACTAATTAGTGCTACGAACAACACGAATTCCAGGAAACTCCCAACTACACATTCACATACGCCCAATTGAAGTTACTTGCACAGTAGAGTTACGACTCTATTGTAAGTTATAAGAGGCTTAAAGTAACTAACTTTGAACATTGTAACTATGAACTTCACAACTAAGGAGTAATTTATTTTCCAACTATCGGTGGAAAATTAAAACCAGGCCAACACGCAGCTAAGCGCTAAAGCACCGCTTGCATGAGGGTTTCGAATTTCCTTTGCAATTTGTGACTCTAAATCGCTACGCTACGCTCACAGCATCGCTTCGGCCTTTGGCCCCAGATGTACGGGTTTCTATTGGAAGTTGACTGTATTTGAAGTCATTACAACACTTTTTGGTTAAAAATCCCTCCTAAGGGTCCGGGAGCCTGATTTTGATAACTAATGAACTTGACCGAGATATTTACAAAAGAATTTTCGTACTGAATTTCATGAAAATCGGACGAAAATTCGACCTTTAGAGAGTACACACATTAATACATATGCATATACAGTTTTGAAAAATTCTAAAACGTGTTCTGGGGGTCAGGATCGGTGCAAATCTTTTGGTCCCTGGTCTGGCTCTTACCATGAGGATGGCATGAATATCAAAGAAAATTCGATAAAACAACTATCAGTGGGAAATGACATGTATATTTCATCAATTGAACACATTTTCATGTAACATTTTATTTTCTTTGTCGTCTAACTAAGAGATAAACACTTGTCCGAAGAGATCCTTGATTGTTTCAGCCAATCACATCCCTTCTCTCATATGTCAAAGACACGTGCGACAACTTCCCCTCTTTGTGAGACTCTGTCATCTTCTCACAGATCGTCGTCAACATATTGCTAACATACAGGGTATTTGTGAACTTTATTAAACATCTTTCGGGATATGTTCCTTGGATTGTATAATGCTAAAAATATGATAAAACCAGGGCCAAACGTACCATTACCTGTCATAGTTTGTATATCCTAAACTACTTATAAGTTTCAGTTGAAATCGTATATACATTTTTGGGAATGTTAGTTCAACTAGATGAGTTTTAACCTAAAAATAGATAAATTTGTCCACTGTTTATTGTGTTTATTGACTTGGACCCGTGGTCCTGTAATCCAGCTTCATGGAGGTCAGGTTTTGAGGATGATACAGGTAAAGTGGCTCAGATAGTCTCAGTGATCATCTAATGATACCCGCATAAACTCCCACCACCGTTTAGACATATCAGACCATCACCTGCGTGGTTCGAAAATCACGTTAAGCCTTTGGTCCTTGTATTTCCATTGGTTAGCATTGGGCTATTAATTAATGACCTATTCTAAGAAAGAGTCGGCCTTAGATTGTAACAAGACTACTCCTCATAACTCATTACTGCCACTCATCACACTCATCCTCTACCACATATTTGCCTTAAAATACCCTCATGAGAGTGGTCGGCATCTCAAATTAATAGTGATAAATCGTTATTTAGACACCGCGTCGTTCAGAAAATTTTCTTAGTTAAAAATATCACAGGTCGAGGGTCGAGGGGAGGGGAAAGAAGAGGATGAAAGAATTGGTAGGGGAAAAGAAAGCCAAGGTTTAGGATCCAATTACGTGATGGCACTGAGTTGTTTGCTGTGGGGATTAAGAAGGTAAAACAAAGACAAGAACCCAATATCTACAAAGCCTCTTATCAAATCTGACAATATAATAAAAATTCCATTACTTTAAAATACTTTTATTTTAGGTTCAATTTCTTTTTAATAAACCTATACGTTGTTTTCAAAGGGTTATTAGTAGTTTTAACTTCTTTATTAAAACAGATTTCCCCTCCATTGGCTGTGCACAATTAGGTGTTTTATGTTCTCTGTTATAGTTGGCCAGCCTGATCCATGGCTCTGATTGCCCAGTCAGTCAGTGGGCACCTGTCATTGGTCGTGGACGTGCTTGGCTTTCTCTATTTGTTCTTTTTTCAATTAGTCAAAGTCTGTGTGCGTGTTGTATTGTTTTCAAGGTTAGTTGTTGTAAAATTCAATAGGTTCCAGCAGGATGGAGCTCCATTACACAACAGTCTAATAGTCCAAGAAGCTCTCAACAACAAATTTCCTGATCGTTGGATTGGGAGGAATGGTCCTGTTTTGAAGCCACCTAGGAGTATTGATTTTACGACTTTAGATTTCTTATTTTGGGGTTACATTTAAAACTTAGTTTATGCTGAGAAAATACGTGATCTACAGCACATGAGAAGACGAATAAACGTAGCCATTTCAACGGTGACTTCTGAAATGCTCCAAACACCTGGTGGGAGGTTGACTATCGGCTAGATGTATGACGTGCAATGTGGGGAGCTCACATTGAAATTTTTTACCAATTATATTAAAATTTTATTTTAATTTTAAATCCCGTACACCTTTTCGATGACCCTGTATGACCTTAGAGAAACTTATCCTGTCCCCGGCCAGTGACAGCTTTCCACCAGCTGACTGGCTGGCTGCGAGCAGCGGACGACCAATCACACGTGTTTCGGACTAACCAATTGTAAAATATTGCACAAAATAGCTTTTTGCAGAGCCAGTGGAAGAGAAAAGGTTCTTAATCACTTCAACAACGAACACAAATGAACTGAAGTATCACTGACCAATAAGGGAGAAACTAAGCTTCATCGCTTTGACTTACCGGCCAAACTTGAACACTTAATGGCGAAGTTTGTAAGCCTCTTGTAACTTGGAGACCTCAGAGTTAAGTAATTGTGTGGCAACAGTGACAAATCAAAACTTGCTAGAACCAGGTAACTGATAACAAACACTGAATACTTATGAATAAATTAATAATTATAATATTTCACCAATTAGTCTAAACAAAAAGTATAATTGCGCGAGCTACCCATGAAACTAGCCCAGACTATTTAACACATCTCAGGTATAATGAGAGGCAGACACCGTTAATTCTTCAGTGGTAAAGTGCGTGCTTCGCAACAAATCGGCCCGGTTCGACTCCCAGCGCTCCAGTAAGAACCTTTTCACGATGGCCTCTCCCCGTGGTTTGGAAGTAACACCAAGCCGTTAATCCATTCCGTTGGGCTATTAATTGATGACCAAACTGGGGAACAGTCGGCCTTACTAATTAACATGGCTTCATCTCATCATCAATCAAAACACTCCCATCACCCGTATTCACCTTAAAAACCCTCTAGGAGTGGTCGTTGTCTCGAATCAAAGTAAAGTATCGAATACATATGAAACACACTTCAATTTGTGTGTACAAATAATTCAGATTAAGTGGGCAATACCAGTCACCATTTTATAGTTACAGGTCTCACAACTAAAACATGTATAAAGCCTAAAACTGTTCAAGTGAAGGTCCAAGTTGACTTACTGACTTACAACTTCTAAATTCAATAGCGAAGTTGGTAAGCCTTTCCCCAACTATAACACCGCAGTGTGTATCATTTAAGTCCTACAGTAAATTCCTACACATAATTTATGTATCTTAGGAAAGTCTTTGCATTGATGTCTAACATATTTGTTTATTTTGGTAGTTGACACTTTTCAAATAATAGCTAGTATACAGATATTCACTACACAGTATTTTGTATCAATCATAATTTTTGTTTGCTAAATTGATCGTACGGCGGTGTTATTAACTAGATATTGACAGCTGGTATACGTATAAAGTCAATCTTTAATAGCTACAATTGATGATACTTGCACCATCCATTTGTAAGTCAATCACACTAACAGTCTGTAAGGTCCAAGGTCCCCTGCAATAACGATAAGGTAACGCTGAAACTTGGGGCAGAGATCTCAAACTGCTCCCTTGAGCAATTGAAACCCTTATCTCCTGACTTGCAACTGCCATGTTTCATGTTTTAGTAAAGTAGTATGAGTAGTTGAACTCTATCTATAACATGTGTTTGCATTCGTATTTGTTTCTAAACGGTTTGAAATTAATAAAACCATTAGGGTTATTAAAACAGGTAAAAGCTGTGATGAGGACTGCAAACTCCTCTCTTCCACTCAACCTCAACCCTTACCTGACGTAACCACGTGAAAATTCTGTTGGACTTAACAGTTTTTAATTTGGAAATGCTCCCAAAACACGAGGTCACAGGCCGAGTGGGGTCTGGTGGACGTAGCCCCCAGCGAACCAAAGGACGAGTATTAATGTAAAACCAGATAATGCTTAATATTTTAATAGCCAGGTGTTTAAAAACTAAAGTGAAACAGTCTTAAATGAAAGAAGTACATTATTAAGACAAACACCTGAGTCTGGGATTCTCTTCCCGCCCAAACTGAAGTGAAATACGCGACTTCAAACTTTTACCCGAGTCTCGGGAATTTATCTGCTTCCTACTCAAGTGGTATATTACATCCTTGAACGGAAAAACATGTTTATATTTAAGTTAAAAATAAAATTCACATTCACAATATTTACAACAGTGGCTTTTGTTGGACTTTAAGTCTCTTGGTATCAGATCTTCTTCCAGCCGCATTGCGTTACATAGTAAAACCACCTCATATTTTTAATGTTTAATTTTTTATATTTATAATTTTCAATGAGTTTATAAAATCAGTTTTTAAGTTTAACAAGAAAAAAACCTTTTCTTAGACTATGCAAAACAAACAAATTCGAATATTAATCTCAAACCCTAACCCTTCTATTTTCTTCACTAATTCTACGACCTTAAGGTGTGAAGGGGTGTGCGTGGGTGTGTGTGTGTGTGTGTTTGAGCTGATTCAATTCACCAGTGCTGAGTCTGCTGAATCCTTAACTGTTTGATCAGAGTTTCTATCGACTTTCATTAAAACCCAACCTCAATAAGGGGACAAGTTAACATTCTTGTTCAAGAAATACATACTTGACTAGCATTGCCTCCTAACAACCAAAATTTATAAACCTACAATCAGCTTAGGTGAGGCCTGTAATCAGTTTTTGTGACTCACCGCGTAGGGACTTTTCTGAAGTTTTGTTTATCATTTTAAATCGTTTATTAAAAAAAACCTGATTCATTTATCAAAACTCTTAAGAATTCATCTTCCATTGGGTGTATATAAATAGGTATTTTTGTGTTCTCTGTTACAGTGATGCACAGCTGTGATTAGTTGTTTGTTGCTTTAAGCCAGCCAACAGGCCTGTCTGGCTGCTGGCCTTTTGCGTGGTGTAGACCTCATAAACTTTACCATCTTCAAAAATAAACTTTGAACAAAGAATCAACTTCTATTTTAAATATAACTTCTAAAATGTTATAATTTAAATACAATACTTTCCTACGTATGAAATTATATTTTACTTTAAAGAAAGTAAATTTCTCAAAGACAGAAAGCAAACTGCTAGTAAGTATTCAAGCAGGTTTCTTGTGTCAAGTTTGGAGCCAAGAAAGCTGAGAAGAAATGGAGACAATTAAACTCGTTGCCAAGTGGGAGGAAACCCTCTGTTATATAAGGTTAATTTAGTAATGGAGAGATTGAGATTACATTTTAAATTTATTAATACAAACCTCTCGTGGTTAGCAAAGAATCTCATGGTAAAATAGTGCTGGAAGACCTTTGAAAAAATAGTTCTAAATATTTACAACTGTATTCTAATATTCCTTTGGACTTTGATGTGTTTTAAACGTTGGCTGTGTACTACCATAAAAGGTTGATAAGCACTTTTTTGAAAATTCTAGTTTTAGAAAAGCCCAACAGTACTAATTAACTCCTAGGCTTTCGTGGCCACAATCATAATCTAGTTCTACAGGTTCACACCACGTCAAAACAGTGCTTCAGCCAATCAGTGACTGAAGATGGTACTCCACATCGAGGTCGAAATACCTCAACCTAATTATGAAGTTTGGACGCGGTGTGAACCGGAAGAATTAGATTATAGTACCAGTTAAAGTGTTTTGATTTTTCGGAGACAATGCCGAAGTCTAAAAAATGTTTAAAAAAGCTCTAAAAAGACAAAAAGTTCAAGCTCTGCCCTTTACGACTAAGTGTAATAAAATAAATTAACAATTACAAATTAATTAAAAAGTAATGAATGTTGAGTTTTTGCCACAATCAACTCGCACTTAAGATAGGCAACTGGAAAAGTTACTAAAAGTAGTTATCAATATAAATAATTTAATACAAACTAAGCGTATTATTATTGTTGAATGAAATCATCAGAATATTAACCAAGCTCTACTCGGAATGTAAATGGTTAATCTGGTTTGAACTTCCACCATTAATGGGGTTGAGGGCGCTAGTAGTGGCGCTAAGTGCTAAGTAGCTTAAGGGATGAAGATTATCAGATACTAAAATACACTTCGGGAGAGTGCATTATTTGTACTGCTAAATATACAGGGTGGTTCTTTTATGTGGATCACCATTGGGAACTCGTAAGCTATAGGTTTTACAGGAAAAATTAAAAGGGAACATTACCTAGTTTGGTCTCAGTATTAAACATTCGTATAGGTGAAACTCCTTTCAAAATGGCCGTGATTTTCCAATATGGCGGCCAAATATAAAATAACTTATAGAAACTCGCACTTTGTTGATGGTTTCAGATTTTGGAATAAATTTAAGGTAACTTTATTCTTGATCTTTTTATGATTAACCCAACCGTTAAGAAGATTAAGTTGCATCCAAAGTTATATGTGCATTTTCAATGCCATTTATTTGCAACTACAACTGCGTATATCTTTCTAAATATTTGAGATATCAAAACATTTCAGAAATTAGTTTAAAAATTATGCTCACAAACCATCATATAAATATTCCTTAAGATATCTTAAAGGTGCCCGCTATATTCGAAAATAACGGCTTTTTTGAAAACAGTTTTTCTTATATTTTCAATACTGGGACAAAACTAGATAACGTTTCCCTTTTAACTTTCCTGTAAACCCTTAAGTTTACGAGTTCCTATTGGTAGCTCACTTAAAATAAACACCCTGTAGTTAGGAAATAAGCATAGAGGTCATATTGTACAAGTAAATAGTTCACCTCGTACTTATGTCATGATCAGTACGGGCTGGCGAAAAGCCGACTGCCTTTATTTGAAGGCAGCGCCTGTGTTGGCGTCCAGCCCATGAACGCTGGGGTACCTTGGTCCGGGGCGGTGAGCTAAATTCTGTTCTTTATTTGAAATAGAGTTTATTATTTTTATTGTACTGGGTATATCGCTTGTGTGTTTTAAAAGATGTTATACTCTTTGCTCAATAAAATGAACACAGCACATTTCCGTTGTATATATTTAAGTAAATTTTAGGATATCATTAGTTTATATTGTATGCTCCTGAGCTCTTTCTTTACATCTGTTTAATATATTATGATGGAACCCCTAATCGGACAAAATTGTCCTAGGGGCCCTATTTTTTCTTTGTACTCTTAACCTCTACTGAGTATTGTAACATTGTAACGGATTGTGTTTATTTTATGTTATAGCCAATGTTTATTTATGTATAGTGTACACCATTGTAATTCACCATGTACAAAGAAAAATAAAGAATTTATTATTATTATTATTTATTATTTTAAAAGCTTGGGTAGGTTTGTACTTCAGGAGTTGAATTTCTCCTTATTAGAAACAGGTCGATTGAGATTTAATTGATTGGTAATTAAGTAACTTAGAGCAAACGTAGCGCCAAGAAGGGTGAGAAGAAACAGGGGAGTTTGGATCCGTTGCCAAGCCAAGGGGAACGTTTTCATCTAAAAACGTCAATAAAGTGATTACGAAAAAAAAATTAAAACACAATTATTTGCGATACACAATTTTACAATCCATTATTATTGAATATAGTAGGTTTTCTAAATTAACGTAAGATTAATAGGTTATTTCAAATTTACAAAAATAAGGGTCGGTACATAGCATTTTTAAACGACTTTGTGATATAATATTTGTGCTGACATCTTTGAACACGAAATAGACCGGGTCTTTTATTTGTCTTGTTTACTCGGTGACATTATTTAAAAATAACGACTTTAGATTTTAATTCGTAAGTAATAATGTAAGAGAAGACTTTTTTAACACGGTCTAAATCACATAAGGAGCGTTCAGCTATAATTAGCAATTTTGAGTCCACAAAACTATTATTGCGAACATGCTTATAATTCAGTGAGGAAATATTATACTTTTGTTTTTTATTTGAGCATCTGTTGCGAATTATCACTAATTGGGGTTGAACTAAAAATAAAGCATTAAGGGCCGTTTTTCAATTGCCTGGTTAGCAGCTGGTTAACTAACCACCGGTTAAGTTGTTTACAGTCTGCAATGTTTACATTTTCACGCAACGTTCAAAGTACTTAAATGAATTATTTGAAGATCATTTATGCAATAAAGGTATAGCTTTACCCTTTTTATTGAATTTAACATGTACATATTATGCTAATATAGATAAATACAAACTGTAACACCAAAATGCAAAATCAAAACAGACAAAGTAAAACTTAACCTAAAAAATATCCAGCTTTCCTATTGGTTGAATCCCTGTCCTAATTTTAACCGCCGGTTAAGGCTGAATTGAAAAAACGGCCCTAAGTAAAATAAAGCAATAGAATAAGAAATTGATTTAGATTGCACAGAGAGCTAAGAATTCCTATACAAATGTTTCTCAGTTTAAGAGCCTGTAAACTTGAGAAGTGAGAAAAGTGAGAAAAAATGCGCGATTCAAACAGGAACAGTTTGTATTTTAAGATGACGTGTAAGTTAAACACTAATTGAAGACTTAACTCTTAGGCTTTTGCGGCTGGTGTCACAACTATAATCTAGTTCTTCCGGTTCACACCACGTCCAAACTTCATAATTGGGTTGAGATATTTCGGCCTCGCTGTTGAGTACCATCTTCAGTCATTGATGGCTGAAACAACCAAATCAGTGAATAAATATGGTACTCCACATCGAGACTGAAATATTTCAACCCAATTATGAAGATTGGACGGGGTGTGAACCGGAAGAACTAGATTATACTTGTTAAAGTCTTTGAAATTTCCCTCTCGTTAAAAAAAAGCAAGTGCTTAAACTACAATATTCAAGCATACCTTGCTTTTAACCACATAGGTATATCTTGAATATTCTGGTACCACTGCGAGAAGGCAATCAAGGGATAGATTACATTGTGTATGTGATGTACCAGATGTTGTTAATGTGCAATCCTCTCTCACAGCTCCTTGATTTGAATACAGCCTCTCGTGCCATATTCTACCTGGCAGTTTGGGTTCTTAACCAGGCCGACACGCAGCTAAGCGCTAAAGCACCGTCTGCACGAGTGAATTGAATTTTCTGTTGCAATTTGTTAGTCTTATTCGCTCTGTTCACAGCCTCGCTTTGGTATTCGGCCTTAGACTTACGTGTTTTTACTGCAAGTTTCACTACATATCGTAAATGTTGAACGTATTTTTAATTTGATTGAAATCGGACTAATTATGACGGTGTTATAGCGAAAACAACATTTTTTGCCACCATTTTGAAACATTGCAATGCATTTTTATAACTTTTAGTACGTTGGTGGATATCTGAAAAATACATATTTATTTCAAATTTCATCGAAATCGGATGAAAATTTATTGTTTTTAGACCGTTAACCCCTAAATAATTTTTGACCAAAACTCCCGCTCCAAAGGGAGGTTTCGGTAGACTGATTTTGCTGAGTAACGAACTTGACCGAAATATTTACAAGAAACATTTGTACCAAATTTTATGAAAATTTGCTCAAAAATGCGACTTGTAGAGAGTACAAACACATAACTCACATATAGGTACACACTGTTTCGTCTAGTTAAAACAAATAAATGCAAACCTTTTTACTTTATTGGAAATTCGCGATGTTTACTTTTTGAATGCACAACCTTAGGACGTCGTAAAGCAATTTGTACATCTGATCCTGCCTTAAAGTTCACAAGAGCGTTTACAGGTTTAAACCCTCTTATCATAAAACAAGGTATTGTTGTAAGGTATGCCTTGTTTAACCAGGCAAAGTTGGGACTACAGAGTACCCTCTACCACTCAACCTCGACCTTTGCCTAGCGTCACCTATACACATTACATATTGTAAGTGGTGACTACGGGGATCAACCCGCGCCACCGGAATGATGACCTCCGGAGTCGCGCGCGATACCAATCCAACACGGATCTACTAATCATACATTCCAAGGTTTGTTTGGGGGTATTAGGTTAAGATACAAAGTAACTTGGTACGTAGGTAAACTCGTGTAGTGTGTTCAAAGTAACTTGGTACGTAGGTAAACTCGTGTAGTGTGTTCAAAGTAACTTGGTACGTAGGTAAACTCGTGTAGTGTGTTCAAAGTAACTTGGTACGTAGGTAAACTCGTGTAGTGTGTTCAAAGTAACTTGGTACGTAGGTAAACTCGTGTAGTGTGTTCAAAGTAACTTGGTACGTAGGTAAACTCGTGTAGTATGTTAACAAAGAGGTCTGAGAACAATAGAAAGTGCAACTTGTGGCTGAGAAACTTCACTTAAGTCTTGTCCCGCCTAAACCCTTCCTCAACACAACATCTCACTTAACTGTAACACTGCTGTTAATGGTTCAACATTATCAACAGTAATTGGTGTATTCGCTAGTAGTAATACTTTAAATGCCTTTCGGACAAAACAATAGTGTACTTAATTATTCAATTCAGAATTTTAATTAGTTTTGTCATTAAAAGGTTTTGTTCGAAATATATTGGGAAAACATTTTACGTTATTACCCTAAAGTCATCCGAAAAACCATTAGTATAATTAAAAGTGATAATTATTTCTACAAAGAACACAGAAGTTCTACTTCTAAACCTTTAAGAAGCTTGCAACCAGTCTTAAAGAAGTCTTTTAGATAGTGCCACAGCCAATGAGAACATCGACAGTTGGCATCCCTGCTCCAAAGGACGGTTAGCAGCCCTGTGACCAATAGGATAGCAGACAACAAGTATCTTAGTTTCAGCCGAACAGTGACTGAAGATGATACTTCACAGCAAGACCGAAACATTTCAAGCAAATTATAATGATGTTTTGTCGTGCTGTGTTAGTCACATAACCTTTATAAATCCATCTTAAATTTTTATCCAGACCTTTAGTCAAAGCAAGAGCTCGTATAATTAAAACTCACCCTTTGGATAATTTTACAACGTATCGCATCAAGATTTACGTGTGCTATTATAAAAATAAATAAATAAAAAGCTTGACGTCCGGTCAGAAGTGTGCTACAGGTGATGATGTATTGTTAAGGTCATTAGTTCCTGTCAGACGCAGCGGAATTAGACCAGCACTTTATCATGTATATCACACCTCGTGCGAACTTTTAGCGGGGAAACCTAAGCAAGAACATACCTGTCGTACGTTAGAGTAACTTTTGTGAATTAGTTTTCGTTTCTAGTTGTAAGTTAAGTAAATAATCAGCCCAGAAAGGTTGCTCTCGTAGTCCTCCGTTAAGGACGCTAAGTTGTTTTCCATGTTCTTAAACGTTGTATCTAGGTTTGTATGACCTGGTTTAAACAAGTATTACGCCAAAAATTAGCGAAGAAATGTCATTAAACGTTGGCCAAAAATAGGCTATTTTAAAAGTATATTATAATTTTTTCTACAAGCAGTTTTTTCCTTTTCGTGTAAAGAAGCACTATTATAACCTATCTACCCCACTACTACTCGCATTTGTACGTTCCGGTTCATAAACGGCGTCGGAAACAAGGGACTACGAAACCATGCTTTGCCAATTTTTGAGTGAGCAGAGCAAAATTGGAATTTCGCTACTACCATTTCCCTTGACTGTAAGGTCGGCGGCACGCGCAACTCTTCAAAGAACTAAGTCACACAAGACAACCCTACTAGATCCGAGGTTTTTGAAACAGAAGATAAACTCGGATTTCTACTTATCCCTCGTCCACTGGGCACCGTGAGAGAGAAATAATCAATACTCTGCAATTTTACTGGTTAACATGGGTTCTTCCTTGGTTGACTCTTAAAGCTTGTATCAGAGTGTTGGAATCAAGAATACCGGCTTGTTTTGGACATTTTCGTAATCACGGCAAAGAACACCTCAAGGACAAAATGTTAACATAAGATATCATGCTGACGTTTACATCCAAACATTATGTCCAAATATGTTTTTCACCGCCATCAAGTTTGACTGAACGATCTTTATTGGATTTTGGTACTACCGTTAGGATCTAGGATCGATATAGGATCATAAACAGAGTTTTATAGAGTAAAACCCCCATTTCCGAGGGGCAAATCCTACCTATTAGAGCAAGACCGTTGAAACTAAACTCACTATAGTGAATTCGCTAGGATTCACGGTAGCACTAGGGCTACGCGATGGCTGTATTAATGAATAAGTTAGTTCTCTGATGGTTATATTATTTGACAATGGTGATTTCTATGTTTTCTATTTGCTGTAAAGATAAGTGGAGAGTTAAACGACGTTTAGTCTCCAAGCTGCTGTTTCAAACTCATTTAAACTTTCCTTGTTTCTGCAGTGCATTATTTCAATCACAAG
Organism: Matsumurasca onukii; assembly: GCA_018831715.1. Lineage (NCBI taxonomy): Eukaryota > Metazoa > Arthropoda > Insecta > Hemiptera > Cicadellidae > Matsumurasca > Matsumurasca onukii. The sequence continues at coordinate 4,529,291 of CM032065.1, forward strand.
AACCGAAAACTAATAGAAAACCAGGCCGAAACGCAGCTAAGCGCTAAAGCACTGCTGCATGAGTGAAGCGAATTTCCTTTTTTAGCTACGCTCACTACCTCGACTTAACCTTTGGACTTACGAGGCCCTATGGGGCATATTGAATAATATCATATTTAACTGGACATGAGCACTTCAGACATTATCTACAGAAATTGGGGTTGCATAATGGTAATACTCTATGTAAACTATGTGAGCAGGCAGTAGAAACTGATAGGCACATCCTATTAGAATGTCCCTCTCTGGAGATTAGGAGAAGATGTCTACTAGAGGGGCGTAGTTGGGATGAAGTTCACTTGTCTGAGCTTGGGGGAGTCATCTTGAGGCTTTATGGTCCCACAGGGGTGGGTCTCCCAGGCTAAGATAACCGGGGCAGTGCAATAAACCTTTGGTTGACGTACAACTGGTTCAAGGTTAGTGAATAGGAACCAGTATACTAACCTTGCAAGTGGTGCACTACCAGGCCTACGTAGTCTAATCTAAGTGGCCTTTTGTAGCATATCTTACTACGTATCATGATTGAGAAGTTTGTTTCAAATTTCATAAAACGTGGACTACTTATAACGCTGTTAGAGCGAAAACCTACTTTTTGGCCGCCATTTTAAAAATATAATTGATGGATTTTCATAATGTTTGGTTTATAAATAGATGCTATCAAAAAAATTTCATCAAAATTGAATTGACGAAGTTTACTGTTTTTAGATTATTATTATATTAGCTTTTCCTTGTATGTGATGAACATATTAAAACAAATGTGTACTATGTATACAGTGAGGTCAGCATACAACGCCCTGTTTGAAACGCACACGAGATACGGAATTGCTTTCTGGGGATGCTCTTTCAAGGGAAACATGGATAGAGTGCTGATTCTTCAGAGGAAAGCTGTAAGAATTCTTGCAAGGCTAATGCCACGTGACTCCTGTAAAAGCTCATTCAAAGAACTAAAAATGCTTACAGCAGTGAATCTGTACATCCTAGAAACATCCTTACATGCACTTAAGAAAAACCCGATGAGAGGAGCTGATAACCATAACTACCGCACAAGATCAGCGTCAAACTACATCCTACCTCCTCACCGACTGAAAGTATTCGAGCAACAACCTGCCTACATGGGAGTTAAATTCCTGAACACCTTGCCTACAGAAGTAAAGCTAGCTGACAATATTCAACTGACCAGGAAAAGGATCTACGCCTGGCTTGTAGAGCGTCCCTACTACAGCTTGGAGGAATTTCTGCAATAACCCTTGCATTATATAGAGTCACTTCAAGATGCATCAAGACTAGTAATGTTATTGACACCATTTATAATCTCAAAGATAATAAATAAAGCATTATTATATTCTATTAACTTCGGTAAAATTCCCCACCCAAAGGTACTACCGGTAGTAAAATAACCCTGTATATTTTACTGAATCAAATAGAAACAGTACTTAGTAGTTTTGTTACGTTTGTTATATTATGTTGTAAACCCAAACTTTACCTGGAACAGAGTATACACTGCAATCATCTTATCTAAAGTACACTTCAGGGAACAGTAAACAAGTTATTTCTATCTGATATTACAATAGTATACATTACCATTTCATTGTTAGAATCACTCCCCAAAGACTAATTTAGTTATTCGAGGACCACCATAACTTACCCCTTTGACATAGTTTACAAAAGTCAAACCTGTGGGCTGGTGCACTGTTATTAAATCGTTTGGGGTTAGTCTTTTGATTCTTCAAGACATTATGATACTTGATTTGAAGATTACTACACAAGGAGTCACGACAGCTTATTATAGCCCAACGGAATAATATACAGGGTGAGTTTTATATATCCCCCACCTTAATCTTTGAAAGAGGAAACATTTTGAAAAACCCATTGGGGAATGTTTTTATTGGGTCCTGAAGTTTTTATTACGTACTTTTCGTTATCCACCCCCACCCAAAAACCGGAGGAGGATCCCCCCTAAATTTTTTAAATAGGAAGCCCGGGCTTGTGACACCTAATTTGAAAGGGCATAAAAACACAAACTCATTGATACCATTAAAACAATCTTACGCCGTTCCTGTAAAAAATGGCGGCTGAAAGAATTTTCTTTTTTTAAACAAATAAATGAACGCTATCACTAAAGTTAAAAAATACATATTTAGTTTTTGGCAACTCAAAGCTTTAAAATGATGTGTCACAAGATAAATTTTGTAAACTTATGAAAATTGACAAATTTTGAAAAAAGGGACAGTTTTCAAAAGTAAGGCGTTTTTAAAAGTTCTACAGTAGATTTGAGAGGGTAGTGACTGAAATGTAACTGCTTCTTGTCACGACAACGGACAGTTAAAACTTGTGATGAAGGGCCTTGTTAGTGAAACTGTTACAGATAACAACTTGAGATAACTTGATGACGACTCACTAAACTTTGCTAGTTAGATGGATATCTGGATGTCTCCAGTTTTCAAGGTCAGTAGATCAAGACCAACAACACTACTAACAGTAGCTATATTTTTTAAAATTGTAATTAGTTTTTAACAATATATGTAGTTATAATATTACTAATTATAAAGTACCTTAAAAAAGAAATTTACAATTTTTCTATTATGCTGATATTTTTTGTTTTGTTTTCTGAATATTTATTAAGTAAGCCTCTAGTTTCTTGTGAAACTCTTTTAGTAAATTATAGTTCGTCAACACAGGCCCTCCCTAATTTTTTAAAAATTAACCCCCCCCCTTGGGCACTTCAAAATATAGGGAATTTTAACACAAACTCAACGACGCAAAGAAAACTTAGTTATATCAACTCGTACTTTTGTTATACACATTTTAAGACTACAAGAAATCAGGTTTTAAATACCATATTTCACATACAGTTTATTTGAATGACAAATGTTTCTTCAAAACTTACTGAGGTCAATGTCACAACCTTGTATCAAAGTTCCTCAGAGGGTTTTGAAGACAAATTTGTCATTCAAAATAAGTTGTATGTGAAATTTGGTATTTTAAACCTCATGTCTTGTTATTTTTAAATACGTATAGCAAAAAATAGGTTGAGGAAAAAAGCTTTTGTTTGGGCCGTTCAATTTGTGTTGAAATTACCTTTTTTTGAGGTGCCACAAGTAGGGGAGGGGGGTTTGTACTTCGAAAATTTGGGGGTGCTCCCTCCTTTTTGGGAGGGTGGGTGACAAAAAGTACATCAAAACAAATTAGGGTCCTCTAAAAACATTCCCCAAAAGGATTTTTAAAACATTTCCTATTATATTATATACTTAGAAATGTACCTTACAAACGATCCCAGTTGTTTTTAAATGAGAATAATTAGCACGAGTTACGAAGTATAAAACGACGAACTTGAGAAATGCCCAAAATCAGGATTGAGGATTGTGCTACATTAAGAGAAGTGCAAGCAGATTATTTAGAGTTCCAGGACCACAAAAGAGTGCGTGAGGCAAAGGTGCTCGTAACTTCAGGAGAGGGGAGGGCTCGCACAAAAGAAGCCATTAAGGATATTTTCCCACGCACCCTCTATACATCACTCTCTATAAGCTGCCCTGATTGCTACCTTGAGAGTTGAACGAAAAAGAGCAAGCGTAGAGAGAATTGTCACAAGCAAAAATGATCTAGCAACTCTTGCTAAATAAATATAAGTGCCATGAAGCCGGCCACTCGTGACTGAAATAGTAAATGTTTAGGCACTTCCCGGCATGCTACCGCTTAACTATATTCTCTTTTTTAATGTCTTGGTGTTAAACCATCAGAAAAAATCTGAAAACATTATTTTTTAAGGCTCTGACAAGTTGGCTGCCAATAGTGATGGTGTCTGAAAATCTTCCCTTGTACTCAGCTGATATTTTGCATCATAGCGGCAAAATAGTTTTCTTCAATCTGATGAAAAGTTGGTAGTTTGGAAATAAATTTCCTACAACTTTTGTATTTAACACTTTTTCCGCCACCTCTGACGGTTTCGTTGCTAGATAAGTTTGAAGCTGAATTGTTGAAAATCAATGTTCTTAGATTTTTGCTCTGGTCATTACAGCTACATCTTCCTAAATTATTTGTCCCTAAATTATTAAATAAGGTTTAAAAGGGAGCCCGTTACATGTACTCTTTCTGTAAATATTAATTATTTAAAACGTTTATTTTGATTTTCAAAGTCATTCACTTTGAAACCCTTGACTTATGACAACACTCAAATTGTCTGTTTTGGTAACCTCTTCTTTTACAAAGAATCTTCATGAGTGTAATTTAAAAATTTCAAAAAGAAAGCTTCAGAAGAATAGTGTATTGTATAATGCGTCTAAGGTTGAAATAGTCCCATTGGTTGGTTCGGAAAAGGTGACGACCAATCACAGCCGAGGATCAAACTGACCAAATGAAACAGAGAACACAAAGGTACCTATTTTTGCCCAGCCAATGGAAGGGAATTTCTTTGGGTTATGATGAAGGAATGAATTTTAATGTATAACGCGTTTGATTAATGCGAACCTTGATTTGGTGTGTTAGATTTGTTAAGAGGATTGACCACCCCAGAAAAAGTTGCTCAAAACATGCTCTCGTAGTCTCTCTCTAGGACGCTATTTATTAGTGTCGATATTAAAAAAGTATTCTTTGTTTTCAAAGGTTGTCTCTAGGGTTGTGTGACTTTCTTTTAAATCTTACGACAAAACTAGCAAACATATGTTAAAGTTGGTAAAAAATAGGCTCTTTCAAAAGTGTACAATAATTTTTTCACGAGCTGTTGTGTGTTTTGTGTATAAAGAACATAGAACTACTCCTACCCTATCGTATAAACCCGAATTTGTACGTTTCGGTTCAGAAACTGCGTTGAAAACTAGGGGGTACGAAACTTTATTTTGCCACTTTTAGTGAACTGAGCAAAGTCGGAATATTGCTTCCACGAGCACATGCTTTGTACGACGAGACAACCCTACCAGAGCCGAAGTTTTTGAAACCGTAGATACACTTGATTTCCTCCCATCCCTCGATCACCGAACATCGTGAGAAAAAAATTAATAATACTCCGCTATTTTATTGGCAAACATGGATTCTTGCTTGGTTGACTAATCCTCTTAAAGCTTGTATCAGGGTGTTGTACAGGAAGGTGAGAACTCCTAGATAAATGTTTCTCAGTTTAAGAGGCTGTAAACGTCCTCCCAAAAAGCAAGAAATTGACGCTTTCTCAAATAAACTTCAGCCTTCGTGATGTTATATGGCCTGAGGTAACAAATCATTCAAGATTGTTCGAATCAAACACAGGCCAATCTTCTTCTTTGTTTTTGGCAGAGTTGACAGGTGAAGTAACATTTAACAATCTGAAATTCGTTTGCTTTATGCGGATTTCAGTTGCATAAGTTAGAGTAGTAAGCAGTTACGCACCACAGTTTAAACTATTATTGAGTTTAAACCATCGTTAGTGAGCAAGATGATCGAGACTTTTCGGGATCTGCATTCTGATACCGTCTTCAGGTTAAAAGAACCTGAAGACGAGATCAGATTGTAGATCCTGAAAAGACGTGATCATCTTGTTTACTGAGGATGGAAAAGCTTCGAAATTATCCCATCATCAACAACAACAACAATCTTTAAAATAAAACAACCACTAAGCACCACTTGCATGTATCTGTTTAACCTAAACTACCTTCCTAATCAGCGCTGAACAAAAGCCTTGAAAAATTTAACGGATGAAAATAAAATTTGTTGAAAATATTAAAAGAACGTTCTTTAAATTACCTACTACCCTACAAAAACTACTACGAGAGTCGATAACCATGACAAAATAATAAATAAACATTACTTTCAATCTAATAAATCAAAACATATAACTGCTGCCTTCTATTTAAGAGGGACTGAGTACTGATATGTATTTTACAAGGTATGAGGGGTAAGCGAAGAGCTATATGTGTAGATACCAAGCTTAGTGGTTTCAGCGGAACCACACTAAGTGTTCTGCCTTACTCCAATCCTGTCTTGACATCACATATCACTCATCTGTCTCAACAGCAGTCTAAGTAACCGGTTTCCCATAAGTAGACTTGTTTTAATGCAGTACATTATTACTAACTAATAAACTTATTATGTAGAGAGTTTGTTGTAAGTACTTCTATCATACTTGGTTAAATTATTAAATTGGAACATTTTAACCCGAGGTTAAATTGTGTATGAGCATTTTTTCTGGGCGTTTCTCTTAAATGAAGTGTATGGTAACTACAACCTAGCTCTTACGGTTCACACTGTGTCAAAACATTATTATAATCAGCTTGAAATATTTGGGTCACACTGTGGAGTACCGTCTTCAGTCTCTGATTGACTGAAACTGAGATACTTCGTGTCTGCTATCCTATTGGTCACAGAGCTGCCAACCGTTCATTGTAGTAGAGATGCCAACTGTCGATGTTCTGATTGGCTATGATACTATTGAAAAGACTTATTTTAACCTGATTGCAAGCTTCTTAAAAGTTTAATTATGTGTTCTTTGTAGAAGTAATTATCACATTTAATTACGAGTATTATGATGTCAGAACGAGATTATAGTTGTGACACCGGCCACGAAAGCCTAAGAGTTGATCTTAGTACAGTTTTGTTTGCGGATGTTCAATGCTGTAGTTATGAACTGGAGACCGTATACAATGTAAATCTTAAGCTGCTTAAAGCTGTGCAACCCTCTGCTGAGTCGGGGTGAGAGTTGGAACCCGATTATCAGCTTAAAGCATAAGTTTCGATTAGTTATCATGCAAACAGCTGTATTAACACTATGCTGGACAAACTTCTAAATTTAGGAAATGTTGTTAGATTTAATAATTTTTACTTATGAACAAATGTTTTGAAGTTAAACGAAATACAGCACAGAGGAAACCAGCTGTTGGTATTTACCGTTTTGACAGGAGTGCTTAAAATACTACGATCCACTTTGGCACATCTGTTTCTAAGATTCTTGTAGAAGCAAACTTTTGAGTAGCAAGTTTACATTTTATACTCACACTTCGAGCTCGGCCGGTGGCCTCGTATTTTGGGAGCATTCGCTACGCTTATTTTGTAAGACAAATTTGCTCACCCGCTGGTTAAGACAAATTAGACGCATTATACAATACACTATTCTTCTGAAGCTTTCTTTTTGAAATTTTTAAATTACACTCATGAAGATTCTTTGTAGAAGAAGAGGTTACCAAAACAGACAATTTGAGTGTTGTCATAAGTCAAGGCTTTCAAAGTGAATGACTTTGAAAATCAAAGTAAACGTTTTATAACAATCAATATTTACAGAAAGAGTACATGTAACGGGCTCCCTGTTAAACCTTTAACAACTATTTTGACTCCTCCAACTTTTCAACCTCCAACAACACGTCCCTCAAGAGCATTCCCTTGACTGAAGCACGTAAAGAAACATTTCCTCACGTTTGAGTTTACGACAATACTTATGACATTTACGACGGTCTTGAGAAACGTCTAGACATTTAACAACGCTTTCTCGTGTAAAGTATTTTCTTAGTAAACAAGTCTATTTTACGATCGTACTTTAACCCGCCGTACTTGTAAATTGTACTTGCATAAGGTCAGAAAACCCCCTATCATTGTGTGATTTAATTAATTTTGTTTTATTTTGAAGAAATCTTGTCTAGGAACCATTGAACTATCTTTAAAAGCAACTTAGCATTTTCACAAAAGTTAAATTTGTTACGTAGTTAAGAGCTTTGTACGAGTATGCAAGAGCTTTTCCATTTTAACACATTTGATGATGGTTATCATAGAATAATCGAAACGTTATGTGTCATTAAAACGGTTTTCTCATTGTGGTCAACCAAAAGATTTTATTTTAATGTTAGTTTTATATAAGTTAGCTCTGACCAAATAATCAAAGAGTTTAGATGTACTTCAACCTACATTTAAACAGTGTTTTGTTAGTTTAACTAGCAAAGTTTAGAGAGAAGTGATGACGTTATCTCGAGTTGTTATCTGTAACAGTTTCACTAACAAGGCCCTTCATCACAAGTTGTAACTGTCCGTTGTCGTGACAAGTAACCGTTACATTTCAGTTACAACTCGTTGATTGCTTCACTATAAACTAGCTCTATGTTGTCCAAGTAATAGCTTACTTGCAAAGTAAAAGTAGAGTTTGATCTATACCTAATATTTTATAGTCTCTGGAAATATTCTATCGATTGGCTTACTAGCAAATTTAATTTGGACAATGAGATGTTCATGACGTCAGCATGGTAAGACCCAAACCCGCGACCATGAAATGAGCACCGATATTAACATCCAGAACACGTTTGAGTATTTTTTCATACTTTAGATACATAATTATGTACATTCTTCTATTATACACACAAAAATGAAAACCCAAGTACACATTTAAAAAAGTTTTTATGCATCAATATACAAAAATTATAAAAATCCATCTTGTCATTTCAAAATGGTGGACGAAAAGGAGGTTTTCAGTAAAACAGCGGTATGAATAGTCCTATTTCAATGCTATTTGAAATGCATAATCGCTTCAAGACATAACTTACAGGAAAATAACATGGGAGTCAGGCCGAAGGCCGAAGCGAAGCTGTGAGCGTGGCAAACAGCCTCATAGCACTTGTGGTAATAGAACGACCGATTGCAGATGCGAGGTTGTGAACGGAGATAATTAGAGTAACAAATTGCAAAAGGAATTGGATTCACCTATACCAGCAACGCTTAAGCACTTAGCTGCGTGTCGACCTGGTATTAACTTGTGATAAGTTGAAGGCTATAGAATATAAATTGGGGAGGTACAAACAACCTAAGACCTTTGACCTATAACCTTTGACGTAATCGAAAATCTTTCTCCAAGCCCGAAACTTTTGAATTGTGAAAAGATTACTTATTGTGTGATGCCACACTTTGAGGGCCGATGAAGCCGAGGTGTGTCCGACCCAGAATGTAAGCTTCCTCGGATTAATGGTAGATGAGAGTCTTAGTTTTCACAGCCATGCAAAACACATTTCAAAGAAACTCAGTTCGGGAATTTATGTATTGCGTAGCTTAAAGAATTTTCAAAATATCAACCTTCTGTTGACCGCGTATTATGGACTCATCTATCCCCACTTATCGTACGCTGTGCCTATTTGGGGGTGTGAGTCCAAAATACAAAATTTTTGTTCAAAATACAAAAGCAGGCTGTGAGGACTATTTTCTCCTTTAAAAGGCGCCAATCTTGTAGAGATATTTTTCATGAAGCAAAGATCTTGACGTTGCCTTCCATTTACATTTTGGAGTCGTTAACTTTTCTCAGGCTGAATTTCTCCCATTTTGACTTCTCCACCACAACCCCTTACCAGCTCCGCAACACTCACCGACTGCCCATCCCCAAACATTCCACATCTTTCTTCAAAAAACACTTAACCTATAACGCAATAAAATTATTTAACAACCTACCCCATTCCTTTCAGTTAGAACCAAGCCATAACAAATTTAGATCAAAATTAAAACATCATTTGTTAAATTTAGCCTGTTACAGCGTTCAGGAATTTCTTTCAAGTGACATGTCTGTAAAGATTGAGGAAACTATGTAACACTGTAATAGCCTGTAAACGTTCCTTGCTTGGTTTAATATTAATTTTTCAATGGTTAAAGCTATCTTAGTTACTATATGTATTATTTTCACTTGACCTAGCTAATGCAATGTAAATATTGTTAATGTGGCTTAATAAAGACTTTGACTTTGACTTTGACTAAACAACAGACAACAAAAACGTTTCTAACAACAAATATTTCCGACACTCTGAGATATTGGTTTTAGTTAAGTCTATATACAGCGTTTGGGAAAAGTATTTTGGAACAAATGTCTAGTGATGAATCATATTCTGAGCCATCCTACACTGAGCTCAGTGGTACCTTTTAGATGAGAGGTCAAAATCCTCTAAATTCCTTCAGGACAATTTGAAAGAAACAATTTGTTAGAAGAAGAAACCCACAATTACGTCAAAAATCATTTGGAGTTCTTTAACAAGCGTAAAAGCGAGTTTGAACATTATAATTCGTTCTAAATTTAAGATGAAGGAAGGCCTTTACTCAAACACTTTAGAAATATTGAGGAGAAAAGAGAGGAAATCGACACGTGCTTCTGACGTGGTGCTTTGTCGAGCTTGACAGCCTCTGATTGGCTGAGACAAAGGAGAAATCTCCTCCGGCACAACAAACGATTCAATCAAATAAACACACCTACCAACATTTGTATAACACTAAAACTTAAAGTTGAAGTGTACGATTCTTTAAGACGTGTAAATTGAACAGAAAATTTTATCATATCGTAAAAGAAAACAATTTGTATGGAAAAAATAGAGAGTCATAAAATTGAGTTTTCCTAAGAAACCTTGGACTTACCCCTCAAAACCCTCACGCCAGAAGAGAGTAAAACCCCAATCACGATTAAGTCCTTTGGGTTACACTAACGGAACTTACGCTACTACTATCTCAATGCACATTTCTTGCCTGAAATAAATAAATAGTTTATTTCAAAACATAATATATACATGTTATGCAATCGTCATTGATAGGTTGAACTGAAATTGTCCATGCATTCTGACATCGAGGTCCCATTCAAACATACATTTTGTTCACTCCTATCTTCCATTCATTCGAACGTTCCACTCCAGCCCTATTGTACGTCGGTAGGTTCTGCAATCTCCCAGTTATGTGCCATAAACTCGTCTTTACTGTAAAACGCCTTCTTGACCAAGATTTGAGTTGGATGAGCTTTGAGCGTGTTCGGCACTTTTGATCGAATTCGGCAACCGGCTCACTAGTTGAACTCCTGCCTGAAAAGGTAAAGTTTACGAACTATCGTTCTGTGTCTCCCAGTTCGGTAGCTCTCCCTGCCTCCTGTTTCATTAGAGCGAATCTCACTTCCTCTTATGGTGCCACATTATGATTTGAAAAGAAGACAAGTTTAAAGAATGTAGAGGCAAGGTAGTTTTTTTCTCACTTAAGGCGGGACAAGACATCCTTAGTCACCCATCATCCTAAAAAATGTTATTTCTATACAGTCGTGAAAATAAGTGGCTTTTGAGAAAACCTAATCACGTTTCAAAACCTAATCACGATCTGGAATAGACCATTGGACCAAATGTGTCTGTATCTAAAGCTTATCTTTCTAAACATTCCCAGCACGTTTTCCCTTTCACTTTGAAAATAAAAGCGGCCCCTTTCAATTGGCTTGTATCGTATTTAATCAAAGGTTGGCCATAGAAATTAGTATTGAATAGAAACTAAATTGACCTTAAAATACCTACACTGGCATACAGAAAAACAAACGTATGCTATTTTTTAAATATACGAGTATATCCGAATGGGATCACATTATAGTCAAGGTGATTGGCAAGTGGAAAATATAATAGTTTAAATATCTAAAATAAAAACAAAATATCAAATAAGAGAGATTCTAAGTAAAGAACAACATTTAGTTTGGTGTTGTTTTCTTAAGTTTAAAACAATAAAGTGCTTTAGTTTGTGGATTGCGATTGAAATTATTGAGTTTCTTTTCAATCATAAAAGCTTTCTGCCGCATTAAACATCTTTAAAAGCTTTTTCAAATGATCGCACTTTTGTTTTACCGCAAACTAGAAGTCCAATATCAAAGTATACAAACTTTGAGAGGCCTATGTTCTCTCGTGAGTCCTTGAAGTTCAGTAATAGTACTTTAAAACCAGGTTTCATGTTTAGGTATATTTTACACTATATTGGGATGCTACTGCACACGTAAATTCAGAAAATGACCCTGGGTTCGTACTAGCTGTTGATTGTTAGTGAATTGCCTTTAGAAAAATGAGGTCTTCATGCCGTCCACATGGTATGCCTCGGACTGGGAACATGAAATGTGCACTGATCCTGACCTGTAGAACACGTGTTGAGTTTTTTTCAAAACTTTATACTCATATTCAACGTAAATTCAGAAAATTACACTAGGTACGTACTAGCTGCTGATTGTTAGTGAATTTCCTTTGGACAAATGAGGTCTTCATTCCGTCCCCATGGTATGACTTGGACTGGGACCATGAAATGTGCACTGATCCCGACCTGTAGAACACGTGTTGAGTTTTTTCAAAACTTTATGTGCATATGTATACTCTCTATAAATTTGGTACAAATGTTCCTTTTGTAAATATATCGGTCAAGTTTGTTGCCAGCAACCTACAGGAAATAACCTTGGGGGTTGATATAAAAAGTGGTTTTATTAATCTAAAACACAGTAAATTTCATCCGAAGTTGATAAATTTTGGAATGAATATGCATTTTGATAGTATCTATTAGTATATCAAAAGTTATGAAAATGCATTGGGTCGTTTCAAAAAATTGGCAAACAAAAGTGGGTTTTGCTCTAACAGCGTTATAAGTAGTCCAATTATTTTAATTTAGGGTCGGGTAATGATACGTGCCCACGCTCACAGCCTCGTAACTCCTATGATAATAAGAAATCCGCTTAACTCATGCCAACGGCGCTTCAGCGCTTAGCTGCGTGTAGGCCTGGTTTTTTTTTTTAATACGATATTTCAATATAAATTCAAAGCAACGTTAATTTTAAACATAATAGAGACCATAGTTTGCAAAATGGGTGATTTAAACACAAAGAATCCCCTTGTTCAGAAAACGCAAGGATTTCCTTCTTTATGATTAGCGAACATCTTGACTCTGATCGTTATTCCGGTCGAAATCTCTTTCATAGGAATAACCCAGTGAGGCGAGTTGATATATTGTATTGTGTTCTTTGACCGGATCTTCTGTATTCAATGTACGACCTTTGATAAGACCTCGAATCGTCATGTTATTATTCCTTCTCTCTTGTCTGTAACTTGTTTCTTTGAGTTCTACTGTCATAAAACACTATTTTATTACAACGAAATGAAATGTATGTTTTCAACTCATCCCGTAAAATTGCACTAAAATGCCAACCGTGAGTATTTATGAGTGTTTGATTGTGAAACAGATAAAAATGTAGACTTAGCTCTTATGATTTTGTGGCCTAATAATAGTCAAAACATCATAATAATTAGCTTGAGATATTTCGGTCTTGCTGAGAAGTACCATCTTTATTCACTGATTGGCTGATACTAAGGTACTTGCTGTCTGCTTTCCTATTGGTGGAAGGGCTGCCAACTGTCTATTGGAGCAGAGACAATCAACCTCTACAGGGAGGATAAGTCTAGGTAAACTGAGAATTTTGCTTGAAAAGGGTGAAGATTAAAAGACATTGATTTTTTGAAAAGATGCCAAAATTATGGAATTTTGCCAAATTGTGTATATTTAAAGCAGCATAGAAACATCAAACCGATCAATGCTATGGAAAGCAGGCGAATCTATTTTAAGAACTGTTGGTATCCCTACTCGAATGTACGGTTGGCAGCCCTATGACCAATAGAATAGCAGAGAGCAAATAGTTCAGTTTCAGCCAATCAGTGACTGAATATGGTACTCCAAGTGAGAATGAAATATCTTAAGCTTATTATTATGGTGTTTTGATCCAGTGGGAACCGGAAGAACTAGATTATAAGAATATAGCTTTGGGATTTGGGCTTTCTATACATCTATTTGACATTAACTTAAAATTACGCCCACGTGTACCTGAATTACCTTCGATGCATATATTTCTTAGCAGTTTGTTTGAACTGATATTTAATTAAAGACAAAGGTAACACCATGAGAGGAATACCTAAGTATCCCCTGTACAAACCTACACACAAAGGCTTCCTGCGTAGGCAGTAGAGAAGAGAAGGTGGAGGAAATTGCATTCTGGGTAGGTTCCACTCAGAGCTTGCTTGATTATACACATACCAGACACTGAGATTGGTAGCACTGAATAAACGACAAATCATTTGAAGTTCAAGAAGGTCCTAACTCTAATTAAGAGGCTAAATAATAGCTGAGATACCTCTATCTTTGTTTATAAAAGCACGTGGTTTGTTTTGTAAAATAGAAAAGAAGTTGTTTAAAGCTTTGATTTGTTATAAACCGACGTGTCTTCACATCATAGACTACAGTTACGCATAATTATTTCACTGATATACAATCATATTATTACTATTAGAATTTAATTCAGTCCATAATTTAAGACAGAATTTGTGACGTTCTGTTTAGCCAGTCCTTCTTATCATACAGGTTGGATATTATCATAAAAAAGTGGTTAATTATCTTTATCGAGCGATTTAATTTAACTAAAGAATAAAAAATTTAACGATTAGAATATAAAATTTATTCAAAACACATTATACGAGTAAACATAGATGTATGGCAATATGTTTTAAAATAATATTCGATTATGTCTCTCTTGAAAAACCTGTTATTCTGCTAAAAAGAATATTGGCGTGAATTAAGCTGGTTGATTAAGACAATGACGAGGGGTTTGTTTGTTGTTTGGGGAGGGGGAGGGGGTGTAGTACAACAAACAACTCTTGTTCTCTCACAAATATACTTACCAACCCACAATATTGTTAGAGTACACAGTACTTTCCACCCGAAGTACATATTAGCCTGATAGTTACAGGAATATAACAACTTATTTGATTTTTGTAAAGATTTCTGACTGTGTCATCAGTATTTGATAATGCTAAATGTCAAGTGATAGAGATAGCCTTTAAGCCGTAACTTAATCTTTTACCCAACAATAAAGGTAGCTAAGAGTAGCCGTGTTCTAGAATAAGTTGAATAAGAAATTAATAACATAATGAACACCCTAAAATACGTGCTAGATCTTGTTTCCTGATAAATTCTGCAAAACCGACTACAGCGTCTTATCATTTTACGAGAAAAATGTTTCACTATCACTAAATCACTATTTGAGATTCCGACCACTCTCATGAGGGTATTTTAAGGCAAATATGTGGTGAGAGATGAGTGTGATGAGTGGTAGTAATGAGTTATGAGGTGTAGTCTTGTTACAAACTAAGGCCGACTCTTCCTTAGAAAGGGTCATTAATTAATAGCCCAATTACTAATGGAAATACAAGGACCATCGGCTTAACGTGACTTCCGAACCACGCAGGTGATGGTCTGATATGTCTAAACGATGGTGGGAGTTGATGCGGGTATCATCAGATGATCACTGAGACTATCTAAGCCGCTTTGAACCTATATTATCCTCAAAACCTGACCTCCATGAAGCTGGATTACAGGACCACGCCACGAGTTCCAGTCAAAAAGTTTATCCATCTAGGTTAACCTCAAGTTGGTTTAGTATTGGGAGTATTAAGCTCCGGTGAAGACCGCCGGTAAACCAAAGGTTTACAGTAAACCGAGGTAACTCAAGGTTTACAGTAAACTGAAGTAACTCAAGGTTTACAGTAAACTCTCGAAGCACACACACACAGAGTGAAACTTGAAACCGTGGCAGTTCTGAAGTTCTGACATAAATTTGACAATAGAACAATTCAAGTGTGTCTTTACGCGTGAGTAAATTGTCTCGTACTCTCTCAACAATTTACAAGTGAACTAGCAACAAGTCTCGTGTGGGGAAACTTGGGACTTCACAAGTCTTGTCACAACTTGGACAATGCAATGGAATACTGGAAGTTGAATTTGTTTTGCTCCTTTTGGTACCGTAAGTAAGTGACGTAAAAACTTCAACGTTGGGAATTTTTTACGTGGATCTTAGGAACTGTTTCGTAATGACCGTTTGCAGATGATACCACTCTGATAGCTAGAATAAACTCGTCCCATAGACCATAGGGGACTTAAGAGATGCCCCTTCTCGTATTGGTTGTGCATAAATAGGGAGTTGTATGTTTCTCTGTTCCAGTTGGCCAGCCTGTTGTTAATTGGTGCTACCGCCTCCGGCCGAACCAATCACTTTGCCGAGTACGTTTACCAAGTGTGGACGTGTTTCTTTTAGTTGTTTCTTGTAGCTAAGTTTTAGTGTTTCTTATGCCCGTGGTTTTGTTAGTAAGTTTCAGTTTTGACTTTAACAGCTACACATAGTTTGATTGTGCTTGACTGGTTAGGTTACGCTGAATAGTTTAGATCATTTTCTAGTGATCTCTGTTATGTGTTAGGTTACTTTTCACCAGAAGACGGGATCAGATTGCAGATCCCGAAACGTCGTGATTATCTTGCTCACTAACGATGGAAAATATCTGCAACAATAGTTTAAACTCTGAGATGTACCTATGGTCAACAACAAATATTAAATAAAGTAAAGGAGATACTGGTGAACTTGAATGAATCTGAGAGAAGAAAGATACTTTACTCCCTCAGCGATCTGTATGACAAGCCTCTAATCGCTCCTCATGGACCGATGTAGATTATTTATATTCAAAAGCTAAGACGCAGTCAGTTAGATACACGTTTGGTCATAGATGAGTATTACAAGTAAGTAAGTAAAAGTAGGGTTTATCAGGGTTTCTGTAAAGGTTAGAACTAAAATCCACAAAAAACATTTGAACAGAGTAGAAAATCAATGTACGGATTATCAGCGTGGGTTTCCAGTATGTTTCACCAGACTTCACTCGTGTTTCAGTTCAGTAAAACTTTATTGGTCGATGTAAAACAGAACACAAATCAGACAAAACAAGCCCAGCTACAAACCGGATTTATTGCGTACACCTCAGTGCACTCGGAAAAGCCTGTTCTCTTAGTCCCTGATTAAATTGTGCTTTAAATGAAAATAGTACATGTAATGACAAATTCTTGTTTGGATGAAAGAACTAAAATATACATTTTAACTATATGAAATTGGAAAACAAAACGTTTCGTCTACACTATTGTAAACATCTTCAGTTGCGTAGATAAAGAAGGGTTCAAAAAGTGTGTCGAATATGATATGTACAGGGAGTATAAGAAATTCAAAGATTAAATCATGCAAATTGACTGTAGACTCTTCTTTGTCTACACAACTGAAGATGTCTACCATATTGTAGACGAAACGTGTTGTTTTTAATTTGAGTGGTTTTTATTTTATATATATTTGAGTGGTTTCATCCAAAAAATAATTTTTCATCATGACTCAAGCTTCAAATTGAAAATAATTCACGTAAGTTTGTTCTGTATGTCAATATTAAAGTGATGCCCCATTCACAGTAAATTAGTTCTAAGACGAGATAAAAATATATAGTCTAAATCAAAACCAATCCATATTTACCTAAATAATAAAACGACACGAGATTTAAGACAGCTGGCTCTTACTTTTTTAAGTAAACTAGACAGTTATTAGTAAAGAGAGTTTCTGTCAATTTTTGTCATCACCGATCGACAAAATGTGTTTGAAAGAATGAATAAATTTGATATTGAAAAAGAAATTCTTCACCGTATGGTCCATAGTGTAGAGATGTTGAGAGCAGAGTTCATTTCACATCTACTTTAATAGAAAGAAAACCTCTCCAAATTAAAAGATAATAATTTATTCATATTATAATGTTAAGTTTAATTTAAACACCACCATTTAAACTGTCTGTATGTTGTGATGTTATGTTTCCAAACCAACCCAATCATCTATTACATTAAAACCTAGGAGGTTTGAATAAGGTAGAATAAAAGCATCTTGTACTTTTTACCAAATGTTTAATTTTTAAATAGTTTTTTATTTTTATTTAGGTGTGTGTAGTATATAGTACGTGTTGAGTTTAGTGAACCATTAATTTTAGTGAATCTCAAACTTAGAAAAGAAACAGCAAGAAAGTATTGAAGCAGGTTTCTTGTGTCAAGTTTAGAGCCAAAAAAAGCCGAGAAGAAATGGTGACGATTAAATCTTTGCGAGGTGAAAGCCAGCTTCATTTTCACAAGACCAATTTAGTAATGGGGATTGAAATGTCATCTTTTGCTTAGTGAAGTATATTACAATAGTAAACTATTGTTTCAAAATAAATTGAAATTATCCTTTTGAGCGCAATGATTAATCTCTTTGTGGTAAAAAATTTTGGGTAACCTGATTTTAAAAGGTCGTATACATCGGAAACGTTGTGGTGTTTTCTTGTAGAAAAATCAACAACAAATTGTGAACCACCTCTTTGCACAATTGTGAGATGTATCACCATTGTGTGCACAAGTAAAGGAAACAAGGTGGAACAGTGTTGAGATTTATATCACTGTACTTTATCACGCAAACACGCGATATCAAAATTAGAGAAGACCGCCGGAAAAATATGTCTGCGAAGTGATAAGAAGGAAACTGGACATAATTCGTTATTTTTATTAAGTTGTTAATTAAGATTCCGTTTCCACCACAGCGATAAGTTTGTTAATCGTTTGTACAAGAAGTTATTTGTACAATTAAAACTCCTAATAAAAGATTAGTTTATAATTAAGTGCATGTTATGCACTCGTCAACTATTTTTAATATCTCAAATTGTCCATACATTCTGACATCGAAGTCCCATTCAGACATACATTTTGTTCATTCAAATTTTCCACTCTTGCTCTTTTGTCAATTAGTGTTTTCCACGTTTTCCCAGCTATGTGCCATAAACTCGTCTGTGTTATAAAATGCTTCCGCGACCAAAATTTGATTTTAGACGAGTTTTGAGGAGCACTTTTGATGTAATTTGGTAGCCGGTTGACAAGTTGAACTCCTCCTGCCTGAGAAGGCAAACGTTCATGAATTGCCATTCTGTGCCCTACAGATTGGTAGTTTTCCTTGCCTCTAGTTTCATATGAGTGAATATCACTTTCTCTTAAGGTGTCACATTTTGATCTAAAATAGAGGCAGGTGTCAAGAATATAGAGGCAAGGTAATGTCAACATTTTTAAACGTTTGAATGATGTCCTGCACGACTCTCTTGTTTGAAGTTTCGCGATCGTCTGGACTGTTTTATTTTTGCAGAACGAAAATCCTTGAGAAATTTGCATTTGAGCAACCACTCCACAACGTTAATCCATAAGAAAGATGTGGGTAGATTACTCCATAGTACGCCGTCATCAGTACCTGAGTTGGGCAGTACTCGGACAGTTGCCTCAAAGCATAAATGCCTGATGCTAACTTCCCACAAACACTGTCTACATGACAATATCATGTCAACCCTCGATCAAGGTGTATACCAGGGAATAGTGTGAGTAGACTTCTTCAATCTCAGTGTCTTCCAACATGACTGTTGGATTATTTCCTGGGATTGGTTGTAACAAACGTAAGTAGATGCTTACTGAGGCTTTGCTTTATGAAACCTGTGCAATTGTGCATTAGATAATCGGAACTAAAAGTTTCCAACACAATTAAAACCTTTTATCCTTGTTTCATGACCACACACATCAACATGATCACCACGATTGGGACTCTTGGCGTGGTCTTGTAATTCAGCTTCATGGAGGTCAGGTTTTTAGGATGATATAGGTCTAAAGCGGCTCAGATAGTCTCAGTGGTCATCTGATGATAACCACATCAACTCCTACCATCGTTTAGACATATCAGACCATCACCTGCTTGGTTCAGAAGTCACGTTAAGCCCTTGGTCCTTATATTTCCATTGGTTATTGGGATATTAATTAATGACCCATTCTAAGGAAAAATCAGCCTTAGTTTGTAACAGGACCACTCATCACACTCACCCTTCACCTCATATTTGCCTTAAAATACCCTCATGAGAGTGGTAGCATCTCAAATAGTGATTTAGTGATTTATATCCCCAGTACGGATGTATCCGGACTGATACTTTGACCGTGTACAAAGACAAGGGGAGGATATGCTCTTCGAACACATCAAAGCTAAGCTTGCTTGTTAAAGGGAGGTACAACTAATCTCATAGTTTCGAAAGCTACACAGTATCCTAGTTGTACAATAGCTGGACCAGTCAGACTTGACAGTGGGAGTTGAACAAACATCGTTGTTAACAATTCTATCTTTTTAGTATTTTTAAGAGGAAACAGTGCTTTATCCGACTCATAACGTCGGTGTTTTGGGGCTGCTCTTAGACGAGAATCTTAGCTTTCACGGTCATATCGAACACGTCTCAAAAAGGTTCAGGAGTTTTCGTACTCGTAATCCGAAGAAGAGTTACTTTTATTAGCCTCATAATTGATATTTCTTGTCTAGTGTTGAGTACTTTGTTCTAAGAGAACAAGCATCGTCCTCTCACAACTTATATTCTTTAAAACCGGACTTCAACAGAAACTTTAAGCTACTTAAATCAAATCTCTCCAGTAAAAGTTTGGTGGGAAAACAAAAGTGCGTTCATTTGAAAAAACTCTCCAAAGTGGTTTGATGTGGCAGAAAGCTTTTAATATTGAAAAGAAACGGAATTCAATAATTTCAATCTCAAACCACAAATCAAAGCACTTTATTGTTTTAAACTCAAGAAAACAATATACAAGTAAAAGTTGTGCTTTACTTCGATTCTGTCGTATTCAAAGTTTTGTTTACATCTGAAGAGGAATTTACATTTTTTGATTACCTACCATCTGAACACTTTACTAAAATAACTCTTGCTCAGAAAATAGTGATAACTCCTAATGAACCCTACAACGTATTTCCACTTTATTTTATATATAGCTAATTCTGGATTTTTCACATTAAATATTTAAAATGGAAAAAAGGTTTAACGGTACCTCGCACTTTAAACATTTCTCCTGGTTGATAATATTGTAGCTTTCCATTTATGCAGCATCCTAAAAGATTGACTACTCGCGTTATTTAAGCGGAAATGTAATCTTAATCTCTCCATTACTAAATGAACCCCATAAAACATAGGGTTTCCTCCCACTTGGCAACGGTTTTAATTGCCACCATTTCTTTTCGGCTTTCTTGGCTCCAAACCTGACACAAAAAACCTGCTTGAATACTTTCTAGCTATTCGTTTGTTTCAAACTTTAAAAACATTGTGTAATATTTTTTGTATTTTATTTGCCACAAAACTCAGTTGCCGGTTTCAACTATAATCTAGTTCTTCCGGTTCACACTGCGTTCAAACGTCATAATTAGGTTGAGATATTTCGTCCTCACTGTGGAGTTCCTGCCATCTTCAGTCACTGATTGGCTGGAACTGGTACTGACTGAAGAAGGTACTCCACAGCGAGGCCGAGCTATCTCAACCTAATTATGAAGTTTGAACGCAGTGTGAACCGAAAGCACTAGATTATAGTTGTGGCACCGACCACGCAAGCCTAAGAGTTAAGCAAAAGGTTTGTATTTGATACTTTAATTTAATGCACTGACAATTCCTATAGGGTATTCTAAGGTGAATATGGAATGAATGTTGAGAGTGATGAGTGTTTTGATGGGCAATGAGGTGTAGTATTATTACACACTTGGGCCGACTGTTCCTCTGATTACATATATTTGTACGTAGAATGAACGACCATGAACTTGCAAAAGAGTTATGTAAAGTTTGTACAAACTTAAGGTTATTATATTAGACTACTAGCTTATGTTTGTGATAACTAGCTTGCAAATATACTAAGTAAGATTACTTTCAGTCTTGATTACGTTATCATTATAGAACTGTTTGTTATGCAAGTTTGTAGGTATTTGCTCAAGGATCTTTACATTTTTCGTATAAATGCCTAATCTTGACGTTTTTGCCATGTGTCTGAGAAATAACTGCAGTAAGGTAAGTTTAGTTGTATATTTCATTTTGATTTAATTTTAGCCTCCCGGTTCAGTAAATTATATTTTGTACACGCGGTTTACAAAATTAACTAAAGTGTCCCAACACTGCGTATGATACCTAGTTCGTATTTATGTAACCATGGTCCATCGTAGAAAGCCAATCTTGACAAATTGAAATCAAATTTGTCATAGCTGTTGTTCATAGTTTACATGAAATAGGTGTTGTCAATTATTCTTTTAATTGTAATGGCATAAAGTACCTTAACGTATAAAATATTTAGAAGTGACTAATGGTGACTTATTCCAACTCAATTAAAAACAACATTTATGTGTCCTCTAAAATTTCTGCAATGTGCTTTTTAAAAATTACAGACTTGTTGTGTGAGCAGAAACACATAGTTTAATAAAGAAAATTATGAAATTTACCTGGTGAGAAGATGCTGTTTTCGAAAGTCCATGGTTTGGTGTGTCGAGCAATTGTTTGTGTCTGGTGTTGTAATAAAGTCTTACCTATAACAAAAACTATAATAACTTTTTGTGCAAACTTAATTATGTAAGGTGTATAGGTTAACAATAATTAACATTTTCATTGAAATAAAGAGAGGTCTACAGGACGATAAGATAGCCGTATTGTTAGACCAAATAAATTGCATTAGGCATTTCAAACCGCATGGAATGAGAATGACAAACAAAAGTAACAAAAATCGAAGTAGATATTACATAAGATCCCTTACTTATCCAAAACTCATCCACACTGAAGAACGTGTTCATTCTCTTAAGATTTTTCAGGTCTCTCTTAAAAGCTTTAACGTTTTCTCTTTTCTTTAATTCTTCAGGCAAATAATTATATATTAACTAAATTATAAATTGTATGATTTTTATAAAATGGTGTGTTGTGACTTGGTATTGCTAATTTGTTTTTAATCTTCAACGATTTCAAATAAAAATGTTATTTCAGTTCATGAAAACGATTTTTTAGAAAAGTCATACATTTTGAAATATACGTATATCAAGAAGAGGTTTGCGTCCATGTGTTTTAAACCTGGACAAATTTCTCAACCCGGTTTTTAGCTTTGATAAATTCCAGTACGACCAAAATACCAAGCCAAACAGAATCGTTAGCTGATTATAATCTAGTTTTCCGGTTCACATCACGTCCAAACTTCATAATTAAGTTGAAATATTTCAGCCTCGCTGTGGAGGACCATTTTCATTCACTGATTGGCTGAAACTGAGCTACTTGGTATCTGCTGTCCTAATGGTGGTAGGGCTGCCTGCCAACTGTCCAATGGAGCAATGATTCCAACTGTAGATGTTTTCATTGGCTTAGGCACTACGATAGCTGATTTCTTCTTGTTGTTTCAGATGGCGTCTTCAAGTTCTTCAATTGTGAGCATTTTCTTGCTTCTCGCCGTATTTATGAGTCTTCTTCAAACTTCCGTTCAACAAACTACCTCGGGACCCAAAAACTGCAAAATCGCAGATGACTGCCAGCCCGATGAATGTTGTCTCAAAACCAGTAAGTTGACACATAATTACAATTAGCTTGAAATATTTCGGTCTCACCGTTGGCCAACCTCAGACACTTATTAGCCGAAACTGAGCTGTACCGTACTCTTATTGGTAAAAGGGCTGCCAACCGTGAACCGTCCATTGGAGCAGGGATACCAACTGTCTGTCCTTTAATTGGTTGTGACACTATCGAAAAGACTTCTTCAAGACTGGTTGCAAGCTTCTTGAATGTGCAATGCCGTCCTTTTTTAAAGTTATTGTCATTCGTAATTTATTATTTCAGTAAGTTATTGGATGACTCTTGGATAATAATGTGAAATATTTAGAGAGTTGCACTTGGCCTCCCTGCTCTAATAGACGGTTGCAGCCCTGCCACCGATTCTCCCTGCTCATTATCAGCCAGTCAGTGATTGAAGATCGTACTCGACAGCGAGACCGAAATATTTCAAGCAAACTATAATGTATTTTGATGCGTTGTGAACCGGAAAAAACTATATTATAGTTGCATTGTCCTAGTGAAAAGATTTAAACATTTTTTATATGTTTCAGGTCTTTTTAAAAGTACGTGTCGGCCAAAATCGAAGCTAAATGAATCCTGCTCCCCCAAGGCATTAAAGGTTGATCGTTTCGGCAGTGAATATTATTTTAATAACTGCCCCTGCGAGGACGGGTTGTCCTGTGAAAACCAAAGTACTGTCGATTTTTTTAACGTACCAATTAAATACAACGAAAGGTGTGTAGCTGGAGCATAATGTTATGTTTACATTTGGAAAGGTTCTTGCTCTTAAAGTGTACCAAGGAATAAAAGATGTGTCGATAACTGTATTTGTTCTAAATTTCTACCTCCGAAGAATTTTCTTGAGTTGCCCGATAGAAAAACTAAGATCTCCAATATTTTGAAAGTTGGGGAAAAAGTTGACAGAAACCTTGATTGTTTTCATTTTCTAATTTTTAAATACTTGAAAGCCTGCTTAATAGTCACCTTGAAGTTCTTAGATTTATTTTCTACTCTTTCCCCGATTTAACTTTGAATTATAAAAGTAGCTTGTGTCTGTATTGTTACTTTACAGTTGACGATTTTCCTTAATAAAGATGCAATTATACTGTTACATGTCAACTAAACTTCTTTAGTATTAGTGTTTTGGTTGACTTTATTTTACACACTTTTGTACGTGCTTGAATTTTCTTCCTGCCAAAACAAGCTGGCATTCATTCAAATATCACATTTCTAAACCATGAACATTAAACATGCCGTAGAAAACAATTCGAAAGATGAACTGTACATATTTTGCTATATCCCTTGAAGGTGGGGTCCAAAGTCAACAAAAGTTGTTCACCTGTTTTGCCTTCACTCTGCATCAAACCCAGAATATTCTGAAGATTTGGTAGGTAGAAAACACTGTCTATTTAAAAAATCAGATGTCAAAAGTCAAAATTTACGAATTTAAAATCACAAATTCCGACCTTTACGAAATATTACAGTTGTTTTAGAACAAGTTATTTTGTTTGGGCTTCTATAACTATAAACTTAATTGTAGGAGACATGAAATAAGCTACAAAGATAGGTGAAATAGGCGTCAGCTAGATATCATTGTTGTTTCGTAATTTTCAAGCTAATGACTAATGTTATTGGGATTTTCGGTTGCATTGCCAAAGAGTATTTTAAATTGCATTTGTAACGGTTTAATATCTCATGTCCATCAGTTCAAAGAAATACTTAACCTAAAATTCCTCACGGTTCTAGTTTTCTTCGGAGCTTAAATTCTAGTAAAGGTTCTTTCTATTTAAAAAGGTTGTGCACTTGTCCCATTATTGAGGTCGGGTTCTCATAAAACCCGATAGAAACTCTGATCAAACAGTTGAGGATTCAGCAGACTCAGCACTGGTGAATTGAATCAGCTCACACACACACACACACCCACACCCACGCACCTCGGGGTCCAATGAGTGTGAGCAGCGGGAAGAGGCTGGTGTCTAGCAAGTTTCATACATTTCGTATACTCTAAATTCAACAGAGATCGTAATTTTTTGAACTATTATAAGATTTGAAAAATAGTGTTGTCAAATATTTCCGGAGCAAAATGACTGAGTTGACATGCTTGGTTAAAGTTTGACACATATAAAATGCAACTCGTTCATCTATATCCTTGGTTATCTTGTATTTTATTTAAAGGAAGAAGACTGTGGACATTTTATTTTTAGCACACAAAATGGGTTTAAAATAATTTTGTAACTGTTTAATGGTCTACGGTCTAAGGTACCTAAGATATTTATTTCTTGTATGGCTTCTAGCTTGTATGGTTAGCGGATCCGTGGCGGGTTGGAATCGTGCGCGAATCCGGAGCTTATCTCTCCGCTGACGCGGGTTTGATCCCCGCAGTAACCACTTACATTTGTAAAGTGACTTTACATTAACGCTAGGTAAAGGTCGAGGTTGAGTGGTAGAGAGGACTTTGTAGTCCTAACCTCGCCTCGTTAAACAAGACAAACTTTACCTTTTTCCCTTTAACTTTATACGACGAGTGAATATGTTAAATGTGCTCCAAGGTTGGTTATTTCCTCCCAACTGCAAGAGATAAAGCTCGCCGTGATATAACACTTGAGTTGGAAGGGAGATAAATTCCCGAGACTCGCGGGTAAAAGTTTGAAGTCGTGTATTTTATTGAGGGGAGGTGAGGGGGTTGGGGTTCTAGACTCAGGTGTTTGTGTTAATATCTCTCTTTCATTTATGTCTAGATCTGAGGTTAAAATATCATTACGGACGTCTTCAATAGTTTTTGAGTGAACACACGTTTCGGGATCTAGAGTGTGACCTCGTCTTCAGGTTAAGTAGTTCAAAACATAACACAAAACATTAGGAAAAGTGCTGGCCTAAAAGTAATCAGCGCAAAGTGATCAGTCACCCACCATCAAATAAGGAGTATTTTGAAGATTTGCTTGTACATTAAATAATTTACCTATTGTTTTGTTATTACCATTCCATTTCGACAAGGAAGAGTGACGGTACTTAGTACAAGCAAAGATAATGTTATGGTAAGTAGATTGCGCATAGATGCCACATGGTTGATGCAGAAAAATCAACACAGTTCGTCAGCCCAAGCACAGATAACGCTGCCGTTTTTCTCTACCCCTTGGTTCCACATGCTCGAGTTTGTCCGATGTAGATAACTTAATTGTCATCAAATCGATTTTCGAGAACTAACCACTTTTCGCATACGTCAGTGGCTCTTATACTTGAGACTCTTGGTTGCTGCCGCAACTATGTTGATTTTCCTGCCTCAGATATTAGGAATCTATGCGCAATTTACTTACCATAACATTATCTTTGGTATAGATAACGTGAAACAGTGCTCGCTACTCCTACAAATAACGAAACATGGCTCGTAAACCCCGAGTTGTTGCCAGATCACGTGGTACCGGAAGTGAAGCAATATCATCCCCGACAGCAGGTGTAAACACAGGAAACTACCACATGTTGATTTATTTCATTGTTCCGTGTTTTCTTTTTCAACGGAGATTCTTTTTATTTATTTGAGCATCTCTGTCGGTTCTTAATTTATTTACCTGAACGTAAACTATTGCACTACATGACACCGTTTTGGAATTGTTGTGGATTTGGAGGCCAAAAGATATGACGAAAACTTTTCATCCGGCAATTTGACGAAGATTATTTTATTCTGTTAAAATAAAGTTGGTTGTGTAAAAATAGGGATTTTTGTGTTTCTCTGTTCCAGTTGGCCAGCCTGCCATTCCGTCATTGGTGCTTCCGCCCCCGGCCAATCTCATTGCCGAGAGCCTTCACCGAGTGTGGACGTGTTTTTTTTTTTTGGTTGTTTCTTGTAGTTTTTAGTGTGTCTTACGCATGTGGTTTCGTTTCCTAGGATAGCTTTTTAAGTTGTAGTATTTTTTTTATGTTTTTGGTTACTTTTCACCTGAAGACAGGATCAGATTTAGATCCCGAAACGTCGTGATCATCTTGCTCACTAACGATGGAAAATGTCTACAATAGTAGTTTAAACTCTGAAATTCGCCCATTGTCAACAACAATTTCAAAACAAAGAAACAATCTAGTTCCTTCGGTACACACCAAGTCAAAACTTCATAATTAGCCGTAAATATTTTGGTCTAGCTGTGGAACACCTGAGCTACTTGCTCTTTGATATCCTATTGGTGGCAGGGCGTCCAAAGAAGCAGGAACTATCAATGTTCCATTGGACGGTTGGCAGTCCTGCCACAAACAGGATAGCAGACTGCAAGTAGCTCAGTTTCAGCCAATCAGTGACTCAAGATGGTACTCTACAGCGAGATTGAAATATTACAAGTTAACTATGACGCGTTGTGAATCGAAGTAACTGAATTACAGTAGTGAAAACCTAAGAGTTATTTTTATTCTATCTAATTATTTTTTCTGCATAGTTATTTTTTTATAATTGACATGACGCCATAATATTGTGCGTTGCTTATTCCTCTGAGTGTGGTTCACAAGAGCTAGATGATTTTTCACTGTAATGCTTGGATCGCGTGAGCGATCCCCAGGTGTAATAAAATTCAACACCTCTCACTGCTCGACATCCAACCAACCATGTTTTGGAATTAAAAACCTCTCTGTTGGGCTACTCTATATTTTACAACAGTTTCGACAAAATGTTCGGTTAACTGAGATGTGTATGAGTTAATATAGTTTGAACATAACAACTACAAATTGAACGAGATTGAGCAAATACATTGTTGAAATCCAAACTGTAATGTTACGTTTTAGAGTTCAATTATTCATATCCCTGTGCTAAAATTTGGTAGGTGCCTGCGAAGGGATGGGGTTTCTTATTACCCTTGGGAGCAGTTTGAGATCTCTGCCCCAAGTTTCAGCGTTACCTTATCGTTATTGCTGGGGACCTTGGACCTGAGAGACTGTTAGTGTGATTGACTATGAAGCTTTAACAATAGATCTGATAAATTGTACGATCTATAGTTTATCATAAACCTTTTATAGATATAATTTGTTTATATCTAGTCACTAACGCAACCTTACAGTATAACATATTAACCTAATCGAAAAATTATAATTACGATCATTCACGTTTAGACTAAGTTAGACCAAGCTATGTCCATTTATGCCGTCTTCAACATTTGGGGGTTTTCTACTTCTTTTTAATAATTTCTCTGTGAGCAACTTTCCAGTCAAACGGGGTTTGTCCACCTGAGGTTTTTTATATACTTTGCGGATTACCGTTTCTGGGATACCGGATGCTTTAAAATCTAAAGAGTCTATCACGTTCCATTTAATCAACATACTTTTATGGTTTATACAATATAATTTGTAGTAAAAGTACATATCTCCGGTAGTCGTTATAATATTTTCATTGTACTATTAGTTTATATTATTTATGATTTTAAAGGTTATAATATACACAATATATTTAAATAAACAAATAAGTTATACATAAATGAAAAGACTTTCCTAAGATACTGAAATGATGTGTAGGAATTGACTGTAGGACTTAAATGATACACACTGCGGTGTTATAGTTGGGGAAAGGCTTACCAACTTCGCTATTGAATTTAGAAGTTGTAAGTCAGTAAGTCAACTTGGACCTTCACTTGAACAGTTTTAGGCTTTATACATATTTTAGTTGTGAACTTTACTTGAATCCGTAACTATATTTCTCGTGACTATAAACTAATTGTTGATACGAATGTAAATACGATGTGATGCTACACCTAATCAAAAACATAATTTAAACATAAATATAAAAAAGAATAAATTTAAAAATCATTTAAATAAATATTATAAAAATGCGTCAAGTCGTCCAAAATGGTGGTTACAAAAGTATTTTTCACTTTAAAAGTGGAATGAGTAGTACGATTTTATTTAAATTTAAAATGTGATTTCCTTTCAAAAACCATAAATCTGAGGCCGAAGGCAGAAGCGAGGCTGAGCGTAGCGAACAGCCCCGTAACTCCTACGGTAAAAGAAAATTCTCTTCACTCACGCCAGCGACGCTTTAGCGCTTAGCTGCGTGTCAGCCTGGTTTTGAAGTGTCTGTTTTGTACACCTGGAACTAGCAAGTTTTGATTTGTCACTGTTGCCACACAATTACTTAACTCTGAGGTCTCCAAGTTACGAGAGGCTTACAGACTTGGCCATTAAGTGTTCAAGTTTGGCCGGTAAGTCAAAGCGATGAAGCTTAGTTCTCTCCTCCCGACTGATACGTTATTGTTGTTCTAGTTACCTTGCATGCATTTCATAGTTTCTACAATCTATATCGTTCTTCCGTTGTTTGAAAACTATAAAAGTATGGTTTTCCATAATACTTTATCCACTCAAGTAGCCTAATCTGTATGAAAGTTTAGTTTGTTATAACTGGTAGACAGTAAAGTTTAGTGAGAAGTGATGACGTTATCTAGAGTTGTTATCTGTAACAGTTTCACTAACAAGGCCCTTCATCACAAGTTGTAACTGTCCGTTGTCGTGACAAGTAACCGTTACATTTCAGTTTAGGAACTGTTTGACTTTTGTTGTGTGTACTTCGCCAAATTCACGAAGAACCCTTGCAAATACTCATTCAAAAGATAAAGTAAAATGCCACTGCAATAAGTTAAATGAAAACACAATAGCCTATTAGAAGCAATGTAAAACTTACAAATGAAACGTTTATTAATAACTTTAACGAGTTTAACTGCTTTAAAGCACGTGGGAAACCATTGAAACTGTACAACTGGGACCAAAACTTGGATAATATAACAGTTCCAGTGTGTTCTCACGCATGGGGAAACTTGTCTTGCAGTATTGTTCAAACTATTCACAAGTTTGAGTTAAGCTTACGACACTGACTCACATGAGTGAAACTTCAATCTGCGCAAGATTGACTCAACTATAACAATAGGGAAGTTTGACAATTTGTGGATTTTAACTTTGAACATAATTTAACTCTTAAGCTTTGGTGGCCGGTGTCTAGTTCTTCCAGTTCACATAGCGTCCAAATTTCACAATTGAAAAGTCGGCCATAGCAGAACATAGTTACAACACTTAACATACAGTAGAATTTGACAAAGCTATAGTTTATTAATATTTTTGTCTACGCCAATGGCACTTAAATTTGATCTTATCGTAGGGGTTTGCGGGAATCGCAAAACGCTTTTAGGGAAAGTGGTCCAAACCCTGAGAGTCAACCGAGAAACCATTGAAGTAATTAAAAATGGTAAGCATTGAACTTTCAAGAAGCTGGCAACCAGTCCTGAAGAAGTCTTTTCGATAGTGTCACGGGCAATGAGAACATCGACAGTTGGCATCCCTGCTCCAATGGACGGTTGGTGTCCCTACCACCACTAGAACCACAGCAGACAGCAAGTAGCTCATTTTAAGCTAATCAGTAACTGAAGATGGTACTCCACAGCGATGCCGAAATATTTCAACTTAATTATAAGTTTGGACACTTTTTCATAACTTCAATCGCTACTCCCGTCGTTCCAAAGTCACGTTAAGCCGTAGGTCGTTGGGCTATTAATAAATGACCCAATTTGGGGAACAGTCGCCCTGGGTTGTAATAAGACTGCACATCATCCTCCATCAACGCACTTATCACATTCATCTTTCATACAATATTCACCTTAAAATACCCCCTAAGAGTAGTCCGTGTTTTAATTCAAATTAGCGAAGTGCCAGTTGTACTGTAAAGTCCACTATTAATGTCAGCTTAGCTCGATTGTATAGTTAGTTAACAAGGTGGTCTGGCTGTGATGTCTCTGAAGACAACATCCGGTTTCCCGTATCTACTTCAGTCACAGGTCTGGACTACTTGTGAAACTAGGTCACTGCACTGCTTTGAGAACTTCAATGTAAGATTAGTTTACACTTCAATAAATAATGGAAAACGCAATTAAATCAACATGGCTTTTATATTTAGCGGATCCGTGGCGGATTGGTAACGAACGCGACTCCGCTGGCGTGGATTCGATCCCCGCAGTCAGCACTTACATTTGTAACGTGACTATGCGGTAACGCAAGGTAAAGGTCGAGGCTGAGTGGTAGAGAAGAGTTTGAAGTCCTAACTTCACCTCGTTAAACAAAACAAACTTTACCTTTTACTCCTCAATCATTGAAGTCTACCTAAACAACAAGTGCTATTGTTAAAGCTAGATATTTTCCATACTAAAGGTTCACACGAGATATAATGTACACGATAGTGTGTTGGTCTAACTTTTCTGCAAGTGACAGGAACTAATGAGTAACTCAATACATCATCACCTGTAGCACACTTCCGGCGATGTAACTGACCGGAAATCAAGTTTTTGATTGATATACCTTTGTAACGAAACACGTAAGGGGTGAAACAATTATTTATTTCATATCCAGAGCTAGGTTGTAATTATACTTGTCATGAACATAATTTAGGTGCAAATCCTTGGCTAAACAATTGTTTTATTACATCAGTGTTTGTAACATCAAAAACCTCCTCAAAGAGTTGACAAGGGCGTAATCCAAATTTTCATTTTAAAAGTTACCATTAAAGATATACCCTTGGCTGCGATCGATTTTCTTCAAATCTTCCTTCATTTTCCAACTTAGTTCCTACTAAGATTTTGTTTGCCTTCTTTGTCATGTCAATAGCTTACATTTCTTTGTCTTTTCAATTTTACATCCAATAATTTATTTGTGCATTAATTATAAAAAGTTTGTAATATTGGACGCTGTTATGCATAATTTGTTAATTGACAATAAAGATCGTGAGTTTGAACTTAAATTGTCATCTGCGATCTACTACTTGCCTCTTTTCATTATTTATTGTATTGATAAAAAGAAAATGATGAAGGTAGATCATGTCCTTTTCCTCACTTTTGATTTCACCCTTCAGATATAATCGAAGTAAATTTGATTCGGTTTGTAAAATTCTAATTAATATTCATATTGCAAGGTTTCCTCAAGTTTTAAAACCTCTTAGGAATTCTAATCATTTAATTTGATCGTTTCTTGTAGTTAATCTTTTACAGTTAGTTCAATGATACGATTACTTTAAAACTACTTATATCAATCTATTTCCTCGGCAGCATACTAAGAACCATGTTGTAGAAAATGAGAAGTTGAAGTTGAAAGGTTTGTACAGACGGATGATGATAATTTGTAGACATTTTTTGGATACGTCTGTTATTAATTAACATTTATACATTTAAAAGTTCATTATATTTCGATGCCGTACTTTTTAATACCGACTGATGAAGATACCAGAAAATTACATTATCGAAATATATTGATTTTTAAAAGTTATAAATGTTTAATACTAACAGACGTAGCCTAAAAAATGTATACAAAACAAAATGAGAAGATTTTGCAAAATCATTCCAGGTTTTTAAGTAATCTTACTTAAGGCCATTGATGACCTCTTCATGATAGGAATATGTCAGTAACAATTGGAAATCTATGGGTTATTTTCAATATTAGCTATTACAGCCTACTGTTTATGACTGAATAGCTGTTTACATGTCCAAAGTATTACTATTAGCAAATACACCAATTACTGTTGATAATGTTGAACCATTAACAGCAGTGTTACAGTTAAGTGAGATGTTGTGTTGGGGAAGGGTTTAGACTTAAGTGAAGTTTCCCAGCCACAAGTTGCACTCTCTATTGTTCTCAGACCTCTTTGTTAACACATACATGAGTTTACCTACGTACCAAGTTATTTTGTACTCTTAACCTTCATGATAACGATCATAATAACCTTAAAATCTATCTTAGAGATTATTAATAACAATTTAATATATGCCAAGCCATTTATAATCGTGGCCGGTGTCACAAATATAATAACTAGCCCTGAAGAAGTCCTTTCGATAGTGACAAAGCCAATGAGAACATCGACAGTTGGCATCCCAGCGCCATTGGACGGTTGGCATCCCTACCACCAATAGGACAGCAGACAGCAAGTAGCTAAGTTTCAGCCGATCAGTGACTGAAGATGGAACTCCACAGTGAGACCGAAATATCTCAACCTAATTACGAAGTCTTGACGCGGTGTGAACCGGAAGAACTAGAGTATAATCATAATCGTGATAACCTAACAAAACGTAACAGTAGAAAAGCAACGAAAACCTGAATCCAATCTCACTTTATTTAATGCTTGCTGTAGGCATTGTTTAGGTTTCGAGCTCCAGCTAGAATATCGCATGTAAGGCTGTATTCAAATCAAGCACCTGAGAGACTGTTGATTGAATAATGAATAGGAACAACATCTGGTACATCACATACACAATGTAATCTATCTCTTGATTGCCTTCTCAGAGTGGTACGAGTATATTCTGGATATACCTTGGTGGTTTGAAGCAAACTATGTTTGAATGTAGAGGTTTAAAGTACACAATATCTTTAAAAAGTGAGAGGTGATATGTTATCAAAACTGTACAAATTTGTTTTGTAAAACAGTACTTTCTTTGGTTTAATAAAATTAGCTGAGAAAAAAAATTTATTTGTGAGAAAACTTAGCAGTGTGAAATCGTAGTCATCACTGGTTATGTAAGCCACCACTAATCAACGTGGGCTCTAATTTTTAAATGTTTATCAAAGTCGTAATTTCAAAATACGATCAAATAAGGTTGTCATCTAGAGGTACTAATATTTTTTTCAAACTATTCAGTATTTCGATGGGTTTATTTTTTGTAATATTGATTTTTTAAACTGCATAATTTTGTCAATTTGATACTTAACGTGAGACACCGACCACTTTTGGATGGCATTTTAAGGTGACTATGGGATGATGGTGTGTAGTCTTGTTACAACCGAGTGTCGACTGTTCTCTAGATTGGGTTAATAATTAATAACCAATGACCAACGGCTTAGCGTGACTTCCTATAACCACGGAGAGTGGCTATCGTGAACATTTATCACAACGGACGGGAATCGAACCCAGGCTGACTTGATGCAAAGCACGCGCTATACCACTGAGCTTTTGCCAACCCCATAGAGTATCCAACTTCTTCTACTAGTTCACGCTATGCCAATACATTTTCACGTAACCTTTCGAGCACTATGAATCTTAGAGCCTTTAGCTAATCTAGAATAAACCTTTCTACCTGAGCCTACATCAAATAAAGTGGTTTGAGGTTTATGTGAGAAGGCGTCAAACTTTTCTCACTTTACGGGCCAAGGTTTACAGCCTCTAAAACTGAGAAACATTCCTCAAGGAATTCTCAGCTCTCTGTGCAATCTAGGATCATTTTGATTGTTAAATTCTATCTCTTTATTTAACTGAATATTTAACTTTCTGCTAAAACCATAAAACGATATTTCTCAAATGAGAACTTACACTATAAACAACGTACTGTATGACAGCGTTAAGCTATTTTTATTGGATTGATATCGTAATAAAGTACTGAAGGCCTACTGAGAAAATAATATTTCCTGGTTGATTACGACGTTTTTTAAGGAAAAGGTATTCCTTTGGCTTGGCAACGAATCCGAACTCCCCTGTTTCTTCTCACCCTTCTTGGCGCTACGTTTGGTCTTAGTTATTTAATTACCAATAAATTAAATCATTCTATCAGTGACAAAGTGAATGCTATCCACTTAAGATGAAAAGTGATTATAATTTCGAAGGAAAATTTAAAAGAAGAGCATGTGAATGAACGAAATGCATATTTTGAAATCAAGACGTATGGACTATGTTGACTCTTAAACAATCTGATAATTGCATAGCATGTCAAAATATTTTTGGTTTCTATTCAAGTTTATAAACTTGTTTTATTTATAAAGTCTAACTCAAATATCTTTATTGTCAAGTAACAAAATAAATTGCATAAACTCGTTCATATTGTTTTAAAAACCCTCAAGTAAACTATTTTTAGTTAACGACTTTCTTAACTGCATGCCTGCGAAAAAATAAAATGATTTGACTTGATAAAAAACCCTGACCTATTTGGTCCAAGGGTATAATTAATTTAAACGTTAGTGTTTTGTTGTTAAATGTAACTTCCTTGAACAACACATTAACAATATGACCTCTACGCATAATTCTAAACTGCACGAGTTTTGGTAAATTTAAATATTCCTGAACTTCAACGTGTGTATTAGTACGCTATATGATGAAGCAAAGCTGTTTTAAGCTACTTAGTACTGTATATAGAGGCATAGCCTAGATAGCACTATTCCATCTCCATTATCAGAAGGAGTTAAACCCAGATTAACAATGTATGTTCTGAGTAGAGCCTGGTTTATTTTTGACATTTTCATTTAAACAAAACGTACATAGATATTACGTTATTAGTTTAATTACTACTTAAAAATGGAGTCAATTCAACTTAACTATCTCAAGTGCAATTCTTTTGCGAACACAAATCAATTAGTATATTTAACTATCAATATTGTAGGCGTTTAATTTTCTTGAATAATACTCGCCCCTTGGGCTCGCTGGAAGGCGGGGCCCCCTAGGCCCTTACTCGCCCTGCGTCCTTGTATTTCGGGAGCATTTTCTACGCTTATGATTAAGACAAATTTGTCAACCAAAAAATTTGGAAAATTTAGCTGTAATACCAAAGCAAACATATTAAATAATTGAATAAAGTTCAAACTTAAGGTAGCATTTAACCACACTTTCTTTAATATAGAGTGACTTTCTGTAAGTTTTCTCCAAATTAAAGCATTTTTGTATACACACGCATACATTTTAAATGTCCAGATGGTTGAAGTACCGTAACTAAGAGCCCAAAAACAGCGAAAAGTTGAATGTTCGACAAATTAACTTCAAAATGATCTAGCGACGAAACGGCCAGAGGTAGGAAAAAGTGTTAAATACAAAGGTTGTATGGCATTTGTTTCCACGCTAATGATTTTCATCAGATTGAAGAGCCGAGCAACTGTTTTGCCGCTAGGATGCAAAATGTCGGCTAAGTGCAAGGGCAGACTTTCAGACGCCAACTTGGCAAAGCCTTGAAAATAGAATGATTTTTCCCGAAGGTTACACACCGAGAGCTTGAAAAATAGTCTATATGGTTGAGGGGGGTAGCATGCCGGGAAGTGCCTAAACATTTACTCGTTCAGTCACCTGTAAAACCGGCTTTATAGTACCGGGTGTCCACAAAGTTTTTGACGGATTATAAAATGTTATAAAATTAAAAATAATGATGTCAGATATTTGCTCTTTTATTTACATGATAAATTGACGAATAAACCTTTATTTGCATATATTACATTATCAGCAGACCTTCACGTGCGCCCTGTTGGTGGCCCGAAGAAGATCAAGGCGATATTCTATGTATCTCCAAGTGTTCGATAACATGTCTCTTTTTACTATCGACATTGCTTCAGAGATTATTATCCTTAAAGTGAGCATGACTGGAATAGGAGAAGCATATACAATATATTTTATGTAGCCCCAAAAGAAAAAGTCCAAGGGTGTGGTGTCAGGTGAGCGGGGAGGCCAGGATGTTAGTCCACCATGGCCAAACCACCGATTGGGAAAGGTTTCGTCTAGATAGTCTCTAACTTGTGTCGACCAATGCGATGGCGCCTCGTCTTGTTGAACAACTATCCAAAAATACTTTTGATGGTATTAATGGCAGGTGGATCTCTTCTAAATCGTCTTCTGAAAAGTCTTTGAACTGTTATTGGAGAGTTGGATTCATGAAACCAAAGAACACGCTGAACCTTTTCTTGTTTTGTTGTCATTTTGAAGATTTGACAATGAATCACTAATGTTGTTTATTTAACAAATGGATTGGAATACAAATGCTACCAATCCGTGTAAGTTAAACTTTAAGAAATCAGCTGCTTAATGACGTATAAAACATCTACTATTACCAGCGGAAACCCGTAGTAATTTACTTTTTTTATTCGTAAAATTGCCTTTTCTCACATCAAACATTGTTGTATTGATAGACTTTTACCTCTCAAAGTCAAAGTCAAAGTCGTTTATTAGGCAAAATTAACAAACGAACATTTGCATTAGCCAGGTCAAAGAAATTTTTTACATACTCAAGAGTTACATCATTAACAATATGAAATAAGTCAGTAAGATCTACATATTATGTACAATACGAGACTCGCCAGTAAATTTACGGACGCTGTAGTAGGCATTATTGGCTAACTGTGATTAATTTTCAGGTTTACCCTAAACTTTCTGTGATCCTGCTCGTTCTTCAAGTTAACAGGAAGGGCGTTGTAGAGTTTTATGGAGTTATAGATAAAATGTTTTTGGAAAAATGTGGATGAATGTTTGGGAATCGGAAGACTTAAGCTGTTTCGAAGAAGATACCTAGTATTGGTGGAGTGATTAAACATTAAAAAGTGGCTATGGGCAAAAGAGAGTGTTTCTAGAATGTAAATAGATGGAAACGTTAAAATATTGAAGGACTTAAAAAGATCTTTACATGGCTGTTTTCTTGGAAGGGAGAAAATCGTACGAATGGCCCTTCTTTGAAGTCTGAACAAGAACTTAGTTCGCTGACTTTCAATACCCCACACTGGCACAGCATAAGCAAGATAAGGGTATATGAGGCCGTAGTAAGCTGCTACGAGCACCTGCGTGTTAGATGTTTGGCCTAATAATCTCAACATGAAAATGCCTGTGGAGACCTTCCTTGAGACCTGGTCTATATGGCTATGGAACTTTAGATTTTCGTCGAGGACAACGCCCAAGAACTTGGCCTCAGCTGAAGAATCAACCACTTGGTCACCCAGAAGAATACTGGCGATACCATTAGTGGCCATTTTTGATCGATTAGAAATGTGAAAGTTTAGTAGAATAATTTTATCAGCGTTCACAATGAGACGGTTTTCCTTACACCACTGAAGAAGAGCGTTAGATTCCGTGAAGCTATTTTGTTCTAGAAGGTCCCTACTGGAATGGGATAGTACCAAAGACGTGTCATCGGCAAAGAGACAGGTTTTAGCCACACTCAAACCTCTAAAAAATACATCGATGGAAAACTATTTTTCCCAAACCTAAATAATTTATTTTATGGCACAAGAAAAGGTATATCCAGCATGACGTTTACTCTGTACTATAAAAAGAACCCTGCACATCTAGAAGTTACATACTTTATACAGTATAAAACCCGTTTTGACCGGTTTTGAATTCAAATTACATACAAAAGAAAGAAAACGCGAGGGGAAATGAGGGTGTGAGTAGAGTAGCCAGGCACGGCGCTGCGACGCAAAGTGAGTACATGCGTGTATTGCGGGTCTTGCCTACCCTCTGCGTGCAGGCGCTACACAGACTGTGCCTTACTTAATACTCCGCCGTCTGTCTCTCACTCACGTCGACAACACTTGCAGTACTAACGCAAGTTAATGTGCACAGGTATCTAAACTTATCACTCACACGGATGATAAGCTACTACATAATCCGTGGCGGATCCGTGGTGGATTGGTATCGCGCACGACTCCGGTGCTCATCACTCCGGTGGCGCGGGTTCGATCCCCACTGTCACCACTTACAATTTGTAATGGGACTATACGGTGACGCTAGGTAAAGGTCGAGGTTGAGTGGTAGGGAGGACTTTGTAGTCCTAACTTTGCCTCGTTAAGCAAGACAAACTTTACCTTTTTACATAGCTTTAACGAAAATGTAGATATTTAATCGGATAAATTATATAACATGCAGCAAAGAGCCTAAACACAGCGAAGAGTTATATTTTTGACAATAGAAGGCAATTTAATTTAAACTGTTTTGCCGCTATGGTGCAAAATATCGGCTAAGAACATAGACATATTTTCAGATACGATTTTTCGGGCGCCAATTTGGCCTTGAAAAAATAATGTGTTCAGATTTTTTCTGAAGGTTTCACACCAAGAGCTATAAAAATAGTATATGTTTGAGGGGGATAGCATGCCGGGAAGTGCCTAAATGTTTACTCGTTCAGTCACCTGTTAATAGGCAAAACCGGCTTAAGAGTAAATTAATTAAAATACTTTATGAGATATTGTATTTTCGTGGATTGCTTAAAGTTGAAACTATACTCAGGCAAAATGTAATCTCAATCCCCCATTACTAAATTAACCTCATAAAACAGAGGGTTTCCTCCCACTTGGCAACGCGTTTAATTGCCACCATTTCTTCTCAGCTTTCTTGGCTCCAAACTTGACACAAGAAACCTGCTTGAATACTTACTAGCAGTTTGCTTTCTGTCTTTGAGCAATTTACTTTCACTAAGGTAAACTTCAATTTTATACGTAGGAAAATATTGTATTTAAATTGTAACATCTTTTAAGAAGTTATATTTAAAATAAGAGGTAATTATGTTTTTGATGTAATACTTCTAAGGTTAAAATATTACTACACCAACGAAAAAGGCCAGCCACCATTGGCTTACTCGGAGCAGCGGACGACCAATCACAGCCGTGATTTAGACTGACCAACTGCAGTAGAGAACACTCAAGTACCCACTAATGCACATCCTATTTAACTCTGCCTATTTAATGGACATTATTAAAGAGTTTTGATCGTTTACAGTCCTAACTTCAACACCAATAAATACGTTTTTCATTTTCTTGCAATAAACGATTTAATTTATTTGTTATGGAAATTTTCTTGCCAAAAGAAGCAAATTAAGTTTAGGCATATTGCTGGTGCACTCTTTCAGGGTGCATGTATTTGGTTACTTTCACCAAAGTGCACCAAATAAAGCTCTCTGTGATGTAACACTTGAGTTGGAAGCAGATAAATTCCCGAGACTCGGGTAAAAGTTTGAAGTCGCGTATTTCACTTCAGTTTTGGCGGGAAGAGAATCCCAGACTCAGGTGTTTGTCTTAATTATGTACTTCTTTCATTTAAGACTTGGTTTAACTTCGGGTTTTAAGCCAGGTTATTAAAATATTAAACATTATCTGGCTTTACATTAAATACTCGTCCTTTGGTTCGCTGAGGGGCTACGTCCATCAGACCCCACTCGGCCTGTGGCCTCGTGTTTTGAAAGCATTTTTTAATTAAAAACTGTTAAGTCTAACAGACTTTTCATGTGGTTACGTCAGGTAAGAGTCGAGGTTGAGTGGAATAGAGGAATTTGCAGTCCTAGACACAGCTTTTACCTGTTTTAATAACCCTAATGTTTTACCAATTTTAAACAGTTTTGAAACAATTATGAATGCAAACACTTATGTTATAGATAGAGTTCAACTACTCATACTACTTTGCTAAAACATGAAACATGGCAGTTGCAAGTCAGAAGATAAGGGTTTCAATTGCTCAAGGGAGCAGTTTGAGATCTCTGCCCCAAGTTTCAGCGATACCTAGTCGTTATTGCAGAGGACTTTGGACCTTAGAGACTACTGTTAGTTTGATTGACTACGAACCGTTGCTAAATCACGTTTTAATAATGTGTCATCGTAGAACTATTACTCGAAAAAAAACAACACATAGTTACAAGTTAGACCGACACGCAGCTAAATCACGTTTTAATAATGTGTCATCGTAGAACTATTACTCGAAAAAAAAAACAACACATAGTTACAAGTTAGACCGACACGCAGCTAAATTCCACTACCACGCTAAAGCGCCACTTGCAAGAGTGAATAGAATTTCCTTTGCAATGTGTTACTCTTATCCGCTCCGTTCACAGCCTCGCTTCGGCCTTCGGCCTCAGCTTGACCTCCTGTATGATCATGGGTATTACGAGGCTGTTTGCTGTTTATATGGTAAAATATTATTTATTTTGGCTTAAGGAACATGTCTTCAAAGTATGTCCAGAGAGTTCATAGACACCCTGTACATACAGAGAAAAATGCTCAACACGTGTTACGGGAATCAGGATCGGTGCTCATTTCACGGTCCCAGGTTTGAGCCTTACCATGCTGACGGTATAAATATTTTAGTTTTTCTAAAGGAATTTTGATAGTATGTAAGTGAAAATTCTGTTAAGGTAGGGCAAAAAAAATCAGCGTCGGGGCGGTTTCCCCGACGACGAAACCGAAACGAAAGTTGCATATTTATTTTAGGATTGGGCATGTGAAATGTGTTTGGCCAGTAAAGTTTAGTGAGCCGTCATCAAGTTATCTCAAGTTGTTATCTGTAACAGTTTCACTAACAAGGTCCTTCATCACAAGTTTTAACTGTCCGTTGTCGTGACAAGAAGCAGTTACATTTCAGTCAGTCTGTTTAGGAACTTCTCAGTTGTAACACCCTGCAATTTGATTCTCATATACTCAGTTATACTTGATACTTGAGACACCGTAACCTTTAGAGGATATTTTAAGGAGAAAATGAAATAAATAGTAAGCATAGCGAGTTTGTATGGTGAGTTGTTGTCTCAATACAAAATGGGGCCGACTGTTTACCATATTGGACAAAACTATGGAAACATGATAACACGAAATATTAGATACAACATGGAAGATTATTTGGTAATCGCTTTTCAATGTGTATTTGCAATCGATAATACAAGATAAAACTTCAAGAAGTACTAAAAGTTTCAAATAAAACTACAAATCATTGCGTTTTGTTAGAAAAATTAGTTTTAAAGTAATTGCTTTTCAATTTGAGCAGTACTAGCGACAGTAATCATCAGAAACAAGTACTCATACTTCCTGTAGTAACTCACACACAAAGGTTTCCATAAGGAGAGACACAGGAGGAAATTACACTCGAGGTACAGCTCATTCCAAGTTTTCTTGTTTGTACACACCAGACACTCAGCTAAATTTTTGGGTTTTACGCAAAAAAAACATTTTCTCAATTGAATTAATAAATAAATTTTGTTTTATTAAAAATTGTGTAACCGTAACCGTGTAAAATAACCGAAACCCATGAGTCGTGCCGTCGGTTGCGTCTTCTACATTTTCAACCGTGTGGATTGAGCCGTAGTTTTAGCCAATCAGTAACTGAACATGGTACTCCACAGTGAGGCCGAAATATTTCAAACTAATTATGATATTTTGACGCGTTGTGAACTTGAAGAAATATATTGTAGACTACTTGTGGCACCGGATGCGAACGCCTAAAGCACAAACAAAATGACGCGATCATTATTTCAGTATTTGTTATACCCTAAAAGAAAAATGGTAAAGTT
This sequence comes from Matsumurasca onukii, assembly GCA_018831715.1. Taxonomy (NCBI): domain Eukaryota; kingdom Metazoa; phylum Arthropoda; class Insecta; order Hemiptera; family Cicadellidae; genus Matsumurasca; species Matsumurasca onukii. Next base: position 4,571,286 of record CM032065.1, read on the forward strand.
TGTATTATTTAACGAAGTAAAGCTAGGACTACAGATCCCTCTCTACTACTCAACCTCGATCTTTATCTAGCGTCACCATTTAATTACAAAGAGATGACTACGGGGATCGAACCCGCGCTACCCGAGCCACCTAGTCGCGCACGATACAATTCCGCCAAGGATCTGCTAAAGCAACTCGTATGAAAGAAAAGGTTTTAAAAAATATGGTTCTTAGCGTGAACTTGGTTTGTAGCAGCAACATTGATTAATTTCTAGACTATCGTAGTGATTGAAGCTGTACATACTATACATAACTTGGGTAATATAACAACTCAGTTGTTCTCTGTTTACACGCATTGGTTAACTCGTCTGTTTGATTCAAATTATTCAAAAACTTCTGTCAAACTGTAACAACTTAGCCCATACCACATAAGTGAAACTTGAAATTACAATTGACTGAGTTCAACAATAGAGAAATTGAAGTAGTCGTCGTACACATCTTGGTAAACCCCCAAAAGTTGTCGTTCTGTTTTTTCCTACTACTTTGGAAGCTGAAACCAATCAGCGACTGAAGATGGTATTCCACAGAGAGGCCGAAATATCTAACTATAGAGTTTAGATGCGGTGAGAACCGGGAGAGCTAGATTTTAGTTGTGAAACCGGCCGCGAAAGCCTAAGAATTAAGTTACACTTTAAATCAGAGGTTTCCATTTTGAAGACTCACGCTGTTACTAGTTTGAAAACAGCATATCACCAATTATAGAACAGTCTTGGAATTATTGACGGAATTATACTTAAAAATATGGATTTATTGATAAAAATGAAAAGACACGGAGGTAACTGGGCCAGGGTTAACCTCAAGAAAGGCTTTGGTCTAGCTTCCTCTCAACTAACAAGGTGGTCTGGCTGTGATGTCTCTGAAGACAACATCCGGTTTCCCGTATCTACTTCAGTCCCAGGTCTGGACTACTTGTGAAACTAGGACACTGCACTGCTTTGAGATTTGAACTATGAATTATCCGTAAAAAATATTAAGAATTAATATATCAAGGATACTAATACTGCAAATGAGTATTAACCATATTTCTTTGTTTTGTTGTTTATCACGGTAATCAGGTTTTAAATAATAATTTAGACAATTTACGTATTAAAAACAATTTGATTTTCATCTTTGCTTTCTCTAGATGTGGTGTTTTGTAAAGCTGGGGGAGTATGCACCACAGAAACACGGAAAGTTTAAATGAGTTTGAAACAACCTTAGAGACTAAGTGTCGTTTAACTCTCCACTTATCTTTGCCGTGAGAAACAAATATAGTATTTACTCTTTACTTATTGTTTAGCCCGTATCAAAACGGAGATTTGGTACGAGATTTACGCATGTGTATGATTAAAATCTTAGATAATATTGGGTTTGTGGTTTAATTAATGGTTTTGAAATAATATTTATAAAAATTAATGACATTAAAGTCAACGGTATGGGACAGACAACATTTTCTTACACTTAACTCTTTGACTATAGCGGCCAGTTTCACAACTATAGTTTTTTCGGTCCAAAACTTATCAAAACATCATTAAAATTGACATTTTTCAGTTTCGCTGTGGAGCACTACCTTCAGTCACTGATTGGCTGAAACTGAGTTGCTGTCTGCCATCCTATTGGTCACAGGGCTGCTAACCGTCCCATGGAGCAGGGATGCTAACAGTCGATGTTCTTATTGACTGTGAAACTATCGAAAAGACTTCTTTAAGGCTGAAAGCTAGCTTCTTGAAAGTTTAATGCTGTCTTCTTTGTAGAAGTTATTTTCATTTTTAATTTGGCCAGTGAAATTCGACAAAGACAAAGTATTAACAACATTTTAGATTATTACCTGAGTGTCATCCAACAAACCATTCAAATAATTCAAAATGATAATAACTTCAACACAGAAGACAGCATTAAACTTTTAAGATGCTGGCAACCAGTCCTGAAAAAGTCTTTTTACAGTCATAGAGAACATCAACACAACTGTATCCCTGCTCCAAAGGCAGCCATGCGACCAATAGGAGAGCAGATAGCAAGCATCTCAGCTTGAGCCAATTAGTGACTTAAAATGGTACTCTAAAGCAAACCCGAAATATTTCAAGCAAATCATAATGATGTTTTGTCGCGTTGGGAACCGGAAAAACTAGTATATAATTTTTCCTTGGTACAAAAGATATGTCAATACTAACAGTTTTGAGTCGTTCTAACTTCTTCTGAACTGGGTTTGTAAAAATAGGTAATTTTAGTGACTTAACTTTATTAACACTGTTCTAGCACCGAACGGTAATGTGTAGTTTAAAAAACTTACATAACAGAGAAAAATAACAATTACCAATAGTGATTATCATTATTTGAACCTTACCGTAGAATAAAAGCTAATACTGTCTTACGCAACATAAATATACTTGGGAAATGTCATATCTGAATAGTTCACTGGGGTATCGTTTATTCGCAAAGTTTGGCAGACAATGTCAAGTGTCTTTCTTTCGCGTTACTGATCGTCTTCTGACTTAGTCTTCAACTGGCTTGTAACTAAAATGCATGTTGTGTTTTTTTGAAGAACTTGATTTTCAAAAAAGAAAATTTTGACTTTAAATTTAACAACTGTGATAACACTAATCAGGTTCGATTTCCGGGCGCAGTGATAACGATGGTTTTCACGATGGCAACTCCGCGTGGGTCGGAAGTCAAGTTGAGCCGTAGGTCCATTCTGTTGGTCGTTGGGCTATTAATTAATGACCCAATCTGGGGAACAGTCACCCTAGTTTGTTACAAGACTACATCTCATCATCCATCAAAACACTCATCACACTCACCATCATTCCATATCCACCATTAAATACGCTCAAAGAGTAATTGGTGTCTTAAAGCAAAGTATCAAAGTAAGTAAAGTAGACAAGCTACGACAAGGAAATATTTTAGACGCAGGGAATCAAGACGGCATATGTTTAAAGATATAAGAAGCCGTTTATAGTTTAGTCAAAAAATACTATTACGAATAGAAGCCACACATTTTCGACAAGCTATTGATATGTTTAGAATTATTTATGTTTATTAGGGTGTTAATGTTTACAAATACAGACATAACCCTGGACTGAATTTGATTCGGCAAATCATGTTTTAGGGACCTTGTTTGGGTTTTCCATAACATAAAATAGGTTTATTTTAAATAAAAGATGACAGTAGAGAAAAAACCTACGATTTGATCTGCTGCGTTTGAAAAGAACTAATGACCTTAACGATACATCATCACCTGTAGCACATTTCTGACCGGAAATCAAGTGTTTGATTTATTTACTTTCGTAATAACACTCATTTAGAGTAAATAGCTAAAAGGTGGCTCTCATTTAGGAGAAACTGTCTCTCTTGACGTGAACTGTCATAATTTATATTTAGACATGGCTTTTATGCGCTACAGTAAACAGTATAGTTTACATGTAGAAGTATAGTTTAGTTTTACGTTGTATAAACATTGATCAAAATTAGGAATGTTTTGTTCTCTGAATTAAACCTAGAGAAACATTAGGTCTAATTATAATCTAGTTCTTCTGGTTCACACCACGTCCAAACCTCATAATTAAGTTGAGATATTTCGGCCTCGCAGTGGAGTATTATCTTCAGTCACTGATCTTCAGGCTGAAACAAAGTGACTGAAGATGGTAGCAAGGCCGAAATATCTCAACCTACTTATGAAGTTTGGGTGCGGTGTGAACTAGATTGTAGTTCTGTTGTGACACCAGCCGCGAAGCCAAAGAATTTAGATTAGTTTTTATTGGTTAAAAGTATTTGAAACTATACACAATAAATACACAACGGAAAACAGGTTTATTTGTTGCTTGGGATGTTTGTAGGCAGATCGAACCTGATACATAATATACACAGCCCTCTGTGTACCTTATTTTTGTGTAAACCGCGTTTATTAAACTTTATTCAAGTATTCAAATACCTCCCTGTTAGTACATAAAAAATCCTCCTATGCCCATAATTCAGCTAGTTTTACATTGTACATCTAAGAAACAAATGTCTTTTTCAAACTTTAATCTATAAAGGGAAACTGCAGATTATATTTAGGTACTAAAGATGGTCTGAAAAGCAATCGGTCTAGAACTGAATGTGAATATCCCCATTATTACCCATGGGGATAACTTGGCCCTCTGCTCCGTTTGGAGTTCCCTTATAGATATTATCTCAAATTGGATTTGAATCATAAAGAGTCAACCCTTAGAACTTCTAATCCTGAACAGTTATGTGATATTTTTATGTTCTCGCTTTAATGATTTCAATGAGCTAAAATATGACTTTTACATCAATTCAGTAACATTGTTTAACATTTTGTATAGTTAATTTAGGCTTTTGCGGCCGGTGTCACAACTATAACGATATTCGGTTTTAGCCAATTAGTGGCTGAAGATGGTACTCCACAGCAAGGCCGAAATATCTCAACCTAATTATAAAGTTTGGGTGCGTTGTGAACCGGAAGAACAAGATTTTAGTGTTGTATCGTTGTTACCCTATGTGATAAATATTTTGCCGACTTTCCATTTAAACAACGTCAACATAGTTAAATAACTGGAAAGGGAAGTATTTAATTGGTAAAACTATTGGTTCTGTTAATACAGTACCGTAATCGAGTACATTTAGTTATTGTTTTTTATAGCTTTTTCTTTCACACTGCCAAATTTTGAATTTACAGTAGTAAAGTTTACCCCGCTCTTTAAAAGTTGTTGAAAAGACTTTTGAGGTAGGGACGTTCTCCCGAAAATATATGTTACGCCATAATCTAATTTTGTGTTTTTAATCTGATTTTGACGCAATTCGGTAACAAAATATTTTATGGTGTAATAATTAACATGTGTAGAGGCCTACTAGTAGCTATTTATTATTTTTTTAATACAGAAAACTTTCCGCTGTACAGGACTGCCTCGCTACGAATGTTTTTCAGAAAATATATTAAATAGTTCCGAGAACGACCTTTTGTATGTAAATTTACAAGTAATAAATACATTACAAGCTGAATGCTAATAACGTATAAAGTTTCAAATTTGAAAAAAGTTAACCAACTCAAATTGAGCTAAACAGTAAACGCTTTGTAATTTCAAACCAAGTTTTGATAATATTTTTCAATATACTAAAGTACAATGTTATACAATTTATATCACTAACTAAAATCTTGATTTAATACTCACGTAGGAAGTGGCACTTCTACAAACTGCTAAACTGAGCATATTTACCTGAAAAATAAATGAGTAACAATAAATTTTAAAAAATAGCAAAGGATTTGTCTTTTTAGCTAAAAACTCTTACAATAAAAATACACTCAAATATAAAGCCTGAACGGAGTGAGAGTTTCAGCCAAGTGTGAAAAATAGAAGAGGCCCAGGAGGGCAGTTTATATACCATATCTCAGCACAATATTCCGAATGCGTTCTGGATAGAGGATTCTCAATCCTTAGCTCCCACTTTTATATATTATTATATTTACCAATTTCAGGAATAAATGAAATATCTTTGGTGTGAGGAGACAAGTAATATCACTAAATCCCTATTTGAGATGCCGACCACTTTCATGAGAGTATTTTAAGGCAAATATGTGGTGAAGGATGAGTGGCAGTAATGAGTTAAGAAGAGAAGTCTTGTTACAACTAAGGCCGAGTCTTCCTTAAAATGGGTAATTAATTAATAGCCCAATGGCCAATTAAAATGCAAGGAGGCTTAACGTGACTTCCGAACCATGCAGGTGATGGTCTGATGTGTCTAAACGATGGTGGGAGTTGATGCAGGTATCATAAGATGATCACTGAGACTATCTGAGTCGCTTTAGACCTATATCATCCTCAAAACCTGATCTCCATGAAGCTGGATTACAGGACCACGCCACGAGTCCCACGTGACATTATTGGTGTGCTGACAAACTAAGGCTAGCAACAAACAAATAATACCATTGGCTAACCAAATGAGGTAAAATAAAATTAATATACATAGTACCCTGTTATTCTTTAATAAACTTTCCATTGGCCAATTTCGACCATAAGGCCATTTTTTACATGCAAGTACAAAACTTTAACTTCACTTTAAATTTGTCCAACTTTGACCATTAAAATATTACAGAGTACTATATATAATTTCTATATATCTCAAAATTATAAAAGTAAGCCTTTATAAACCTCGTTCAACCAAAAAAAAGTCTTTCTCCTCTTAAATCTAGCACACATCACTTGTAAATGGTTCAGAATCTATCCCTGCTTGTATTTTGTGTTGTAAATATTATTATTTGTTTGAGGTTTTTCTGACCGTGATTCGGTGATAATTTTGAAACTATTTAGAAGAATAAGGAAAAAAGAGCATTTAGTTTGGATGCATTGGGATATTATATACCTTCTGCATGAACACCTTTCATTGTTGCTATTATTTTTACGTTTATTGTTGTGTTTGAATTAACTTTTTTCTGTAGTGTAGGATGAAGATCATAGTAAATATATCAAAAAATAGTTAATTATTTAATAATTATAAATTTGATTAATGTCCTAACAAGAACTACATGAAACTCTTAATGCTAATGTTGAAAAGCTTTGCGAAACAACGCTTATAACGACCCCTTGGTTTGCATGATTTGTTACTGATTTGTACGTTTTGAGATCCACTGTTCCGGAAGTTTTACTGGACATACTAATGAAAAATTCCCCCTGTATAATCAGGCTTTTGGTGATTATTTGCTAGAATTAGGGTGAAATTAAACGGAGTGTTACCATAAAAATTGGGTTTCTAAAAAATTTAGTTGTTTATTTAAATTTTAAAAGGAAAGACCATCCAGACAAAAAAATAAAATTACGTAAATTATTATGATAATAACTCTTTTTGCTTGATGCTTGTTTGGACAAAAACACTTAGATATCACTATATCACTATTTTAGATGCCAACCACTCGCATGATGGTATTTTAAGGCAAATATGTGGTGAAGGAAGAGTGTGGTGAGTGGTATTAATGAGTTATGAGGTGTAGCCTTGTTACAAACTAAGGCTAACTCTGTCTTAAGTGGGTCATTAATTAATAGCCCAACGACCAATGGAAATGCAAGGACCCAACGGCTTAACGTGACTTCCGAACCACGCAGGTGATGGTCTGATATGTCTAAACGATGGTGAGAGTTGATGCGGGTATCATAAGATGATCACTGAGACTATCTGAGCCGCTTTAGACCTATATCATTTTCAAAACCTGACCTCCATGAAGCTGGATTACAGGACCACGCCACGAGTCCAAGTCAACAAACCGTCTAACACTGATGTGAAGATGGTACTCCACACCGAGACCGAAATATTTCAAACTAATTATTACGACGTTTTAACGCGGTGTGAACCATAAGGACCAGATTGTTCTTTGTTTGAAGTTTAGTGTTGATGATGGAAGAGTTTTAGAGTTTAAACTATTATTGCGGTCATTTAGCAAAATTATCATCAATAATTATTATCTTCGTCGTAATAGTTTGAAAATAATAATAGTTTAAAATCTGAGCTAGTTTGTAGTTGTTACACCGGCCACCCATAAGTGTAAAAGTTAAGTCGCAGTAAGTTCGTTACTTTTCGAAAAATTACAAAGCATTTCAGGATATACACATAATGCCAGCATAAGCACAAGTGCTCAAAGTTCAAATGACCTTGGTGAAGCATAATGCCAACATTGGATTTGAATAAGGACACCGTTACAAAGGAACTTTGCTACTCTTGAAAGGCAGCAGGTTGGGACTAATGACACCATAAAGTAGCAGACGCTTGAGTTTTGTAAAGTAATCATGCTAAATATTGTGAACTTAAAACGTTTTACATAATTTTCTTTGCGTTACTACCATAGTGGTGTTTAGTATTACCCATGAAGTTTGGTCATCAGGCTAAAGTAAAAGGTAAAGGTAAAGTTTGTATTGTTTAACGAGGTGCCGTTAGGACTACAATTCATCTCTATCACTAAGCCCCGACCTTTACCTAGCGTTACCGTGTAGTCACTTAACAAGTTGTTAGTAGTGCCTGCGGGGATCGAACCCGTTTCAGCCGAGTGATGAGCTCCAGAGTCACCCACGACATCAACCCACCACAAGTCCAATAATATGACTAGGTTGAAGTTCGTATTACTATCGTAAAGAAGACCTTAAGTCAGACACGAACTTGGAATTAGCAAAGTTACAACTACAGACAGAGAACAGTTTGTTTGTTACTGTAACAGTTGACTCATCAGTTACCAGCTGGTGTAAGATGTTCCAAAGTTGTTTCTTGTCAAATAACAGTTTACTGATATCATGAACTGATGGATTATTATCAAGTTGATTATTATCAAGTGAGATATTCATGCCGTCAGCATGATTAGGCTCAGGATCATGAAATGAACACTGACCCTAGAACACGTTTTGAGCATTGTGTTTCCCATAGTTTTTGAGCGAACAAAAAGTAAAACGATGTTTTGGGAAGTACACCATATTCTAAAATCCTACACCTCTAAGAGTTGCACGTAATTCGTAATCGTAACGAGGAATAATCATCGTGTAAGAATTTTTCTAAAGTGTTGTTAGTAATTTAACTCCTTCGACAGCAAGAAAACCTGATTCTTTCATCAAAACTCTTAAAGAATTTTCCTTCCATTGGCTGTGCATAAACAGGTAAATGTTTGGGTTCTCTGATCCACGGCTGTGGTTGGTTGCCGCTGCTCTGAGCCAGCCAATGGGGCTGTCTGGCGGCTGGCCAGCCGAGCTTGGATGTGCTGCATTTTCTTTTTGTTTTATTTTTAATTTCGTAATTTTTTTGCATGTTGTATTGTTTTCTAGGCTAGATCTTATACAATTCAATAAATACAAAAAACAATGTTTTTTGTTAGTTGGTGACTGGTCAGCTTGCGCTGATTACTTTTAGACTAAATCTTT